>OX375868.1:57497296-57854271 GCA_947359475.1 Heligmosomoides polygyrus bakeri
TTCGACTCCAGAACTGCAGTCTTTTAAGCGAGAGGAATTGGAAAATTACCCAGTCTTTGGAGAAGTGTAGTGGGACAAAATAGAGTTTATCTCAGTTGATTTGACTTTGTAGTTGTGAAGTAATAAATCTTTGAAAAAAATGAAAAGACTTTTTTTCCAACCTATACGTCGGCCCTGTCTTGCTCTCGGTAGAATGGTGTTGCATGGATAGGCTATTCGAAGCCGCCTCGAAAGTCTCGCCCTCCTTAGGCCTCTGTTATACTCCCGCGGGAGCATCCGCGGAACGTCCGCGGACCAATGGTGCACGGCGGAGGCTGGCGTGGCGGGCCGCGACGAGTGGCCCGGCGCGGGGTCCCGACGCGATTTCCGCATATCCGCGGAAGCTCCCGCGGGAGTATAACAGGGGCCTTAGTCCACCTTGCTGCCCGAGCCGCTTGTCCGCACGACAGAGCCTGCGCTGTTACGTATAAGTTGCGTTACATGCGCCCCATTCTTCGACTTGTTCACTGGTTGACTCGAGGCTGAGAAAGATAGTCTCCATTTCCCAGTAGCAGTGAGTCTTTATGCTGGAAAGGCCCATCAGGGACGCCATCTTCGTCGTTCGTCAGATGATGGAGGACTATCGGGAAAAAATGAATGTCCTGTAAAGGACATGTGCGAAGGCTCGAAGGCGGCGATACGAACTCCACACTGGGGTAAACAAGGCAGGTGGACATAACAGTGGGGGGTACACCAAGGTTCGGCTCTTAGTCCGTTCCTTTTCCTGCCAGAACTGACTGTAGAGCGAACCACCATGAGGGAGGCCCGCTCACAATCATCATCTAAGCGGATGATATCGCCCTAGTAGCCGGCAGCCAGAAGGAGCTGGAGCAGAATGCTCAGCTGTGGCAGACAGCCCTCCCAAACAATCACCTGCAAGGGAAGAAGATGAATTAGCTATGCTGTGATGCATTGGTTAGCATACTACATACGCATTTCTTTACAGTGCTATTTTGGGTGAGTGTAGCTTAGCTTTTCAGGATATGCAGCAAGACTGAGTAGCTGCATACTTTAAGGTGTGGCGAGGAGTGTGTTGCTTGAGGCGGAGGACTGGAGTTCTCACTTCGCGGCTTTGTATAATAGATCGCCTGTTTCAGTGCGCTGTGACTTCACGGCCAATGCTCTATCCTGTTAAGAAGATGTCTCGCCAAGACCACAGGAGTGTCCCTCCATTCCAGGAGTCTGCTGAGTACTCCAATGCTATGGATGTTGGTTTGGTGCACATTCTCCAAAACGTTGGTTTGAGCGATTTAGTCTTATTTAAGCGATGAAACTCTAGGCGGAGGATGTGCGGGGTACAGGTACATAACTATAGTCAATTGTTATCCCTTTAGCTACAGCATGGGTCTATAGATTACTGTGAACAAAACGAAAGCAAAAATAGGCGCTGTGGTAGTGTTAGGGGAGGATGGTGTGGGGAAGGGTCACCTTATAGAATTTCGACAGCGTGGAAAATGAAGCAAACGAGACACACCGCTAATAACGAAAAATTGTGTTGCGCGTCCGTGAACAGGAAGATCGGCCAAGGGAAAAGGAACTCTGGTATGTGGGCCAGGTAAGGTATTTACACAGGGTGTACCACAACATTGAGTTGCTTTCCACGCCCTACATGGGGCTAAAACGGGAGCGAATTTTTGTTCAAAATGACAGATTAGAGAGCATGAAGATGCACTGTACGTGGTTGCGCAATATGGATGGGAGGATTAATCGTTATCCGATTTTCGTGGAGTTTGCCCAGTTCGTTTATTGCTGTTCTCCAATGTTTTTCGGTCCGGCTAACGAACACCAAACCAGCTGACCTTTGTGTTTAGAACACGGTGCTGAAGAGCTGTATTTGACTCTATGGAGTCACAGCGGTGATTGTGAACTAGCTAGAGCATGGCCCCACTTGGGAGGAGGTGTGACGCCGTGGAAAGGAGGCGTGGTCGTGCATGGCACAAGCCTTACAATAGAATGGTACCAGGTCGCAGTAGCAGTTTGATTTGAGACGTACATCACAGGATGGCTAGCTAGAGCATTCGCAACGCCCCCACCCCCTCGAATGCTGATTCCAGATGTGTGTCCCTAACTGCTCAATGCGTCTGGCAACGGAATGGTCGACCACTTTCAGTATGGTTCCTTAGCCCTCTACCTGCGCACAGTCTCCAGTTAGAAGACGGCGAAATGGCGGAATGCTGTATCAGTGGTGGCGCAGTGGATGGAGGAGCGATGTTGTGGGGTGGAGTGGTTTGTGGTACGACTCTCCTGGGTGCAAAATTTTTGCGCTCCCTGAAAAAGAGCCCCACACTCTAGAAGAGCACTGTCTGTAAAATCGCAGTGAAAAAAGTCTCTATTTTTTTACCTAAAGCTTGTGTAGAGAGGTTATTTAAGGTGCTTCTCACCTATGTAAGGTGTGTTGCTGAAATTTCTATTTATTGGGTATGCGTGAGTGACCCTTACTCTGCCGTGCCTACCGTAACTTACCATAATATATTGAAACCAGACGTTCAGCGGCCTAGGACCGCCAAAGGTCTGATTGCCCCCAAACCTCAAGGATAGAACAACTCAACCTTTTTCCATTCTCCTTTAGGCCTTCTTACTTTTATTAAGTAAAAATCTGTTTCAATATATAGATTAGTGCAGCGGGATATGGCAGGGCCTTCACTACTCCTATGAAGACCATACACCCTCTATTGCATTTACACGATTTGTTCTCCCAAGTGCCCGTTTTCTACGTGGCGAGAAACATGTTATAAGAGTCACAATCCGAAGTGCTTAATCTGCAGAAACATAATACTTCCCCACCCTAGTGATGGGAAAGAAACGGAGTGAGAGTCAAGCACGCACATGTGACACTGAGTCCGGACTCACGTGTCATCACGTTGCCACGACGTCTGTGACACTTCTGCAACCGATACACGTGCCATGACTTCTGTGACCCGTCTTCTTGAGAAAGCATGCGCACATTAGACGATATTGAGAGAAAATACTGGTCCCACCTTATCCCGTAGTGGTCTTACTTCGCTGATCCCCTCTTCAATGGTCCCTCTCCTACTTGTCCCTTTTACTCGGGATCCCTACGCAAGTTGGACGTCTGCGGCACTCTTCTAAATTCCTGCACGCGCTGGACGATGTCTACGACACGCATTCTGAATACCTACGCACATTGGACGATATTGAGGGAAATACTGGTCCCCTTATTCCTCCTCTTGTGATCTCCCTTTACTGATCTCCTCTTCACTGGTCCCCTCCTAGTGGTCCTCCTTACTCGAAATCACTACGCAAGTTGAACGTTCTGAATACGTACGCACGTTGGACGATGTCTGTGGCACGTCTTCTGGTTGCCGGCGCTTTGCACTTGATCCTCATCCAAAGCCTGACGCGTTGCCCGCTGAATATATGGTATACTTGAACGATCCGCCGCCAAGGTTATCAATTCGCCAGCAATCGCCATGCTTAAGCCCAAAGGAAGCCCATCTGGCATACGCCGCACTGTCGTAGACATCTTTGGCTTCAGTCCCTCTCCCTGTAACGGACACGTGACATTGGCCGATTACATTTAGTAGGATTTTGACAAAGAAGCTCATAGAAGTGGCCAGTGCTTTCAACAACAACCTCCTTAAGCGAAAAATTTTGAAGACGGAATGAGTCGAACTGTACTCATACTTGAGAGTGGGGCGAAATTGCCTCATCCACCTAAGGAAGGTCAGCTGGCACTGCCAAGCCAAGCAAGACAAAATTGCAAAATTCACCGTCTTCTTCGACGCTTCCACTTCATCGACGCGAAAGGACCTACGCTACTGACTACAGTTTTATCATCGCCTTCCTCCACTGACCATGCAGAATCCTCCTTTTCTGGTTCCACGCTGGTACCTTCGTCACCTACCTCTGTGCTCTTATATTCTGCAGCTCGTAGATGAACGAGAAACTGTGGGCCCCTTGTAGAGATGAGTGGATACTGCAAGGGACAAACTTCGAAAGGCACGCTAAGACAACCGCGGTGAAAACTGTTTGGAAGGAATATAGATAGAAAAATTGCACTTAAGACATGGCTGAAAAATGATTCGCCTAAGGGTTGCCCTTTAAAGCACTGATCTCCCGATCAGTGAGGTCATGGCATCAGTTTCGTCGAAACTTCGCCCAGAAAGGCTATTCAAAGCGCTGATCATTTCCATGGGCCTTGTTTTCAAATTATCGATCGAATACTGAAGGTATGGGTGAGTAAAGATCACTCACCCACGCTCACCCACACCGCCGTAATAGAAATTTAAAAAACATGCCTTACATAAGTATCAGAGCCTTAAATAATCTAACTAGGCGAAGATCGGGAAGAAACATTTTTCACCTCTGGATTCGTGAGAACACTGTAATACCTATGAATCAGGTTTCCTTTCTGTAGAACTTTTCATTTCGATTTTACATAATGCTAGGGGCTGATTGTGGCGGTTTTTCTTAGGGTTTGCAGAAACACCGCATCACAGCAGAGTCAAACTACAAGTAGCTCCGTCTCACCACTTCACCACCATGCACTGCGTCACCACTGCTCGCCCACTAGCCTTGGTTCCTGCCCATTTGAGCTCGCACTCTTAGAACAGGAGGTCCACAACTCCGCGCCCAGATGCATTTAGCAGACGTGGAGCACATAATTGGATTCAGCGTTCGAAGCCACATCCCGCTATACAAACCACATCTTAATTGCCACTGTGGCGATGGTGGAGATGTCCGTTCCTCCACGTTGTGCCACTGGAAACTGCTTGCTTTTGCAAGCCGAGCCAATCACGGACAATCGAATGCAGGCGACAGGCCCTAGTGAAAGGCCGGCCTACGAACATTCTATGTCACATCATATGGTTGATGACGTTACAGAGTTCTCGAGATAATGCTACGGCGTCCGCGGGAGCCGACGCGCACTCGCAAAGCCCGGCGAGTGTGAGAAGTATGCGAGGGTCCCTGATGCGAGGACGGCATCGGGGGGGGGGGGCAACTGAGCTAGTCCGAAAGTCCCGCCACGTAGGCAAGACCCGCGTAGCAACGTTGAATGTGGGCACGTTGACGGACCGCTCGTGCGAGTTGGTAGAAGCACTGGAGCGAAGAAAGATAGATTTCTGTGCGGTGCAGAAGACGAGGTGGTCCTGCTGCAAGTCGAGCGACATTGGCCGCGGCTTCAAGGCCGTTCTGTGCGGCAGTGCCAGGACCACCAGTGGTGTCGGTGTGATCGTCTCCGAGCGTTTCCGTGACGCGATTGCAAGCGTAGAACGTTTCGATGACCGCTTGATGAAGATTATTGTCGCTGTAGAAGAGCGACGATGTCATTTCTTTTCCGCGTATGCTCCGCAGACAGGTTGCTCCGAGCAAACCAAGGACTAGCTCTGGTCCCTGCTTGATGAGAAGACAGCGGAAGTGCTATCAGAAGATATGGTTGTTGTGGCAGGTGACCTTAATGGTCACATCGGAGCAGCGAAAGACGGTTACAGCTGTCATGGTGGTTTTGGCTATGGGTCACGCAACGCCGATGGTGAGCGTGTACTTAAGTATGCAAACTCACGTGACCTCACCATCGTGAACACCAAGTTTCGAAAGCGTGACTCCCACCTCACCTCGTTTTATAGCGGGAAAGCCAAAACGCAGATTGACTATGTCCTTGTTAGGCGTCGCGACCAAGGCCTTGTCACAGACGCGAAGACCGTGCCGTATGAGACGGTTGCCACGCAACACCGTCCACTGATCTGCTCGCTGAAGATCACACCTCCGAGGTGTAAACGTGTCAAGCGGTGCAGGACGGCTAGAATTAAATGGCGGCGATTGAAGGAGAAGGAAGCAGCTGTTGTCTCTTGCATTCGGTTGCCGACGGTAACAACTGTCGAGGAAACCTGGAAAGAAGCTACCGATGCGATAACCCGGGCTGCACGCCTTGAACTCGGCACAACGAAGCCTGGACGGCGTTGGGTCGACGAGCAGGCTTGGCTGTGGACTGACGATGTCAGAGAGAAGGTCAGGGAAAAGAAACGGCTATATCACGTATTTATCGGTGACAAAACAGTCTGTAATTGGCGGAATTATCGAGAAGCGGGGAAAGCGGCAAAGAAGGCAGTGGCTGCTGCTAAAGCCGCATACTACGCTGAAGTCAGCGAAAAACTGGAAACGCGCGATGGTAAGCGCGATCTTTACCGACTCGCCAAGGCTCGCTGTTGCCAAGCAGAAGACATCGAAAAGTTCTTTGGCATTAAAGATGAGAACGGCCATCTTCTGATGGATCGTAAAAGGGCTGTGAAGCGATGGCGCGACTACTTGAAGATCACAGTGAGCGAAACTGAAGCAGCCCTGAGGAAGATGAAGTCAGGCAAAGCCACTGGTCCAGATGACCAGCCGGCCGACCTGTGGAAGTCGAAGGGCTGGTGCCCTGCTGACTGGCTGACAGAGTTTTTCAATCAGGTCGTTGCTGAGAAGAAAGTGCCTGAGAGTTGGCACGACGATCCCGATTTCGAAGAAGAAAGGCAACCCTGTGGACTGCGCTAGCTACCGTCCGATTCGCCTACTTTCGCACACCATGAAAGTCTTTGAGCGAATTGTCGATAGACGTATCCGGGATGTCGTCCAGCTTTCCAATAATCAGTGTGGTTTCGTTGCCGGCTGTGGGGCGGTTGATGCCATACACGCCGTTTGTCTTCTGCTAGAGAAGCACTGCGAGAAACAGAAACCGGTGCACTTTGCCTTCCTGGAGTTGGAGAAGGGCTTCGACCGCGTCCCGCGAGAAGTTGTATGGTACGCTTTGCGACGACACGGCGTCGTTGAAGAGCTTATTGAGTGGGTGCGCATTCTCTACTCGTGCCCAATAAGCCGAGTATGAGCACCAGCGGGTACCTCGATGAGTTTCCGATCTCTGTCGGAGTGCACCAGGGGTCTGCGCTATCCCCACTGCTCTTCGTGGTCGTCATGGATGCAATTACACGAGATCTCCAAAAGGCAGCTCCCTGAACGTTGCTGTATGCCGATGACGTCATGCTTGGATGTTAAGACAAAGCCGAACTCGAGCGACAGGCACAGGAATGGTGCGATCGCTTGGCATTGTCCGGACTCAAGCTAAACCTCAAAAAGACGGAGTACTTGACGAGGGATATGAATGAGCCCGGATATATTAAGATCAATGGTGCTGACCTCTCACGAGTCACATCTTTCAAGTATCTCGGATCAACAGTTACGCCCGATGGCAGCCTAAAGTTGGAGGTGAATGCGCGCGTATGTGCAGCCTGGTCCAAATGGCGGTCGTTGACTGGGAGTCGCTGCGATAAGACAATACCTGAGTACCTCAAGTCGAAGGTTTATAGAACAGTCGTCCGCACAGTAGCGAGGTACGGTGCTGAGTGCTGGCCCGTGACGAGGAAAACTGAAAGCCGCCTCTGTGTAATGGAGACGAAGATGTTAAGGTGGACGGCCGGAGTAACACGATTGGACCGCGTTCGCAATGACACCATACGACAGAGGTTCGGTGTGGTCCCGATAGCCGACAAGTTGCGCGAAGCTCGTCTACGATGGTATGGCCACATCCTTCGCGCTAACGACGACACCTTCTATAAGATTGGCCTGAATCTTGAAGTCCCTGGAAAACGGCCCAGAGGACGCCCGAAGCAACGTTGGCTAGACACGTTGCACTTGGACTTAAAGATAGCTGGTGTGCATCCCGATCAAGCATTTGATCGGGAGAAATGGCGTCACCACACCAGAAGAGCGGACCCCGCCACCAAGCGGGACAAACGCTACTGAAAATGATCTTAATTGCCACTGTGGTCTAACCAGGGAATGCCGTCAGCTTCCCATGGAACTTCGGATTGAGACCTATATCACGTGAAAGAGCTCGAGACGATGATCACAGATATGTAGATTAAATTTGCTAAATGGATCTCCTAAGCGAGTTATGGCCGGCGGAAGCCGCGATGTCTTCCATGTGTTAGGCGCGCTCAATCAGCGTTGGGCGCAGTATTGCGCGGAAATCAGCGGTTGGGCTATCAGAGCCGTCAGCAGGGGCGGCGGCACAGTGGTAGAGTGCTCGCTCCAAAGGACTGGGTTCACTGGTTCGGTTCCCGGCGCCGACGGGTTTTTTGCATTTTGTGATCTATCTTCGACGTGGACCTATAATCTCATTTTTAGCACATTTTTGAGCGAACGGCTAATAGCGTTTTGCATTTACGTCTATTTGAAGACGGAAACGTGTTTCAGGTAAAATGTTTTATTCATGACGGGAAGCAAGTCAGAAATTCAAATCAAAAAAAAAATAAAAAGTAAAAATAAAATCAACAAAACTTAATAAACATAATAAATAAAAAGTAAAGGCACTAGTTAAAAGTTCCGACTCCACCGACACGACTTCGGTCGTAAAAAATTATTTCGCTAAAACTTTGTCAAGGGCGTTATTTGGGGTGCTGATCACGAATCTGACATTCGTTTTTCACGATTCGGTCGGAGACCACCTGAAACACTTTTCCGTAAATAGACGTAAATGCAAGTCGCCACTAGCCGTTCGCTCAAATATGTGCTAAAAATGAGATTATAGGTCCACGTCGAAGATAGATCACAAAATGCAAAAAACCCGTCAGCGTCGGGAACCGAACCAGTGAACCTAATCCTTTGGAGCGAGCACTCTACCGCTGCGCCGCCGCGACGGCGTTGATAACCGAACCGCTGATTTCCGCGCAATACTGCGCCCAACGCTGATTGAGCGCGCCTAACACATGGAAGACATCGCGGTTTCTGCCGGCCATAACTCGCTTAGGAGATCCATTTAGCAAATTTGGTCTAAAATCTGTGATCAGCGTCTCGAGCTCTTTCACACTGTATAGGTCTCAATCCGAAGCTTCATGGGAAGCTGACGGCATTCCCTCGTAAGTACCCTTCCCTTGTGTCATTGGACATTGTTTGCTTTTGCGAGTCGAGCCGAACACGGACACTCGATTGCAGGCGGCAGACCCTTGTGACAAGCCGCCTTCGAAGAGCTCATGTCACATCACATGGCTGATGACGTTTAAGAGCTCTCGAGATAATGCTACGGTGTACGCGGGCGTCGACGCGCACTCGCAGAGCCCGGCGAGTGTGAGAAGTATGCGAGGGTCCCTGATGCGAGGACGGCATCGGGGGGCAACTGAGCTAGTTCGAAAGTCCCGCCACGTAGGCAAGACCTACGTAGCCACGTTGAATGTGGGTATGTTGACGGGCCGCTCGTACGAGTTGGTAGAAGCATTGGAACGGAGAAAGGTAGATTTCTGTGCGGTACAGGAGACGAGGTGGTCCCGTAGCAAGTCGAGGGACATTGGCCGCGGCTACAAGGCCGTTTTGTGCGGCATTCCTAGGACCACCAGTGGTGTCGGTATGATCGTCTAATAACGTTTCCGTGACCGCTTGATGAGGATTTTTGTCGCCGTAGAGGACCGACAATGCAACTTCTTTTCTGCGTATGCTCCACAGACAGGCTGTTCCGAGCAGACCAAGGACAAGTTCTGGTACCAGCTTGATGAGAAGACAGCGGGAGCACCGTCACAAGATATGGTTGTTGTGGCAGGTGACCATTAAGGTGACCATTGACAGAAAATATTAATATTTTTTCTGCGCTTTGATTTTTAATTAATTACTTGAAACGACAAAAATTTATTTTTTGTTTCAATTGTTATTGTTCCAATGGCTTTAACATTAAATTCAATGTTAAATATTATATTTTATATTTATATTTTATACTTATTGTAGCCAATAACAATTACAAAAAACAGACAGACAATCTACGATTGGCTATGGAAGAAGTCTAAGAAATAATGTCAAGTATTCAGACTGATATTTGCAATTGGCGAAGAATAGTCCGTCCTTGTCTCTTATAATGGGAGAAAATAATTTGTAAAGGTTGCTGAAAGCATAAAAAGGACATAAAGCTTTTATAAAATTCTTGCGGCGTGCGATGCGCCAGGTCTACGACCTTCTTAGCACACGACCCCACGACCTCTTTGAACTAGTACTCACCTCAGGCGGTAGCATAGAAGGGAGGAGCACATACTGAAATGCCCGAAAGAAAGACGTCAGTGCGGAGAATGAGAATCTTAAAGGTTGATCGAAAGCGAGAAAAATCAAAAATCGTATAAAAATATTAACTGCAATCAACGACTACTCTTAGCCAATACAAACACATAACCTAATGCGAGAAAAAATGAGGAAGCATTAGCAAACAGTGCAGAGAAACGAACTATGAAAAGAATTTGGGATTAGTGTTGGCCTGGTAAAAACGGTAGGAACATTCCTGCGGTAGGAACATTCCTGCGGTAGGAACATTTCTGTTAAATGAGCAGACGATTTCTGTAGAATGAGCAGTCGATGGGGTGATGAAAGTACCACACATAAGGAAACACTTGCGAAAGCACTGATCCTGTAACATTACAAATGTATGCAGAAGAAATAGAACCTCAAGCTCAGAAAAAACCTTGTTGTTGGAGATGACGCTCCAGCTTCCGAGTAAAAATAGATGGTGAGGATGACGAGACTACAGCCAACGGTAACCCATTCCAAACTCGAGCAGCTCTTACTAGAAATGAATCCGAAAACTGTTGGCTACGAACTTTTCCTGAGAACAATCGCCATGGGTGACCTCTTGTTCAATTGCTAAATTCTAGAAGATTGAACAGTTCATTGATATCAACGTCCAGGCGACCAGCAGTTATTTGGAAAATTAGTTTTTGATCGAATATGACTCTCCTTAGCAGCAAGGATGTGCCACCAAGAATTGTCATCCTTTCGCGATATCCAGCGTCAAACACGCCCTTTCTCATGAAGACTTGCTTAGTAAATCTTTTCTGGACCTTTTCAGTTTTCTGGATGAGCACCCGATTTGATGGTGACCACACTGGTGTGCAGTACCTTAACAACGGTCTTACATGCACAATGAAAAGTCTATAAAGTGTAGAACTATTCCTGGTATTGAAAGCTCGCAGAATGAAGTTGGACTTTTTATGTGCAGCGGCTACTATATCATCCACATATTTGTCAAATGAAAGAGTGTTTGAATAGGAAATGCCAAGGTCCTCTATACATGTTGAGATGCTCACTCCGTGAGAACCCAAGTAGAACTATAGATCTCGCGGATGATTTTTACGTATGCGTATAATAGTGGTTCTTTCGTAAGAAATATTGAGCATCCATTTGGTAGACCAAGCATATACAGCGTCCAGTGCAAACTGGAAATTCGGCGCGTTGTTATAAGAGTAAAGCTTAGAGTCATCTGCGTAGACAGAACAGTGCACCACGCGAGGAAGGCAACTTGGTACGTCATTTATGTAGAGGAGGAACATCAAGGGACCTAAACACGTGCCCTGTGGAACGCCACTGCGAGTTTCATACGTGTCTGATGTAACACAATTGACCATTACCCTCTGTGTTCGTCCCGTTAGAAATGACTGTAAAAACTTTAAAAGGCACCCTTCGACGCCGTACGCCTGAAGCTTGACGAATAAAAGGTTTAGATTAATAGAATCAAATGCTTTGGTGTAGTCAAGAAAACATACAGTAACATGTCCGCGAGAGTCAATTATATTTTGCCAAATAGCAATAGTTGTGACAAGAGCTGTTGCAGTAGACTTTTTTTTCAAGAAATCCATGCTGTTCTTTTGCGAGAAGATGGTTATCGCGAAGGTAACTATACATCTGACTACGTATTATCCTATCAAACACCTTGCTTGTTGAAGATGTGAGGCAGACCGGTCTATAGTTTTTAAAGTTGGTCTTTTCTCCTTTTTAAAAATCGGCTTAACAATACTTTGTTTCCACATTGAAGGGGATTCACCGTGAAGAAGACACCAGTTGAAGAGAAGCGTGAGAACAGGGGTTAGTCCAATGGCTGCCTTTTTAAGGAAAATGCGTGGAATATTATCCGGAGACGTGGAGTTGCGAACTGGCAAACAAATTAGGGTTTGTGTATACAGTTTCACTGTTGATATCCAGAAAATCAAGCTTTGATGCCGTAAAGGAAGGCTAATCAACTTGTCATTTTGGATATTGTTTATAGACCGATTTGAAATAGGATGCGAAAACCCTTGCTTTTTCCTCATCAGTCTTGCAAAGAACACCATTTTCACCGAATATGGGTCCAATACCTTTTTTTAGTTTTAGCCGCTCATTCACATAACCTTAAACTAACTTATAGTTTTTTGCATGGGCTATTTTCTCTTCAACCTGCAGGCTTAGATTTGCTAACTTTCTTTTTAGTTTTTTTGAGAAGCGAATTATTTTTCAGTACCTATTTTATGTCGTGCGTAGTAAAGCACTCTTATTTTCTGCGGAAGTTTCTTAATTCTCATTGGGTAGCGGTACTCGTTTTTGATGGTTTTCATTGGGACAAATTCTCTGATAAGCTTATAACAGATATCAAGGTAGACGGAATAGTATTCACCTACGGACTGACAAGGTGACATTTCGTTACGCCAGTTGATCTTATGGAGTCGTTGACAAATCTCTGAATAATCCCCTTTTATAAAATCGTAAAGTGAATGCTTCAGGGACCCATTTATGTCGCTTAAGTTGAAACGAAAGGATACCATATTGTGGTCGAACGTTGAGAAAGGCTCACGAGTATGTGTATCGTTAATGATATCCATGTTGTTTGTTAGGACTACATCTAGAATATTCGATTCCTGCGTAGGAGCTACTACAAGTTGTGAAAACGCATATTCGCTGCAGAATTCATAGAACTCCCGTGCTGACCCGTAGAGCTTGGATGGTTTGCCTTTATTTAGCCATTCAATTCTGGACAAGTTCAGGTCCCCTAAAATTATGCAGTTTGAGCCTCCCTCTAAAATATCTATAATATAAGCGAGTGCAGCATAAAACGGTGCTGAAGCGCAAGTTGGGCTTCTGTAGAATAAAACGAAATGCGTGGATTGTTGTTCAATATTGATGCATAATATTAAGGGAGAAATTTCGCGAAGCAAACAAATGGTGGAGAGTTGATCTAGCTCCAGAGCCAGTACACCACCTCCAGTAGTGTAACCCTCTCTATTGCATCTATAGATATGGTATGAAAGGTGTGGGCATAAGGTGGCGTCACAAATGAGGTCGGGCTTACACCACGTTTCCGTAATAAAAACCTTAAGAGGAGTGGCAGTGTACAGCAAATGTTGTAGGTCTGATAGCTTATTACAAATGGAACGTGAGTTGAAAAAAACTATATCAGGCAAAGTTGAGATGTTGGATGTATTAGTTGTTGTAGATTCAGTAATCGTGGGAGTATCATTGTATAAACTAGCTGGAAGGTCAGACTCCTAGGCCGAATGGGGGGATAGGGAAGAAGGAAGTGCTGGCAGGCTGTTTTGAACATTGGAATCTCGATCCCTGCGAACTTGACTAGACGCCGTAGAAACCATAGGCGCGCCTGGGTCCTCATTGCGTCTTGGTAGATCGCGTGGAAGTTCTAGCTTCACAATATCAAAATCTCGAACAACATAGACAAGACGCCCCTCCCTTGCATTCAGGTTTCTCGCTTCCTTACGCAACGCTCTGCCTAGTTCCAGCTCCTCTGGAGTATAATCTCTCCGAGCGTACGAATGGACAAAACGCTGCGTGAGGCTCTTTCTTCCACAGCGCATGTGAGACAAAAGGGCGTCCCTGAGACTTCGGCTAGGGAGATCGATCTTAATAATTCGACCTCTACCTCCGCTTCTGTGCCGCCTGTCAGGTGGATGGCCATGGACAGTAATACGCCCAGCCTCAACTTCGCGGATAAGGTCTTTGTTCCCCGACGTGAGCACATTTTTCTTCAGAATCTCGCGAGCAAATCGACGGATTTCTTCTTCTTTCGACTGTTCATCGATTCCAATCCACACAACCTTTCGTTGCTTTTCATCAATTTTTCCTCTAACCGCATATATTTTAACAACTGTAGAGTATAGCAAACTTTTCTTCACTGACGACGCATTATTGTTGCTTTTGATCTTAGCCTCCAAATCAGAGAATCTAGCCAAGATGGAGTTTTGCGTGACTTGAATCTCACCAATCAGAGCAAAAAAGCGAACGAAGGAGTTTGTGAGCACATTTTGAAGGAATCGAATTTCTCGATTAACTTACGAGCATCACCGCGTTGACATTATCCTGGGACCCACCCGTCTTCTTCGCCCCTTCCTTTTCATGTTCGATGATAGTGGAGTAGATTGGAAGAAGTGGCGCTAGCGCTCGAGATTAGCTCAATGCAATGAATAAGTACTATTAATATCACCTGCCACAATGTGTATAGAGCAGTTGTTCGCCCAGTAGCGAGAACGATGCTGAGTGCTGACCCGTGACGAAGGAAATCGCCTCAGTGTAATGGAGACGAAAATGCTACGGTGGACGTTGGAGTTACGCGTTTGGACCGCGTTCGCGACGACAGCGTACAACAGAAGTTCGGTGTCGCCCCGATAGCCGAGAAGCTGTGCCAAGCTTGTCTTCCATGGTACGGCTATGTCCTTAGCGCTAACGACGACACCGTCCGTAAGATTGGCCTGAACCTTGAGGTCCCTGGAAAGCGGCTCTGGGGACGCCGGAAGCAACGTTGGCTAGATACGTTGCATTTAGACTAAAAAATAGCTGGTGTGCACTCTGATCAAGCATTTGATCGGGAGAATTGAGACCACACCAGAAGAGCGGACCCCGCCACCAAGCGGGACAGACGCTAATGAAAATGATGAATTTAACACGATGTAGGCCTGAATCTCATGAAGAAATCGATCTGCGCATGCAGTTTTGGGATACGTACGATGTCTGTTAACGAGTCAGCCTTTGTGTTCTGTGTCCGGTCCAAAAAGTGGACTAGGAAACACGGAACATAAGGCACCAATATGGATGGAAACCAATATTTTTATTTATTTATTTATTTATTTTATTCGGAGTACGGAAACGCGAATTCGGCACATTCTAAGCCATAACCCTACAATATTGTTCCTTTGCGGGCGCGTCAGCCACCACTGCCTTCCTGGGCCGTGCTAAAGGGACATAATGCATCCCTAGTCTCAATACTGCAGGATTGTGATAGATGTTTCGATTTTTTTATTCAAGACATGGGCCGTAGCCACACGTAGAAGTACATTGTTAAAAACAACATCCAAGGAGTGACAATAAAGTACAATAAAAAGAGTACAATACACATCCGATGAGGTTCATTGCAAACGCAAAGTAGATTCTTCAAACCCTGCAGAGATAGACCCAAGGCATCTTGATTTGCATTCAAAACAAGGTTGATCTCCATCATACTAGGTGAAGAAAGTTGTTTTCGCGATTTTACAACCGCAACATAGAGTCTGAGTTTGCCCTTTTATTTCTTGTCAAAGATGAACCGAAAAAGCAGAGTGGGTCAGTAGAAACCCTGCCTGTGAGTATCTTGAAAGACATAAGAAGGTCGAATATTTTCCTTCTACTGTGAAGACTTGGTAAAGACAACATTTGGCTCTCTCAGCACTATTTGGTATCTGGTAGTAACTTATGCCGTAGCGTCTCATCACAAGCTATTTTGAACGCTCTCCAGAAGTCTGATGTCTTTTTTCTTTGTAGGCTTGAAAATGGTGGTTCCGTACTCTACTTGAGGCCTTACATATCCTATATTCTATAATAACGCGCTAAGCGATGCGTCATACTATCGATCGGCGCCGGCGCAGAAATCAGCCAGAAAATAGGGGGAAAATTGGGGGGGGGGAATGGGGAAAAATGGGTGGAAATTACGACACAAAAATAGCGAAAAGTACCCAGACGTGTTCTCTCTGCATGGGAACTTTGTCCCTGGATCAATCGAGGTCACCGAACAGAAAATCTAAAGTTTGTTTTTAAAATATCGATCGCCATCAGTCGATATTGATCAAACTATCGATTTTTTGTGGATGTCGTCCAGATGGTCCCAATCTTTAGCCCTGGGATAATCGAGGTCACTCAACACGAATCTGAAGTTCGTTTTTGAAGTATGAAATCGCCATTAATCGATGTCATACTCTATAATAACGCTCTAAGCGATGGGTCCTACTATCGATCGGCGCCGGCGCGGAAATCAGCCAGAAAATACGGAAAATCGGGGAAAATTACGACACGAAAACAGCGAAAAATACCCAGACATCTTCTCCCTGCCTGAAAACTTCGTCCCTGGAGCAATTGAGGTCGCTGAACCAAATCTGAAGTTTACCCCGGGACGAGAAAACAGGCGTAGTCGACGAGCTACGGGAGGAGGGAGGCCCGCGGAAGAACAGACGAAAGTTGCATTCTGCGTGCCGTTCATCTCTGATGGCATAAGCTCTGTAATACGTGCATGTGTTCGAAAGGCCTACCTTCACGAAATGGTTAGGGTGGTGGAAATACCATCTATGAATTTAAAGGGTCAGCTCGTCCGCAACCGTTTGTACGATTGCATATGCACTACACCATCGTGCACCGTATGTCCCTACGGAAAACCGGGAGATTGTATGCTTACGGGTGTTGTGTATCTCATTGAGTGCCTCGCATGCAAGCAGGAGTACATTGGGGAAACCTCGCGGCCATTATGTGTCAGGGTAAAGGAGCACCTTGATGGGCTAAAAAGATCCAACGCCGCCACCCCCTGGGCGACCACAGGGCGCGATCGCACGCAAACAGCTGTTTCGGCGTCGCAGTCACCATCCTGGCGCGTGAACCCGACATCTCGGCGCGGCGAACCCTAGAAGCGCTTTGGATTGCGGCCAGGTCACCTGGAATCAATAAGAAGGATGGGTGTGTAGCAGTGACGCAGGAGCTGGCACCATTCATGGACATCTGTAGGTTTTGCCCTACAAGGTCATGACCCAAGAGGTCCACCAGGCGGGTAGCCCCTGGAGCTTTAGTACGGGGTGATGACCCTAGAGGACGCCTAGGAGGATAGTCCCTGGGGCTCTAGCTTCAGTCACCCTCGATAGACTTCCAGCTGCGGGTGCCCGGTGGACGTCACTAGTCCATTTGCTAAAGGTTAGCCATCCTGGTCTCTATTCACCGTTTCTTTGATGTAGTGGTCTCTCAAACAATTTCCGTAGAATGAAATGGCGTTTGGGGGATAGTTTCTCAGATTGATTTCGTCTCATTCCAAGCTCTGAAGGGGCGAGAACGCCGAAACGTTAGCCTGAGTGCTGTCCGTGTTAACAATCTTGGAGTGGCTTGAGATCAATATTATTTCTCAAAATCTGAAGTTTTTTTGAAGTATCGCCATCAATCAATATTGATCAAATTACGATACGTGAAAATAGCGGAAAATACTCAGACGTCTTCTACCTGCCTGGAAACTTCGGCCCTGGGGTAATCGAGGTCGCTCAACACGAATAAGAAGTTCCTTTTTAAAGTATCGATTGCCTCAATCGATATTGATCGAATTACGGGTTGCGAAAATAGCGGAAAATACCCAGACTTATTCTACTTGCCTGAAAACTTCGGCCCTGGGGTAACCGAGGTCGTTCAACGCGAATCTGAAGCTCGTTTTAAAATATCGATCGCCGCCAATCGATATTGATCAAACTGTCGATTTTCTGTGGATGTCGTCCAGACGGTCGGAATCTTTACCGCTGGGGTTAGCCGAGGTCGCTCAACACCAATCTGAAGTTTGTTTTTGAAGTCGCCATCAATCGACATAGATCAAATTACGGGTCGCGAAATTAGCGTAAATTACCCAGACTTCTTCTACCTGCCTGAAAACTTCAGCCCTGGGGCAATTGCGGTCGCTAAACACGAAGCCGGGATCCGTTTTATAAGTATCGATCGCCATCAATTGATATTGCTAAAATTTCGACCTTTTGTGGATGTCGTTCTTGTTTCGATTGGCGAAAATACGGAAATTACGGGGCCAAAAATAGCGAAAAATACCAAGACGTCTTCTGCGCGACTGGGAATTCAGAAAACCTGCCGAACACGTCACTCAACGTGTCTGGGATTCAGAAGACGTGTAGAACACGTCTCCCGTCCCGACATGGGATTCAGTAACACGTGGACCGCTTAGGGGAAGCAGTAGTGGGGGACCATTTCCATAAAGTGGACCAGTTATGGAGACCAGTACCAGTAATGGCGGCCGAGTTCCACTAGAGAGGGACCAGTAGTGGGAAACCGTTACGGTAAGAGAAGACCAGTAATAGGGGACCAGCTCCAGCAGTGGAGGACTAGTAGCGGGGAACCAGTATTAGTTTGTGGGACCAGAACAGAAAAGTGTGAAAAGAAATTTCCGTTAGCATAGTATTAGGAGCGGTGGAAATCTGCCGTTCTGACAAAAAAGCTTTTCGTCGTGTTACCAAAATCGAGCAAACGCTTAGTACTTATCGAAAATGTCGATTTTTGCCTGAAGTTGACCGTTTGAGGACGAGGAATGCAGGTGCCTGTTGTCAACGTAGCGCTGGAGTGAAGCGGGACGGTGCTTTGCGACATCAAGAGGGTAGTCGTCGAAGAACTTAGGGAACGAGGGCACTGATTAGCACAAACATCACTCATCCGTCTAGAGATGATGCCAATGTTGAGCGTAGTGGAGGGGGAAGGGCTCTAGATGGCTTCATACCGCAAAACTACTCTACTGGAGCAGGGTTCATCAATCGCTTACTGGCCGAGAACGGTGAAAAGTACCGCCAAATCTGATGCTAATGAATCTCGGTATCTGGGCTTTGGCGGTACTTTTCACCGTTACCCGCCGGTAAGCGGTTGACAAATCTGGTCCCTGATCTTAGGGAAGGTAGAGCAAGGTTGGAACATAATACGCTGCATCAGCAGAGCAGCTTGCTTGATTTGATTGTCCTCAGCCTAGTGATACTGCAACATCGCGCGAAGCGCGCAAGTGCGGGGCACGCCGATAGGCGTGACGGAGCACTTGTGTCTTATATGCTCGAAGAAAAATATGGGGATCTCTGCTTATCAAGGCCTTAAAAAGGTTGTAATGCGATAGTTGGCCTTTTTAACCCGTGCTTTGTAGTGCAGGTCAAACCTCAAATTCCTAGATAAGAAACCCAGGTCACTAACTTTATTTACTGATTGCAAAGTGACACCTCTCAGTTTATATGCAGGGTTGCCACCGGCGCGATTCTCTCAAAAATGAAACAATGGGATTTTTCTGCTACCAAAAGTAGTTCCCATCTTTTAGCCCAGGAATCTATATAGTTCACCGCTGCTTGAATAACGGTAATCTTGCAAGCCAAGCTACTCCGAACCTTGAAACCGATTGCGGCAGTTCGTAGATGTATATTAGAAACTGCAAAGGAGAAAGTACTCCTCCTTGCGGTACTCAGCTGAACGTTTTAAAGACAGTGGAATACTGTCCCTTTACTTTGACTTGGTATGTCCTTATTTATTTGTTTATTTATTACATCTCTCTTATCGCAACGGCACAAACAAGTATCTACATGCTTCTCTTGCGAAAAACTCAGCGTTCTTGTCCGGATTCCTTTCAATCAATGCGGTCCAATTTCTCATGACTTGTTTGGTTCTTCTCCCTTGGTATCTTGAGATGTCGTCCAGCCATCTTATTCTTGAACTCCCTTTACTTCGTATTTCAACAGGTATCCAATCAGCTGCTATGCATGCCCATGAACGTTCCGTTCTACATAGCTCATTTGCGAACAGCCACTTCCTTTGGGCGCACGGTGAACCCAATCCTTGAGTCCTGATCTGTGGCGAATAACTCTTGACCGTATTTTATGACCTAAACGGACACCAAGAATCGTTCTTTCAAGTATTCGTAGTCTTGTAGCCGATTCTTTTGACTATGACCACGTTCCGCAACTAGAACAGTAGGAAGCACGCAAGAATTGATGAGCTTCTTTTCAGCTGGATTTCGACGGCCATAGAGCAAAAAAAAAACAGTCGGTGTTATAAATAAACTTCTCCTCCTGCTTGAATCTTTCTCTGAATCTCTTTTAGTGGATTGCGTGGGTTTGACAAGAGCTGTCCTAGGTAAATAAATTCTTGACGCATTCCATAATTTCTCCGTTGATTTGTATTACATCCCCTTCCGTGTTGGTTGCTGGCCTACCGAGTTTCATCCACTTGGTTTTCGGGTAATCCATTTCTAATCCGACTCGACATGACATTTTGAAAGATCTTCTGCCATGCTTTGTAGTTCGTCGCAGTTATGAGGAAGCAACACGGTATCATCAGCATATGCAAGGTCTTGTCATTCATTCGGAAACCTCTGTTTAGCTAGTTGATTGCATTCACCACGTGTTGAAGTGTTAAAACTAAAAGCAGTGGTGAAAGAGGATCTCCTCGTCGAACGCCTTTTTGAATTTTCAGCTCAACATAACTTGATCCCACCTTCACAGCAGCACTTCCTTATGCGTAGATTAGTTGAATAGCTTTGATTAGGTTGTCGTCGATTTTAAAGTTCTTCAGAGCCTCTCATACTGCTGGTAGTTCGACAGTATCGAAGGCTTTTTTAAAATCTCTGAACAACGCGCATCATTTGATGTTGAACTCGTAAGCCTTTTCTTGCAGGATGTTCAAAGTGTGGATGTGGTTAACTGTGGAGAAATTTCTTCGAAGTTTGCTCTTCGGGAAGGCCGCTGCAATCATTGACAATCTTTCTCAGTCGTTCATTGAGAATTTTTGTCATAACCTTGTATGTCGTTGATAGTAGCGAGACTGGTCTGTAATTTGCAACGTCTACCTTTTTTTATAGAATAGGATGGTATCGGAGAAGGCTAATTCTCTTGGCACGTTTTTTTGTAGTAAGGATGGAGTTGAGAAACTGGCACAAACGATTGGCGAGCAGGCTGGAGAGAGAGCGTAGTGCGGTCGACTGTAGTTTATGAGGCGGGAGAAGAACGTGCTTTGCTGCTCTTCAGTGCATCCTGAACTTCTCTGGGAAGAAAGTGGAGGTCAGTGGGCCAGCGGGAGGGGTTAGTGAGCCATAGTGTGATCGGTATAGGTCATTGTAGAATGATCGAATTGCTTCTACAGTTTCGAAAAGTGGGTCGCTGCAGCTAGTGGACGGATTTCTTGGGTCCCGGAAAAGAGTGGCCATGATGCAGCGAAGAAGTCTGTGATCACTACCTACATTCAGAGAACCAAGGACTTTGACATCTTTCACTTCCCGTATGTTGGGCACGAGAACATAGTCTATTTCTTTCTTAAATCCGAGAGCACTGCTCTGCCATGTCCAACGTGTGTCTACTCTTTTTTGAAAGAACGTGTTTGCAATAAACAGGCGTTGCTCTTCGCAGAATTCAGCCAATTTGCCTCCTCGTGAATTTCGAGGTTCTGCAGCGTTCACGCTTATAAACTGTTCCTGGTGTTGGCGTGCTCCTTGAGTGGCGTTGAAGTCGTCAATGATTATTAGTTGTGAGCTTCTGGGTGAGTCGATGATTTTGCTGAGATCATCTAGGAAGTTTTCGTACTCCTCATCGTCATGGCTAGAATGCGACGAACGCTGTTTGTTCTGCTGCCCGAATTTCTACAGTAAAACATGGTATACCCGCTCTGGAGTCTTAGTTCGCCTCTTCTGGACCCTTTCGTTTCCGATATGGCGACCATGTCGAATTTCACCTTTTCCGTTGCTGCTTCAAAGTCCGCAAGTCGCTCCGCAGTTGCTACAGACCGAACGTTGAAGCTACATATGGAGAAGTCGGCCGCTGAATTTCTTGGCGTTCGATCCACGCCAGCCACGGCGGATTGGGTCGAGTGCTGGCCGTTGTAAGTGGAAGTAGAACTTACAGCGAAGCGGAAGGAGATGGCAGCACCACCGCTCACTACGAGTGCAGAGGCAAGACTGGGTATGCCCTTTCTGAGAGAAAATCTCTTATCCAGTCTACTATCATGTGGTGAACGCCCACCATTTTCAGTTTTTGCAGAAGTTTCATCAGTGGAACTCTATTAAAAGCATTAGAAAAGTCGAAATATATAACATCTGTATGCTTCTTTTCCTCTACAGCTTTTTTACAGTCATTCAGTGCTGTGAGAGTGGCGGTCTCGATGGACCTTCCTTTTAGGAATCCAAAATGATTACAGGAGATAACCTACTTCTCTTCCATATGCTTTAGAATATGTTTGCCGACGATTGTTTCAAATGCCCTCTCAAGTACGGACGTTATGCTAACTGGCCTGTAGTTTGATGGAATACTAAGAGCAGGATTCTTAGCAATCGTGGTGACAAAAGCGTGTTTCAATCAGTTAGGGACTTCTGCTTTCATATAGCTCCCATTAAAATTATATTCTGAAGGAAATCCTATGTAGTCAACTACATTTTTGATAGGAGTAAGCGGTATATGATCCGGCGACGCTGAATAACTGTTTGGCCACTGCGCGATGGTCTTAGATATTCTTCTGTGTGAAACTACAACGAAAGGCTCATCTCAGGAAACTCTGTTCACGCATCATCGCTACCCGTTATAGGTCTTTGCGCTGGTTATCAACTTTCGTGAACACCTTTTGGAATTCCCTAGCAAGCAAATTTTCTTTCTTGCAAGGAGAAGCAAAGTATAGACCATCGCTATTGACCAATGTTGGCACGCATTTAGGAGCACTTCTTCTACCGCCATTACGAGAGTTAATATATTTGTAGAATTTCGCCCTGTCTTCTTGCTCTAGAATTTTTTCCTCTGTGTATAAATTGTACCGCGAAAAAGCTTTGTCTACTTTTCTATTGAAAGACACATAATCTGACCATGCGTTTCAGTCCATTGATTTCGAAGTCTTATCTCACAGCAAGAGACGGTGACGGTTCATTCGTTCTAGATAGTTAGGATTTTTTAGATTTCCTGGCTTAATCCCACCCATGGGTAAATAATGGTCAACCACGTGATGTAACATCGCAAGAAAAGCTTCGTACTGTTCGTAAACTCTTTCTAGAGCAGATAGAGTTCCTATCCAGTCGACATCTGCCAAGTGCTGTTTGATCTTGTCATAATCTGCCGCATTAAAATCCCTTCTCCAAATCGACATTTTTCTTTCCATTTCCCATCTCAACTTGAAGGTAACAGTAGAATGATCGCTACTTCCTACTGGAGGACTCACAGATATCTCGTGCTTTAATGCAAGCTCATTGCACAGCACCAGATCCAGGAAGGCTTTTGCTTATTGAAATCGTCTAGAAGAATGCTCGGGATGCCGCATGAGCAGAAGGTATTTACAGCTTTTGAAAGCTAAGCGGACATTTCAACATTACAGCTTGGGGCTCGGTATAAAGCTACAAGATGAATTGAGTTCGAGATGAAGGTTATAGCAATACCAAAAATTCATATGACTCTTTTACAGGCTCATCGAATACCTGCTTGAAGGCAAAATACTTTTTCAGCAACAGCAAAATGCCTCCTCCTTTTTTAAAAGTTCTATCGCACCTCACTCCGATATATTGGGTACTAGCAATTCCTAGGAGAGGGTCAAGCTCATTTTTATCACGGAGCCAGGTTTCCGTCAGAAGAACTATATCATAATTATGTGGACACAGATACATGACTAGAGAATTGCAGTTTTTTATCAGTGACCTTATGTTCGATAGGACGCACGATATCATTTTGCACGACTTCCTGTGACAAGCAGCTTCTCGAGAGACTACCAAATTGCGAAGAAGTCGCGCTCGTAGTGTGCACAGAATGATTTGAAGCCGGTGAGTGTGACACATCCAGAGTTTAATTACCTCTGGTGCTATCACCACTCCCTGGCTCACGGCTAGCTTGACGTTGCTCACGTCTACGTTCTTTCTCCTCCCAAGTGAGGGAGGGGCGCAGATATACACCTTTTTTTTAGGGGGGGGGGAAGAAACGCAGACACGGCGCACACCTGTGTGCCTTCCGTTGGAACCTACTCGCTGGAAGGACAACCTTCATGAGCGTAAGAGCTTCGCCCTCTTCTCTGGAGCAGTGGAAGATCCGGCGGCAGAAGCCATTGATTGCGATGAACCGTTCAAACCGATGAACAAAAAACAACAAGATCACCTTTGAAAGTGGCAAATTGAAACGGATAAGAATGTCTCCTTGCCACGAGAGAGGTGGCTTCAAACAGAGTTGTCACAAGGCAACGTAGTGAACCGGCTGCTCACGATCGCCACAGGGACAGAACAGATGAGGTTGAAGGAAATTTTACACATTCCGTTGATTATTACGTCATGGAGAAGATTTCAATGAGGCTTTCGAATCTGTCCAGAAGAAAACTACGGAAACTACTCATGTTCAAATTACCATTCTCCTTTGCACTGTACCATGGGATTAAATCGAAGGCTGCACATCTAGCTGCTAACCTGAATTACGCAGATTTTCAAATCTTGTAGCTGAATGTTTAGGTGCACTTCTAACTTTCGAGCGGTGAAGCCAAATTCGGTTCCGCAATTTTGTGTTTGTAAGTGATAGCAAAACTTACTTCATTCAATAAACTGGAGGCTTAGGAAGCTTGACACTTTGTAATCATTTCATTCCCCTAAATGATGTGTAACCTTCAGGACTCCCGTTTATTTTTTTTTTCTAACCAAATCAATCCTAAAATTCGAGTCTGCAACAGGATTTCTTGAGTTTGCCTGCATGCCTATTTAATGGGACTGCTTTCGGACAAGTACACAGACCACCCACCTATTAAGAATTCAGCAAAAACTCACGCAGACGTCTCTAGAAGTATTAGGTTGTCGGATGTTAAACACGTAAAGTTACATGATCCAAGAAATAACGATAGCAAAGAAAAGACAAACCGAAAGCAGGCCGACATTTGTAATCCGACAACCTAATGGTAGGAAGTTGTAGCAAACCTAGATGTTTCAGCTAGTTGTCTCTTGTATGATTAAACTCGCATTCTAACGATCACC
The DNA here is from genome assembly GCA_947359475.1 of Heligmosomoides polygyrus bakeri. Classification (NCBI taxonomy): domain Eukaryota; kingdom Metazoa; phylum Nematoda; class Chromadorea; order Rhabditida; family Heligmosomidae; genus Heligmosomoides; species Heligmosomoides polygyrus. The sequence continues at coordinate 57,522,051 of OX375868.1, forward strand.
TTTAATTTCTTGTAGGGTTTCGGGCGGATAAAACTCGCCTACTCAAGATCGCCACTTTCACTCACCCGTCCCAGCGGCACTGTTTTCAATCTTCAAGCTCCAGTTTGTTTTTTCAACTTCACCGTAGTCAAGCCCTGTTCAGGTGGAGCCCAATGGTTTTTATTTAAGGTCGGCGTCCGCTCAAGAACTCCTCTTCTTTGTAACTCTGCATCTCCCTCGACCTCCAACTCATCTGTCCCCAGTCCTTATTCCTTCTCAGTGCTCGACTCTGAGCATATGAACGTTACGATGTCTGGTGTGAATAACCATGAACGCTGCAGGGGTGACCAGGTGGATCATGTGCTGCTATTTTCGTAAAATGACGCCGATTACGGGTTGACGCCCTTCAGAATGCAGCGCCTCTCATCTTTAGTCCAGCTACGCAGGATCTTCGAAGCAAGATCCCAACCTTTCCGTCTACGCCAGTTATGAGCGAATCAGAACTCACGGGAGGTAGGCCGCTTATGTAGCTAAGCAGGAAATACTATTGCGGAAGGATGAGTATATTTCAGTCTCAGTACCTGAAGCAAGAGAGACACATGTACATGGGCCGGAAGAGGATGGGACCGCTGGCTTCTGCTGCCACAGTGGTGGCTGTGAATCCATCATCTTCACTCAAGGTTTCGAGGGCGGCCAAAGGAGCCTCACTCTCTTGAGCCCTCCTCTGTCCGACGCTCCTTGTCCCAGTTCGCTGCGAGTGAGTCATGTATCTGGCATCGCTCTCCCTCCAGCCAACTACTGCTCTGTTACCCCGCCAGCTGAGCACTTTCCGATACAGGTGGGTTCCTCAATTCATGCCACTAGAGTACTACTCCTTAGTGTAGCCTACATTAGGGGGCCCACAAGGTAAAATAAGCATTATATATGACTGCTCGTCGAAGCACGATGCTCACTGCTATGATCATGCGAAATTGAGTTCCTAGCGTTTTAGAAACATGTTCCCAATGAGGCGGCTCGATTGCCTAGCTCCTTGGTGGGGGAAGGGAGAACATTAAGTCAGCTTATTTAGCATACGCTCACTGGTTTTGAGGTTGAGACAATGCTGCTTCCAATCACCCAAGCAGAGTCCGAAGTCACAGCTCTCCTCAAGATCACGACCCAGTTCTCCTTCGGAGTATCCTGTCTTGCTACACGTCCGCGTCCCTTCATCACAACGCGGTAAGGGACTGTGGAGCACGGACCCATTCCACGGTTCACAACAGGTGTGGAACGCAGTGCGCTCGCGCGATAGGAGTCCGCACATGAAGAGGAGCTGCCACACGGGTGCGCCATTCTGAGAGGGCGCGTGCGATCTGTACCTTTCGTGTTCTTCGAAGGAGCAGTTATGGGGAATGCGAGCATCATTGTTGGTGACAACAGACTGATCGTTGGAGCTTTGGTTGATGGTTCGCAGCGTGAAGAAGCCGGGTGCGCTAAAGGAGGAGGCGTCCAAAGAAATACTCGTCCATTTTGGATTGCAGCTGCTTTAATGGACAGTAGGTGACTGATGGGCAAAGGAAACCAACAAAAGCTGTGCGAAAGCAGGGTAGGTTACTGTGGGATGAAGTAAAATGATTGAAAATTGATTTATTGTCTTTATTTGTCTCGTCAGTGTTCAGTGTTAAGTTTATTGCATTGTGTTTGTTTGAGTTCATACGGAATTTGTGTGCTCATGTTCCTGTTGTAACGCACTTATGGTGCATCTATAAATAAATAAATAAATAAATAAATAAATAAATAAATAAATAAATAAATAAATAAATAAATAAATAAATAAATAAATAAATAAATAAATAAATAAATAAATAAATAAATAAATAAAATGCAAGTGTATAAGAGGTGCAAAAATCTCATACTTGCCTCCGTTCAAGGATAACTTATATCCTATTCAACAGTTTCCATACTGTCGGTCATTTGTTACTTAACATTGTCGTTGAGCGGTGGGATGAGAGTTCTCCAGGTATCCCCTGTAAATTTCCATCGCGCTATCCGTGCGTACTAAGTCGCAATCTACAACTACTATTCCAAACATGACATATTCAAATAGCAGGTCACCGAAAATGAAGAGGAAAACAACAGTAGTTTTCGTTTTGCGGCCACGTCTTTGGGGAGCGAGGGTACATAGCACGAGTGATATTGTTTCACCAAATAAGCAATGTCTTACGGGCGAAATTCAGTGCTATCTGACCTGAGAGATGTCATTACCTCTTGATTTTTAGGGAAACGACATCGACTACTCGCTTTTCGACGAATTTTTTGTGAGATCGTGAGGATCAATGTCGAATGAAGAAAACAGATCTCAGCGCAGAATAGTAGTATTCTTGTCTTGTGATGTCTTTTCATAGCTCTTGTTCTTATTTTCAATGCTCATGGCGTTTCATATGCGTGACATGGCGAGTATCTCGTTCTGAAAATTCCTGTAATTGCCTTCAGTGCTCGGTTCGTTATCGAACTGTGGTGGCGACTCATAAATATCTGTGATGCAACCAGCAGAGACCTGAGAGTAGAGCTCAATTTGACTCGACGCGCACAATCTGCGTTGTTTGCTTGTGAGCTGCCTTTGCGGTACCACTTCACATTAACACCCTATTTGACACCCTATTTGAATACTCAAGTTAGGGTGTCAAACATCGAATTTAATGTGAAGTGGTACCGCAAAGGCAGCTCCAAAAATATCATCGTCAATGCAAGATCCGCTCATGCTATGGCTGTAAAACGTGCGGCACTTCGTAACATGTACAGAACAGAAATAGGCATGTGCGCGGGACGCGAGGAGCGAGAGGAATCAAGTATGCTGGCCTCCCAAATAGCTAGTCTTAATGGGCACGTGTCAAGACAACGGCGAACTGACCGAGCACGACATCGGCATGTTACAGACTCTCCCGAGGACAAAGTGTCTCCAATTGCTTTTCATTTTGGATCAGTTCACAGCAGCCGTACGTCAGTGCTTCTTCCAAGCAGATTTGAGCAACGATGTTGTCCTAATTAAGATCCCAGGAGACAACATTAAGCGGCTGCTCGTTCGTAACCGTCTCTATAACCGCACTTGTATTTCGGAAAGCTGCGTGATTTGTCCTTATGGAAGAAATGGAGACTGCGCTCAAAGGGGAATGATATGCCAAATGCAGTGTTTAACCTGTAATGAGCTGTACCGGGAAAACAGGTAGAGTACTAGGTGTTCGCATCAGAGAGCATCTAGCTGGCAAACGATGTTGAAGCTTGCTGAGCCCGCTGGGTAGAAACCGCCAAGAGGCGCACAACGGACACGATGTTAACATCAAATGCACGAAAATGAGATCGGCGCCAGGAAGATCCTCGGCTTCTGTATCCATGAGCGCAATCCAACGATGAACAACAGGAACGAGTGCGTTTCCATTACCAGTGACTTTTTGCGCATTATTCAACTGTATGAGCTGTGACGTATTCAACTGTGTGAGCTGTGAGACACAATACTCTTCGAAGTCCGTATACTCTTGTATACCAAGTGGGTATCACTTGCTACGTGGTTGTCGCATAGTAGGGGGGTCTTCCAATGCTGATAAAGCAGCGGTGAGTTCCCTTCGTATTGGAGTAATTTCTTCGTGACACTCTTGAGACCCTTTGGAACTACAGGGTTGGGAAAATTAGGGCAGTTGGCGGTATAAGTGTACATCTGCAGAGCACAGAACTTCTTTCAGCCCTTTGATAACGACGATACCGTCGAAACCTTAGGCGTAATAAAGTTGAATTTAACAAACCTGCGTGGCACAGAAGATTTGAAGCTATTTTATCAAAAATGCCCAGGTTTTATGGCAGTCGATCATGGAGACTTGTACAAGTTCAAGGAATCTTTCGTGATTGATGATATAGTTTCATTTTAGTTGAAGTTCTAGGCAAAGGATTGTACAAACACTGTTGAACCTTAATTGTGACAAGAAATTTTATTTTCTTCTGTTTTGAGTACCCACGATTGCTGTTGAGTCACTGAGGTAGAAGGCTTTTGAGTGCAACCAAACTGCTTGGCTAGATTTCTTAACAAGGGACGAGCTCATAGGTGCAAAAATTCTCGAGCCCCTCTTGGCAGATGGTCTTCAGGGATACGCGTCGATTGGGCGATCTACGCTCGGTAATGTTTCGATGATGAGGATGACATCGTGCGATTGAACAGGTGAAGATCAACTACCTTCTCAGGAATAAGGAATAGAAGGAGAGCCAAACAGTGTTTTGCCGCAGATGCTCATCACTAGTATTCTCGTTGTCTGTTGCACCAACCGTGTTATAACGATATACAGGAGCTCCTTCCAAGTGATTTTCATGTTTTAAGTGAGTATGATTATAGAACAGTTAAGGTCTTACTTACTGCCCTCGAGAATCATACATATTTGCTAGTTGATCAGAACCAGAGGTTTTCTTCAAAGCGATCACTATGATTACACACATAGAAGTTGAGCTGACATGGCAGCCCTTCGCTTTTGTTAGATCGTTGCACATGAAATGGCCGATTTTGACTGAAAAATTTTACAGATCATAATTTTGACTGTAAGCAATGTTGTTAATCGAGATAAGCATCACTACAATTATTACACCTTTTCCAACGCCACAGTAGCTTAGACATTCCAATATTCTTGGCAACTATCAGAACTACGAGAATTAGTAAAACATAGAAGTCATTTTCGACATCAACTTGGCTGCTGAATTTGGGGGACAGACGTTCGGTACACCGTGCTGCCCGCCGCCCATTTCCCGCCCGGCCCGCGCCGCCTATTTGAACAAGTTTGCTGCGCTCAAAACCGTCGTTAATTGACGTGACATCGTCCAAAAACCTGACATCTGATAGGGGACGATTAGGAAGCGCATCTCGGGGAAATCTGAAGTCATTTTCCAGTCGGTTCGGTTATGGATGCAGTTGAGGGAAGGAGAACGTCGCTCTTCCCTCTAAATTCCTTCAGTTTTCACCACAATTCTTTAAATTTTCGGTTCAAATAGAGACTATGGGTGATTCCGGTCTGTTCTACATTGGCGGCACCTGAAGAAAACCTTGGCGCTGCAGCTGAAAACTGTTTTGTTCCAAATATGGTGAACAAGGTTCAGGATAGAGCTGCAGGGTCAAGGGAAGTGATTACAAATGCGATGCCTCCATGTGGGTGAGGGACGTTCTGCCTGAAAGCGGCGCGGGCAAAGGCGCGGGACAGTGCCTGCGGAGCCAATTAGCGTCGACTCGCGCAGTGACACCCGCCGCTTCGCGCTCAGCCAGACAGGCCTCGCCGCAGAGGCGATGCTGACCCAGCCAACCACGGGAGCCAGTAAGTCGACCAGATTTGGTGTGATTACAATCGATAGAGGGATAGGAGGCTCAGACGGCTTGCATTGGCAGTCCAGAAATTGGGATTGATTGCAACCCTACCATCTTCTATATTAGAATTTCGAGCTCTATCGAATGATCCAGAAAAGAACCCTGCCTCAATGACCCTTAAAGCGATTTTCTTAATGCGTTGTTTATTTTCGCTAAATATAGATTTCTATTCACATATATCAGGATTAAATTCGAGACGTGCTTCCGGGCTAATAAAATTGCACGAGGATTCCAATTAGATAGACGAGAGATCTTTTAACAGAAGTTTAAAGCGTTAGTTTCAACATGACACCTCCTTAGCATTTTGTAACTTTTTTCTTTTTTTATGGAACCTTATAATGCACACATCACATATTTCGAGACGAAGACTGGATAGGTGCTTCATCGAATCTAATGTTCAGAAAGAATAAATTTCATCACACAATACTTCAAATTGCTCGTCCATTCGTCTGTGGCTTCTAGCCATGTTCTGACCTCGCGTCCAACAGGCAATGTACCTCATAGCCAATGTCTCCACCAATTAACGAGTTAGGAAACACTCATGAAATTTCTTGAGAAAATTAGAGTACTTTGGTGTTCTTAGGAAGTCTACCGACTGTCAAATCGAACTCATCATGCAATTTAAAACTGGGAACGTGCTCTACGCACTGAGAGATCATAATGTCGTCTTCAAAAATATTGAGCACCTGGTGTTCTCTTAGAAGGTCTCTCGTCTATCTAGTTATATTCCTCGCTCAATTTCAGCCTGGAAGCATGTCTCACAATTAATTCTGATATAAATACTTACTTATAATTCTGATATAAATATAATTATAATAATTATGATATAAATACTTACTTATAATTCTGATATAAATATATAATTTTATATAATTCTGATATAAATACTTTCAGTTACTTCCAGCCTCGATTTCGCTGACATCCGCTTACTACATATATTGAAGAACCTTGTGGCGGGTTCTGTCCAGTGAAATCTACTGCTAAAGCCACCTTGTCAGGTATATCCTGTGTCTTCTGTCTGTCTGTTTGTTGCGCTCAACGACTCACTAATCGATTGCCATTTCGCAACATTCTTGTTCAACCATGTCGCCGTCGAAGTCCTCTCAATCGCAGAAAACGAGCAAAATTGCGATGACTGGTGAAGATCCGGTTGCTGTACATGGAGCAGATGAAGTGGCGCTCGCGCTTGAACAACTGCAAGCAGATAAGAAGACTCCTGCCTTTGTTAAAATTCTCTTCAACCATATGCTTACTGTTCAGCAGCAGCTCAATCTGGTATTAACCAAAAATCAAGAGCTGCTAGAACAGGTGGCTAATCTGCGTGAAGAGAATGGTGCTCTAAAGGCCGCTTTAGCTGAAGCTGGAAGAGTGAGCAGTGCGGCTCAGTTCCTCCCACGTGATTCTTTTGCTGCTAGCAATTTGTCGGCCGTCGATGAAAAAGAAAGACTCCGTTCCGTCGTCATATCTGGCATCACTGAGTCTATTGATTCTAGATCTACAGAACGAGCCATCCACGATTTTAATTCTGTAAGAAATGTTCTTGATCATCTAAATGTAGAATGTGTTCCGCAACTAACATATCGACTTGGTAAGCCTCAAGAAGGTCGTCCACGTCTTTTAAAGGTTGTACTTCCTAACACATTCTACCAATCTTTGGTGCTTAGGAGAGCTTCCTGGTTGCGCTCTTTTTCCTGTAGAGGTGTCTATATACGTCCCTCCTTAACAAAAGAGGAAAGGGAGCGCAATCGGGAAGCTAGGTTAGCCCGAAGAGCATCTCTGGGTGTGACCGTCACTAACAACCAGCCTACTCAGCTGGATATTTCAACGGGAAACTGCTAAACTCTCCTCGGATATTGGTCAAAGACCTAAGTTTCCTTTATTGCAACATACGATCTATTCAGAAAAACATACTACCGTTAAAGTTCACCATAAGGAAATTAAACTCAGACATTGTTGTCATCACAGAAACGTGGCTACAAGATTCGATAAATTCAACCATAATTCTCAATGATTTGTGTGGCCAGTTTTGCCACATAAGATGCGACAGGACTCTCAAGAGAGGTGGTGGTGTACTCATTCTCGTTAGGTCTGGCATCCACTCTGAGACTGTATGGTGCGAGTCGGTAGCTGACAGCTTTGAAATACTGTGCTGCGATTTGAGATTAGCTGATACAACCTTGAGACTTGTTGCTGTTTATAGGGTTCCTTCTGCATCTCTAAACAGCACAATCATGCTTGTCAAGGTATTAAGTGATCTCTGCTCCTCTAAAACCCAATGCCTTGTTCTAGGCGATTTCAATTTTCCAGATATTGATTGGTCTAAAAATTATCCGTCTTCAGTTTCTATGGCATCAAAATGTTTTGTTGATATGTGCCAATCTTGCAATCTTCATCAGAACATTGTGACGCCCACTCGACATAACCATCTGCTTGATATTGTTCTCAGCAGCAGTTTGGGACTTGTCAAAGACATCATTATTGGGCCACCAATAGGTTCCAGCGATCATTCTAGCATTTCATTTAGAACTGATTATTCACTGAGTAAACCAAGGTATCGAATTCAAAAAGCATTTCATAAAGCAAACTACGACATTATCTGTCAGTATTTGCTTTCAATAGATTGGAGAACACTCCTTGAGGAACAAGTTACTGTGAATGACAAGTACGAGTTCTTTATCTCAATTCTCCATAAATGCATTGACCAACTAGTACCTACCGAAAAGTTACCAGTACACTTTAATAAACTTCCTCCCAACCTAGTCAGACTTTTTGAACAGAAAGAAAAACTATGGTCGACATATCAACATTGCCCAAGTTCTGAAAACCTTCACCGTTTTCAAAAAATCAATAATAGATTCGACCGACTTTTAAACAAATTCCACAAGTATGTTGAGAGAAAAATTCTCGATACTCCTAACAAATCATCTCTCTATAAACTGTTAAATTCTGTACTGAAACGTACCGAGCGAATCCACACACTGAAGGACGAAACCGGCATCGTAGCATTAACTGACTCAACAAAGGCTACCATGCTAGCTAAATATTTTCAAAAGACCTTTGCAGAACGTCCTTTCAACATGGACTCCTTTGCTGTTAATAATAATAATTCCAGCATGGAAAGTTCGGTTTGGTTCTATAAGGAGGAGATTTATAATGAACTTTGTAAGCTACCACCTAGTTATGCTACTACTCCGGATGAAGTATCGTCCTACTTTATCAGAAAAATTGCCATCGCGATTGCTTACCCTCTTGAGCACATATTTAATGCAAGTTATATGACTGGCGAAGTACCATCCCGTTGGAAACATGCGTTTGTTACACCTATTCCAAAGAAGCCTCCCCACCAACTTGTATCAAACTTTCGTCCAATTAGCATCACATCAGTTTTTGCTAGGGTCTTCGAGAGAAAACTCAAGACAGCGCTTGTATTATATCTCGAGTCCAATAATCTTATCCCTAATGATCAACATGGCTTCCGTTCAGGTAAATCTACTGAAACACTGATGTTATCTACGCTTAATGATTGGACGAAATCTCTTGAACAAAAAATTGATGTGGATGTAATTTATTTTGATTTTATGAAGGCTTTCGACAAGGTCCCTTTGGATAAACTAATTGTCAAGCTCACGGATATAGGTGTCCATCATAGAATTACTCTGTGGATAAAAAACTTTATATCTGGTAGATCTTTTCAAGTTAGGGTAAATGACGCATTCTCTGAACGTCTTTCTATTAAAAGTGGTGTTCCTCAAGGTGGTGTTTTGTCCCCAATCCTCTTTTCTATATATACCTCTGAAATTCCGTCCCTAGTTAATCAGCTTGGTGTTTCTTGTAAAATGTTCGCTGACGATATAAAAATTTATAAGAATATTGCTCTTCGAGAAGACCATCTTTCTCTTCAATCTGCAATAAATGCAATTGCGGATTGGTCATCAAAATGGGAACTTCCATTATCTCCGCAAAAGTCACAAGTACTTTATCTAGGGCAGCAGGTAGGTAGATATCCTTACTACCTTGACAAGATGCATATTAGTAGTACAACTTCCCTGCGTGATTTGGGCTTTATTTTGGACACCCAACTTTCGTTCAAAGAACATATCGAAATAATATCGAAAAAAGCTGAACGAATTGTGCACAGCCTCTTCAAATGTTTGCGAACAAATTCAATACAACACCTATTAATTGCCTATAAGTCGTATGTTAGACCAATTCTAGAATATGGCACCACAATTTTTAGTCCCAAATATAAGCGTGAAATTGCCAGGCTGGAATCTGTACAAAACAGCTTCACAAGAAAGCTATGGATACGAGTACATGGGTATGATTACAACACCATCCCCTCACCGGCTTCACGAAACAGATTCTTCAATCTACATACCCTTGAACATCGTAGGAGAAGATATGATTTAATTGCGATATATAAGATGATAAACGGTCTTACTCGTATTCCCCTTCAGGAGTTCTATACATTTTCTTCATCGAACACAAGGGGTGGTCAATGGAAGATCCAGTTTCCTGGAGCAAAAAGCAGTGTAAGGTCTCAATTTTTCACTTGCCGGGCTGGCTCTGATTTTCTGAGGTTATCTAAAAAATACATTATACCAAATTCCTTAAGGAAGTATAAAAAACTTCTTGACCGATATCTTCAGGATGTAGTTTAGTAGTTTTCAACTGTATTATGTTGATTCTTGTTGCCTGTTCTGTTTTTTCCTGTTTAGAATTACTTTAACTTATTTTTAGTTTTACCTTGTTTTTCTTTTACATGGTTATCCATGTAGTGAATAAATAAATAAATAAATAAAAACTGACATTTAAGGAAAGTAAATAACGCCTGAAGCCGCCTTAAGGGCTTTTTTAGACAGGATAATTTCTAGGTCATTTGATAGAAATCGAAATTCTAGTACAGGAGATGGTAGAGTTCACATCAGTAGTAGCCTGGAAGCATGCCTCGTAGTTAACTCTGATAAAAATAAAAAACTGATATTTACCGAAAGTTAGCTGCGCCTGAAAAAAATGTTGTAACGATTATTGAGACAAGATTCTTTCCTGGCTCATTCGATAGAGCTTGAAATTCTGATATAGAAGATGGTAGGGTTCAGATCAATCACAATTTCTGGACTGCCAATGCAAGCCGTCTGAGCCTCCTATCCCTTTATCGATTGTAATCACACCAAATCTGGTCGACCTACTGGCTCCCGTGGTTGGCTGGGTCAGCATCGCCTCTGCGGCGAGGTCTGTCTGGCTGAGCGCGAAGCGGCGGGTGTCACTGCGCGAGTCGACGCTAATTGGCTCCGCAGGCACTGTCCCGCGCCTTTGCCCGTGCCGCTTTCAGGCAGAACGACCCCCTCCCCCTCCATGTGAAGGCAGGGACCCGAACACCTTGTCCTCGGTGCGCCCCTCGCCCCACCCCTTTCTGAGGGCGGTGTATCCAACGACTCTCCGCCGCTGAATTTTCATCCTTCACATGACGACCTAAATGCTTGAAGAAATGATAAACGGTAGGGGGCAGATCTGATGAATATATGTAACATGTAAAAGAGATGTAACAGAGTTTCGAATCCCAATTCATCCAGTTTCTGGACAACAATTTCTGAAGCATGCGGATGCGCGTTGTCATGCGGTAGGAATGGGCCTCTTCGACTCACCCTTTATTAGCAAAAGGTTTAAGTATTATTCTTCCTGTTTATTCCATATATGTTTTAATCAAAAAATACGTTAAAGAATAAAATACACATATTACACCTAATATATTACGGTGTACAATATGACACCCTTTAAACGGTTATTGATTTGCTCCATATTCAATCTACACTATTCCTTCCCACTCCTTAACTTCAATAAAGAGGAACTCCTTAACTACGATACCCTCTTACTAAAAATAGGGGTTAGTACTGATGGGGTTTATAAAAGTCAAAATAGTCGTGAGCAGTTTATTTTCGCGCCTCCAGTACTAGCCGTACCCAATGGGTACGAAACGGGTTTGACAACCCCGTAGGGCAGCCCCCTAGAACCCACATGGGAAACTGCTCACTGTACCTAGGTTGGACCTTCCAGGTACTTTGATTTAAGGTCCACAAATCAGTTTTCAAATGTTACAACAAATTATTACACCCTAAATAAAATTGTAAAATACAAAGATCGGAGCAATCAATATACCATTAAAGACTTTGGAAACCCCAAAAAGGGTCGTTATGTAATTCTAACTGTATGTACTGTAAACAAATAAACTTTGAAAACCATATAATTTCATATGTTACTAGAGTTCGTATAAAAACGTATAAAAAGGAAAATACTAATTGCAAAACTAAATCAGTGGCTTACTGTATAAACTGCGACTCTTGTAAGCTTCAATACGTTGGTATAACTACAAGATCATTGAAAGAAAGAATTAGAGAACACATATATTAGATAAATAATAAAAAGAAATTCATTCCGCTTCATGGACATTTCCATAATTGTAAGTCTACTCCGAAGTTTACCGTTTTAGACGCATTGGAAGAAAACTCGGATAAAAACAAATTATTTAGTAAAGAACTGTTTTGGATTAAACTTCTAAACACCGCTTAGACTTAATGACAACATAAAAGGCTACGCAAATGTGCCTAATATTGCTAATCCACTTAACTACAAAAAAAGTCATCTTTTTTGTTCACTTCAAGTTATAAAAGAGAGAACAAATAGAGGGAACAAAAAAAGAAATAAAAACAAAATCCGATACAATACAGATCAATTTATACAATATATTAGTAATAATGACAATATAGAAGTTATTGAAGTGTACAACAAGTTCAAAATGCTATGTAAACAAAATTTGAAATCACTTGTCAACCTTAAAAAACAATGACTCAACCTTTAAACAATGACTTTCTTTGCAGTGCCAATCAGAAAACTAAACTTATTGTACTCTGCTTACTGACACATATAGAATACAATACAAGTAATGGCAACGAACAGCAAGAAAAGAAGTCATTTAAATATATAAACATGGAATATAAAGGTGAGATTTTTGACCGTATAAACTTTAACAAAATATTTAAAAACGGTAGAGTTAAAGATATTATAACAAATTCGTCCACAAAAGAATTCCTTTTAGGGTAGTTTATACGTATAAACAACCAATATCTAATACTATTTTCAATTACAACCAGTTTCTTAAAAACATAAATCTTGAAGTTGTAGAAATATACTCGGTAGAGATTGCATCTGTAGAAGAGAAAAAAGTATGTATAAATCTTCATTGACATCACACATGACCGTATTATCACAGAAAATTTGAACATTATAGAACATTATCAGTTGAATGAAATTTTGAAAAAAAGGTACGAAATATAGGCCAGTAAAAGGCTGTAACAGAGATACAATACACTCTACATACAGTTCCGTTGTTGAAAAAGTTGTTGGTCACATAAGTAGATACTACAGAATTTTCCAATATCAAGTGAACCAGTAAAGAAATCTTTTTAATGCGGAATACGGAAACAAAATAAATCATTACTTAGCCATGAAAATGTTTGTAATAAAGTTTATATACCGTGTCAAACAATTCAAAGGCTACAAAGTGATTTTATACTTTGCCTACTAGATAAAGCAAACAACAATTATGCTAGTATTTGCCATACGTTGTTCCTACTTAACCTTATGAAAGAAATGGGAATTAAGTATGAAAATGAAGACCAGACAATAATTTAATAACAGTAACACGAATAACACATATGTAAAAATGAACGTTTCTAATAAGCAGCCCATAATAGAAAAACATAGATATTTTCGAAATAAAAATAAGTTAAAAGTAGATACAAATGGAGATTTACCAATTATTCTTTCGCTACCTAAACAGCATAAAGACCCAGATAAGTTTAGATTTATTACCGGGACATATAATGGTAGTGTCAAATCCATTGCTTTAAAACTTTGTTCTATATTTACCTTTCTAAAAACACATTTAATCAACTACGCCAATACAGTAACTAGAAATACAAGGACGATTAAAACATATTGAGCTTCACAAGCATATCTCACAATGTTATAATGGAGAAAATGAAAAACCTTGTTACATTCTGCTTCAAAAATTCTGCTAAAAATTTCCTAGCACGCAACGGTTTCAAAACTTTTTACACAGATGTTTTAACTCAGAATGATAAATATAGATATTATAACGCAACAGATCTGTTATACTTTATAGACTGTTTACTGAAAAATAGTTAATGCGTTTCGTTAGTATAATTTTTAAACAAAATAAAGGAGTTCCTCAATGTGGTAACATTAGCCCTTGGCTCGCAAATTTGACCATGTCAATGTTTGAATTTGAGTACTCTAAAAGCGCAATGTTAAATAGAGGTCAGTTATTTAAGCCGTTTAGATATGGACGACATACTTAGTGTTCACAATTATACAGAAGCTTACGTTGATTACATTCTTACGTTGGCTTACAAAAACACACTGGAAATAAAAAAGACACACGACAGTAAACACAAATGCAACTATTTAAACATTAGTCTAGAAATCGTGAATAATAAAACTGAAAGCAACTTATATAACAAAACAGATACTTTCAACTTTAAAGTAAACAGGTTTCCACACGCAGACTCACAGGTTTCAGTCAGAATTAAAAGTAATGTCATCTACACAGAAACACTTAGAATAGCTAAGGTCTGCTCAACATTCCAATATTTTTATAGTAAAATACGAGAACTTCACAGAACACTTACCCGGAATGGATTTAACACAGAATTCATCGCCACAAACGTAAAAAAATGCTTAAACAAAAACAGACAAATATTATATAAATACCGCATGTTAGACAACTATAATAAAGCAATAAACTTAGTGGAAACACTCGTATAGTTGGAAGTTTTTGCTTAAATTTACTTTGCTAATATATACGCACATATATAAGAATAGATCTTATTGATATGACAGTAAAGGAAATGTGGAAGCAGTGACATTAGTTGATATAATTGTAAAATGATGGAAAACGCTGATCTAATAAAATTGCTACATAGTGTGCCAATACACCAAGAATTGAATAATGAAATGAATACTGTAATGATAACACATATCATAATACATATCCATACAGATGACGTATAACAGATCATGGTTACTTTAAATAGGAAAACCTCTAAAACCGGTCGGCACAAGGAAGAGTAAGTTTAGTGACTTTAGCAATTTCTAAATGTTGACAATAAATATAAAAAATTTAAAAATAAATAAAAAAATTGAAACAAAATAAAAAATAAAGAATAAAGGACGGCGTTACTCAATCCTTTTTGGGATGCGCCACGCATTCTACTTCTACAGGATGTCGTGGAGGCGAGTTGAATGCGTATTTGGCCATACAATGACTTGATGTGGATAGCCGATGAACAAGTCAGCGCTCTATCCTTCCCAGACAAGTCTGGTACCAATTCACTGACCCTGGAGGGATGGAAGGCTTGGTTGGCGTGGGCGAGAAATCCGAACCAGGAACCTGGTATCGAGTGCACTCGACCATCGACGCCTCCTCCGACTGCGCTACACGCGCCCAAAACAATAACATATCTAAAAATTATTAATGAAAAAACAAAATAAAAATGAAAGATAAAAAATATTTAAAATTAAAATATAAAAATATAATAAAGATAGAAAATTATAACACCTCCTTCTTCACTGATGAGCCACCGAGGAAGTGTTATAAGAAAACTGTTTGTCTGAAGGGAGGTGGCGAAACAAACCATTGAAATTTGATATTGTTTCTCCATAATTCTCAACTATATTTAACGAAACAAAGGAGTCGTGGCGCTTCGGCTTTTTCCCGGCGGCAAGTTCGTGCGGGCTCCATTTATCCAGTTTCTTTACTTTTTCGATGGCAAAAAATGGCAACTGATAGTGCTGCTATCACCGCCGAAATGCTGTGCTACCTCTCTCACAGTTTGACGCGGATCCCCTCCACCATGGCTTTGAGTTGGTCGTCGTTAAGGAGTGATGGCCGCCTACCTCGGTCTTCATCTTCGAGACTTTCATTCCCAGATCGAAACCTTTCGAACCAGTAGCAAATTGTGCGTTTCTCAGCGAAATCCTTCCCAAATGCAGCGT
This sequence comes from Heligmosomoides polygyrus bakeri, assembly GCA_947359475.1. Taxonomy (NCBI): domain Eukaryota; kingdom Metazoa; phylum Nematoda; class Chromadorea; order Rhabditida; family Heligmosomidae; genus Heligmosomoides; species Heligmosomoides polygyrus. Next base: position 57,537,475 of record OX375868.1, read on the forward strand.
TAATGTTACGAGCTGCGGCCGCGGCGGTGTGTACGCTTTTCCATTCGTATAAGTAAAGCACCCGAATATCACGTCGATTCATACTGCAAACACGACCTCAAAAACTCGGCAAGAGGCAATTATGTCACAAGAGCTATAAATAAGCTAAATTACTAGAGCGGAGATTCTGTGCTTCCAGAAACTATACAATGCCTGAAGCGATATCATTCGTAGCCACGAAAACGACCAAAAATTGAGGTAGAAAAATTGGCCGTTTCACATGCAACGATGCAACGACCTAATAGCGATGGAATAGATTTACTTCCGACTAGATTACACCCTAAAAACGCAGCTTCTCGTTCTGAACTGGAAAACTGTCTAGGAATGGGTTTAGACACCGCTGAAAGATGGCCAATAATGTTCAGGCTTACGACGCATTCCACACCCTGCAAAAATAGGAGAAGAACGCAAGGTGTGCTTTTTTTCAACTTGTCCTTTTTAGAGCACCTCAAAGTGAGTGCTATCTGAAGGTAGTATATATTTATTCTGCACCTGGAAACACTGAATGATAATATCTGCCGCACAAACATGAACAACTGCCCTAAAAGACAATACTTTTTCTGGTAGTATTGCTCGAACAATGGCTAAATCCCGGCACCTTTGGAAGGCTTTATCATGAGGAGATTAGAGTTGAAGGCGTTGAGGCGTCGAAAATCGAATCCAGGCGGTTCGTAGGGGAACATCGTGTACATTATGATGGACACCATAACGAACATTGCGCCGAGCGAGAAGAAGAACCCAGGAACGAAGTCGAACAACATCCACGATCCAATCGCTGCTCCGATGATGGCGATGCTCTAAATGAATTTAGTATCGCTTTGTTTTGAGGCCATTGTGACCATCACACTGCATTTAAAAGATCTTCAAGTTAGGGATGGAGACGTTCCTGGAATGGTACTGTTACGGAGCACCGCACCGCCCAGGAGGGTAGGTGAGGAAAACTCCAGGGTCCCTCCACCGCTAAAAAGGATATGAAGCGTATGTCTGAACGGGGGGGGGGGGGGGGCGGGGGAGGGGCAGCGAGTCATAGAAAAGAATCCCCACCCCTATATTAGCATGAAAATGTGTTTCGTCTTTGCCAAGTCGTTAAACCCAAGGACTGGAGGGTCCTTGCAGTTACTGCGAAATCGGTGCCTCACGAGCGCTGGAGGTCTCTTGGGCGCATGTGAAACCACTGCCGTCAAGCTGCTCGATGCGTAGTGGATAGAGGTGTTGCTTCATGGGACGGAGGTCGGGAGTTGGGTTCTCATGCGTTGCGGTGTTTTTACATTTCAACTGACTGGTTGACGCTTGAGGAGTCCTGACGTCTACTCAATTTTCAGGCGTTTTCTGCGTAATCTTCAACTATATGCTGTAGAGAGAAACCTTCTTGCTACTCGTTCATTACTGACCGGTTTCTAACTAAAAGGCGATGAGTACGCTATTCAACACAATGATGTATGAACGTTCAACACCAGCGATACAAAGGCACAAAGTGCATTAAGCAGAAGGACTGGTCACAATACGTTCTACGTGTAAAAGCTACATGCTCTTCACAGTTTGCTTCCCTACACGCACCGATGGTTTCAGAAAAAACCCTCCTGCTCTAATTTTTCAAGAAACCGGGATGCGACGTGGTTTAACTAGCCTTGAACCAGGCACAATCAACCAACTCTTTAACGTGAGGATGGCACAGGAGTCGTGTACATCAGTGACACGACCTTCAATGTCATTATAACAAATCCGTTCTTCCTCAGCTACTCGCAGCTTCGACACATTCCTTCAGGATGTAGTCCTTTTCTTGCAGATCGGAGAGGTGGTCGTGCACAGTGACGTGGGAGTGAAATCGCTTCCTAAGCGACTTCATGTAACTGAAGGAGCACACGTCGGCTAGCTGAATCCGGTCGGTGGCACTCGAGAGTGTAGTCCAAATATTCGAGGTCATCCCTCGGGATATAGTAGCCCCACGTGATGCGATAAGCAGGCCCTTGAGTCCAGAGCAAAAGCAAGCTATCTTGAATCTGTGAAACGAAGGCATGCTCAAAGAAGGAAAGCAGAACATGCTAAATACCTTTCCTATTGCTTTTTGATTGAACACCAGTCAGTAATAAAAAAAAACTCGCAAAATAATTTATCTCCACAGCACAGGTGGAAAAATTAACAGAAATCGGTCTGAAAGTTGCACAGATGGACCTACTAAATCTTAACCAGTCAGTTGAAATGCAATACCACCCCAACGCAAGAAAACCGAACCTCCGTCCTCCCTCGCATGAAGCAACTCCTCAACCCACTGCGCATCGATCCGCTTGGTGGCAGTGGCATCACGGGCGCACAAGAGACCCCCAGCGCTTGAGGCGCCGATTCCACACTAACTTCAAAGACCCTCCCCCCCCCCCCCCACTACTTGGGTTTAACGACTTGGCAAAGAAGAAACACATTTTTATACTGAGGGATGGCGATTGTTCCTATATGACTCGCTCCCCCCGTTCAGACATACGCTTCAGACCCTTCCCTTGTCAGTCACGGCACAGGCAACATCGACACGACAGAGACGAGACGACCCGTTAAAGCGGTGGATGCCCCTCGCCCAGTTTTCCCATTATGTAGTAACGATTTGCTCAACGGATAGGGAGCCACTCCTGCAACCTTACGCAGCCTCGCGGAAACGAATGCACAGGGTTTCATTTCTCGTAGATGTAGAATTACTCATCCACGCTAAAATCGCTAACGATCCGCCATGGCTCCAGTTTTAAATTCCTCCTTCAGGATAGTGGGCCAATCAGAGGTGGTGCTGAAACAGAAACTAGCGGTCTATCTTGCGACTTGCTAGTTGGAATCTCGAATAGACAGGTTTCATTGGCGTGAAGACAATGAGAGCTACGTGACAAATCCAGGACTACAGCAATGAATCTCAAGTTTAGCTGGCACATTGCTGTCTCCTTGTCACTTCCGGCGCTCTTCTAGTTGTTGAGTGAGCTCGATTCGGGGCTCCGGCGTGTGTTGGAGGAGATTGGACATAGGAAATTCTCTCCCCGAAGGCGCATCCTCTTCCTTTAGCCATTTCACTAGAGACTAGGTCAACTTGTGTGGTCTGCTGACTCCTCGGCCGTGCCGGCGGAGCTTCTTCAGTCCCATCGGTGTGCTGAGCTGACGTCCGTGGTAACGACTGTTAACCAGCGGGGAGGCTAGGACTTCTGGAGATACATATCTATAATTCGAGCCGTCGTTCATGAGGGAACGACTGAATCTATTGGAGTTTCTTTGGGCGCTCGCCTCGGCTCAACTGTTTACTTGAAGTATTATACGCACACAAGGCTGTCCGATCGAAGTGACAATTCCCCGAACGCAAGCATTGTCTGCAAATGCATGACATGCGTCACATGTAAAGGGAGTATATGTGGGTATAGGGAAGGGATATGAGAAGCTGATTTCGAATTTTGGCGGTTTTGTAGACAAAGCGAGCCACACTATCAGCAACGAATTATGGGTGTTTTCAGATTTTTATAATGAGTTATGGACCTATAGAGCTGGATGAACTCGGACTTCAGGTAGCTAACCAACCTGGGCGTACGCCTTGAGAATGTTGTCGGCGTATTTGATGACAATCGAGATAAGAAGTCCACCGACGGAATTTATCACTGTCAGGCAGACGACCATTACGTCCCATCCGCGGAAAAAGCCATCTAGAAAGCGCTTTTGAATATATGAGACCAAATGCTACGGAGAGACCAACTTCAGTCCTGGATCTCAGTCCTCCCAGTATGTGTATAGGAGAGAACTTGCAGCTCAATTTGGAAAAAGAACCAGTGAAGGAAGTCACGGTTGTACCACGACTGCTGCAATGCATCACCGAAGTATATATGGTCACATGTACTTGGCATTCTTTTCGTATTCTTACCTTTTATCTCTCTCGCGATGAAATCTCAACCTGTGGTGACTACATAAAAGTACTGTCGCTTTTTACTGATGGATATGTTAAGGAGTAGTCGGCCTTTCTGTTTCAAGAATGCTTTCATGTGATCGAACTCTTCAGACTGTTGAGGATGTGGCTACATACTGTCCCATAGCAATGCAAGAGCACTGTAGGAGCAGAAGAAATACGCGGCACTCGTTCCTCCTAAAGGGCGAGAACGGAAAGAGAAAAGGAAGAGGGGGTCATCACCTTTTTGAATGTGCTCGCCATCGTAAAACCACATCGAAGCGACTGACATCGGAAGGCCGATCAAGGCGAGACGGATGTTCTGCATCCAAACTGACGTGTTGCTCTCTTTCAGCACTTTCTCCAGGTAGACACCTGAATGTCTGCTTATTTGCTCCATCGTTGCTAGCGTTCACCAACAGTGCTTGAGGCACAAATCCTGCAGCGACTTCCTCTCGCCTCACCGGCAAATAGAAGGCAGGAAGGACTTCAGGATACAATCTTTGGCGTTGCCCCTTGCTGACCAGTTTAAGTGGCCAATCACACATTATTTTTGAGCTTCGGAGCAACTCCGCCCCCTGTTAGCTTAAACTTAACGGCTACAATCGCTATTTAAAGAAAGGCGAAAGTGCTAAATTCTGGCTTCAGAAATCAGTCTTCATCTTTGCTCTCTAGCTCAATCTATCACACTGCGAATATTTTCATTTGCTGTACGTTTGGATAGAACACATTAAATTATACTAAAACAACTGTGATCCTTGCCAACAAGGTGTGATAAATATACCTTATCAAATAGGACACTTCTGAACCAAATTGAAAACTTTTCTACCTTAGTTGGACACTTTTCAAATCAAATTGGACACTGTTCTAGACAAACCTGACGCTTTTGAAATAGAACTGAACATCTTCATCAAATCAAAACGAGTTTTTCAATATTAAAGTGCTTACTCTCCAACTGTAAGAAGCTTGGAAAAATGTTTTTCAATGAAGGTTTAGCATGACTTCTATTGAAAGTTTTTTACTCAAATGCACGAGTAGGTGAACATACTGCTTGATGTTTTGTACATTTATCATTTTTTTAAGAAAAGTAGTACATTAAAAATTGTTTAGAAGCGCAGAAGGACATCAGTCATTTAGTGCATCAAAAGGGGAGATCACTCTATGCACTCGTCTAGATCGTTATTCGATTGATAGCGTAAAGGCTGCTTACTCGAAACCTCGATGTGAGAAAATGTATGCCCCTATGACTGTTCTCGATGAACCGTTTCCATATCTGTGTTAATCCACTAAGACGGAAATCCTGCTATCAATCAAATACAACGAGTGGCGATCTAGTCGAGTCCTTGGTGCGATTCTTCCTTTAATACGCTAAATAATATTTGCCTTTCTGCGCCTTAAAAGAGAGTTTAATTCATTATTTTTCCCTAAAAAATAATGATTTTGTTAAAATTCAAAGGTTTTGTTGGGCAAGGGAAAAATGAGCGAAAATTTTTTAAAGAACTCATCCTATATTTATCTTGAAAAATATTTTTACTGTAACGGGGAGTCTTTATTTTATGCTGGAAAACGTAAATTTGGGAAATGTTCGGTTTGATTTCAAAAGCGCCAGATGTGCCTAAAACTGTGTTCAATTTGGTTTTGATAAATGCCCAATTTTACGCAAAAATGATATATATTGATTTTATCTAGTTAGAAGTTACCGGTTTGTCTGAGAGGCACTATACTAAAGGTTTTGATTTCAGTTTTTAATCTGTTTCATTTTTATTATTGATATTGTCTACAAATTTGGATACCCTGCTATTGGTCATAAATGAAAAAAATAGAGGAACAAAAAATAAGGATAAGGGATGAAGTGCGCGTTACCCCACCCCTTTATTATTGCTCCCCGCATTCTACTTCTACGAGACATCGTGGAGGCGATTTGAATACGTATTTGGCCATACAATGACTTGCGTGGCCAGCCGATGAACAAGTCAGAGCTTCATCCTTCCCACACAAGTCTGGTACCAGTGAACCTGCTATCGGGTGCACAGAACAGCCGGTACCTCCCCAACTACGCTACATGCGCGTAAATAAATAAATAAAATTTTAGAATAAAATGTATAAAGCGTGCAGCATGGATCATGTGATCAGCATCTATCCTACAGGATTCATTGTAAACAGGCGTCGCATTCGTGTAGATTCGAAGGGACCCATCCCAACAGAACTAAACTCCCACACAACAGCTCACAACCGGTCCGGCAGGTTGCGATTCCTCGAGATGCAGTCGCATTTCCCTTGTTCTTAGTTCACATTGATTCTGTGTTGCTCACCAAAGGCAATGACATACCGGCAAACGCTGACGTGAAGCACATAACGACGACGCTGGCGAAGCCGAGAAGGGGCTTTTGTTCGATCGCTCCAGCAGAGTTCCCGGGCGCGTACATGAGCTGCACGTCCACGACTCCTGAACAATGAGAAATGCTTCCTTGGTATTGGCAACATCACGGCCAATCAATTACAGGAAGATAGCCGTGTTGCTCAGGTGCCCTTGTTCATGGCGGAGGCACCACCCCGACCCTACAAGTTTGAGCTTGCAGATGGGGATCAAAGGGAGGATCAGCAGAGTTGGGAAATAGTCGGAAAGTAGAAGAAGAAAAAGTTTACAGTTGGAGACGCTATACAAGGACAGATCACTTGCCTATGACCAAAACCACTAGGGCTATCCACTGATGACACGACAGCTTTTTGCCGAGGAAGAAGTACATGAACATGGCCGTGGTGAAGATCTTCATTTGATAGGCGACCTAAACGGGTGGTAATTGTACAGCACCTGCTACGAATTCTTGCTGTGAACTAATTCCTATCTAGTTGTCAACAGCTTTAAAGAAACGCTATTGAAAAATTTAATAGTACCCCTATAGCGGCTTCAATACGTCTGGTGTAAGCCATGTACCTCATTGTTACTGGTTGAAGTATGCCAGGTTTTTAGTTCAGCGCGAGGGTCTGCATTAGAACTGAAGCTATGGCAAAAGGTGCAAGAAACAACCAATTTTCCAATTTCTAGGAACAGAATCAATGCGTTGAATCACATTCAAAATTTCAAAGGAGCCTCTTGTACTGCTGAACTCATACTGACCAACTTGACCAATCTGACAACATCCACCATTGGATTCGTATCGCGTATGTGCTGTTCATTACTCCTATCATGAACAGATCTAAATCGCCTTCATGAGCGAAGAATGTCCCTCTTCGAACGACCTAAAGCGATGTGGACACATGCGGTTCGGGGTGAACTGTTTGCTGCGCTCCAGCAGCAGGAGCCGTCGCCGAGTCCAACAAAGCGGCCGGCGAGCTTTTACGAAACGACTGACCGCGTTCATTGTTTGACGAAATGTGTGCTTGAAGTGGTTGGTCAGCAGACGTGGCCGTACGTTTCTTACGGAGTCGAGCAGATTTCTTGCGAGGAAGGTCAACGAAGTGACCGTGGAGATTCTCAAAGCGATCTTATAGGATTGTAGGGCACATCAAAAATGACAAAATCTGCAGCGCATCAGCGTGGGCTGATAAATGACGCGTGGAATACCCTTGTCATGCTCAGGAATATTCCTGCAAAGGTTGGAGCTACAGACATTGCTAGAACGTGGGAATCGATAAATTTCTAATAGAAGCGAGAAGGCACATTCAGGAGAGGCGTTCACCATGAATGTATCAGCGATCGGATGGCCGAGTGAGGGCGACGCGGACTTGCAAAAGAGTAGTCAAGGGATCGAATACGAGAGTGGTGGAGTTTGTGCATCACTACTTGCTATTTTTGCATCTTTATTAATGAAAAGAGAATTTCGGAGCTGGTAAGAAGCTTCCCCAACAAAGCGAGCATATACGTCTCCTTGCTGAATTATATAGTGCTGAATTATATAGGTCCCCTTGGTGAATGAAGTGTGTCCGTATTTGCTCCGTATAAGAAAAAGGACATATACACTATAGAGAAAGTACAGAATAACTTTACCAGGATGCTTCTTCGTAGAATAGGGACTTTTGTATATTCACGTGTACTGAAGGCATCAATCAGAAATAAATATCTCGGACTACCATCCCTAGATTCTCGCCGCAGGGTTTTTGACATCTGTCTTGTACACAAGCTGTTATACTTTACCACCGATTCTGGGCCTTGTAGTTCTTTAATATGAAGACTTAGCACACAAGAGGTGGCTCCGCTAGGCTACAGCTACCTCGGCCAAGAACCAATTTACGAGCAATGTCTTTCACTTATACGGCAGGTAGTTTATAATTGACATTCTCTAAGCACCTTCATTTCCCCTAACACCGAGACAATTCAGAAGCCGAGTTCAAAGTTTGTTGCTCATATCTGAAATTGCTGAATAATATGACTGTTTGTAAGTATTGTCTCACTGTTTGAATGTTTTCGTCCCTGTGCTCTTTTTTGTGATTCTTTCTGTGTTTGTTTTCTAACGTATTGCCTTATGCAATCGTAATAAAACAACAACAATAACAATGGCTCATTGGCCACCGGCTTATCTCTAAATCGACGAAGGATAACCCGGTCCACAACCTCCTACTGTCGCCAGCCGAAGCCAGAATGCATTCCACATTAATAAAAACGCTAAAATCGCCACTAGCAATGCATAAACCCCGACTCCGGTAGCGATCCTTTGATTCCTTCGATCCTTCTCCTTCATGCCCGCGTCGGAGTGGACTCAACTCGGCCGTCCGATCACTGTTTGCTTTCTGATGGATGTTTTATCTGAATGTGTCTTTTCGCTTATATTAGGAAAACTCCCATGTTCTAGCAATGACTGAAACTCCAAACCTCGTCCAGAATTAGTACTGAGCTCGACAAAGGTACCTCAGGCGTCAACTTTGCGTTATCAGTACGCAGTGATGCGCTATAGATTTTGTCATTTTTGGTCCACCCTACAATACTATATACGTCGCTTTGAGAATCTCTACGGTCACCCCGTGGACCTTTCTCGTTAGCTCGAGAGGGGACGCTTTGAAATGGTCGATTGCTTCCTTTATGCGGTAGCCACTTCAGCATTCATCTCAATACTCTCCGTAGGGCCTTATCTGATCACTGATTTTAACAACATTCAATTGTTGAAAATTTGGCACAGTCAAATTTCTAAATGACATTGATGATCCTTGTGATGACACCTTCAGCTTTCAAAAGCAAGTCAGCAAATAGAGGTTTTCAACAATGCGTGCCTTCCGTTGATGTAACCATTCATAGAAACAAACGTAACTAGTCACTTCCGCGTCAAGGAATGACAATAATGAGAGGTTTGTAGCGCAATGAAATATCGACAAAAGGCTAAGCAAAAGCTGGAGTGCTCCAATGGATCCTCCTCGCTCGAGGGACACGAAGAGCGTCATAGCGGTCGTTCAGAGCTTTCACGAAGAAGTCTGACCAACGCGTTGGTGGGCGTCCTGGTGTTCTCTTGATATCCCGCGGAATCCAGTCGGTGACGACTCTCGTCCAGCGGTTGTTTGCGAAGCGCATTACGTGGCCGGCCCACCTAATTTTCGACAACTTGGCCCACGCGACAGCGTCTCTGATCTTCGAACGTCGGCGAAGCTCGGAGCTCCGGAGGCTTTCTCTCACTTGCGTGAGTCGTGTCACACCGAGCATCGTCCTCTCGATATCACGCTGAGCGACGCTGATCGAGTGTTCATCCTGCTTTCGTATAGCCCAGGTCTCCGAGGCGTATGTTGGGGCAGGAAGAACAGTGGAGTCGAATAGGTGGGCACGGAGTCGGACGTTCTTCGTCTTCTTCGCGACTTCTTCGACGCTCTTGAAAGCTCCCCAAGCCGCTCGTTTCCTCCTACCCAGCTCCGGCGCTAGGTCGTTGGCCATGTTGACTTCGCGACCCAGATAGACCTAGCTGGAGCATTCGGAGATGTTCGTTCCGTTGAGCAAGAATGGGGCATCAGAAACTTGTCCTTTCCTCATGAACATTGTCTTCGTAAGATTCAGCTGCAGTCCAACGTTCCCACATACACGATCGAAGTCGGCCAGCATTCGCTCCGCCTGGCTGATGCTCGGTGTTATGAGCACGATGTCGTCAGCGAAGCGAAGATGATGCAGTTGCCGGCCGTCGACCTTCACTCCCATGTCTTCCCATTCTAGTTCGCGCATGAGGTTTTCGAGGGTGGCTCTGAAGAGCTTCGGGGATATGGTATCCCCTTGCCGAACCCCTCTCTTCACGTCGACGACGACGTCGTTGTAGAATGGTGAGATCTTGGTCGAGAATCCACTGTACAGCTCTCGAAGGACTCTGATGTACTGAGTAGGAACGCCATGAGTGAGCAGGGCTTCGATGACCGCTTCAGTTTCGACAGAGTCGAATGCCTTCTTCAGGTCGATGAACGTAAGGCAAAGCAGCAGCTTGTACTCTCGCGACACTTCGATGAGCCTCGTAATGGTGTGTATGTGGTGGATCGTGCTGAATCCTCTCCGAAATCCTGCTTGTTCGCATGGCTGTCCTTCGTCCAGCGTTCGGCCGATCCTATTCAGGATAACTCGAGTGAACAGCTTGTAGACTACGGACAGCAGGCAGATCGGGCGATAGTTGCCAATGTCGTGCACGTCTCCCTTCTTGTACAGCAAGACGGTCCTGCTGGTCTTCCACTGAGATGGAACCTTGCACTCCGACAGGTAACGTGTGAAGAGCCGCGCCAGGGTGTTGATGAGCGCTGGCGGGAGGTTCTTCAGGTGTTCGGGTCTGATCCTATCGGGACCGGGTGCTGTACGTTTCTTCACCGACGAGATGGCGTGTCGGATCTCGGAAGGGAGAACAGAGGGGACGACGTATCCATCCTGCGGAAGATGGCATGGGGCAGGTGGACGTGGCTATCGAAGAGATCGGAGCAGAAGTCGTTAATGACCTTCTCCATTTTCTTTCTGGAAGAGGTGACGGTTCCGTCAGGACGTCGGAGAGCGGTCATCTTGGTCTTGAAGTTAGTGAAGTCTCGGCGGGCATTGCGTATGCTCAGCCCTGCCTCTGCAGCTTCAGCCAACACTTCCGCCCTTCTCTCCTTAAGATCCTCCTTTATCGCCTCTCTGTTCGCAAGCTCGGACGTCAGTTGGTAGTTGCCTGACGCTCGTGCTGCTCCACGCTGGCGTATCAGCTCGAGAGTTTCCGGAGACAGACGTCTCTTGGTGGTCTTCAAGCTCTCAGCTTCCTTAGCACTATCGTGGAGATGGTGCACGAAGCGGTCGTATTCCTCGTCGACGTTGTCCATGACGGCATCTTCCCAAAGGCCGGCAAGAGAGATGTAGAGGTCCCAGTTGATGGTCGTTCTGGGGCTCCTCTTCTTGAAATTCGCGGTCTTCTCTCCTTGACGCGAAAAGCGAAACCTTGCGGGAAGGAGGTGGTGGTCCGATCCCGTGTAGAACTTGGGGACAACGGAGACGTCGGTCAGGCAATACTTGCGGTTGAAGATGATGTGGTCGATCTCGTTGCGGTTGAAGATGATGACCGGGAGATTCCCAGGTCCATCGTAGGGAGGGAGGCTTCTGGAACTGCGAGTTTCCATGGACTTGGTCGAAAAACTCAGACAGCCTTTCACCTTGCTCATTCCAACCGTGGGTTCCGATGTGAAGTTCTTCCGGCGACCTTCGCGGTCCGATCTTGTCGTTGAAGTCGCCGACGATCACCTTGTAGAAGGTGTGATCTTCCTTATAGAACTTCTCCAGCTCCACGTAGAAGGCATCTATCTCTTCGTCGTCGTAGTCGGATGTTGGGGCATACGCGACGAACACAGTCAAAGCTGGCACAGAACCACATCGCTGCAGTCGCAGACGTCCGATTCGGCTTGTCAGAGACTCGTACGAATCGATGTTCATGGCAAAGTGCGTGTTGACGAGGACACCAACGCCGCCTACTCCCCTGCTGTCGCATGTTCCTAGGAACAGTTCTTCTCCGGAGTCGTAGGCGGCGTGTAGGGGGTGGTGTCTTCTCGTCTCGGTCAGTCCGTTGACGTCGTACTTGATCTTCCTGGCTTGCACCATCAGGTCCTTGACGGATGCTTCCGATGCAAGCGTGCGGGCGTTGTAAGTACAGATCGTCATCCTAGTCCTTCTCAATTTGCGCAGCCTGGTTAGGACCTGAGATTTTAGCAGCCTCTCCGTACTCTTCCTTCCCATCGCTGCAGAAATGGGGGCTCTTTCGGGGTCAGGGGAATGAGGCCCTTTAGTGCTGCTGTTTTTGACTTGAGTACACACGGGTAGCTTGTCGGGCTCTGTCGTGCGGGCGAAAAACTCCGGGCAGCCAGCCAGACTGCCCGAAGGGACGGGGCAAGACTTTTGAGGCGGCCTCGAATCGCCTTACGATGTACTCCCAGTCTACCGAGTGCAAGCTTTTGGCCGGGACTACACAGTTACAATTCGCACAGTCACGGACACATCCATGCACACTGTGCACGAACATGCCGCTCCCGCGCACAAGGAACGCGTCGACCCGACACAGCAGGAGCAATGAGTCCATCCCCTGCATCCCACCTGCGTCTCTGGGCAGTACGCGGTCGCATTTGGTTCGCGTTTAATTCTCCTATCCACCACCCGGGGACGGGTCACGTGGGCCTGCGACAAGCGGCCCGAGATCCCTCTTAACAAGAGAGCCGAAAGCTCTCTATCGAGGGAGATCCGTGGCTCGCTCCATTATAAACCCACATTCTCTATTCTCTTCGTTCGATACCGCTGCGCCGCACGTTGGGTAGGACAGATCGCTGACCTCTCCATCAACTCGCTGCATAAGGAAGAAGACATAAAGAAGTAATCAAGGTACCTGACAGAAAAAGAAAAATGCGATGCTCATCTAAAAATGGGTACGACTAAAGCTGGCCATTCTCCTTTACACTAGTTTTTATTCACGAGGAAAGTTGGGTCAGGATCTATCCTAGTCCGGGAGCCACATAACTAAAAACTAGGCAACAAGATGAATTAATACTTACCGAGAGGCTCCTAGAAAACAAAACCTAACCTAAAAGAAACCAAAACGAACAAACAAAAAAAAATCGCAGCGGTTTATAACCGTCTCGGCGGGCAAAGAGAGACGGAATAGAGTCATGCCGCCTGCTGACCGCGGCTTGACATGTTATAACCAGAATCTAACATGGTGAGGAGGGCACACAACTTTGCCTTCTTACAACCGTAACAAATGCAATTTTTTCGTTTTTTCTTTGTGACTTTTTCTTGTTTAGGTTCTGTATTGCTCTGAAGGAGCCGCTCTGTAAGTCTCGAGTGAGTTTGTCATATATAATACCTTTTAGTTTTGTGCCCTCCCCCCGGAGTAGGATATATCCTTGGATAGAAGGTACTTTACGATGACATGCTCACAGCTCCTCAGCTGCCTAAACTGCCTTAGCCTCAGCTGCCGTTTTAAAGCGGCGAAAGCTAGCGGTTAAGGCCGCCACAGACTTCTGCGGCGCCGCCGAGCGGCTTGACTCATCATCTGTGGGAGCGGTGACGGCGAGGTACTGTACTGTTTCTAGTCGGGACCGACTGGTGCTTAACAATAACGCGCCCCGATGACGATCGCGCGCCCGCATCGACCGTCTCTGCTCTGGATCCCGCCGCGAAAGGGCAGAGCGCAGAGCACAGACAGACAGACGCTGGAGCGGCGCCGCCGGGTGGAATGATTCAAGTCATTTCCGCCAGCGACGCCGCCGGTGCCGCCGGTGCCGCTGGAGGCGAGCTCTGCGTCTCTGCCCTATGGTTAAGCATAGGGCAGCGGCGCCGCCGAGCGGGGCCGCAGAAGTCTGTGGCGGCCTTTAGAGTTTCTTGCGCTCTCAGATTTGAGTCTTCGACACTCCCAATAAAACCCTTCTGTTCTGCTTGAAAAGCGCTACCGAATGGTGTGAATTTCGACTGATTTTGGCAACATCGATTTTTTTGGCAATATCCCTCGAGGACGTGGACGCCTTAGGCCCCTGTTATACTCCCGCGGGAGCTTCCGCGGGACGTCCGCGGACGGACGGTGCACCGCGGACGGTCGTCGTCGTCCCGGGGCGGCTAGCGTCCACCCCTATAACATTGCCTCCTCCTTAGCTAAGCCATTCTGCTTTGGCGGACTAACAGAGCGCTCGACTGCCTAAAAAACCTACAAGCTGCAACCTGAAAGGTTCCAACTTGACAGAGCTATTGCGCCGCTCCGAACACGCCACCGCGTGCAATTTGCGAGCGGTCGCCCCCCCCCCCCCTCGATTGAAAGGTTCGATTCTGTATGTACTGTTCATGGCGCACTCCAAAAGCTCGCTGGACAGATTGGAGCTAATCCTGAGTGGAGTGGCTGGAAATTTCTGATAACATTCCCCAAACAGTCGAAATAGTTTTGAGGAATTCGCATTTCCCAGTAAGAGAAGATAGAAGCGCAGTGGACATGCTCTCCCTCACTCGATAGATAGGTTCGAATCTGTGTGCATTGTGCGCGGCGCACTCTCGGGGCATTCCTGGCATGACAGAGCACTGGCGACGTACCGCTATGCTTGAGATACTCCGAAAGCATGCATGTCCTCGGAAATAAGCTGCTCTAATCGCAAAAGCCCGCTCCAGTCAATTTGGACCACCCACGGCACAATTATGGGTGTTCCGGTAAAGCTGTATACATGTTTGTGTAAATCTCAAAGAGGCGAATCGAATGGTGCCAACCATTTCTCAAAAACCTAATACAATAATAACTATTGGGCAATACAATAATTGATGGTACAATAATTGCTCTTCACTTTTGCTTGTCTTTGATGAGCCAACTTTTGCAGTGATTTTTGTGTTCAACTTGTTTTGTACTTCTTTGGGCTCAATAAATGTTCATGTTCATGTTCATGCTAGGAATAGGAAGCAGAGAAGTGAACGTAGGAACGTAGGTTACAGTTGTGTTCCGCATTGACTGTGAACCACGCTGTACTCACACAAAAGGTAGTGGCCTCCAGGTGCGTGAGCGCGACGTAGTAGAGATTGTTCTGGAGGGTGTAGATGAGTGCGGGCACGCACACTTTGAACGTCTCCACTGGATTCTCGTAGATGGCTTCTTTAAGCTCTATTATAAACCTGAAAGATCAGTGGCTTCGTATGGTGAAGAAGGACAGTATGCTGGAAGTTCCAAGTGCAAGGGAAATCTGAAGAGCGACCACTCACTTTAATAAGGACTTCGACGAGCCAATGATTATTACCGTGCATGTTAACAGCTTCACAATCTCCATCATGAAGACGTTGACTGTAGTAAAGAAGACTTCTGATTCATGCCGGTAACGTGTATAGCGGGCCAGAAGCGGCATGCTGAAAATCAATCTTTCAGTGGAATGAACGTGACGTCAAACAAGTTTGACTTTACTTGCCTTGCCTGCTGAAGGGTCAGCAACACCAGCCCCACATATTTGAATGTTGAGTGGCTCGTCGTAGACGCTGAAGTAGAGTAGATATTTGCAAAGGCTTATGGTAACTCTCGTCACTCACAGCTTTCTCGGTTGATGGGGAAATTCGTAGCCATTTGTCTCGCAGTTCAGCTTGCGTCCTGAACCGGGTCTGCCACGTGCAGAAGCACCTCAAAAACTACTAGCGACACAGATTATCACCCAGAAGGCATACATGATGAGGTAGCACCGATCCTACGCTTCACAATGTTATTATGACAAGAGGAACAGAGATAGCTAGATAGATAGACAAGGGCAATGATGGTGGGATTTCAGAGGAATTCAATCAGTAAGTTGTCATTTAAACAGAGTCCTGAAACACGTGATCATAGTCTTCAGATAGACAGTCGGAGCAGATCCCGCTCCCGATTTTGAAAATTACTCTGCTAGTTAGGGGTGCATGCAAATCTCCACCTCCTTTATCACATTTGGAATCTTGAATATCAATGCCGGAACAAGGTCATTATGTCGGCGTTAGAAGTCAGTCTGCTTGGTATAAGTAGAGTGCTTAACTGCGAAGTTGTGGTAGAAACGCGGCACTTATTCGATTTTATTTGGAAACGGAGGTCGCAGCGGTACTAGAAAATCGAAGCAGCCCAACATGTCCTTCACCCTTCGATTTCAGAAGTGGACGCCATATGTTTCGGGCACGCATAGTCACTTGCACAGGCCTCACAAACTGCGTTGCTATCTGGATGATGGGCCTTCTTTTCTACTTGTACAAGAACACGTGTTGGTCCTATTTGCTCATTTGTCCTTTACTGATTTTTAGGTCATCAAATTGGGACGTCCGACTTTTCCGTCCGAATTTTTACCGACAGCTCGGTTCTGTAGTTGAACTTTTTTGCTTGGTGTTATATGTCGTTCGAAAGAGGATGTCTTGCTCTATAAGCAGTCTGTCTTGAGCAGTTTTACATGACGAGTGATACGACACTCGAAAGTGCATGTCCTGTTCTACCAGAATTTAGAATTAGGATTTGTTCTTTGCAATTTAAATTTTTGCTAATTTCCAGATCATCAAAATGGAGCAGTGCCAGGTCGACAAGGATGAGCACTTTTGGCTTGCAATTCTGTGCAGAAATCGTTGAATATGTCTGTGTGATGAATGAACATCAGGAACCAGCGAGTGACGATTGCTGCCGGCCTGCTTGTCCGTCATCATTCACGAAACGGGCATATTCAACAATTTTTGCATAGAATGTAAGTGGCGATGAAAAATAGTGTTTGTACGGTCAACCAGGGTTCAAGTGCTTTCGCCGCACTAGTTGAAAGTACAGATAAGAAGGTTCCAAAAATCATTCTTGTCGACCTGGCACCTCTCCATTTTGATGACCTGAAAATTAGTAAAACTTTAAATGGTCGAGGAAGAAATCATGTATTGTGGTCGAACAAGACATGCACTTTCGAGTGTCATATCACGTCATATAAACCTGAGCAAGACAGACTGAACAAGGAGGAGTTGGTGATGATAATTTTTCTGTTTTTGGAATTTTGTTGATACTCGACAGAAATCAGCATGAGCCAATAAATGCGACACAAACTCTTATAGAGCAAGATATTCTCTTTTGAACGACATATAACGTGACACCCGAGGTGGAGCTACAAAATTGGTTCCGCCAAGATTCAGAACTAAAATTCGTAGAGACTTCTTCGTCTACCGATCGATAAACAAATTCAGCAGTTTTTCCAAAACATCATCCGTTCCACTGAAACTGTCTCTCTTCAAGTCGCTGGTGACAAAGCTCCTAAATGAGTCATCAGTTTGAACAAGCCGCCATTTGAGTGTTGCCCAATAGTGACAAAAAAAAATTTGCCCATTCATTGTTCTACCTTACCGTTATTTATCTCTGGTCTCTGTTATCCTTTTGTTTTCACGATTTGCATGTGCACTCTGCTCATGTCAATAAACAAATAAATATAACACCGAGCAAAGAGTACTACCAAGAGCAGGAGTTTCGGTAAAAGTTCGGACGGGAAAGTCCGACGTCCCAATTTGATGGCCTAAAATTGCTGTAAAAACTGCGCAAAAATTCCAAACCTAAGCGGAGAGAACAAGTGCGCAAATGGCTACTTTTTCACTTTTCACTTTAACGACCTAAAAGTTGGCAAAATTCAGGATGAAAAAAGATATTCAATACATGTTCTGATAGACCAAATTCATTCTCTTTCGAATCCTGTATAGCGCTATTCAGGAGAGCGCCGGCGGAATCCGCAATGAATCGTTGAAAAAATGGCGGGGACTTATGGGACAACCTAATATTTTGGCAGAGCAAAGCAATTCTTCGAGATCATTTACTTTAACACCACACTAGGAACAGCCGACCAGAATACTTACGAGTACCTGTGATTGCTTTCACGACACATATTTACCTAGCAGAAACGCGGCTAGCAAAAAGTATAGACGCAGCTTTTGACTTCGCAGTCATGTGCGCGTTCTTGATCCTGTTTTGATAGCCGGATAAAATACGTGCGACAAAATACTATGATTCGGAAAGTGAGCAGTTCAGGCCAAAGGAAGGACTGAAGTCGCTTCAGTATTATTCAGCTCCTGCCGAGGTTGTCAACAACTCTTCTTTACAAACGTCGTTTTCGACAAAATTGTCTTTTTTAAGACCTGAAAGGAGCTCTAAATTTTTGGAACTGCAAGGTCAAAAACATTATCTCCACCTTGACCGGTTATGAACAAAGAGTGTCCGGTAGAGATAACCTTGACCCGACATTAGTCTACCCGCGTCGAGCTCGATTTCGACGCGCTTTCGTACTCAACGAGAATGGCTATTTGGCAGGACAACGTACATACATATGTACCTGATTCCTCTCGCTCCTATTCATGCGAGCCCTTCGTTGTCCCTGCCTTACACATGCTGGGAGTCACAGCTCGCCCTACGTCTGAAGGATGATCCGGCACTGCTGGTATGATGATTATCCTGGAGTTGCCTCTTCGGTAGAATTTCTCTCTGTACTAGTCGCTCGAATGCCTAATCTGGGTGTTCGAAAAAAAAACATTCAGCCTTCGCCTGGATCATTTTGCACCAAGGGTAATGGCCTGAGTAACCCCCAAGGATGGCCGGTTTATCCGTTATCTTATCCAGTTTTCAGGAAGTTTTGACCTGTTCGTTTTGTTGTTCGCTATCCGATGGTTTTTCAGCCGGATAACGAACAAAACCCACCGGAGCTGAAAGCCACCGGATAAGGATCAACAAATTCGCTGAATCCTAGGTTTGTACGTGGTGATGGGTGGACTATGTAGACGGTGCTTTACGATCGTAACAGTGGTCGTCAGAGACAACAGACGTCATTCAAACCCAGAAGCGTTAGCTGAGGCATTTACTCATTCAGAATTGGTTAAAAGGTTTCAAAAATGCTTTCTTTCCATTCTTTCAGACTTGCTAAAAATGTACCATACATGTATGAGGCCTACTAAGCATAGAATTGTCCACTCGTTTCAAATCGTGCGCAGACCAAGAGGGCATGCAAATTGCTAGTAGCGACCGCTAGAAGTGTAGGACGTGTCGCGACCTGGGAAGAAATCTACCCCGATCTTTGCGTCGTGTCATTTGTGGCTCAATGATTGCAGTGTGTTCGACTTGATTGCATGCGGTAAAGATATCCCTCTCGCTTTCAAGAGCGTCGAAGAAGTCGCGAAGAAGACGAAGAACGTCCGACTCCGTGCCCACCTATTCGACTCCACTGTTCTTCCTGCCCTAACATACGCCTCAGAGACCTGTGCTATACGAAAGCAGGATGAACACGCGATCAGCGTCGCGCAGCGTGGAATCGAGAGGAAGATGCTCGAAGTGACACGACTCACGCAAGTGAGAGAAGGCCTCCGGAGTTCCGAGCCTCGCCGACGTTCGAAGATCAGAGACGCTGTCGCGTGGGCCAAATTGTTGAAAATTAGGTGGGCCGGCCACGTAATGCGCTTTGCAGACACCCGCTGGACGAGAGCCGTTACCGACTGGATTCCGCGGGATGTCAAGAGAACACCGGGACGCCCACCAACGCGTTGGTCGGACTTCTTCGTGAAAGCCGTGAACGACCGATATGACGCTCTTCGTGTCCCTTGAGCGAGAAGGATCCATTGGACCACTCTGGCACGCGACAGGGACGAATTGAGACGCTGCTGGCTCCCGCTCGAGCAAGTCGATGATCAACGGGACGACAGGTGATACAGATGATAAAGATATCCCTCTAGCGATATGCTGCTGTGAATCATCGAACAAATACCCCAGTAAAGCAATGGATAAAGGATAAATAAAGGATAAAGGACGGCGTTAATCAATCCCTTCTGGGATGCGCCAGCGCATTCTACTTCTACGGGATCTCGTGGAGGCGACATGAATGCGTATTTGGCCATACAATGACTTGCGGTGGCCAGCCGATGAACAAGTCAGCGCTTCATCCTTCCCAGACAAGTCTGGTACCAATTCACCGACCCCGGAGGGATGGAAGGCTTGGTTGGCCTGGGCGGGAAATCCGAACCAGGAACCTGGTATCGGGTGCACGCGACAGTCGCGCCTCCTCCGACTGCGCTACACGCGCCCAGTAAAGCAATGAATGCAAGCAAAAGTGAAATAGGTTTAATCCAGATACACAGAGTCATCGAAGATTTAATCCAGATACACAGAGTCATCGACTTCTGCATTAAAAATTTTCCCGTTGCAACAAATCATACGAAACAACTTTATCATTGCAGAGTCGTTCTAGATTATGAGTTTTTCAGTGAAACTTGTCTCTTACATTAGGGACCACTCCCTTTTAGGGATTAGTCGGATATATTTCTGCTGCCCTTCTGGATATCACACCTCTTTCAGTTTGTGTTTGGCCTAGACAGCTGCTTGCAGCAGCTAGTCGATAGAAAATTAGCATTCTATTCATCCCGAATAATTCCACGTTCAACTGCTACGAACTCGGAGTGCTATCGAATAGCGTCAACAACGGTTCTTATCAAAGTGTAGGATCAAGATTGTTGCGTGGAGCTTATTTGGCTGGACGTCTCCGGCCTTCTTCACAGCATACTAAAGTCAAGGGAGGAATTGTTCTTCCAAAGGCTATTCTATTTTTTAGCGGCTTTAGTTGAACAAAAAAGAACTAAGCGGCTGGTGAATAAAACAATCCAACCGACTCTCTGGAAACGGGCAAAAGGTCTAGAAAGTGCTTGTAAATTAACAGTGCTTCAACTCCTGATGTGTCGTTCAAAATAGAGCAATTTAAAATGAATTTTATTGTTTGTTTGTTTGTCATCCTTTTTTCGTTATCCGGCCATCCTTGGGCAACATTATACTCTATTCCTTGTTCGGGTTTCAAAATTTCACTATCCGTTAAGATGTGATAGGAATTTGCTGGATCATTCAAAAATGTTGTAGCAAATGTTGGATTCATCATCACAATATGCGACGTTCCAACCCAATCGTAACAGCATTGCTGTCGTGCTCATCAAGGTGTTTCAGAATGTTCTCTACGTTAGTATATAAGGCAGTCACATCTGACGCTTCAATCACACAACTCGTATGGTACCTTCGAAAGCGCATGCGATACAGTACCCTTTCCGTATTGTTCATGTGTGAAGGAACAAAGTTCAGAAGTCGACCAACGATCCATCCTGCTTACTAACCAATACATCCTGTGAGTAGTGGTGCCGATCCGGCAAGTACCACCAGGGCATGGGCCCCAGAAATCAGATCAATAAACACGATTTTGAATTCCCGCCGCCAGGGGTGCCAAGAAGCGAGGACCTCGGGACCTGCGAATCACGCGGGAAGGGGCGCGAGAGAATCCCAATAGCACTTCTTTTTGGTTTTTTTAGCGATAGGATCGACGTCACCTGTCGCCATCGGTGACATCGCCCACCGCCACCCCGTCACTTCACTCACGGCCACCCATTGCCCGCATGCTCGTGGCCCGTTCATTGGTTTTGGAGGGAATCTGCAACTGTGCTGACTGGTCGCCTAGGGATTCAGGGGTTCTTGCGAAACTAGGAAGCGAGCTGACTCTCTCCTTGGCCGCACACTACTCAGTGTTGTGATCGATCTATTCCTTAGTGTTGTTAGTCTGCAGTTTTTTAGGGTGTATTTTGTAAGATAAATAGTTTGTTGATTGAAGTCTTGCCTGTCTAAAGAAAGAAGGTTGAAACCTTTATACCTTTTGCACATTTCTCTATCACACAAAAATAACTTGGGGGCCAATCGCCTTCCTTCTCTATTCAGTCAAGACTTCATCTCCCTAGGCTCTCTCTTGTTCTCGCATCTCGTTGTTTTCTCGTTTTGGCGGTAGTTATCCTCGCACGAAAGTGAGTGAGTGAGCTACTGCTTTCGCTTCAGCAGCTCTACTGTGCCAGTGACCTTCGGGGAACAGCACTTTGAGAGCTGTGGTGGTTCCTATTTTCGAGCGGAGCATCTGGTAGAGGGTGATCCCTGAGAGGCTAGGCCGCCGAAAACAGGAACCTATCGGTACGCTATCGATCGGCCGTTCACATCGGTTGTCGAGTAAGGGTTGAGAAGAGATTGTAATATCTTCAGGATGTCGGGCAAAGAGCAGACCAACCCGTCGGTCGATGTGCAGCTGGGAGCCGTTTCGCTAGAGGACTCGGAGGATGACGAACTCCAGGTCAGTGCCAAGGCGGTACAGCTAGTGAAAGACATTCAAGTAAGGGTTTCGGCCGAAGTGGCAAAGCACTTAAGGGTGTCGGACACTAGGAGAGTAGAAATCGAGAGTGTGGCTCAGACGGCTTCAGAAGAAGCCGTCGCGGCCGTAAAGAACGTCTACTCTCGGATTAAGAGAATCAACGAGCGTCACGAATTGCAACAAGGTGTGCAATTCCAGGAGATGGTGCGACAGAGGAAACAAGAGCAGGACGAGCTGATCCAGCTGAGACAGCTGCTGGCGTTAAGGGATCAAGAGCTCAGCGTCCTGAGACGAGCGCAGGAGTCAAGAAGCCGACCGGCTCAACCGATGGAAGTTGAGGAAACCAGTAAACCAGGTACGGTTGAGGAGCTTCGTGATGGGTTCTCACAGGAATGTGCTGGCGTTGCAAGCACGGTTTTGCAGGATGGTGGGAAAAGGCATGTGGCCTCGAAGGTGTCAATTGCGAGGACTTCCCGCTCATCGCCGGAGGCAGAAAGGTACGCAAGTGTTCGACAGTCCGCGAGAGAGTGAGTGTGAAAGTGTCAGATCAGGACTAGGAAGTAGGCGATCTGATTTTACGAAAAGTTCAGTGTCGTCGCAGTCCCAATCAGAAATGTTAAAGTACTTGAAGTACGTAGCATTACCGGAAGTGAAACCTTATTCAGGGAAAGATAAAGACTATCCTTTCAAGGCGTTTCGCGAGGCTTGCGAATTTAAAAATCCTAGAGAAAACTGGACGGATGCAGAACTTTGCGCGCTTTTCAAGGCAAAGTTGACCGGAAAAGCAAAAGCCCAGTTTGAGGCACTTCCAAAACACAAGACAAAATCTTATAGAGAGATGGTTGAAGAGATGATGTACTTGTGTAGAGAGGAAGCTAGGAACGCGTCAATAGTAGCGATAGGCGAGCTTCAAAGACTAAGGAAGCGCGAGAATCAGTCGGTCGCTGATTTTTGTGTAGAGTTAGAGAGGTTGACAAAGATGCCATACCCGGAGCTGAGAGGCGGTTCTCTTAATTCAATGAGGGCGCATCTCCTGTACGAACTAAACTGAACTAGCTGACTGGGAAGAATCGTACCATTTGCTAGCCACCATAGAAGGTGATCCTAGAAAGGCGTACGATAATCTTAAGGAAGCTGCAATGAGAGTGGAAAGAAGGCGTATGACCTTTCGGAACATACGGGAGCACAGGGAAACAATCGAGAAAAATGAGTTCCCACGGAGACCTCAAAAGGAAAGGCCACCTAGACCAAGAGGTGATCCACCTGGCACGGGGTCGCAGACCAAGCCAGAAAAACGCAGTGAAGCCAGAGAACAGCTAATTACAAAGAGTTCAGAAGAACAGTCCCGGTCGCCTAGAAGAGGAAAAGGTTGCTACAAATGCGGTGAAGAAGGACATGTAGCTAAACGGTGTGCGCAATCTAGCCGTGAGCCGCGTAATGTAGCATCTGATAAAGCCAAGAACGGGGTATTGCCCCTTTCGGCGAGGATCAAACCCACGCGTTGCGCGATGACAATGACTGAGAATCGGAGTACAAAGGAGCAAGCTGTCGGTCCTAAGACAGTTGGAGAAGTACTGGTATTTGGTAGCAAATGGACAGCCCTATTGGATACGGGATCTGAAATTTCGATAATGCCAGTAAATGTTCTTCAGCGAGCGTTAGATGACGGTTACGATATCGATCATTTAGAGAGGCCGCTAGATCATTCTCAAAAGGTATACGATGCCTCAAGGAACAGAATGCAGTTCATAGCCGCTGTAGAGGTACCAGGGGTGGAATCCGGAAGCAAAAACGGGAAAGTGAATGCATTCAAGTACGTGGCACAGAACGCTGCAGATACGATCATTTTTGGGGACTAACGTGCTGTCATCGCTAGGATATAAGCTAATGCGTGAGGGTGCAGACCAGTGCAACTCGCGAAGTAGATATGGCTATGATGACATTTCTGTAAGTGACGAAAAAGGGTATGAGATTGTACGAAGGCAATACATACCACCAGGAGCCACGAAACAAGTCACTTTGAGAGCTAAAGGAAGCCTATAAGAAAGTGAGTCTCATAGTGAGGAAGTGGCGAGGATTTCCGTTCACAACGCATCCACAGAACCAGTGATTGTTCAAAAAGGGGAACAAATAGAGGAGTGGGAAAATGCGCTGAGGAACAGATACCTATAGGTATGAGAGACATCCCTACGGATATGTTGACGATAAAGCACAGGGGCCTTGAGCCGTCGGAGCGCTTGAACGTGTTGAGGGATATGTTAGGAGAGAATCGTCGGGATAAGCGTGTGAGAGACGATAGCTTGGAGTTTCTCGAGAGGAACAACGACGTTTTTGCCGTGGAAAATGAAGAGCTTACTCAAACTACTTTGGTCAAGCATGAGACTGAGACCGATGGTAGTGCTCCCATACGTCAGAAAACCCGACCAGTTCCTCTAGGAGCCAGAGCTGAGTTTAAGCAAATACTCCGAAACCTACTGGATAGAGTGATTATAGAGAAATCCAACTCAGAGTGGGCTTCGCCCGTTGTGTTGGTAAGAAAGAAAGATGTACTTTGAGGTTGTGTGTCGACTATAGACAATTAAATAAACACACCAAACTACATGCGTACCCTCTACCCCTCATAGATGCAATGCTGCAAAGCCTCATAGGTAGAAGAGTGTTCTCGACGTTAGACATGGCTGCAGGTTATTGGCAGATTCCGCTGTCTGAGGACGCGAAACAGAAAACGGCTTTCACGACATCCGAGGGTTTGTACCAGTTTAAGGTGCTTCCTTTTGGGCTGGCCACGTCACCTCCCCAATTCCAGCGTATGATGGACGCAGTACTTGGAGAATTAAAAGACAAAGAAGTATTTGTGTACATCGATGATATATTAGTGGCCGCCGAAACGGAGGAAAAGCACCTGGAGATTCTACAACGGATCTTCAATGCATTCCGCGAGGCCAACTTAAAGTTCAAGCCGCAGAAGTGCATCTTAATGGAGGATCGTGTAGCTTTTGTAGGGCATCAGATCGATGTGAATGGCGTTCATGTCGACCCCGCCAAGGTGTCTAAGATTGAGCAGTACCCAAAACCGTCTTCTTTGCCGAAGTTACGGACATTCTTGGGTATGTGCGGCTACTATAGGAAGTTCGTCCTAAATTTTTCCGAGATAGCGCACCCATTATTCAATCTTACGAGTGCAAAGGCACAGTGGAAGTGGGAGGAGTCGCAAGAGAAAGCGTTTGAAACGCTGAAGAAGGCTTTAACTAAGACTCCCGTATTGGCGCAACCCGACATAGAGGCAGCTAAAAGTGGTTCTAAGCCATATGTCATCTTTACAGATGCGTCTCAGATTGGAATAGGTGCTGTACTCAGTCAAGAAGGAAAGGATGAGCTGTTGCACCCAATCTTGGTGAGGAGGTCAGATTACCCCGAGTAGACTGTCGTTCAATGGTGGCTGATTTCACCATCGATAATGGGTATCTGAAAATTTTACGACTAGATGGTAGCATGACAAAGGTAGTCCCAAAGAGTTAGGAAAAAGGTCTTTGAGGAGGGCCATGCTGGCTCGATGGTTGGGCACTTCGCGCCAAAGAAGCTAGTGAGAGTGCTGTCCAGGGAGGTATTTTGGGAAGGTATGGCCCAAGACATTGCGAAGTGGAGCCGAGAGTGCCGGAACTGTCTGTTGGTAAATCCCCACAAGACGATAATACGCCGCTGCAACCATTCGTTGCCATGAGGCCCTTCAACATTATTGGTGCCGATCTTCTGGAAATGAGTATGAGCCTCAGTGGAATAAAATATATAGTGGTTATCGTTGACCATTTTTCAAAGTGGCTCGGTGCATACGCCAGTAAGGATAAACGGCCAAATCAGTTGTGCACATTCTGTTCCAAAGATGGGTGTTCGAAGGGGGCCGATGGCCAAAACAGATCCATACCGATGAAGGCACTGAATTTGTGAATTCTGTTGTCGATGAGCTTGCACAAGCAGCTGGAATCAAACATACGACAACAATGGGCTATAACTCACGTGAAAATGGTGTGACAGAAATAGCGATAGGTACGTTGCAAAGAATGTTGAAGAAGCGCGTGGAATATTGGGACGAACTCCTACCAAATGTGGTGTATGCGTACAACATGACACCACATGAAGCCACCGGAGAAAGTCCATTTTTTCTGCTTCACGGCTTTGATCCCGTAGTACCTTCGAATGTAGTGCCTATGGAAGAGGTCAAATGCTATAATGTGGACTTCGACGATTACAGAACTGTTCTTTTGCATGGCCTTCACATCATAAGGAAAGAGGCAGCCGAACACACCCGAATATATCGTGAACACATGAAAAAAGTGTATGATGGAACACATAAGGTTCGGGAAGACTTGCTACCGGTAGTAGGTGATAAGGTGTTTATGAACTTGCCAGCTGAAAAGGCCAAGGGCAAGCATCCTAAGCTCACAATTGAATGGAATGGTTCTTATCGTGTAATCGAAAGTGGTGACACTTCCGCGGTAATAACGAAGATAGGTTCTAATTACGAGCCTTTGAAGGTCCAGGTGGATTTGTTGAGAAAGTGTCCTGCTGGAATTTCCTTTGAGGCAGTAAAACCAAAGACAAGGCGAAAGGCTGTGAGGAAAAGTTACCAGGTACTTGTGGGTAGAGTGTAAGTAAGTAGTCCTCTTTCCAGGAGCGAAAAGGAGTTTGGCGTCATGGACAACATGCACTTTCTCCATGCACAGTTAAGATGTCAAGGAAGCCTTTTCTCATCATGCCAGGACACCCAAGAATTCCCGCAGACGTAGCATCAAGATGCCAATGTGATCAACATTAACCGTCTCGGACCTCATAGGCAACGTGCCACAGCCGGCAAGTGACCACAGAGTGGAAATTGTGCTCGAAGCAGCACGAGTGTTAGCGATCTGGAATGGGATCGGAACATTAACAGATAAAGTGAAATGGATTTGTGACCCATTTCATCGACGAGTGACGCCGCGCAGTATCGGACTCGCTTACGCATTCTTCAGAACGAGGTGTCTACATATATCGGTATGGTCGTCAATGGTACCTCACGATGCCGTTATGAGACACAACCAGATCCAAGGATGATCCTACAATATGACGGAGATCTTCGAAAGCGGCTGGAGAATCGCAAGGATGACAGATTGGAATGTGGTGAAAGCTCAAATTGGAAACGAGCACCACAAGGCGCTGGTCGTGGTTCGGGAAACTCTACGCAAGCTAAAGCACCTCCAAAGGCCACTGAAGAATGTGGACGTGTTCTATTACAGGAAGTTCAGCGAGGTCCATCTGCGCAAGAATGAACTATTCCGAGACGAGCTAGGCCATGTGGTCTTCGTGACGCCATCGCTGGAGCCGAAACAGACTGGATGCTGGCTACCGTTTGTGGCCGCGATGGACATGTGGCTCGGAATCGGTTGTCGCCTGTATTTGCTCGCAGGACCTATTGGAAGAGAACTATCGTCATGGTTAAGAGTGGCCGAACGTGCTCGATCGCACGTGAGCGGTTACTTGAAATATCGGCCAGAACATGCGCAGCAAGTCGTGGATAAACTACCAGCCCACACAGGAGTTATCCCAGCGGACTCTCCTTGCCTGGAGGTTGGGATGATCGACGACGAGAAGGCATGGATTCCGGAGGCCTTAGTAAGGACGTTCTACTCTAAGATAGCTGAGGTGCTCAGCAGTTGGTTTTCGTTGGAAGCTCTTCCACCACCCAGGATCGAAAACACTCGGCTTCACAAGGCAGGTAATCTGCCTAGAGGCTCGGAGGGTTGCTCGAAAGTGGTGGAGGGAGGCATCAACAAAAACCGACTGAAACGACAGCAGAAACGCATCAATCGCAGTAAAGCGAAAGCTGCAGCAAAAGGGCTTGAGCAACTCAGTATTTGAACAAGATTCAACGAGTAGAGTGTGATCGAGTAGAGCGATCTTTTTTTTTGGAGGGGGCATGTGAGTAGTGGTGCCGATCCGGCAAGTACCACCAGGGCATGGGCCCCAGAGATCAGATCAATAAAAACATGATTTTGAATTCCCGCCGCCAGGGGTGCCAAGAAGCGAGGACCTCGGGACCTGCGAATCACGCGGGAAGGGGCGCGAGAGAATCCCAATAGCACTTCTTTTTGGTTTTTTTAGCGACAGGATCGACGTCACCTGTCGCCATCGGTGACATCACCCACACCCACCCCGTCACATCACTCACGGCTACCCATTGCCCGCACGCTCGTGGCCCGTTCATTGGTTTCGGAGGGAATCTGCAGCTGTGCTGACTGGCCGCCTAGGACTTCAGGGGTTCTTGCGAAACTAGGAAGCGAGCTGACTCTCTCCTCGGCCGCACTCTACTCAGTGTTGTGATCGATCTATACCTTAGTGTTGTTAGTCTGCAGATTTTTTAATGGTGTATTTTGTAAGATAAATAGTTTGTTGATTGAAGTCTTGCCTGTCTAAAGAAAGAAGGTTGAAACCTTTATACCTTTTGCACATTTCTCTATCACACAAAAATGACTATCCATTGTGTTTGTTTTGCTACACAACTTATAATGGACAGGAATTTTAATGTATATACAGGGTGCGTAAAAAGTATTGACGCACTAAATGACGGTTGTGGAAATAGTATTGCGCAGTAAGTTTTAAAATATTCACTTGAGAAATATGGAAAATGATCTTGCAAACACGATAGAATAACTCGTAATTGACATTGGCTCCTTTACTGTGAATACACGAACGAAAACGACGGAAAAATTCATGAGCACGCGCCGCAAGCACTTGCTTGCATTTCGTTCCGTGCTTTGAACAGGGTAGCCTTCTGCGACTGGTCACTTCTGTTGAAAGTAGCCCAGGCCTCATTCTCCAAAATCGCCTAAAAATAGTAATCCTGCGGATTCTTGTTTAAGCTGTGCTCGTCTGAGAAGCTGTTCACACCTGCGCGCGTTATCTGTTTGCCGTTTTTGGACAGAGATTGAAAATTTTGGATTTGAACGTTAACGTGCGTGAACCTCTTGTAATCATCATCTGTTATGACAGAGCCGTGGCTGACGTTTGGGTTGCTGACCTCTTTCCTCACCAACCGTTTCGAACAGCGCCTAATTCTCTTGTTAAGGAACTACTAAGCTCTTTGGGAAACAGACAAAAAAGGGCCACCGTAACGATGACGATCATGTTTCTTCAGTTTTTCCCTGAGTGTTTTTTTTTGAGCACAATACAGACAACAAAAATAACACACAAAAACCTAGAGGGGTACAAAGAGAAGCTGGAACTGAATCAAAAAGTAGGTGCGTCAATACTTTTTACGCACCCTGTACCTACTGCACATGCCCATATATTTTCATTTCATATGCGCCAATGAGTTTTTGTTTTCATGCACTGCGAATGAAAAGCTTTCTTTTCGCCCATGCGCATGGAAAGCACGCAGGGTCCCTGAGGACAGAAGTCTCGCGTCTTTTTGAAGAAAAGACTCAGACTCCTTATAGAATGATCTTGAAAATGGACGTCGGTGTTATACGCAATGTGCTGCGGCTTGCACCCCTTTGCGAATCTCCTATAGGATTAGCTCTAACAAACTTGCAAGTTGGTCTCAATTCCGATACAACCTGTCCAGAACTTTAGGCGACGTCCTTTCACAGACGTTAATTGAAAACGACGGGATATGCTATGAAAATCCAAAGCCTTCGAAGAAACGCTTGCAGCACCAGTTATGGCGATCCTTGCCTCATCGAGCGTGTTGTGGAGGTTGCGTGATGAAGCCGTCGGCCCTGAGGTGACATGGTAAAAAAAGATGGGAAACTCGATATCAGAGCAGCTTCTCATTTTCTCACTCCTGGTGAAGTCGCACGTGCAGGAGAAAAAAGTTCAGCGTTATTTCGTTTTTTTTTCTGGATGCCTCAGGAGTTCTACTTCTACGGAATTCCTCGAATTCGGCGCCCACAAGTTCTTCCAAAGCCAAACACCAAACCGTGCTCCGCTCCAGGCGATTTGTACGCCTACTAGGCCTATCCAATGCCTCACCATAGCCATCCGGTGAAGAAAACGGTCTTTTGTTCTTTACAAACAAATCTGATACCAACTTGTCAACCCCGGTAGGACGGGACGCTTGGATATCCTGGGTGTGACCGAACTCGGGGAGCCGGCATCTTCTCCAGCTGCACTACTATGCGCCGTATACACAGAAGTTAGATCGTCCATAACTTTCCATACTACTTGATGGTTAGCGACGTAGGAAGTATAATGATGCTTGAAAGAAGTTTTCATTCTCCTCAGCCAGAAAACGTTGAAGAAGCGCCTTTCCAAAAAACAGAATGAGCGCAATAAGTCTTCAAGTGCACGAGAATCGGCTCGGAATCTAAATCTGTCAGAGAGGAAGTGAATACAATACCGCTCCTAGTTCGTGAACAATCGACGCTTTGCGACAGATTTTTCCGTCGCGAACCGTTGCAGTGCCATAACTTCGTCTACATTTAATTATATGAAAATTAAATTACACCGTTAGATTCATCTCCCTCCTACCAATCCAACTGCCTGCATGAGTTTTGGAATTGGACACTCTTGACCTAGTTATGGAGCTTGTCCTCTCAAACGTCCGCTAATTGATTTACGACCCCTCCGCAAGCGCCACTTGTCCATCTTTATAGAGCTAAAGAGTTTAATTAAGTATCCCACTACAAAATTTCTTTATCAGATCTGTGGTCTGTAGAGCTTGGCCATCATTTTGATAGTAGACACTGCGAAGTTTACCGAGTTTGAAGTGTTGACCTGCGCCTGCATGTTTGTAGCGCAATAACTCTGCGCTTTAGAGCGCTACTAGACATTCTTACTGGCTACGAAACCCACAAGCTATAGTCGAAAGGACTCAAACTTGACAGAGTTATTGCTCTCCAAACACGCAGGCGCAGGCCAACACTTCAAACTCGGTAAACTTCGCAGTGTCTACTATCAAAATGATGGTCACGCTCTACAGACCACAGATCTGATAAAGAAATTTTGTAGTGGGATACTTAATTAAAATCTTTAGCTCTATAAAGATGGACAAGTGGCGCTTGCGGAGGGGTCGTAAATCAATTAGCGGACGTTTGAGAGGACAAGCTCCATAACTAGGTCAAGAGTGTCCAATTCCAAAACTCATGCAGGTAGTTGGATTGGTAGGAGGGAGGTGAATCTAACGGTGGAATTTAATTTTCATATAATTAAATGTAGACGAAGTTATGGCACTGCAACGGTTCGCGACTTAAAAATCTGTCGCAAAGCGTCGATTGTTCACGAATTAGGAGCGGTATTGAAAGGGTTGGTGAATCCCTTACGTGCAAGATGTTGACGCATGTGTATTAGAATCAAGAGCGAAACAATATAAGAGTCGCCATTGAAAAACCATTGTTAGGAAATCACTCGAGCATGCTATCAATGGACGATAAACTTTTCACTTCAGAGAAAAGCTGCGAAGACGAAAGAGAGGAAGCCACCTGGGTATTTTCATTCAGATGTGGAAGCATTATGAGAATGTCGTTTTTTAAGTGAAGAATATCAAGCTTATAGCCGGGTTATAGCCGCCTATTTTCTCAAGAGACCGGTATTGCGGCTTTCTAGTCAGAAATGTTTTTTGACAACTGTTTTGTAAGGCTGTTTACCATTCCAGTAACAAGAATTTTGGATCACCTGCCGTGAGTGCTAAGTGTGAGGAGCGAAACACGAGCATGAACTTTGCCCTCTAATAACGATTCAATAAAGGGTACCAACAGAATGAAACTAAATATCAAAATTTCACCGGGATTGCCTAGTGGACAGCTGTGGAGATGTTTCAATACTTTCTCAGACGCCTCGATCGACATTAATGGAAATCACATTGAGCGGCTGAGACACGCTTATGAATAGTCACAGTTCCGACTCACAGAAATCCTGGGCTGACTTCTTCTATGAGCCGTTTATGGCACAGCTTGTGATTTCGAGTGAAGTAGGAAGTGCATACAATGACAATATCGAAATTCTGCCTTTTCATTGAATCAGTGGTTCTATGAATCTCAGAATTGACAAACGTGTAAAACTTAGATGATTGGATAGGATTGAAACTCGCGCTACATCCCATAGCAGAGCTTGTGATTTATATCCATCGTATCTTCTATTGAGGTCTGAATTTACGGCAGACTTCCTAAGACAGGGCGTATATATCTACTACTGGCTTTGCTTCAGTGGACTCCTGACAGTGCTTCACCCTATGAGAAACCTCGTGAACGGACAACCCTGAAAGAAACGATCCCCCTGACGCAACAAATCCATCGCCTTCTAGATTACATATTTTATATGCGGAAAACTGCTTGAATTTTCTTGCAAAAGTTTGGAATATTCCAATCTATACTTAAACTTGATTATTGTTTCCATAGGGCGTGGTAGCGCAGTCGAGGAAGTGCCAGCTAGCACGTGCACCCGTACCAGGATCTTTCTTCGGATATCCCGCCCAATCCAACCAAGCCTTCCATTCCTTCGGTGTATTTGGAAATGGGATCAGTCTGGCCTAGAAAGAAGAAAGCACTGATCCGCTCATCAGCTGACCACCGCAAGTCATTGCATATACCAAATAGTTATTCAAATTGCTTCCACCTAGGAGTAGAAGAATGTGTGGCGCTGTAATAAAGGGATGGAGTAACGCGTGCCCCTTTATCCTATTTTTCATTTATTTTTATTTATGGCGACGGAGCAACGTGTCTAAATTTGTTGAAAATCTCAACAATAAAAACGAAATGAATCAAAAATTGAAATTCCGTAGAAGCAGAATATATGGCGTAAGCCGGAAGGCATGGATTCACACTATCCTTTATCTTCTACTGTTTTAAGCGATGACCTTAGAAAACTGAAACGCAAGCATCTTCGTGTTTTCTTGCAATCAGAACTCATGCGCCAGGTGGGACTCAAACCCGTATCGCCCGCTTACTACGCCATCACACCATCGATGGAACGCAACATCCACACCTCATAGGACGTAGCATCCCGGCCGGTAAGCAGCGGGTACAGGATTCCCACCTGACGCTAGAATTTTGATCGCAACGAAACGTCGTTATAACAGTTTAGAAATTCAACAGCAATAATTAAGGCCGGAACAGAAGCTGCACTTTGTCCACAAATGTCTGAAAACCACAGCGAACTAGACCCAACGTATGCCATTTATTTCTGCAGAACGTCCCGTGTACCTGCAAGCTGTTCCAAGATTCTCTGACCCATGAGACGGCCCAGAAGTGGAAAGCAGTGCGCTTCATAGGCCAACGCACATCCGTACTTTGCTGGCATCGAATTTATTGAGCTCAAATTTCAACACGTTTTGTTGAAAAGATTTCAAGCTGCGGCGGGAGAACATGCTCTGTGGACTAGAAGCTATAATTCTTATCACGTATACCAATAGTATGGTGATGTCTTGTTATTCACAGCACTGCAAGCAGCAAGTCGTTCTCCCGTAGCCTATTGTTGCAAAGAACTTTTTCTGTGAATGGTGGAGAATATCAACACGCGCAGTAAAAATAAAATAATGCCAACACTGAACTTGAAAAATAACATATGATCATCGTAGCATAAAAGCGTGAAGAGAGGTCTAAGTCTTCTTGTTACCCAAAACGTGCTGCCAGTTCACGAGTCACTGTGCTCAGAAGCCTTACTTTTTTACATCCTTTACATCTTTCTATAGAAAGCTTTCATTTTACTGAAAGTTCCTCTAGAAGACTACTTCACGTTTACATTACTGGTTTAATGACAGCTATAGATGGAAGGGCGCGTGTAGCGCAGTCGGAGGAGGCGCGACTGTCGCGTGCACCCGATACCAGGTTCCTGGTTCGGATTACACGCCCAGGCCAACCAAGCCTTCCATCCCTCCGGGGTCGGTGAATTGGTACCAGACTTGTCTGGGAAGGATAGAGCGCTGACTTGTTCATGGGCTGGCCACCGCAAGTCATTGTATGGCCCAATACGCATTCATGTCGCCTGACATCCCGTAGAAGTAGAATGCGCTGGCGCATCCCAGAAGGGATTGAGTAATGCCGTCCTTTATCCTTATTATAGATGGAAATTAATGGTACAGTGTTCCCTTCATAACAATCCCTCTTCCCTACAAGCCGCGAGAGTTTGCGATCTGACTAGGCCCCGTATTTGCTCTCAAGTGAGACCTGTAGTTCTGCAAAACCGATGTTAGCTCATTGCGCCATTTGAGAGGAACACACGAAACGGTAAACGTTGCTCTATTTCAACGGCAATGAGGCACCATATGATGGAAACAGAGAACCTTGCAAAGAAAATGCGGACCTGAGCAGAGCAGGAAAGGAAAGAGCGAGGGTATGCTACCCGTCTACGAACACCCAGAGGTTCATGATCGATGCAGAGACCCGAGTGGACGATGGGATCGACGCGGGCGCCTTGTTCGACATCCTCGAACGATGCTATCGCGATCCAGACGGCGGCGCGATTTCGAAAAAGTGCTCGGAAACGCACTTCAGCATAGCAAGCAGCCTTTGCATTGGGCAAGTTCCCCTAAGGAGAGGAACAGACGGCAGCTTGGTGAAGAAGGCCAAGGTGGACAGCGCGCAGCCCCGAAAACTCGTCCGTCAAAACGCACATTTGCCATGGAATCCAGCGAGGAGCACCTGATCTAGTGAACGCTACAACTTAGTTCTCGTCATTTATGTAGCCGTCCACTGACATTAAGGT
Source organism: Heligmosomoides polygyrus bakeri (assembly GCA_947359475.1). NCBI lineage: Eukaryota > Metazoa > Nematoda > Chromadorea > Rhabditida > Heligmosomidae > Heligmosomoides > Heligmosomoides polygyrus. Next base: position 57,572,114 of record OX375868.1, read on the forward strand.
CTAATGTATCGCGTGCTGGGGTCTTGAACCACAGCTGGAAAGATCTCAACAGAAACCATAGGTAACTTTGAAAGTGCAGGAATATTGTTGTTTGCAAGCCCTACCGTGCCACGAGGTTTTTAGGTGGGATGCTTACTGGCATGACGTTTCGACCGTATCGTCGTCTTCAGAGGCATAAACACGGTAATTTCTGGCCTAGCGCCAAAAACACAGCGCGAAAGGTCGAATGACGATTCACTTTGGGGCACGAGCAGACAACATCTAACAATGAAGAATCGGACTGATGATGAGAGCCTACCAGCAGCGAGTGATCTCGCTCCACTTGCACCTCACTGCGAGCTGTGAAAATGGTCAGAAGCGACTTACGCAATACTGTAGATGTATGACGACAGCGCAGTATGACGCATTCGCTACTGGCCCTAGTGATGCTGAGTAGCACATAGCGCAATCGCGAATTTGGACGATGGAGCATTGCGTGGGCTTACCATCATTTTCGGTCTTTCGCGCTGTGCTTCTTGCATTTGGTCCGAATTCGACAACAGTTTGATAATAATGCGAAATGCAAGGAGAGAGTGAGGCGCTTGGGCGGGTAAAATGCGAAGCTAAAACTTCGAAGCATTTTTAGGTTTTTGAAGACGAACAGACGGTAAAAACGTCAGAACAACAGAAATATTCCACCAAACAATCTCGTAGTTAGAAAAGCTTAAAAACAGCTTGACAATAGTGCCGAAATGCAAGGAGAAGATGAGAGGACATGGACACTTCGGGAATTGAAGGGAATACTGTCCACTTTTGAACTAAATAAGAACTGGCAACGAAAGGAAAGCGGGAAACCACCGGGCGGAAATGCAAGTAAAGCAGCTTTCCTACAAAGCTGTGGGTAACAGTGCGTGTGTACGATTGCATACGTCACCACCTCTTTGGCATCTCTGCAGAATGAAGTCCTCGGCCATGTGACTACCGTAGAAGAAGGCATGATCATTCCAATATTTATAAGCTGATCGTGAGGAGTGAGGTAAGCTCTTTATATTCATGCTCATCGAGATGAGCAATGAAAGGCCCTGATGCAAAACTATGTAAAAGTAGCATGACGTCTGCATTGCTCACTTGTGAACCTAACAGTGAATCGATAGCTTTTCTAATGAGAATAGTGTCAAAGCCCCAAGCAACACGAAAGATTTGGGTGAGATTTTGAGGGAGCACTTTCTCAGGAAACCACCTCTTTGAATAATTTGATAGTGCGTGCCTGTTTTTCCCGCTTTCAATTTCTGAGAAGTGCGCCTTCTCGCTATTGTTTATAGCTCCGTTTTTCACGTAGAGGGTAGGAACGTAGAGACATGCCGGTTTTGGGTTTTTCATCAGCTTTAGATCTTGATGTTGAATGACTAGAAGGATCAGAATCGTCTCTCGACATTTTGTGCTCTCATCAACACGACTTTGTTTCACGCAATTAATCCCTTTTTCGATCATCTTGTAGGGCCGCTATTAAAGTTTTCAGTATTTCCGCCGTTCTTTTTTGTGAAGTTCGAGATCTTCACCGTACTTCGGTGACCAATCTTCGAACATGCATAAACATTACGCTCAAGTCATTTCTAGCATAATAGAGGCTACGTCAGTGAATTTGAAAAAGCTAAAGCAACTCTGACGTTTTTATACTACAGTTGTGCTGCCATGACCTATTCGAATGGGGATTCTAATGATTTTCATTCGAATTTGAACATTCGAATTCGAGTACTTAAAAAATCGCGTTTTCCCAACGTATTCGAATTAGAATATTTGAAATTTGTGAGCATTTGAAATGATTTGATTATCCGAAAAAAATCGAGGGCACAACTACGTTTTATACTCGAGCAGGGTATTTGCTCGACCGGCGAAATTGTCCACTCCACGTAATAGTGATGCAGTCTACCTCTAGGAGAAAAACTTGTAGATGCCCCGATTAGAGCTTAATGAAATATCTATTTAGCAACAAAGTGGGTCACAAAACGGATACTGGTGACGAACAGTCCAAAAAGTTGAGCTATGTACCAAAGCTATGGGCGCGTGTAGCGCAGTCGGAGGAGGCGCGACTGTCGCGTGCACCCGATACCAGGTTCCTGGTTCGGATTTCCCGCCCAGGCCAACCAAGCCTTCCATCCCTCCGGGGTCGGTCAATTGGTACCAGACTTGTCTGGGAAGGATAGAGCGCTGACTTGTTCATCGGCTGGCCACCGCAAGTCATTGTATGGCCAAATACGCATTCATGTCGCCTCCACGACATCCCGTAGAAGTAGAATGCGCTGGCGCATCCCAGAAGGGATTGAGTAACGCCGTCCTTTATCCTTTATCCTTTATGTACCAAAAACGTCGAAGTTGAACGTTTGAGCTGCTCAGAGATTTTGTGTGGTGCGCTTGAAGCGTTATGGCCTTAAAATGTGTCTATGCATTCATAGAAGCTGTGCGTAGAGTGCCGCTAGCCGCTGGTTTAGCCCTGAAGGCAGAACAACATTTTATAGACCAAGCTTCGCTTGCAGCTCACCAAAGCCGGTGCAGTTTCATTAAGGCATTTATTATTAGTAGTATATTCATTCAGACAATCGCAACAAAGCTCAGTGGTAATGGCTTAAGCTTGTCGAGCGCTACTGCTCCTGAAGGCGACATTACTTAGTTACTTACTTAGTTCCTCCAATGCTGCTGAGCATATCGGGCGACGAGACACTTCGACTGATGCCTGCCTTGTTCCAATTCTTCACCTTCGCCTCTGGATATATTCAGTAGTTGGAGGTCCACTCCGAATGTTCGCCTCCATGTGCTTTTCGGACGACCGAGGGCTCTGCTACCACCTTCGGGAATCCAACACATGACCACTCGAGGAAATCTAATGCTCACGCATTCGCAGTACGTGTCCAGCGAGGCGTAGATGTAGAGAAACTATTTGATACGCTCCGGTTTAGGACTTTACTGTTAGTCAGCGGTCTGTATATCGTACTCTCAATATCCGTCGAAGACATCTTCGGTGGAAGGCGTTTAACTTTTTGGTGCACTTCACACAGCCATCGCCAATGTTGCACTCGCGTAGGTAACAATAGGGACGACAATTGAGTGAAATAGCAGCAGCTTTATATTAAGCGCGATGGATGATAAGCTCCAAATTGGTCCAAGCTTTCGAAACACAGATGCCGCCTCAACAGTCCTCGTCTGTGCTTCTGATTCCACATTCCCGCCGCATGACACGGTACTTCCAAGATATGTGAACTTCTGAACAGTTTCGAGCTGTGATGACTCGACGTTGACATATGCGTTCATATCTGTTCTTCCTAGCCTCATGACTTTCGATTTGTCCGGGTTTAATCGTAGTCCAACTTCCTTTGCTTCGTTCGCCAGGTTTGTGGTCATCTGCTGTAGTGAATCACTCTTTTCGGCTATGATAGCCACATCGTCTGCGGGGTCTCTGAAGCGATATATCTAGTCGAGGTCTGTCAAGCGATGTCTCCTTCTCCACTTGAAGCCCGTTTCATAATTTGAGGCGACATAGGGGTCGAAAAGTCGTGTTAGCCTTCGCAGTACACCTGTTAGGAGGCCGATTGCAACATTCACCCACAAGCAAACTACCAGAAAAGTTTAGAGCTCTCCTAGGGTTCAAGGGTTTCGTTCGTCTTCGAGTGTATTGAGAAGGCTGGCGGCGCCACACACATTTGATGCTAAAGCGGAAGCAGTATCAGGGGCATGTGCCCCGATGTTGAAAAATGTCTACGGAGTTCCTCTCGTTCCAGAAGACAGCGACGTTGAAGTTGCATCGTAGGCACTTACACCCCTGTTGCCGTGACAGCTTTCGGGAGTGAGATAAATGTGTGAAGTGGTTGCGGCTGGTGCGCCACTTCTGGATAGTGTCGCCTTCCCGAATTAGCCGAGCTCGTCCCAATCGCCCTCACCTCTTTCGTGACCGGCTGTCGACGGTCACATTCTCCTTCCATTCTTTCGCGGGCTCCTCGTTCCGAGCACACTCCGTCGAGCAGCAGCGTCTCGTCCGTTTGACCGCGCCCCACCGCGTGTGTGACCAGCGCACTTCTATCACCGCTCGCTGCTCACTCTTTTCAGCAGCTCGGTCACCTTGAATTCCGCGAGCACCGGTCAGGAGCACAGCGAGCGGGCGACATGCGTTTTCTTCTGCTCAACACTGCATTTGCAGCCCTCTTGTCGACAGCTGCATCTGCTGGTAAGTGCGTGACACTTCCGAGTCCCCACCAATTCGGTATTTTATGGCAACTCCCCTTCAACCAGTTTGAATATTTTTTCCTACTTCACAACGTTTTGGTAATCGCTAGAGAAGACAACGCCTCTCACAGCAGGCAACAAGGTTTAAGATGAGCTGCACATTAGGCCTTGCGAAGCTGTTGGTTTGATGTGAATCGAACTGTCTGAGCGCTGGATTGACTTTCTGCTGATGGAGAGTTACTGCACCGAAATTTTTCGATTTGCTTGATTTGCCTTTACTTGGGCAGTTTTGAGTTTTGAAATCTTCAAATTTATGAATGAAATGAAAATGAAACTCTACGCGAGGTCATCACTCTCTGCAACTTCCCACGTGCATAATATGTTGACCGTCACGTAAGAACGGACGGAATCACAGCGCTTCATTACCTTTATTTTTTATAATTAATTACCCAATTACATTCATGTTTTTATAACAATGACAAAAGCACTAAAAACTGTCAAACAAACAAGAATCAACAAACTGCTGGAGAATAGTAGACTGTAACTAACCTGCGAGCAACCAGATATTTGTGACGGACTCATTTGGTCGTGCAGGAATGCAGGAAACGAGGGCGGGATTTGTTCGCTATATTAATCTTTATCCTTTACAGAAGATCGTTTGCCACCGTCTGCTTTGTTTTGTCAAACTGTCCGGTCGTAGTGAAAGCTCTCGGAATAGCAATGTTGGGGTTTGTTGCATAAAATGGTCTTTTATTTTCGGGTCGCATCTACCTCAATCAAGGTTGTTGTTTCGGGTGCCGCCCAGATCTCTCCTGAAGCACTCCATCTTTCCGATTTCGGTGAATTGGTATCCGACTTGCTTGGAAGAGATAGAACACGACCTCTCCGTCGGTTGTACACCGCAGTTCACTGTATCGGCCAAAGACGTATCCAAATTGCCTCCATAGTACACGTATTGGTGAAATGTATGATGCAACCGCAAACGCTTGAGTAACCGCAGTCCTTTATCGTTGTCCTTTAATTTGTCTTCAGAATGCAATACCTCTGTGCGTTAGAAAACTTTTCTCTTGTTTGGGTGCACATAGAATTTTTCATAATCGAAACAAACTCATAGTCTTCACCAGGTTATTATGTGTATAGTGTGAAAATGTAATAAAATGTTCGGTTCAGGTCCAGCTAAGAAAAATGGTTTTTGTATCTTTTTTTACTGAAATGGACCGACACAATTCTTGCTCATCGTCTCATTTTCAATCCCCTTTTTTCAGTAAATAACTGAAGGCTTTCGTTTTTTCAGTAAGTATTTCCGTTCTCCCGCTGAGCTCCGACGGAGCTGTGACGCAAAATTTGCTACTGTTTTGCAATGTTCTATGTACTGTTTTTTGACGGTTGTTGACATAGTATAAATTGAAAAGACCACATTATGCTGCTTTGCTGTGTCGATTAGTTTTTTTTTCACACAAACCAAGGCTCCAAGCTTTGATCAAATATTGAGGGCTTCTACCCTGTTGTTCCACACTTTACGAACAGAAGACTATTTGTTGCAGAAGACTACCGTGGTAGTCGGCATTCCTTTGCTTCTGTTGTGCCGCCCTGCTGTATCTCATTGAAAGAGGTGGCCCATTTTGTAGCCGCATTTGACATGGGAGCCCTTTCTTCTCCGATGGCGTGACGACATCCGACTGCGGTGGCCACGGATAGTCATGCCATAGTCGCAGCGACCAAGCTCCTGCAGGACCCAAATGTAAGTACGTCTCAAGAGTTGTGAGAATGGATGTAAAGCGAGAAAGTAAAAGGCAGCTGACCTTATCCCCTCATGTTAATGGAGAATCGGCCTTTTCTGTAGACGGAGAATTCGTCTTCGCAGGAAGCACTTCAGTGGGGCTGTCCGAAGAGGTTCGAGCACATGCGGACGGCGGCAGAGGTCAGCTGGTCAACCGACCGAATGGCGGTGCAGAATGAGTGTGTCGGCGCCGGTGCGTGATGGGCTTGTCGGTTGGGCAAACACGCATCATTCTCTTGTTTCATGTGTCTCCTGCAAACAGAAACCTCAGAACTTTTCGAGTGTGGCGTCACGTTTCCGTGTTCGACGCAAATCGCCGCTTTTGCCGTTTGTTTAGCTCTACCTGCCGCCAACAAACCATCGCCTCTGAATTTCTATTCCATTAAGGACTGCTTCTTGATAAGATGGCACTTCATAGTTGACATCAGAACGTTTTCACTCCTCTTGGTATTTACTTGCATCCTCTTGTGGGCCCTAATTGAATGCTTCTATAGCCTTTGTTGCCCAGCAAATAAATGAGTAAGGGTGAGCTAAATGTCCCATTTAGGCTTTCATAGAATTTTACAAGTTTAGGAATCCAAAACATTGTAAGAGTTCTTTCAAATTCTATAACACCTTAAGGCGACTTTTTTGAAAAGAAAAAATTGTCTATTAACTCAAATTGATTTAGGTCAAACTGATCTATATGAAAGATGAAGGAAGTCCTAGTTTGGGAATTGGCAAGCAACTAACAATGAGAACTTTCTCTGAATTCTGAATCCTGCATCCTTTTGGAAGCAAGGATTTTCGCCTCTCCTACTTGCTGCCCTCAACAGATATTAACTGCGATCGGTACCGAGATCAGGCAGGAGCGAGGTTGAGGGTCGTCAAGACCTACGTAGTTTGGGGTTGTTGTAACCGCTACCACTGCACTTGAGTGCTGAGCGCTTATAAGGGGAGCTCTCCCTTTCGGTCTTCTTGTAGGCATCGCAGCCGTCCGTCATAGCAGTGCGGGCGACAGTTCGACGGTCTCAGTCTCCTAAAAAGCCTCTACCCAAACACTGGCCATTGAGGCCCCGTTTTTCGCGCGCTGCGACCGGTGGAAATCCGATTTACTCACCAGCGATAGCAGTGGATCGGCCGCAGACGAATGTATTCCCGCGGTCAACAGGGTGAGAAAACCAGTCCTGAACGACGAGGAATCTCAGTCGCCGACCAAGACTCGAAGACGAAAAGAGCTGGCTGGAAGGGAAATGCGTCCATTATTCGAGCTCTAGGATCGCATGGTAGGGATCAAATTTTCTAATCCGGCCGCCGCATTTTTCCAAACTTCTTACTCGAATCCCCTTCCGTAACAATTACACTGTAGCTGCTCATCAGGTAGGGCCTTTAGAGAGCAAAATGTGTGCCCATCCGTAGTTCCGCAGTTTGTCTCGTTGAATTCTGTGAGGCGTTGGTTTGCTCGTCGAATTCGCCAACCTCTACGCTTTTCAGAGAAAGTGCACCCCGTGAAACCTCCGAGCCCAGATAACTGAAGAAAATATCGCAATGACAATCAGGGATTATCATTTTGTGCAACACAGGCAACACAGACGACACCATAGCGTTTTCAGAGTTTGAGTTCTGCAGCCGGTGATTTGGTAGAAATTTATGAGATAGATCTCGCACCAAAAGAATTTTTGGTGCGAAGATGTCTCAAAGTGGCTAGTGGCAGTGTCTCAGGTCCTTTTTTCTTTGTGAAACAGAGAATGGCCCAATTAACAATCAATGAAAGCCAGTTGTTAACATTTAAATATTGCAGGACTCGCTGTGAGGCACGGCCGAACCTCCCCTTGTAGCGAACAAGGAAGCAAAGGACATAATAGGGTTTAATTATAGAGAGCAAAGGTTTTGTGGAGTACTGTACCATGGCTAAAATTTGTTTTGGATCGGTTCCACTCCTTCAGTTTTAAGAGTAGACAAAAATATCGCAATATAAATTTCTATAGAGGATTAGACATTTCCAGAGAGGATTAAACACAAAGTTCAATTAGCAATGAACCAAAACAAACCATCCTTAAATCTTACCATCAGTCTAGAATTTGCAGTATAGTTGCTAGCTGTAAGTGCGCATCCTTCCGATTTAATAACGTAGCGGATGATGATTTTTAAGATGGATTTGTGGAAGAGAATGGGTTTTTTCTGTCTTCATTACGATCACGAATACGAGCTGGTTTGAACTATTCAAGCCTATATGCAAAGGTATGAAGCCAACGTCTTTCAGATTAAAGAGTTTGGAAGTATAACAACGCACGCATGAAGTCTTCCCTCGCCATTCTGAAAGGGACATCGCGGCCGATCAGTCCTCGAATCTCGCTTTTCAACGATTAAAACACGGGGAGAAGCTGGGTTTTACATCACTCTCTGTCCCTCATTATTATCCTGCTTTAAAATATGTGAGACACAATCCTTGGCAAGGTGGCTTTCAAAGAGATCTATGAGCGAAGTGCGTAAGGCGCAAAGAAAGATATATCCCACGAATTTTAACTTTGATACCAGGCTCTTGGTTCTGATTTCCCGCCCAGGCCAACCAAGATCTCCCATCCCTTCAGGGTCCCTGATTGGTACCAGGCTCGCCTGGGTAGGACACAGCGAGAAGTAGAATGCGTGGCGCATCCCAAAAAGGGATTGAGTAAGGTCGTCTTTTATCCTCTATCCTTTTATGACATGGTAATGGTTGATTCCCTTCGTATGAATTGCCCACTTTCTCCGTTACGCATGACTGTTTGACCATTCGGGCACTTCATTGCCTGCTAAACATCTGTCGGTTTCTTGCAACAACGAGTTCGCAAAATGCGGCTGTTTATGAAAGGAAATCGGTAGAACATATGTAGGAAAAACTATTGGGTTGGTAAGAAAGTCTTGCAGCACAGCCTATTCTTTCAAAATTTTTCAAAATTGTAGCATTTGTGAGCGACTTCAATTTACGAAGTATCTACCGTTTACAGCTACAATAATCTCCATCTGATGGGGAGATCACGAATTTCTTTCTTAAAGAATGAAGTCGGCTGTGACTTGAAGAAGTGCGCCACTTCGGATTCCAATTCGGTTCGGTCTTTGAAGCACCTATCCTTCAGGTTTTACTTGAGAGCTTGGAAGAGGTGGTAGTCCGATGTCGCTCTGGCGAATGCGGTGGGTGGGGCAGCACCGCCACCTAAGCTCCTGCAACACTAAGCTCCTGCAACTTCCTGCAAGACGACCTTATAACGGGGGGGGGGGGGGGGGGGAGGTGCGAGCATTGTCGTGAAGAAGGCAGACATTCTCTCGCCCTGCCGTTTCAGCGGCATGGCCTCGCTCAGCTTCTGCAGTTGTGCAGCGTAGATGTTCGCTGTTACTACAGTGCCGTATTCAAGGAGTTCATGATAGGGCATTCCTCGAACGAAAATCTCACCAACAGCGCAGCATTACCTTCCTCTGGTGGATGTCCGCCTTGAGCTTGTGGTTCTCCATGAGAGAGCCACTGGGTCTTCCGAGTATGGTTAACGAAGAAGACCCAGGATTTATCTCTTTTGACGACATTCTCGAGAAAGTCCTTATTACGAAGGCGAACAAGGAAAGACTGAGCGATAGTCAGTCGCGAAGCTTTGTCCGAGTCACGGAGATCGTGGGGTACCCAATTCGAGACCACCTTATGAAATCCAAGAGCGTGAAGATAACGAACAACGGCGGTATGATGACACTAAAGCCACGGATAATTCACGAGTGGTCCCGTTCGGCTTTTCCTTCAGAGCGAGTCGCAATGCGTTATCATCCACTATCGACTGGCGTACAGAGCATGGCGCATCTTCGAAGGACACATCTCCGTCCTCGAACCGCTTGAGCCATCGAGACACAGTCCACCGTGTAAAGGAGTCCTCTCCAAATACAGCACAGATATTATCTGCTGCTTGAGCAGCGGAGCGATGCTGCAGGAAATCGCAGGACATACTGGGCGTTGAAAACGTTGACTGGTGGAAGAAGCCATTGCTTTCCCTTCACGCATACCTGCATTTATATACCCTCAGAAGCAAATTGCCACGTATGCGAAATATTCTAGAATGTTTTTGCTACAAGCACGTGAAACCAGACAGTCCTTGAAAAGCTGACGGAACAGACATGGAGAAGTCCTTGGAGGTTTTTTTATCTTGAAAAATTTTCAACATTTTTGGTGCAAGACATTTTCACTAACCTAACGGAAGCGGCCCTAGAATCACTTCCTCAAGAATGAAGAAAGAAAAGCACAGTACAGCGTAGAACACATTTCTTGCGGTGTTCTTTCCTCGGCAGATGCACCAAAACTGTAGAGGCGGTTCAGTGATGGCTCACCTAATCAAGTAACATCAACCAAGAAAGCCGTCGTTGCTCTATGCTCTCGCGACAAGAACAGGTAAATCTTACACAACAGAAAGAATACGTTTAGGCCAGCGCATCGCAATGTCGCGATTCTTGCGAAGACGTTTCTCTTTTACATACGGCTTCATCTGGCGATTCCCTCGGAGCCATTCGAATGCCTATTGCCTTTCATTTTCATCATTTTTACCCCTTTTTGCCCCCAATTAAGCTCCATAAAGATTTCGCTCATGCTCAGATGTTTTCGACTGATATCACCGAAACGATCTCATTGTGCAGAACGCGAGGATCTTCCGAATCTTTTAAAGCTCAGAATATCTAACAATATATACAAGAGGGAACGGTCGTTTGTCTGTGTGTGAGTGAGTGTGCTTGTTTGCACAGAAGTGCTGGAGGAGTGTGTTGGGAGGAAGTGTGGGGATGAGGGGTTGTAGTTGTGCAATGTGCCTGACCACTCATCGTCAGTAACTACCGAACACGTCGCCAAACGCACCTGGAGATACGGCGCTGGAGGAGTCCTGGAGGAGTGTGTTGCAGGAAAGTGAAGGGGTGGGGGGTTGTAGTTGTGCAACGTGCATGGCGACTCAGTAGACGTGCCGAACACGTTGCCCAACCTGAGAACGCCTATGATAAACTTACAGAAGTGAAGAACGAATTCATGCAAAAGTACGCAGCAGGATTTTAAGTTTCACAAAAATTGATTTGGCACTCACAGCACCACCGTCGCCTGCCCACGCGTCAGTATACCAAAGGCCTTTCGTAGGTTAGTGATATTGCAAGGTCGCGCGAAGCGCACAAGTGCGAGAGACGCCGTTAGGCGTATCGGACCACTGGTATAGTATACTTAAGGAAGCTTCGAGAATTTGCTGCGACGTGACCACACAAGTTCAATACTGTAAGAGCTTTAACAAATTCAACAAGCAGTAGCGTAGAGTGTTGCAAGACTTTTCGATCAACCTATTAGATGTCGCGCAGTGGGCGTGCTGTCATCTCGTCGTGCCATGAGCGTAGGAGAACAAGTTAATGGGGTAGAGTAGTAAGGGGAACCACGAGGGGGGAGGTGGAGCTAGGACGGGGAACCAGCGGGGAACCAGCAAGAAGGGAGCCGTAAGAAGAATTACTACAGGGACAAGGAATATACATCTGCGCAGCCTCCTCCTGCTTGACACAGCGGCAAATGCGCGTTTCTGAGCTTCTGGATTCAGTGGACGTATCCCGTACATCCTGCAACAAGCGTATAGGCTCAGAAGACAGGTCTTCGTCACGTAACAACGGTATTGACTCATGTGAACCGAGGCGGAGGAGCATCCTGAGGAACAAAAGTACAGAGCAGCACAAGCCAATGACCTTACTGGACGGTCCGGTGAGAATGCCTGGTCTAACAATAAGTGAAACCTGATGGCGAAGGTTCCATCTGGGGAGATATGTAATGCAATGCCTCTAAAACGCGACCACTGTCAAATGAATAAAGTCACTAAATCCTGCTTCTTTTCAACTCAGATATAAGATCGAACGCTACTCTCTTTGCCCCATTATTTAGTAGCAAATTTCGCGCAGATATCTTTGCTACTCCCATTGCAGTGTGGGGAATATTATCGTTCACAATCAGTTAACTCGCAGCTTGGCTATTCTTCGGTAATCCAGGCAACAGAGCTGTGCACTAGCTCTTATAAGCAAATCACGTACCCAGAGTTTGCCCAGATGGTTGAATAAGGCGTAGAGGTAGGATTAGATACAGGCTACGTTCATTTCATGATTTACTATTCCACTAGCTTGAGTTATGCACAAAGGAGACCCACTGATCTAAAAGGTGACAGACATCGGCAGCCTCCAGGAATAGATCGGTGGCACACATTCAGAAGACTAAGGGAAGCATACGATTTTGCGTCACAATATCTTTTCTTTTTTAGATTCCTGGAATATCGGAATACGCTTTCGAAAACAGAGTACCTGTTGCGAAGACGCACCGCGGAGTGCGGGATGCAGCGAGGAAGGGGGGAGGGGGTGGTGTGGTAGTTGCTAATACCGTAACCGCGGCAGCCAATCAGGCATCGACTCAGCCGTGCACTCAGGACACATGATTGGCTGCCATGATTACGGTAGGAGCAGCGGCGCGTTCCCGCACCCCCACGGTGCGTCTTCCCGACATGCCCCGAAAGCGATCTCTCGCGTCCACTGGTACTCACCTACTGTCAAACTTTGAATGTCAGAGGAAGACAAGTGCACGTGCCTTCCTGCCCCACAGTCGGGAATGGTTCTATAGTATTCACATAGGAAGATATATTAAGCTCCTCAGCGAGTCCGGTCAATGAACAGCGTAATAATAAATGTCATTAATCATCAGTAGTTGTATAACGCAATGTCGGTGTTTCAGTAGATTTCGCATCCTGCTGTCGTATGTCATAAAGTTCCTTGACCAAAACTGGTTATTGTTGACGATGTCTTCCTATAGAAAGCAGGAAATCTCTATTTTCTTTTCCTTTCAGTCATTGATGCTTCATTCCCCGCTCAAATATTCAACTTCTACTTTTAAGCATCTTTCTGTTTTCTGAAGGCTGCTTTCAATCCTTGGCAGCCTGGATATTCTTATAGCCAGTATTTTTTATAAACATTCTATACAAAGTTGGGACCAAAGCACTGTCTGTTGCTTACACAAATATGTATAGTTGCAAGGTTGTTGGCGAGGAGCGCGACTTTTAAGGTTTTACAGTAGAGGCAATGGGCGAGTACATCTGTAGTAAGAAGTGCTTTGCGAATTCAGGATACAAATCGAGACTTCAGATCTGCTGTACTGACTTATATACTTAGGGTTGTTGTTGTTGTTGATCATGCCTCGAGTTTTCAGAAACGCGGCAAGCACAAGTGAATCGTGCTATCGAGCAGACCAAGTCTAGACAGATGACGGCGCCCGCTGGACGTTCTTCTAGCAAGCTTTCCCAGAATGTAAGGTTAAGCCACGAAAACCTTGCGTTATCCAGATGTTTCAAAGCTTCTTAAAGAGTCCTGGGCGGAGCGAGTCGATCGACGTCGACAAATTGAATCAGCTGATCCGCGCTCTCGATAAAACGTGGATCCTTCCACGACCTGGCGCGAAGGATCCTGTCGGAAGCAACTTTCAGGTAACTTTGTGGCCTTTCGAGGAGTGACGAAGATGGTTTCTGAGTGCCCCGATTTTAGTACAAAAAGACCTGCGCATCGATATTCAAGGCAAGACACGGCGCTTGTCAGCAGCTCGGCTTCGGTGTGATGTGCTTCAACTATTGCTATGAACGAGGTACTCGTAGAGATTTTCCTTTGGCAAAGTCTCGCTTTAGAATTACGGGTGGTGAGACGAACAACCACCTTCATAATGTGAAGCGTAGAAAATCTCCACACGGGGAACCAGCTGCGAACGTTCGTTTTTGAAAAGTTTTAATTCTTTGTCTCTTTCTAGGGTTTACTGTGCAGCTCTAAATATTAACGTACGGAAAGCAGTGTGGCAATTTTGTGGTTACACATAGGGTGTTACGATGAGAGGGGAAACTATTTATTAGGTCATCCAATAAGTGTCGTTTTTTGTGCACTACGTTTTAGCTCATTATTTGTTGATAGATTTGTGCAATTCGAAGGTGCACTAATGCGATTCTAAGGTAAATGAGACTTGCTCTTTTAGAATCTACCATTGGTTGAACTGTTTGCTCAAGTTCAGGTGAAATGGCTTGGCAAATCCCAGAGGAGCATGTTCGGCATTGCATGCTGTTTGAATTTCGGAAGGGTGGTAACGCAACGGTTGCTACCAAAAATATCTGCGACGTATATCCAGATGCAATGGATGTTCGCAAATGCCAGCGATGGTTTTCCAAGTTCAAATCTAGTAACTTTGACCTCTACGACCCCTCTCGATCAGGAAGACCCGCAACATTTGACAACGACCTGCTGATGGCAGAACTGGAGGCGAATCCTTGTCAAACAGTGGAGGAACTTTCGAGTACTCTTAACGAACCTAAATCAACCATACATCTTCATCTACGATAAATTGGCAAGGTATCGCGAACAGGTATTTGGGCACCGTACGATTTATCCGCCGAGAACCGTGCCAACCGATCGACGCTTTGCAACGCGCTGCTTCAGCGACACCGTACAGATCCGTTTTTTGATCGACTGATCACAGGAGACGAAAAACGGATCTTGTACGATAATCCAAAGCGCAAAAAGCAGTGACTTTCCAAAAATAAGCAACCAAGAAGTACTGCGAAGCCGAATATTCATCTCAGAAAGGCACTCCTCTGTGTTTGGTGGAATATCCGTGGAATTGTCCACTTTGTACTGCTTAAATCTGGACAGTCTGTTGACGCAGATCTCTACCGTAAGCAATTGGATCGAGTGAACCAAGCTTTACTGGAAAAGTATAAGAAAAGATCACCGACAGAAAGGGCGTAGTTCTCCATCACGACAATGCAAGACCGCCTGTACAAAACGGACGCTGGAAAAAATCAACGAATTAGAATGGGATGTTCTGCCTCATCCACCGTATTCTCCCGATCTCGCACCATCGGTCTACCACTTATTCCGGTCTCTACAGAATTTTCATAGTGGCAAAAAATTTGGAAGTTTTTTAGGATATTCAAAATGGTATGTCAAAATATTTTGCTCCAAAACCACAACAGTTTTATTGCTCATGTATTGAAGATTTGCTCGTTAGAAGGAGAAAGGCTGTTGATAATGATGGTAATTACAATGTTGGCTGAGATGAAGTTTTGTTGAAAATTTGTTCAATTGAAGTCAAGGTTGAAGAGCGACATTACTTATTGGACGACTTTTGAAAATACTTTGTAGCTCAAACTTTACTACCTTAATTAGGAGTTCTTTGTAATTAGAAATGTGTGCCTGACGTTTGAGATTCAGGTCAATTTGTTGTTAGTTCGAAACCTCAAAATTTCGATTTCTCCCATACCTTTGACGTGCACTATTGGCCAGGGTTTCCATTTCAGTTTTAGACTCTTTTAAAATTACCACGCTCTCCAATCGATTTGATAGGTAACTTGCCAGAGTGCGGTAAATGTGTTCGCGAAGGCGCGAAGATGCGCGATTGTTTATCAGTTTTCCGGGCATGCGTAGCAGAGTGGGAAAAGGCGGCTGCTCTCCTTTAGATATCTCATCGATCTACTGCTCGCTTTAGGTCCGGGCCAATCTAGTCCTTCGTGCTCCCTTTCATTCAGTACGGTAGTTTAGTGCTTGACTTGTCTGGGAATGTGATTCTCCATTGGCCAGCCATCGTAAATCGTTGTATAGGAGAAGCACGCATTCCTCCATCCTTGTGTCAGAAGTAAATAATATGCATGGTGTTGTGTTGTAGTTCAAGCGGGTGTGGAATAATTTCAACCTTTTCATCGTTTGGGGAGCCATACAAGTTAATCGTATATGGTCCACTCTCCATCAATCTTACTATTTTGACGTTTTACCTTAGCGTTTTTTTTAAAAAAATCAGTACTGTTTATGTTACGTTTTGACGATTTATTCGCTTGGACCTTCCCTTGCTGAATCTTCCGTCCAGCCAGGGGTTGGTGGGCTCATTTGTGACCTATGAAGGTTAGCCCTTTCTTGATTTTCTATGTTGTCGTTCTCTTGGTCTTTTCGCCTTCTGTTTGGTTTCCCGTAAAATGAAATGGCACTTCGGAGGGTAGTTTCTCAAATGACTTCCTCTTCTCCAGGCTCCGAAGAAAGCAACTCTAAACGTCAGCCGCGATAAATATTTGTGACAGCCATGTGACAATCAGTCAAAGCGAACAAATCGTATAGGCTTTATAGATTTGGTTGATTACATACATAGTGATTTCCACTGACGTATGAGGAAGCAGTTCCATTATCTTTTCCTGTTTACTCAGATGAGCTATGAAAGGCGCTTGCTTCGGCCCTCAGTCGAAATAACATTCTGCGGCAGCAAGTCGTTCGCTGATTCTTTTCCGCTCTGTAGAAAAGACAGCTTTTGTGCTACTCCCTTTTTTCCTGCCTATACGATTTGTTCGCTTTGACTGAACGCGGTATGCCTTCGAGTTGGCTCACCAAAATGCGATGAATCTAAGTGGCGACGAAGATGTGTCTCAGAGTATCCTCTGCTGTGCGGTTTGAACGGCTGCCTCACCAAAATCCTTTGCATCAGGACGGTTCTTCTTTGTTCGGCGCCCTTTCTACTTGAGTGGAGATCGATTTCGCGTAACTCCCTGCTGCTATCTTCAACTCTGTTTGACAGTGCACTCGTGCGCCTCACGACCCACGTCCGTCGCAAAACACCTTCGATGATAAGGCCCCAAAAACAGATTAGGCGGCCGCGTGGCTGTCATCGCAGGGATTTGCGACGGTCTGTCCCCAACAGCCCTTCGGCTTCGCGACTTATTCCCCCCCCCCCCCCCAGGGCATATCCTTTTGATGACGGCAGAATGGAAGCCAGCGGTTGTTCGTCTCCCATAGAAATTCCCTCTTTCAGGAGAACAGCTTTCGTTCAAATGTCAGGACGCCTCAGATGCCACCTACTGTCGCCAATCGGGAACGTTTGAAACGTTTATTGCCAAGTACCGAAAAGATGGCTATAAGGCGAAGGCTTACGTCCATCAGGTACTGTTGCACATTCTGATTAATTTCAGCTCGTCTCATCCCTTCTCTCCAACAGTACGCTCAGTGCAAACCTGTGTAGAATTATTTTATCACTAATTTATTTACTTATTTCACTGATTTACACTGGTAAGAATGCTTGAATAACGCTGGAACAAGAGCCTCATCATCAGAGCTTTCTTGGAAGAGCAATGAAACTCCTACAAATGTCCAGCTATATATCTCTTTAGATGATATCTCGGTGCTACGCAACTGCGATCTGCAACACTCAAACCGGCATTCTGAACTCAACGATCATCAGCGAGGAGGAGCACGTGGAAACGACCACACGGGTTCGTATTTTGCTTTACAACTCAATCCTCTGTCCGCACCACATTGTTTGCATGGAGTGGTTCTGTGTTCAAGTGCTTCATCTTCCTCTTTCGATCGTATGGCGCCTTTTCTTTGTTCCTTCTTGAACGCTCCGTATATATCTCGAGAGAACGAGGGAACGATGGTGAAATATTTTCAAAAGGAATGAAAATGGGTAAATATCACAGTTGTTGAAAATAATGTAGTAGGAGCACTATGGAGCTGGCAGCCTTTTTCTATTCGAGCAAAAGCTTGATGTCTTTATTACAACCGAATTTTGCGTAGTTGAAAATCTTTGATAGAACTGAATGTTTTACTGGGAAATTTCAGAGTTAGGGTGCAAAATCGTGTCTATTGTATAAGGTGTGATGTGATTAATGAAGGCAGACGCACACGCGAATTCTAGATGCAAAGATGGGCTTTCAATACGGCTTTGCTTCGATTGACGTTTCGGCGGTTTCGCCTTCACTTGGAGCCCGTAGAGTGGAAACATTCACGACGCCACTCGTCAAAACACCATTTCGTTCCACAGAGCAATCTCCTTAGAGAAAACAGAGACAGGATCAGTGATGGGAGATGCAGAGGAAAGGTGGTTGCCGTTGAGGACCACCGCTCACACATGGAAGTAACGTGGGCGAATGAGCACCAGACTGGGTCCACCCGGCTTAAAGACCCCAGCAGGTCAGCTCAAGTAGATCGAAACTCGCAGAGATCTAACTAAGAGGGGAGCTAGTTCTTGGGTTACCGTTAGACGCTCTTCCTTCCGGTTCTCCCCAGGATTCCTAACTGTAGTCCAAAACGCCTCGAGTGTACTACGCGCCAGGACACTCGAAGCGTTCTGCACTTTCTCGGGCTAAATGGACGTGGACACCTGCAGCATCACGATTGCGTGGTAGCAGACCCTGTGCCTCCTGCCCCAAGTAATCAGGACGTTACCTTTTCTAAGGCCACTCAAATGCTCCTTAAGATGAGTGGGATGAGACAAGCTTTCAGTTGTAAAGCTAATATATCAGAGGCTGACTGTATGCCGGTATTTGCGCAAGGACTCCGACCACTGCTCCATCTGAATGTCATGTAGCAAATATCTGTGTGAAGCTTAACAGGCCAAGGCTTCTTGCTTTTATGGGACATCATTGGGTAACTAGAAGACCACTTTCCACAATTCGTTGCTCGAATTGGAATTCTGAAGGTCACTATGTAATTCCCAATCTGGGAGCAGGGTTTTAATTCTACGACGACGTAGTGTTCCCCTTATTTCACTGCCACACTCAATTATCTAGAGGGAAGTCTACGTTTTCAATGTCATTGGTGAAAAGCACATAAAGGGTTGAGTAGTCGAACTTTTGTCTTTCTATTCTGTCTTCTTAAAAAGGCTTCGTACTTTTGTAGTAACTGCTTCCTGCTATCCCAAGCTGTACTCTCTTCTTCCATTTTGTTTCCTGCATGCTGCTCGGTTATGTGTAATCTATAGATGAATCGGCTTCGTTTGTTGACACGCGCAGCAAAACCATCAAAATCGAGAACGACGGCCACCACTGCAGCTCCAGAGGAGAACGACTACGACGAGGAAAAGGTGACGATCAGCACTACAACCAGGAGAAGGGTAAGAGCCCCGTATGGACCTTGCTTGTAGTGTCTCTTTTGGTACCTGCTTTTGCTTCTTCTTCTCGTTTTGGTTTGCCATGGGTTTAAATGCAGCGGCTTGCTATGCGAAGCCTCACGATCATTTAGTCTTCCGACAAGAGAAAGAGCACACGTTCCACATTGACAACGGTCGCACCACCTGTTGCTGTGACTTCCTCGAAAAGCAACATCTGGGATAGGTATCGTTCATGACGCAGTAATCTCTTTTGCCCATACCACATTGCACCACCTAGATTCACGGTGGGCCAGAATTCGAAGGTTTCGCAAAAGTATGTGCCATTCTGGAAGAGGCTACTGTCCACTACAATTCGCCCTCCTGAAATTCCTGACAACGCAGAAGAATCTGTGGAAATTGAGGTACGTAATACACAGACTGAAGAGTTATTCAAATTAGCCTGCCGGGTAGCCGTATACAATAGCGCTCGCGTCGCGCGGTCAAAAACAGTTTGCGAAGGACTAATCCCTTGCTAGTCGCCGCGTGCTCATCACTTCTTCAGTTTTAGATTCACTGGTAAAAGTTTGCACCTTTCGATTTGTCTCTTCGAGATCTACACAAGCATGTGTACACCTTCTTGGAACACCGCACTTTCGCTAGGGGTGCCCAATATAGTTGTGCTTTTTCGAAATTTTATCGAAGGAATGAATGAACGAAAAAATTCGACGTCAAAAATTTCCGATCGAATGATCGAACGAATTTATTCGATGTCGAAAATTTTCGAACGAATGAAACATCGATGTCGAAAATTTTTGAACGAACGAACGATCGAATTTATTCGACGTCGAAAATCTTCGGACGAATGAACGATCGAATTTATTCGACGTCGAAAATTTTCGAATGATCGAATAGTCGAATATTTTGTTCGAATGAACGAATCCTACTACAGTCTCCTATAACGCGTTTGAAGGAATCGGAGAAAATGCGCGTTATAACGTGAGTCGCATCCTAACCATCTTTTGCTGATCTTTTTTAGACTCTTTTACGCGCAAGTTTATTTAGAATAGCATGCAATGGCTAAATATAGCTATAGTAATGAAATATGTGACCATGAGGAGAGTGTGAGGGCAAAGAACGTCTTTAGATTGCTAATGAAGTCCTGTCCTCAGATCAAAGATGCTTTCTGCTATATGCATGAGTATGACATGTGCGAGAAATAAGGAGTACGAGAGGAAAGTTAGAAGTGATCAACAACTGAACTGTGTAACCTGATGTTACAATATCTTTACTGCCATCAAAACTCTCGCGCGCCTGGACATGCACCCGTATCCTCTACCTTTCATGCAGCACGTTAGCCCACTACGCTATCAGCGCTGTTAAACCGCGCGTTGCATCCGTCATATCCTCGTTGCGGTGGCTCCTCAGCGCTCTCCCACGATATCGAGATGTGGCATTTGATCAGACAGCGCTGTTGCCGTAATCCTGCCAGGAATTGAGAGAGTGCAGATACAAGTCCTGCATGATGCGAGAGTTCTGATTGCGTCAAACCATCATGTCACTGAGCATAGCTTCTATAGCAGCTGCTCGTGCTCAAATGTCTAGGGTATTGTTTTGAAGAATCTGTGCTTTAATCCACATCTGAGGAACCCTTTACGGCAGCTTTTAACGACTACCCTTATCCTGTGCTCGACATATTGCTGAGTACAGTACCGCCGCTAAACATTCAACCAAACGACGTTTGCGACGCAAAAACGCATTTTTTGCGTCGCATCATGATAACTTTGTCCAAAGTAAAGACTTTGTCACCAAAATTTACAGAGGCGCCTAGCATCATCCTACCTACCACTGGGCATGCGATCGTCATTCAAAAATATGTGGAAGCCTGAAAACCAGTGCCGCAATTAAGGGGGTCTTAATCACTGTGACCTGACTCCAAAACCGTCGCCGAGTCTCGCATAATTATGTCCCCAGGCACAAGTGGTGCTGCCCAGTTGAATTTTGAAATTCTTAAACCTAATTAAATTTTATTTTTGACGGTCTTCCCCTGGTTGCGACAATTCTTTTGGTACCAAATTTGGCAGGAAGATGCTCACTTTGAACTTCAACCGATTTCGTTTTTTCAACGGAAGAATTCTCAATCTAAAATCTGTGATTGTAGCTTGTTATCTACTCATGTTTAAAAAAGGAAACGACATAGAAAATTTACGTGGCGAGTTGATTTTGGGAATTTGGGTGCTTCCTGCAGTTCATCAAACTGCAAGTGAACATTTGGTAACAGCACTCTTCGGCTGCGAATATCTATCTCCTAAGCGAACGAGTTAGTCTAAAAATACGTTGACTTACCAGACACAATGTAGAGATTTTAGTTGTCAAATATCGAGAAGCCTGGTGATCAGGCGGCACAATTTCAACCGGTTAAAGTGACGACTTCCTTCAAAAGTGTGACTGCGTTTTACAACGTTTCATGCTGAGTCTTCGCAGAATGAAAGCTGGAAAGCCCAGTATTACATTTGTGTAATTTTTCGCTCAAAATTTTCATCCAGTTTGGACGCCAACATTTTGACGCAGCAGATCGAGCACTGATGTAGAGGCCCCCTTCTGTCATAATTGCGCTGACCTGACATGCCCTACAGAGACATTGCACTCGGCTGCATGACCAATGAGTCTCTCATTTCTCTCCCGTTTCGACTTTTCCACCATTATCGATCCATGCTGCCAAATCCTGATGAGTTTTGGGTTTTCCGGATTACATAGATCATAGCTTGAATATGTTGGATAGTATGTAAGCTTCACATAAAAGAAATTTCAGCAGCTATTGTTGAGCCCAATCAACTCAATTTTATTTCTCTGTTAAAAAATATTTGTAGTAAAACAGCTTCATTACGAGTTGGAATTGGAAACTTTTCAGATCAAATTGAACACTCTTCTAAGCTAGCTTAAGACTTTGAAATCAAATTCAACTTTTCCTAATTAGAATGAGCTTCTTCTAGAACAAACTGCATGACAAATGAGTCTCTCATTTATCTCCCGTTTCGACTTTTCCACCATTATCGACCCATGCTGCCAAATCTTGATGAGTTTTTGGGTTTTCTGGATTAGGTAGATCACAGAGATTCCCTAATTCTTAAAATTGTGACCCGAGTCGTAAGGATTCCCAAAAAATATACACAATTTTCGCGTCGAATTGCACTTTTCAAACAAAGTGGACACTTTTCACGTCAAATATCACACTCTTCTAAGCTAGCCTAAGAATTTTGAAATCAAATTAAACGTCTTCAAAATTGAAAAGAGCTTCTTAAGGGCTAAACCAAAGACTTTCCAATATGGTAGGAACAATTTTTTGTCCGAGGAAAGTTTTGAATAACTTTATTGAAATCTTTTAGTCCAGCTGCTTCAATAAGTGTAATAATTTCATAATTTTTTTTGAGAAAAAATAATCTAAATTCTGTTTTGAAGTGCAACAAAGCAGCAATCATTTAGTGCGTCAAAGAGCAGATTGAACCACGCGTTTGGAAAGCTCGTAGCAAATTTTATTTGATTGATAGTGTCAGTGATGCTTACATGAAGCATCGAAGTGAGAATGTGTGTTTTCACAATTGTCTTTGTTATATTTCTTACACGGGTAAAACTCTACACAAACGGCAATTTTGCTATCAATTGAATAAAAATCGCGACGTCTTGGATGAGTGCATGGCGCAATTCCTTTTCTGGTCCTAAAAATAGCCCTACTGTTTAAAACTGGCTATGAACCATCATTTTTCCACAGAAACTGAGAGTTCCATAAAATTTCAAACAAAAAAACCACAACCTTTTGGGAATGTGAATTAAAATTTGAAAGAAATTATAATAAAATTTCCATGAACAAAAAATTATTCTGATCCTTTTGGAGAGATCTTAGTTTGTTCTAGAAGAAGCTCATTTTAATTAGGAAAAGTTGAATTTGATTTCAAAGTTTAAGCTAGCTTAGAAGAGTGTTCAATTTGATCTGAAAAGTTTCCAATTCCAACTCGTAATGAAGCTGTTTTACTACAAATATTTTTTAACAGAGAAATAAAATTGAGTTGATTGGGCTCAACAATAGCTGCTGAAATTTCTTTTATGTGAAGCTTACATACTATCCAACATATTCAAGCTATGATCTATGTAATCCGGAAAACCCAAAACTCATCAGGATTTGGCAGCATGGATCGATAATGGTGGAAAAGTCGAAACGGGAGAGAAATGAGAGACTCATTGGTCATGCAGCTGAGTGCAATATCTCTGTAGGGCATGTCAGGTCAGCGCAATTATGACAGAAGGGGGCCTCTACATCAGTGCTCGATCTGCTGCGTCAAAATGTTGGCGTCCGAACTGGTTGAAAATTTTGAGCGAAAAATTACACAAATGTAATACTGGGCTTTCCAGCTTTCATTCTGCGAAGACTCAGCATGAAACGTTGTTAAAACGCAGTCACACTTTTGTAGGAAGTCGTCACTTTAACCGGTTGAAATTGTGCCGCCTGATCACCAGGCTTCTCGATATTTGATAACTAAAATCTCTACATTGTGTCTGGTAAGTCAACGTATTTTTAGACTAACTCGTTCGCTTAGGAGATAGATATTCGCAGCCGAAGAGTGCTGTTACCAAATGTTCACTTGCAGTTTGATGAACTGCAGGAAGCACCCAAATTCCCAAAATCAACTCGCCACGTAAATTTTCTATGTCGTTTCCTTTTTTAAACATGAGTAGATAACAAGCTACAATCACAGATTTTAGATTGAGAATTCTTCCGTTGAAAAAACGAAATCGGTTGAAGTTCAAAGTGAGCATCTTCCTGCCAAATTTGGTACCAAAAGAATTGTCGCAACCAGGGGAAGACCGTCAAAAATAAAATTTAATTAGGTTTAAGAATTTTAAAATTCAACTGGGCAGCACCACTTGTGCCTGGGGACATAATTAAGCGAGACTCGGCGACGGTTTTGGGGTCAGGTCACAGTGATTAAGGCCCCTTAATTGCGGCACTGGTTTTCAGGCTTCCACATATTTTTGAATGATTTTTATTTTTTTTTATTTTTTTTGAACGCATATTTTTGAATGATTTTTATTTATTTTTATTTTTATTTATTTTTGAACGCATGCCCAGTGGTAGGTAGGATGATGCTAGGCGCCTCTGTAAATTTTGGTGACAAAGTCTTTACTTTGGACAAAGTTATCATGATGCGACGCAAAAAACGCGTTTTTGCGTCGCAAACGTCGTTTGGTTGAATGTTTAGCGACGGCACTGTATGAACACTTTTGTGGGCCACGCACCCATGAAAAACGTCTCTACATGGATCTATTTAATTGTCGCCCAGGTGCTGGTCGCGACTACGACCGTGGCAACAGAAAGACGCTTGGAGAAGATCCGACTGCGGGAATAGAGGTTTATTAGGTAGAATAATACTGAACAACTAGTGCGAGAACGGCAGCCTTATATAGGGCGCACGGGGCAGCCTGATTGGTTAGTTTGGTAGTAAATGATCAAACAATAATGACACTCCAGACCAACTAGAATGAAACTACAACATGTGATCATCCTTTCATTTTCTGTGCGGGACAGGGACTGAGCCAGGTCGTGTTATAGTGGGAGTCATTTTCGACGCAGAGTTCCTCTCAAAACCGCGCAATAACGGGAGTAGCGTTGCATCCGACGTGTCTTAAGCGGAGTTGATTTGTATTGGCGTGAAGGTAAGCTGGCCGGGGCCAGAGAAAACCTACGTTATATCGAGAGTTGCGTCTTACCCTGAGGCGTTATAACGGGAGGGGTCTGTATATACCAAATTTTCAGGTCGAATTGGATACTTTTCAAGTCAAATTGTACACTTTTCACGTCAAATTGGATACTTTTCACGTAAAATTGTCACTCTTCTAAGCTCGCCTAAGAAATTTAGAATAAGTTTTTTTCAATTTTTTTACTTAGCTGCCCAAATTATTCTTCTTCTTCTTCTTCTTCTTCTTCAGCGTTTGTCCCGTTTCGTCGCGGGGTCCGCTCTTCTGGTGGGGCCTATCTTGCGGACGCTGTCATCCTTTCCACGCAGAACGTGGCCGTACCATCGTAAGCGTAAGCGCGACACCGAACTTCTGCCGAATAGCATCATTTCTGATGCTGTCCATGCGGGTGACTCCAGCCATCCAGCGCAGCATCTTCTCTCCATGACGCTGAGGCGCGTTTCAACTTCCTTAGTGGCAGGCCAACACTCAGCACCGTACATCGCTATTGGCCGGATGACTGCTCTGTAAATCGTCGACTTAAGGTGCTCTGGTATCATCCTATCGCAGAGCACGCCAGTCAGCGAACGCCACTTGGTCCAAGCTGCACTCACGCGTGAGTTCACTTCAACCATCAGACCGCCGTCAGACGCTATTGCTGATCCCAGGTATTTAAACACCGAATTGCGTGCAAGCTCAGTGCCGTCAATCTTTATGGAGCCGGACTCGTTTACGTCAGTCGTTAGGTACTCGGTCTTCTTGACGTTCAATTTGAGTCCGAACATCGCCAGGCGGTCGCGCCAAGCTTGCACCTGTCGCTCGAGATCATCTTTGTCTTCGCAAGCGAGCATGATGTCATCAGCATAGAGCAATGTCATGGGACAGGCTTCTGAAGATCTCTCGTAATGGCATCCATGACGATAACAAAGAGGAGTGGAAAAAGCGCAGAACCCTGGTGCACCCCAACAGAGATGGGAAACTCGATTGAGGTTCCAGCTGGAGCTTGCACTCTACTCTTTGGGCAAGAATAGAGCATCCGCACCCACTCTATAAGTTCCTCAAGTACGTTGTGTTGTCCTAAGGCGTACCATATAACCTCACGCGGTACGCGGTCGATGGCCTTCTCCAAGTCGAGAAAGGCTATATGCACCGGCTTCTGTTTCTCGCGATGCTGCTTCTCCACGAAGAGGCGGGCGGCGTGTATAGCGTCAATGGTCCCACAACCAGACACAAAACCGCACTGGTTGTCGGAGACCCTGACGATTTCACGAATTCGTCTATCGTGGATTCGCTCGAAGATCTTCATGCTGTGAGAAAGCAAGCGAATCGGACGGTAATTGAAGCAGTCTACAGGACTACCCTTCTTCTTCCAAATCGGAATCGTCGTACTGTTGTGCCAACACTCCGGTACTTTCTTCTCCTTTACTACCTGGTTGAAGAATTCAGCCAACCACTCAGCAGGATACCAGAGCTTCGATTTCCAAACATCGGCTGCCAGATCATCCGGTCCTGTCGCCTTACCGGGCTTCGTCTTCTTCAGAGCCGCTTCTGTTTCCTCCGCTGTGATCTTGTGAACGGGACCGTGAACAGAATCCACAGAAGGGATGGCCGGGTGAGGAAATTCCATAGTGGAAATTTCTTCAAAGTAATCACGCCATCGCTTTAGTGCCTTTTTGCGGTCTGTCAGAAGATGGCCGCTCTCATCATTGATGCCAAAGAACTTTTCAATATCCTCGGTATGGCGATGGCGGATCTTAGCAAGTCGGTACAAGTACCGCTCACCATCGCGCGACTCGAGATTTCGGTAGACATCACCATAATGAGTGGCTTTCGCAACAGCCACGGCTTTCTTAGCAGCCTTCTTCGCATTCTGATACTTCTGCCAGTTGTCGGCTGTTTTATTGCTGAGAAACACATGATAAAGAGATTTCATCTCTCTAACCTTCGCTTTGACATCGTCCGTCCACAGCCATATCTGCTTGTCGACCTAGCGTCGATCAGGCTTCGTTATGCCGAGTTCCAACCTTACAGCTTGGCGTATCGCGTCGGTTGCTCTCATCCAAGTTTCGTCGACAGTCGTGACTGCCGGCAACCGTACGCGAGAAATCACAGCTGCTTCCTTCTCTTTCATTCGCCACCACTTGATTCTCGCAGCACCCATCGCTGCAATCTCGGAGGGGTGATCTTAGCGGTGCAGACCACCGGTCGATGCTGTGGGGAGACCGTCTCGTACGGCACGATCTTCGCGTCTGTGACAATGCTTCGGTCGCGATCCTTGACAAGGACAAAGTCTATCTGAGACTTGGAGCTCCCACTATAGTATGAGATAAGGTGAGGGTCGCGTTTTCGGAAGACGGTATTCACAATGGTGAGATTATGCGAATCCGCATACTCAAGAATGCGCTCACCATCAGCGTTACGAGACTTTAGCTGCCCAAATGAGTGCAGTAATTTTATAAAATTTTTACTTTTGGAGTAAAAATAACAATTCGTATTTTGTTTTAAAGCGCAGCAAAGCAGCAACTATAAAGTGTTTTAAAGACCGGATTGCGCCATACAGTCGAAAATTTCGTCGCGATTTTTAATTGATTGATAGTGTAAATGCTGTTTACATGGAACTACGAGGTATGAGTGTTCTTAGCAATTGTACTTGTTGCAATCTCTACATGTATGTATAGATCAACTATAATTATAAATATAATCAGCATATACATAATATAAATATAAATCTATATAAATCTATAATCATATAAATCTATGCAAGCATATTCTTCTTGGCCACTGCAGCAGCTGGACAGCCTTTTAGTGTTTGATGTAATGTAGCGTAGTGTAGTTCGTGATCTTTGTTATGTAACTGCACTTTCTTTTACTTACAATAGTAGTTTGTGGTTAATAGATAAGGGTTTTTGGATGTAAACTAGAACTTGGATGTAAACTAGAACTAGAATGTTTTGGATGTAAACTAGAAATTGGATGTAAACTAGAACTAGAATGTTATCTTGTATTGACTGTCATTGTTGAAGTACTCTCTTTAATGTCATAACCACCTTTATTTGAGTAACGTCTTATGTAGTTTTTTTTTTGCCTAGTTGAGACATGAAATGGAAAAGGAGAATACTGCTTGCGTAGATTTATATTATGTATATGTTGATTATGTTTATAATTTGAATTATACATACCTGTAGACAATGCAACAATTACAATTGTGAAGAACGCGCATATGCCCACTTTGTTGTTTCATGTAAGCAGCATTTACACTATCAATCAATCGTCTCGGGCTAGTGCATGGCGTAATCTTATCTCTTGGCACTAAAAATGTCCGGCTTTCTGTTCTTTAAAACATGCTATCGTGCATTATATTTCCACGAAGAGCTAGAATGTTATAAAATTTCAAATAAACACTTATTGGGTAAGTGAATTAAAGGTTTAAAGAAAACATACTGAAATTTTTCCGAACAAAAAAAAATGCAGACAATGCAATGAGTACAATTATTAAGAACGCGCATACCTCGTAATTCTATGTAAACAGCATTTACACTATCAATCAAATAAAAATCGCAACGAGCTTTTCGAGTGCATGGCGCAATCCGGTCTTTTAGTACACTTTATGGTTGCTGCTTTGCTGCGCTTTAAAACAAAATACAAATTGTTATTTTTTCTCGGAATATAAAAATTTTATAAAATTACAACACTCATTCGGGCAGCTGAAGTAAAAAAAAATTTCAAAAAAAAGTTATTCTAAATTTTCCTTGAACAAAAGTTTTTTCTAACCATTGTATTGAGTCTGTAGTTCAACCTGTATAAAGGTTGTTGCAATACGGAAGAGTTCTTTTTGATTTAAAAAGTCTTAGGCGGGCCTAGAAGAGTGTCCGATTTGACGTGAAAAGTGTCCAATTCGACCTGAAAATGGTATATATATAAAAGAGTAGTGTGTGTAACTTAACTATAGTAACTTCCTTCATCCGTCAGGGGTCGTTTAGTGTGCGCGCGTCGCGCGCACACTAAACGACCCTTCACACTTGCGTATTGGCGATACACAACGATTGATGGCGATCGACAGCGGCCCGAAGCTTCAGCCCTGGCGGCAATCGAGGTGGGTGAACATGAATCTGAAGTTCGTTTTTGGAGTACGAATCGCCATCAATCGATATGGATCGATTTTTCGTGGATGTCGTCCAAGCGGCCCGAAGCTTCAGGCTAGAGGTCGCTGAACACGAATCTGAAGTTTGGAGTATCAGAGCGGTAGTGCCGTGATGATTCTTAAGAATTTACAAAGATCTAAGGTCTACAAGGAGATCTCTGAGCCCTACCAAGACCAATATACCAGGACTCGATTTGTTCCACCACTAACAAAACACGCCATAGGTAGTTAGACGGTTTGTGCTTGCGAATTGCAAATAATGTTCCGAGGCAAAAAAAAACAGGATGAACTACACACTGCACAGCGCAAACAGGTTCCGGAGGGGTGGGGGAGGGAGCTCACCATGAACTACAGCCCTATTTGCTTTTCGAAACAGGAACTTTCTGCAGCAATAGTATGTTCTGCCCCTACAGCGAACCGAGGTAGGACATTTTTGATGTAACTACATACGCGTGCCTTTTTACAAAGGCACTTGTATCGCGACTGAGTAAGGGGTGACCTATTTGCGCCCACTGCAAGCACAGAGCCCTTGGGATTGGGAGAGTCTTGGGTACAATACCAGTCGGAGCGGGCTGCGTCTTAACGATGTCACAACGAAGGGAAGCAGAAACAAACAAGCAATAATGCAACTAAATAAGCGAGCAGGAGCGCCCGCAGAATTGGTTCGCGCCCTCGCGGTCGAGTGGTCCCAGCGGGAAAGTATTTGAATCGCGCGATTTTCAGGTAGTCTGTCAAGTGCACCGACCTCTAGTGGTTACCAGTCTTTTCTCAAGAGGCGCAACTGCATCCTTCCGTCTGTACAGTACTGTCGGTAAACGTTCGCCAAAACGCGGCCGGCGGTGGATTAATCCGCCGTTTTCGCCGCTTTGCCATAACTCTCTTAAAAGTCGCTTATATTCAATGAAAGGCACATTGTTGGAATCAGAACAATATGGTCTATGGCGTAATGGCGTAAAAATCTTGACAATATTTCAAAATTTTTGAGTTCGAGATGACCTAGATTAGTCGAGTCCGTAATTGTCTTGACCTGATCCACATTCTCCCCTGAGTCTCCCCTAATTGTGCCCCCTGGCAAGGATCGATTGCCCAGTGGAATTTTAAAAATTTTAAACGCTGCCGAAAATGTGTTTCATGCTAATTTTAGGTTTGCTAATTTTAGGTTTTGTCTCATCACGGCGATCTATTTGATATCAAATTTCCCTTGTTTGGCCCTATGTACATCATT
This sequence comes from Heligmosomoides polygyrus bakeri, assembly GCA_947359475.1. Taxonomy (NCBI): domain Eukaryota; kingdom Metazoa; phylum Nematoda; class Chromadorea; order Rhabditida; family Heligmosomidae; genus Heligmosomoides; species Heligmosomoides polygyrus. Next base: position 57,602,046 of record OX375868.1, read on the forward strand.
CCATGCGTTCTCAACTGCCGGTTTTTCCACTTCCGCTAATTAATTACGACCGCATCACTTTTGCTCTTGGGCTGAGTTTTGCTGAAGTTTTCGACTTTGAGGTGTGGATTACAATGTGGGTTTCAGGCTTACTTTGATCAAAAGTAAGACAGTTGTCAGCCGCCAAATTGGCAGTGCATCAGGGTTATAGGAAGACATCCTGCAAAGGCTACTTCACGTGTGTAGATCTGGCCCATATTTGCGAAATCTTTCGAAATTTTTTCACTCGACTTTAATCGAATTTATTACTTGAGACAGGTCCGATACTGGAGCCCACACTGTTGCTGTAATTGCAGTGACCTGACCTGCCCCTGCAAACATGTGTCCTTTGGACATGCAATCGCTGCTTCTCTCCTCTCACTACTCATCCTAACCCAACGCAGGGTCAGGATTGAGGTTCCAGAATCAAAGGGGGGGGGGTCGCAGTGACGTCGTCTTTTTCTGGGGGCAAGGGGCGTCGTACTCCTCCTCGTTTTAACAGAGGACTTTATCGTATTTTTTCGTAGTTTCTTATACACCTCAAAGAATCCAATACTTTTAATTTCGGCAGTCTTCAAATCAGTGTGGTCCGCTTCAATTTCGCAGATTCCACCTGGACGTTATGGACACGACAGTTTTTTTAACTTGAAAGAGCGACATTTGCATGCAAAATTGCACTCTATAAAATATCGAGTGTTAATTGCTAGTAATCACTCAAATGCTTCCCTTACAAATGTTATCTGATTTTCTGTTTTTTGTTTATCTCTTCACACAGTAAAAAAATAAGCTTCGAGCTTCGATATAATTTGGGGCCGTCTACAAGATTGTCATTAGCATAAAAATAAAATTATTTTCTACCTAAGGCAGACAACAATATAGCTAAAATTTTGCCTTAAATAGACTCACGTTTTGCTCGATATACAGAGGAAAATACAGATTTCTGAGGCAAACTTCAATATGATCTGCAGACTCCATTTTTCCTATTCCAAAAAAGTGTCTGAATAGTGGAACCCCACTGATCGCACAGAATATCGCTGCATAACAAAGTGATTTTTAATGATCAAACCTTTAAGGTTTTCATTCGCACAGGAGAAAACTATTCTCGTGACAAGTTAATCCTTCGAATAGGTCCATTGGTGTCAGAGATCGCTGTTGCCTACACTTAAACTGTCATAAATCGGAGAGCTTTTGGAAAGGGTCGATTTTTGGTCGATTTTTACGGAAAATCGACCAAAAGTCGAACCCCTAATCATATCCAAGATCGTAGCGGAGGGCCATGTTTTTTATCGTACGATACCTAGGGCTTGAAATTTTTGTGAGGTACTTTTTATGAGGTATTCCGTTTTCTGGGTTTTCTTTTCTTTTCTGTTGTTTCCTAGAGATGGAAGACACATATTCCCATGACAAGTCATCCCTTCGGTTTCGACTAGGTCATCGATTCAAACAGCAGTTCAGAAAAAAAAATTGTAAGGAAACCACTTAAGTCATCATTAATCGATATTTTAAGGAGTGCAAATGGTTAGTGTGAGTAGTGAGAAGAGAGAAGCAACGATTGTATGTCCAAAGGACACATGTTTGCAGAGGCAGGTCAGGTCACTGCAATTACGGCAACAGTGTGGGCTCCAATATCGGAGTTGTCTCAAGTAATAAATTCGATTAAAGTCGAGTGAAAAAATTTCGAAAGATAACGCAAATATGGGCTTTGCTAAGTGGTAGGAGCTCTTCTGGAGGGTTGGGCAGACGTCAGTGTCAAATCTCAATGTTGGATTTGAAGGAAGCTGCCTTTCCAAGTAAGCGAAATTCCGAGACGCGAGTTGCCAGCTCCATCTTTTATGTGAGGCAGCATTTCTGAATGGTGTCTGACCACATATCCCTAGACACAGCTTAGACACAGATCTACACACGCGAATTAGCCTTTGCAGGACGTGTCTCCATGGAACCCTGATCACTGCCAATTTGGCGGCTGAATACCGTCTTAATTTTCACCAAACTAAGCCTGAAACCCACAGTTGTAGTCCACACCTCAAAGTCGAAAACTTCAGCAAAACTCAGCCCTAGATCAAAAGTGATGCGGTCGTAAATAATTAACGAAAATGTAAAAAAATCGGAAGTTGATGATGCATGGAACGCTGAACTTGATGACAAACCAGACGAATTTGTTGTCAAAGAGATCGCCGTGATGAGACAAAACCTAAAATTAGCATAAAGCACATTTTCGACAGCGTTTAAAATTTTTAAAATTCCACTGGGCAAACCGATCCTTGCCAGGGGGCACAATTAGGGGAGACTCAGGGGCGAATGTGGATCAGGTCAAGACAATTACGGGCTCGACTAATCTAGGTCATCTCGAACTCAAAAATTTTAAAATCTTGTCAAGATTTTTACGCCATTGGGTAGACCATGTTGTTCTGATTCCAACAATGTGCCTTTCATTGAATATAAGCGACTTTATAGAGAGTTATGGCAAAGCGGCGAAAACGGCGGATTAATCCGCCGCCGGCCGCGTTTTGGCGAACGTTTACCGACGGTACTGTAGGTTTGTTCGATATTCGAATAAAATTATTCGATCGAATAGAGATTGGTTATTCGGTTATATGGCTTCCTTCGATGTTCGAATTCGAATAAATATTCGACTTTTGAAAATCATCGATAATCGAATTCGAGCGAATATTCGAAAATCAAGAAATATCGAATGATCGAATAATTCGAATGATTATTCGAATAAATTATTCGAATAATTATTCGAATAATTTATTCGAGCACAACTATAGTGCCCAACAAATGATGACTGGAGCAGGCTTTTACGATTGGAGCAGCTTATTTTCCACGGTTTACATGTTTTCGCAGTATCTCAAGCATGGCGTGCGTTGCCAGTACTCCGTCATGGCAGAATGCTTATGAAGTGCGCTGTAAATATGCATGTAGAATCGAGCCCATCAAACTAGTGGGGAAAGCAGGTCCAGTGCGCTTCTATCTTCCCTTACATGAAAATGAAAAGCTTTTAGAACTGTGTTGAAAAACTTCACCAGAAATTTCTGCCGCCCCGCTTAGGATTTGCTCTACTCTGTCCCGGCGAGCCTTTGGAGTGCGCCGCGAACAATGCATTTAGTAAGGACTAAATCAATCGAGTGGTTCTATAACTTTATTCACGTTTCAGACGGCACAAGCCGTCGACTCAAGTAGCTACGAACCTGCCTGTCTGCAAACAAACGTCCGCAAGCTAACTGTGACGCTACAATGGAGTTTGCCCATCCATTTGTGCTTCACTTGAGCGCCAAAATTGGTTTGTGCAAGCTCTTGCTCCAAAAGTTTAATGTCTTTCCGACAGAAAGTCGTCCATTTTGGAAAAATGTCACTGGTATGGTAGACAGTTGAGTTCGTACGAAGAGCTGGAATTTTGAGAAGTTACAGCGTAGCGACACGAAACGTTTCCGGTATTCAGCGAAATTTTGCCGAAATTCTGTCAATCACTATTGAATACTTCGGAAAGCTGGCAACCGGAAATCGTTTCATTTGCAAGTAGACGTGCTCTGCTTTACGATGCCGTGCGTAGTGCGAGCCGGTGTTCCGGAGCTCCCAACGCCAGTGTCTGAAGATTTCCTACGGGTACCCGCTCAGATTTTTACCGCTGTGACCGAAAGACACCGTGCACCTCAGCGCCTTAAGCGCTATCAAACGATATCCTGTCCAAGGCTTTCGCCCACTCGATTTATGTTGCGATTCTATATGCATTGTTCACGGCGCACTTTAGAAGCATTCATGGCATGACAGAGTACCGGAAGCGCACGCCATGCTTGAGATACTCCGAAAGCATGCATGTCCTGGGAAATAAGCTGCTATAATCGCAAAAGCCTGCGCCAGTCCCTCTTGGACCACCCCAGCGAGAATGCGGTGTTCTGGGAAAGTTGTATACATGTTTGTGTAGATCTCGAAGATACGGAACGAATGGCGCAAACCTTTGTCAGTGAACCAAAAACTGCAGCAGTTATGAACATGCGATGGTTTGCGGCGAATTAGTCCTTCCTTTTTGACGGCGCGACGCGAGCGGTATTGTAATATATAGTAGGAGTACGTCAAAGCTTAACAAACTCTAACGTCGAGAAAGTTAATGGCAGAGCATCAGTTACATATTCAGTAATCGGTTCACTGTGTTTGTCAAAGGCAACCTCTAAAAGGCACTTCACGATGAAATGCAGTGATGAGAACAGAACACATAGTGGTATACAGCACAACGGAACATAAGTGGACTATCTATCTAAACACCATACATAAATAGTGAGAATTAATTTTCCTCGTTGTCAAATTATTGGCAAGCACTCTGACTTTCGGGCGAGATGGGATGATTTTTAACAGGCCACTTCTCCACTGCGCGCGAAATCCGCTAAAGAAAGCAATTGCTTTATGCCGATGTATCTAACGATATGCATGGAAGTTGGTCCTGTAAGATTTGAGGCAGTGATTGTACATGAAACAATAACAGAAGGTGTTCGGTGAAGAGAGGAGAAATCCAGCTTGACCGTCGCATTGCAGACAGAACGCGAGGTGGAGGAAGAGAGGATTGCTGCCGTTGTGGAGCCCATTGATGAGGTGACAAGTCCCAAGGAAGAAACAACCTCTACGTGAGTTTCTCAATATTGCCTATTCTTCTACGGCTTGTATTACCCTTCAGAAGCTGACACTACTCTGCGGATGAGAAATTAGAGAAACAGCAAATGCCACAGAACTTGTAGATTCACTTTATTTTTAGCTTAGATCAAGGAGGAGTAGAATTTATTAAAGGTTCATATGTAGTGCGCTATGTTCTTTTAAAGTGTTTAAAGGAGAAAATATTTCTATGTTGACTATTACCACTCACAGAAAGCCTCCGATGCAAAAGGCGAATCGACGGACAACAGCCGTTTCCGCTCAATCTCGAAAATCATCAGAAGAGAGGCACACATTCAAACCATTGCCAGTGACGGTTCCTCCAGTTGCAGGACCAGAACTCGCCTTTCAAAAAGCAGGAGAGAGAGGTAGGGATGAACTCACGACCGTATCCTACTTAACTTTTCGGTTTTTGTTCCACAAAGGCTGCAAGCAATACTCAGCGCTTTCAGGCCCAGCTTTCTGGAACCGCTTCCAGCCTAATCGGTGGTTCGAGTCCATACACTACGTGACGAACACAGGAAAATAGTCCAGGTGTACGGGCATTCATACACGAGAACCGTGTCCTGTAGGTCAAACGTGTCTTTGTCTGATTCCAGCCGAGTATTGTTCTTCGTTTTATTTATTGATTGATTGTCTGCAATAAGCATAGGTGTTCGGCGCTGCACATATGTAACCGAATTTGAACGGTGCACCAAGTTCTTCTACACATTACGCCCACTGGAGACCAACTCTCGAAAGATGCTCACGAATTGTATGCCATATTGGTGGTTCCAAAAGTGCTTTCTAGTGGATCATACGATTTCATATACTCCCTGTTCATGTGTCAGATATCGATTGTTCAATAAACGCAACGTTTAGAACGGTGTTCCTGTTGCGGTTTAATCGTCACCTCTTCCGCAATATAGTCGAAACAGCTCACTCAACTTTCTATAATGTACTTCGTGCCCCGAAGAATTATAGACGCATCCAAAAATCCTGGTATTTCATTTCTTGGTTTCTTTAAGATTTGTTTGCGCGTAGGCTTATGTTGATACTACTAGACGTGAGAAATCTTAAGTACTACGCTTTACTGGGATGTTCTTCATAAAAGATCCGAAACTTGAACCTAAGAAGTGGTGGTCCAGTTTTAGTGATGCTCTATCGTAGAGCTGTCCGGAAGCACTCATCTATGGAATTAAGGGGTTATATAGTGGCGATTTGGCGCTCAATCTGTAGCCTTGTGCCACGAGAACAATCATATGCAAACTCAAGTGTAGGTTACGGATCCAACGCCTTCCTCCTAAGTCAACCGTAAAAGACATGTGTGCTCTTCTACGGATCGATCTACAGACGAACTGGAGGACGTCTCGCGCCTCGTTCATCGAATCCACCTCACCCTCACGCGCCATCCTGCTTTGGTGCCAGTTGGACTCTGTGTGCAATCTCTGCCATCTAGTAGTAGTCATGGCGAGCTTCTCATTGTTTACTTAATCCTGTCAATCGTATGTTGAAAGATGCGTCAAGAGTTTGGCAGGCAACCATTCTGGTAGATCTTGGAAACCAATAGACGGAGACCATGGTGAAACGTAGGACTTTTTTTGAAACAAGAAACGTTATTGATCACACGTGATTACTCCTGAGTATTTCGCCTAGCACCAAAACCCAAGAAATTTCATTAGCAAGAATAACGGTTACTGGAATGTGCAGACTTCAGGAGTCATGTGGTTCAAGAGACGGGCCTAGAACGTCATACTCCGTGCGTCGAGCTCACGAGACGTGCTTAATACGTTGTTCAACGTCCGTTGGGCTTCACGAGACGTGCTTGAAACGATCCTGCGTACGTCGGGAGTCAAAATACGTGCTACGTTGTTCCACTGGACATCTCGAGTCGTGAAAAGACAAGCCAAAGCAAGCTGTGCTTGTGTACAGACGCAGTCTCGGTTTCTATAGAATCTTCCCTCCTTCAGGCATCAACGTGAGCGACAGTATGTTCCCTCTCCTAACCATAAGTCATAAAATCCCTCCCAGATAATAAAGTTGAACATGGGTACGACCCCCTACAAGTACTTGCTTTGCGCTTTTAACGAATGTGACTTTAGAGGGAAGGAACTCCGCAAGTGCATCAACATCAATGTTTTCCGCGGTGAAATTTTTTGCCTGACTTCTAATGGTAAGGTGCAGCCGCTTTTATTCTGAGTGGTGGCCCAGTGCAGAACACAAATGTGCAACACAACGTCGGAATCTTTATAAGATATGTGTGTTATGGAAGACATAGATTATTATCACGTGTGAAATAGACATGACTTTTGTAACACTAATTTCAGTTAGACTATAGTGCGGTGAGCAACTTCATCTACTAATATTCGTGCTAAGCTTCTGTCCTTTCTCGTTCTCTTTCTTTCTGCTCAACTCTTTTGTTATACCGCTTAATCATAGAAACGTAGCTGTCCAAGTAGTCGTTAAAAGCGGAGTCTCGAGGAAGAGCGCCTTCCTAAAATGAAAATATAAAATCTATAATATGTTTGATTTCTTGACGTGTTGGATCTAACACATGTGGTTAATGTAAAGACGTAATGTAAGGTTGTTTCAAAAGTAATTTTGCCGTTTCGAGGTATCATGAGATAACCAGGTATTTCTGATGAGGATTCACCTTTTCATGTAAACTTTCAGCTTGCGCAGACCATTTTTTGTAGGATTTTCTCTTCTTTCTTTCATGTTTCACGTTTTCGCCTATCTTCATTCTGGGCGTTATTACAAGGTACAGAAAAGATGATTTTCGATTTTCTAGTTATTATGGTCTAAGGCTCTGAGAATTTGGGGCAGCATTCAAATTCAACCCCTACTTTTTTGAAAAATCGCTAAGCAAGAAGCGTTGGATAACGCGAGACAGGGGAAACTAGAATCCTGCGCAAGAGCTGTGTTCGTGCCCAACGTGTCAAGTCGGCTCAACGAAAGCGTTTCACGGCTTCCACGAGAGAATCCGCCCTGTGACGCCATCAGGGATCGGGGGACTAGCGTCGAACACATGACGTCACAGTTCTGCCGCGTTTGTTTCGCACGGACCCACGGACCCAACGACATGGCACTTGGCTATGCACCAGTGCCAGCGATCGATGCACGGCCGTTGTGTGGTGCAGAAGGGCTTCAGTGGTTAACGATTGTCTTGTACCTTATTGGATTTTCCGTGTTAACTCGAAATCTTCTCCATCACCCTAGGAAACTCCGCCCTAAGTGTGGAATTCTCAGCTTTCGTCGGTTTGCAGCGCTTATGACCCTTTCAACGGAGTGACTGCTCACACGAGATTCTAGAGTTGAGAAGAAAACGCGTTTTGTCTCTGTTGACCCTGACCATCTATTCATCAACAAGTGCTCCCACAAGCCCAACGGCGTGTCTAGCACTTGCGCGCTTCGCGCGACTTTGCAACATCACTGACCTACGGAAAGTAATTTTCTAAAACTTAAAGTTCGCTAACATCTAGGATCTGCTGCGTACTTTATTGGCATCAAGCCATTTACCACTTCCGCGCGTTCATCATAGACATTCACTCTGGACCCTCGAGTAACGCCATTGGTTTCTGCTGTGCAGTACTTCTGCCCTCAGGTGGCTCCTTCGCAACCGTTCTCATGCCCAACAGCTTGTGTTTCCGGATATTGTTGACACGCCTTCCGAATCCGGACGCCAGGTTCCCACTTACTTGTTTCTTCTTACTGGATCTAATTGCTGGTCCGCCATTTACTGGTCATCCCCCTTCCTAGTCCCAAATCCTCCTGGCCCACTTCCTTGTTTCCACTATTGACCCCCTTACTGGTCTCTTCTTGCCGGTCTCCCCGTCCTGGTCCCTCCTCCAGGTTGTTCCTTTCCTTCCTGATAGCTCTCCTGGTCCACCCTGAAGGTCCCCTTAGTTCTCTTCTCCACCACCCTCTTAGTGGTCCCCATGCTCAGAGTTCAGGGACACGTATTCGGAATCAGGACGCTCAGAAACGCGCGCAGATGCTGCTGTGTCAATCAGGAAGAGGCTGCGCTTCTTCGGCTGCAGCAGCAAGGGTACATTTTATCCGCGCGGGGTTTGATGAGGCGTATGTCACGCATGTTTCTGAAGGGTTTATACTTCGACGCCGAGCGACGCGACGCCACCTATTGTGGTCATATTGATTGAGCGGCGCGATCCATCAATTTGGCTACTACACATGCCGTCGCGTCGCTCGTCGAAGGATAAAGGACGGCGTCACTTAATCTCTTTTGGGATCGCATTCTACTTCTATGGGATGTCGTGGAGGCGATTTGAATGTGTATTTGGCCACACAATGAATTTCTGTGGCCAGCCGATGAACAAGCCAGCTCTTCATCCTTCCCAGACAAGTCTGGTACCAGTTCAGGCCCCGAAAGGAAGGAAAGCTTGGTTGGCCTGGGCGGGAAATCCGAACTAGGAACCAGCTACTGGGCGCGCAAAAGCCGGCACCTCCTCCAACTGCGCTACACGCGCCCATCAATGTTTGTACTACCAAGAAATGTTGGAGCAATGCGCAGAAGAGGGGGGGGGAGGAGCCCATAAGTACCTAGACACAAGTACGAGGTGACATGGCATCTCCCACGTGTAGGACGAGTTTTCACCTGTTTAGTTCGCGCGAGATGTAGCGCTCGACCAAACAAGGGAGGTCAGCGAATCACCGTGGTAATTTAAAACGCGACCTATTGAAGGTTGTAGGGGATTGTCTCAGAACCACCGTAGTGGATCTCAAATTTCCTGCGGACATCTGGGTAGGTCAGAAATTGCGGAAAACTGTATCTCTTCAGTGCGGGCCAAATAAGCAAAATCGACGTCTGGAACTGCCTTGTCATGGTTAGAATCTAACCTGTAAGAGGCATAGCATTGGAGCAATAGCGGAATTACAACGATCTCACGATTTCCTTGTTAGCGATACAGTAACGGAAGTGGAACATTGAGGTCCGCCGCTCACCAGAAACCCGGAAGCGACTTGGTGGCTGAGTTGATATGGGGCCGGGCTTGCAGGAAAGGGGTCGGTGTTCGGATCCGGTGGTAGGGATTCAGCATTGCCTGGCTTGTTCTCTCTTCTTTTTTTGTGTAAAGTGTATCTTGAAGACCGTAGTGCACCATACAATACCGGCCTTAAGTTTTGGTCTTTGGGCGGAAAAAGCGAAAAAAAACGCGTTTTCCTCCGCTTTTCTGTAGCGCTCTCCAATTGAGCGCATTGTAAATTGAAACACATATTTGCGATCAGCACCGAGCCCTCTTCCGATGAGCTGCAAAGCGGCTTGCGAACGCCAAAATAACAGTTCAGTGACCTAATTTCTGTCTGGCGCGGCTGACCCCTTCCCTCGCGGGAGATAATTACACCCACAGTTTCTAAGTAGTTGATGAAGAAAGAAATTCGAAAATTAAAACCTCTTTTCTACTTTATTTGTAGTAACACATAGTTCTCTGGATTACCTAGCATTTCTCGACCACGGTGGTGTGCTTTTCAAAAGGATCCGATAATTCAAGTGCTATTATTTTCAGAAAATGTATCCACTTTGGAGGACTATAATTTCGTCCCGTCAAGCTTATGTGTTCTTACACTCGTTTGTCTCGTTGAGGGCAACAGTGGAAATCATGCTGCAAAAGTGGAATCTTCGAGGGTTGAAATCGCTAGTAATAATACTCTGGCAACGTTGGCACCATGACACTTCTTTGCAATTAAGCGCACACTTTTTGCATGATTGAAGTGAATACAAAATCGTTTCTTTGAAGAAAAAACACAGATATTTGGAGGTCTATGAAAACACCTTATAGTCCTCAATGGGTAAAATTTCGACTAGGCTGGAAGACATTTTGGCCACATAGGAAGCAAACTACCCCAAACGCTAACTGAGTGTCATTTAAATTTTTTTCAAAAGGGGAAAGTAGTTCATGGGAGCATTTTCTAATATATTCCGATTTGAAGGGTGGTTTGATTTCCAATTTTGGTTCGCTGGAACCGGTTTATTACGAGTGAAATATCCGGTAGCCCTGGTCGGGACCCAGATTAGTTCCAGAGCCAGTCCACTCTCCTGCCTCTGTGACCCCTCGCGTCATCTGAGGACACCGTACATCGTCTAACTAGAGTCTTCACACTTCCGGTGCCGCGACGCCATATTGATCCTTCCAAACGAGGGTGGAGTAGAATACGCGGCGTACACCAAATAAGGTTTGGATAACTACGACCTCCCCTTTTCATTTAACATGCTTGTATTTTCTACTTCATGTCCTCGCCATCTTACTAGAAACTGTCTTTCATTTTCTTCTTTTATTTATTTATTTATTTATTTTCAGGGCGTTTCACTAGAATGTTGCTTATGTCGTGCGTTTCCATTGCGTAGTTTGCATGGTGGTAGAACGCATGGCGCGTCGCAGTATCATAAGCATAATGGAGCGCGGAAAGGCAGAATGTATGGCGCATCCTAGTGACATTGAACAAAGCCTATTTTCATGTCTGAGCGTTTAAACTAACAGTTTTGTCATGCGGGTTTGTTTTCGACACTGAGAGCAATTAAAAATGACAAAGGATTGAGGATGACATATGGCTCTATTGAATCCCCTTTTTGGAATGCGCCACGCATTCTATTTCTACGAGATACCAACCAAAGAGACAGTTTGATTCTTTTATTTTATTCACTTAAACAATGCACGTATGCTTATAAATAAAAAATAGAACATAGAAATGGAAATAAAAGTTTTAGAAGAAGGTGATCAGCCCATTATTTCTTATCCTTCTTATCGTACTAGAGTACGCTGTAGAGCGTTCGGGGTAGGAGCCAGGTCAAATTGTTAGTAGGCCCAAATGTTGAATGTTGCTTCATCAGTACACAGAATCCGACTTGAAAAATTGGGCTTCTGCTCACATCTAAATTGTGCAATCAATAGACTTGCATGTCTCGCGTCTTTCAGGTGATCGTCAAGTTCTAGACATTAAAAGAAGCACGGCACAGGTTAATGTGGCCAAATAGTAACAAGAAGTAACAAGCATTCAGCCCATGCACAGTCAGTCGAGTTTGAAATGCAAGGTTCCAGACGGGGGCATGGCGCAATCTTGACCGTGTGTACGTCAGAGGAACCTCGTTACCCTGTACTTTCATAAGAGTCTAAACCATCTTCAAAGCTTTAATAGCAGCAATGTTAGAACCTCTCAAATAGTGCACGCATTTTTAGTATATACCCTAATTTTTCGCAAGCCATAGGGTTTTTTAAAGTTTTAAACTTTAAAACAAGCACAAATGAATCGAAACAGCTTTTTTGTAAAAAAGGTTTGACATGTATTCAAGCCAAACAGAATCAATCGAGCGTAAAATGTAAAATTTCAGATGAGGGTATGGCGCATCCCATACCACTCATATGTCAGAAAATTTCTAATTTCTTAAGATTTCACTGGTGGATTCTACTCAAGGCCGAGCATTCCTAGTTACAGAAGGGTAGATTTCTTCCATTACGATCGGATCGCTCCAAAAGAAATTTAGTAGAACTGATTCCCTAAACTGCATTTAGGGGTAAAATGTTGGTCAAACTGGCACGTCCGCCAATAGTTCCGTCCAATGTCCCTATCCCAAACCTGATCTGAAAGGAAAATAGTGGAATGCTGTTTAAAGTATTGTGTTGACGACCTAACAAATGCGAGTGCGCCCAGCAATCTACACCCACGGAAATTTTCGGACAAAGATGCTATGAACAAACAAAGCCAGCTCTTCTTTCTCTGAGCAAGTCTGCTGACAATTCACAGCTGAAATAATATCAAATATTAAAATCAAAAGAATATCAAATACTTTTATCTTAATAAAGAAAATTTTTACTGGAACTTTATCATTGAGGAGTGTCTTAAAGAATAGCTGCTCTGTTTGAATAAACATGATAATTGTAGCATTTAACCTCAAAGAAGGTATTTAAGCTTATCATGGTATGCTGGAGATCAATGAACATGGCGGCGTGCTATAGGGAGGGATTGCGTCATGCGCTCGTTCCATGCATTGAACTCTAGAATGCTATGCAATTGCTGTTTACAATCGCGCTGATTTAGAAACATCAGAAGGAGGCGACCACAATATGTGTTGGTATTTCGTAGAAGTAGAATGCGTGGCGCATTCCAAAAAGGCGATTCAATAAAGCCGTATGTCATCCTCAATCCTTTGTCATCTTTAATTGCTCTCAGTGTCGAAAACAAACCCGCAGGACAAAACTGTTTGTTTAAACCCTCAGACACGAGAATGGGCTCTATTAAATGTCGCTAGGATGCGCCATACATTCTGCCTTCCCGCACTCCATTGTGCTTATGATACTTCGACGCGCCATGCGTTCTACCACCATGCAAACTACGCAATGGAAACGCACGACATGCGTCCGGTGCTGCTCAAGACTGCTTTACGCGCTGCAGGAGCAACATTCTAGTGAAACGCATGCACTAAAAATAATTAATTAATTATTTAATTAATTAATTAAATATGAAAGACATGTTTCTAATAAGATGGCGAGAACACGAAGTAGAAAATACAAGCATGTTAAATAAAGGGGGCGGTCGTAGTTATCCAAACCTTATTTGGTGTACGCCGCGTATTCTACTCCACCCTCGTTTGGAAGGATCAATATGGCGTCGCGGCACCGGAAGTGTGAAAACTCTAGTTAGGCGATGTACGGTGTCCTCAGAGGGGTCACAGAGGCAGGAGAGTGGACTGATTCGGAACTAATCTGAGTCCCGACCAGGGCTACTGGACATTTCACTCGTAATAGACCGGTTTCAGCGAACCAAAATTGGAAATCAAACTACCCTTCAAATCAGAATTTATTGGAGAATGCTCCCATGAACTATTTTCCCGTTTTTGAAAAGAAATTTAAATGACACTCAGCGTTTGGGGTAGTTTGCTTGCTAACTACGTGGCCAAAATGTTTTCCAGCCTAGTCGCAATTTCACCCATTGAGGACTAAAAGGTGTTTCCATAGGCCTCCAAATATCTGTGTTTCTTTCTACAAAGAAACGATTTTGTATTCACTTCAATCATGCAAAAAGTGTGCGTTTAACAGCAAAGAAGTGTCATGTGGACAACTTTGCCAGAGTATTATTACTAGCGATTTCAACCCTCGAAGATTCCACTTTCGCAGCATGATTTCCACTGTTGCCCTCAACGGGATAAACGAGTATGAGCACACATAAGCTTGACGTGACGAAATTATAGCCCTCCAAAGTGGAGACATTTTCTGAAAATAATTGCACTTGAATTATTGAATCCTTTTAAAAATCACATCATTGTGATCGAGAAATGCTAGGTAATCCAGAGAACTATGTGTTACTGCAAATAAAGTAAAAAACAGGTTTTAATAGGCCGAATTTTTTCCTTCATCAACTACTTAGGAGCTGCAATTATGTCCCGCGAGGGAATGGGTCAGCCGCGCCAGACAGAAATTAGGTCACTGAACTGTTATTTTGGCGTTCGCAAGCCGCTTTGCAGCTCATCGGAAGAGGGCTCGGTGCTGATCACAAACATGTGTTTCAATTTACAATGCGCTCAATTTGGAGAGTGCTACAGAAAAGCGGCGGAAAAGGCAGTTTTTTCGCTTTTTCCGCCCAAAGACCAAAAGTTAAGGCCGGTATTGTACTGACATTATAACTTTACTTTAACCTGTATGGTACGATTTAAAAACAAAAATAAACACACAGACACAACTGCGTTTGAAATATGTAGTTCAACAATTACAATAACGCTCTACAAGTTCTGGAGAGGTTGAAAACAGAATTGAATAAAAAGGCTTTTCATTTTTATTTATTTAACTATTTATCTATTTATTAGTTTTATTATTATTTCTATTATTTTTTATTTTTAGATTTTTTTATATTTAATTTATTTTATTTAAAAATTAATTTATACATAATTAAAATTTATATATTTTTAATTTTGTATATATATACTTTTATATATTGGGTTAATTGAAAAGTCTTGCAACACTTTACGCTACTGCATGTTAAATTTGTTAAAGCTCTTACAATGTTGATCTTGTATGGTCACGTCACAGTACATTCTCGATGCTTCCTCAAGAACACTATATAAGTCCTCGTCGAGTACGAATACAGCAACAATGTCAACGATAAGCAGCAGTATGCTACGACCTACCCTCTACTACGAATTTCTGCGAGGCCATTCCGCAAGGACTGAAGCCTCCAACATCAGCGCTGCATTAAAGGAGGAAGTCATTTACTACTCCACAGTGGCCCGTTGGTATCAGTGCTTCAAGGCTGGAGATATCTCTCTCGAAGATCGACCTCGTTCAGGACGCCCCTCTGTTGTGGAAGAAGACAGCATACGCGAAGCCTTCAAGGTCATGCCAAATTCAACCACTAGCAAATTGGCGGCGACACCTGGATGTAGGCAAAGCGCCGTTGTCAGGCAGTCCTTGGGTACCGCAACCTTTTTTCGTCTTGGGCACCACATGAGATGCGGGACTCTGACAAGGCATGCCGAATCAGTGTTGCTAAGCCTTCTTCGGACGCACAGGAAAGACTTCCTGAAGGACATTGTTACTGGTGATAAAAGCTGTGTTCTTTATGTTAACCACACGGCTCCCAAGCGGAGAACTAAGACAACCGAAACGTGGACACCACAAAACAAAAGGTTCTTCTGTGTTGCTGATGGGACTCAGAAGACATGCTTTACTGGGAGTTGCTGGATAGTGAGACCACAGTCACAGCATCTGTCTACGCTACCCAGCTCCAGAGCTTGGCCGACGCCATGCGCCAAAAACGTCCAGAATAGGAACATGTCCACCTGCTACACGACAACGAGCGTCCTCATGTCGCAAAAATGAGTCGCGAGAAAATCCAGGAGTTAGGCTGAAGTTCTGCCCATCCACCGTATTCTCCAGACCTCTCTCCTGCCGATGACCACCGGTTCAGAGCTCTGAAGCAGCATCGTCGAGGTAGAGAGTTGGATGATCGACGTCATCTGGAAATGGAATTCGGAATTCCGGCGGTAAGGAGTTGAAAGGCTGCCCGAAAGATGGGGCAGGATCTTAGAATTGGATAAGGAATATATCGTGAACTGAGTTTTTGTATATTGTATTATATTTGTACCAGATTTATATATTGTATTATTTCCCAAACCCCGAAAATAGGACATTCCGTCTAGGCCTTCTTACTCGCGTTACAGTGAAAAACTAGTTCTAGAAGAAAAGGGGACAATAGGGCACAGTCTTGAAAACTGCTCCTATGAAGCTTATCCATACTCTTTCCAGTTACGCCGATTTACTCTCCGAAGTACACATTCTCTACGTGGTGAGGAACAGATTGTGATAATCTTGTGGGAGCTCTATAGCGCTAAATATCCGACGGCAATAATAATCCTCCGATTCCCGAAGTCATTCTCCATACTCCTCCCTCCTCCCCCCCCCCCCCCCCGACAAAACACACCCCCTTACTCATGCGCAGGCAGAGACAGGCAGAAAAATGTAGTGAGCATCAGACAGTACTGAGAATGAGAGGCATTTGCAGGCACACGCTCGCTGCCTTTCAAAGGTCTTTTGAAAATCCAACGCATGCTTCACAATGTTTGATCTGTGGCACATCTCTTGATCTAGACAACGTTGTACGACGTTCCTGTCACGTACACGTTGGACGATAGTGAGAAGAAGTACTGGTCCGCCTTTATAGGTTCCTTCCACTGATCCCGTTCCTATTACTGGTCCACCTTCACTGGTTCTCCCTTTACCGCCCCCCCCCCTTCCTTCACAGCAGGGGTGTGCGTAAATGAAATCCGCAATTTCGTAAATCGTAAATCGTAATTACGAAAAAATCGTCGTAAATCGTAAATCGTAAACCGTAAATCGTAAGATGTGCCTGACTTATAATGTAATTAATTTCCTTGTTTCTTCTATTATGTTAAAGCTAAGCGAAGTTAACTATGTTTTATTGAAACGTTTTCAGTTCGAGCTGGACACTTTTCTGATTAAGATGGAAGCTATTAAAATCAATTAGCAGTTTTCAAATCGAGCTGGACAAGTTTTTGGAGAACCAAAATAAACTGCTTGTTCAAAAACGCTATCTTAAAAGGCGCCTATATAGGGTGCCCAAATAAAAAGCTTACACTGCTTGGACGATCAAAAATGTTTGTCATTCTACTAGCCACTGGCTTGCATATAAAACTATGACTTTGTAGGAACAACCGCAACAACTACGAATAAACCAACAAAAACCATTCCATGCGAAACAAAAAAAAATTGATCGCTGGCCAACTCGACGAAAACAGTATTTGCACAAATAATCCAACAAGCATCCCCTACTGAGTGAGCGCATGACAAATTTCTATGGTATGACACACCTAAACTTCTAAGCCTTCTCACATTTTGAATTGTACCCAACGGCATTTTTGTAGCAGACGGGAAGGAATTGTGTGACGATTGAAAGAGTAGGATAACATTTTTGGACACTCATCATAGTCGGATTTTTTTTACTAAAAATTATAAAGAAAGATATTTCATAATGATTTTTGCTGCATTCTTTGGAAGTAAAGTAGAGAAGCAAGGTGCAGCTTGAATTGAAAGTGTTTAACTGATTCGCACAAGGTGCATCTTGAACATGTAGGGGAAACATATGGTAGAGAAGTCGGAGGAGGATGGCTATCGCGTGCTTCAGAACAGTTCTTGATTAGGATCCTAGCACGGGCGGTCAAGTCTTCCATATTTGCTGCGTTGTGAATTGGTACCTGATTTGCCTGGGAAGGATAAACCAATAACCTCTACATCGGCGGCAATCGGAATTCATTCTATAAGACAAACCCACACTTGTATGACCTCTACGATATCCCATAGAGGTAGAAAGAATGGATGGCGCATCTCAAGCAGGGACTGGTTAACGTCATGCTTTGTCCTTTATCATTTTGGAGGGCAACCACAACTTCTGGAATGAAGGATCGTCGTTCGACGATACCAGGAATTTTACTTTTATTTTACTTTCGGCATTTACTTCGCTCGGAGGTTTGCTTGCACTTGTTAAACTTCGGAAACTCCGAAATATTGCATTACTAATTAGTGACTGCTTGCATTCGCCAGTCCTGCCCTTCACCACTTTTGTAACAAACGCTATCGTATCTTTTGCCAGGCCTTTAGCATTCTGATCGGATCGCATAGGGCGAACGCAACAGCCTCATCAAACCCTGAAAACGAGACCAAAAGTGTCAAGGTTTTCCACCTTTATCATGAAAATGTCAGACGTTTTGCCTAAGCTCTAGTTTATACTTGCGCCGCCGCGCGGCGCGGCACGACGATCGAGATAGATATCGACCGGGCGGAGCTAAAAATCGATATCTATGGCGGTCGTAGTGCCGCACCGCGTGGCGGCGCATGTGTAAACTAGGCCTAAGGCGGCACCTCGTACGTAAATAGACTGCGCGCCATGACGTGCAGTCATGGTCAGATTGAAACATGATTGTTTTACTTTTTCCAACAGTTCAGCTGTTATTCCACAGCCTCCAATCAAGTCCGATATTCCTTGATGGCTTAGGATGAGTTCTACTCGTGTGCATTGGAAAGAGTCGTCTATGTGGTGAACAAGTCGTGAAAAAGTTACACGTTGACTAGGCGGTGGTTGCAGAATACATAGAATATGGTTCAGCAGCTGATTCCAGTGCAAGGAGAATTTTTAAGTTTTTCTGTGGTGAGGAACGAAATGCTCTCAGGCCATTCGAATGTGAGATGTTGGGCTATAGCGTTAACAGAAAAAAAGCTAACCCAGTTCCATTGCTAGGAATTAACTCGAGCGGCTCATCCGCAAAACAGCGTTGTTCTGTCACAGCGCCACAGCAGAACATAAGAAAGTAAATAGGAAATAGCAATGAGCTTTGAGGGCAGTCTTTAAAAGTGGGTACATCGTCATAATCTGAATTCTATCACGTTATGTGGACGTTTGTTATCCGTGGACCGAAGATCACATTTACGAAAATTTACGATTTACGACCCAAAATGTCGTAAATCGTAAATCGTAAAAAAATTGCCAAAAATCACCGTAAGTCGTAAAATCGTAAATTGTAAATCGTAATTACGCACACCCCTGCTTCACAGGACTCTCCCACTTCACTGGTTTCCATTTGTCTCCCCTTTTTGCTCCTCTTACTGCCTCCCCTCACCTAAGTGGTACCTTTATTGGTCCCCTTCACTGATCCCCATTAATGGTCTCTCCTTTACTGCCCTCACCCCTTCATAGCTCCCCATTACTAGTCTTACCTTCACTGATCCTTTTTACTGGTCCCCTCCCCTCCACAGACCGCCATTACTGGTCCTACCTTCACAGGCCGCCATTACTGGTCCTACCTTCACTGGTCCCCCTTCACTGGTCCTCCTTTAATGGTTCCCTTTTACCGGTTCCTTCTTCACAGAACTTTCCCACTTTACTGGTTCCCGTTCGCTCCCCCCCCCCCCCTTACTACCTCCCCGAACCCTCATCTTATCGTTAGTGGTACTCTTTATTGGTCCCCTTCACTGGCTCCCATTAAAGGTTCTATTTTTACTGGTACCGCACCCCCACCTCCTCCCTTCGCTGGTCCTCTCACCCGTCACTGGACTCCCGCTTACTGGTCTCCTCTTTAGCGGTCTCCCATTACACGTGTTCGGAATCCGGACACCCCTTGCGCGACATAGTTGACACCTCTTCTAAAGACACCACTTGCATGAGATCGGTGACACCTCTTCTAAACAGAGACACCCCTTGCATGAAATCCGTAGTACCTCTTCTGAGCCCAGACACCCCTTGCATGACATCGATGACATGTCTTCAGACCCTAGACATCCATTACGCGACATAGTTGACACCTCTTCTGAACCCAAACACCCAGTGCGCAAACACCCAATGCGCGACATCGCTGGCATGCCTTTTGAATCCGAGCGCCTGTTGCACGACGTCGGTGACACATCTTCTAGATCCGAACGCCTGTTGAGCAACGTCGGAGGCATGTCTTTTGAACTTGAACGCCCTTTGCGCGACATCGGTGACACTTCTTCTTACGGTCTCGACACGGCGTGGGTGGCGCCTCGTCTGAACACGGACGCCTGCTACTCGACTTCTAGGAAAGGCCAGACGGATGAACAGACGGACGGACGGACGGACAACCTCTAACTCCTTTTTATGCAGTAGGATTATATTGTGTTGTATATTGTTGTGCTAGTGTTGCAAGACTTTTCGATCAACCCAATAATTATATATATCACCTGTATCACCTGTCGTCCCGTTGATCATCGACTTGCTCGAGCGGGCGCCAGCAGCGTCTCCATTCGTCCCTGTTGCGTGCCAGAGTGGTCCAATGGATCCTCCTCGCTCGAGGGACACGAAGAGCGTCATATCGGTCGTTCAGGGCTTTCACGAAGAAGTCCGACCAACGCGTTGGTGGGCGTCCTGGTGTTCTTTTGACATCCCGCGGAATCCAATCTGTGACGGCTCTCGTCCAGCGGGTGTCTGCGAATCGCATTACGTGGCCGGCCCACCTAATTTTCGACGACTTGGGCCATGCGACAGCGTCTCTGATCTTCGAACGAAGCTCGGAACTCCGGAGGCCTTCTCTCACTTGCGTGAGTCGTGTCACTCCGAGCATCGTCCTCTCGATTCCACGCTGCGCGACGCTGATCGCGTGTTCATCCTGCTTTCGCATAGCCCAGGTCTCTGAGGCGTATGTTAGGGCAGGAAGAACAGTGGAGTCGAATAGGTGGGCACGGAGTCGGACGTTCTTCGTTTTCTTCACGACTTCTTCGACGCTCTTGAAAGCTCCCCAAGCCGCTCGTTTCCTCCTGCTCAGCTCTGGTGCTAGGTCGTTGGCCATGTTGACTTCGCGACCCAGATACACATAGCTGGAGCATTCGGAGACGTTCGTTCCGTTGAGCGAGAATGGGGCATCAGAAACCCATCCGTTCTTCATGAACATCGTCTTCGTAAGATTCAGCTGCAGTCCAACGCTTCCACATACACGATCGAAGTCGGCTAGCATTCGTTCCGCCTGACTGATGCTCGGTGTTATGAGCACGATGTCGTCAGCGAAGCGAAGATGGTGCAGTTGCCGGCCGTCGACCTTCACTCCCATGTCTTCCCATTCTAGTTCGCGCATGACGTTTTCGAGGGTGACACTGAAGAGCTTCGGGGATATGGTATCCCCTTGTCGAACCCCTCTCTTCACGTCAATGACGACGTCGTTGTAGAATGGTGAGATCTTGGTCGTGAATCCACTGTACAGCTCTCGAAGGACTCTGATGTACTGAGTAGGAACGCCCTGGGTGAGCAGGGCTTCCATGACCGCTTCAGTCTCGACGGAGTCGAATGCCTTCTTCAGGTCGATGAACGTAAGGCACAGCGGCAGCTTGTACTCTCGCGACACTTCGATGAGCTTCGTAATGGTGTGTATGTGGTCGATCATGCTGAATCCTCTCCGAAATCCTGCTTGTTCGCATGGCTGTCCTTCGTCCAGCGTTCTACTAATCCTATTCAGGATGACTCGAGTGAACAGCTTGTAGACTACGGACAACAGGCAGATCGGGCGATAGTTGCCAATGTCGGGCACGTCTCCCTTCTTGTACAGCAAAGCGGTCTTGCTGGTCTTCCACTGAGATGGAACCTTGCATTCGGACAGGTAGCGTGTGAAGAGCCGCGCCAAGGTGTTGATGAGCGCTGGCGGGAGGTTCTTCAGGTGTTCAGCTCTGATCCTGTCAGAACCGGGTGCTGTTCGTTTCTTCACCGACGAGATGGCGTGTCGGATTTCGGAAGAGAGAACAGAGGGGACGACGTATCCATCCTGCGGAAGATGGCATGGGGGCAGGTGGACGTGGCTATCGAAGAGATCGGAGTAGAAGTCGTGGATGACTTTCTCCATGGTCCTTCTGGAAGAGGTGATGGTTCCGTCAGGACGTCGGAGAGCGGTCATCTTGGTCTTGAAGTTGGCGAAGTTCCGGCGGGCATTGCGGATGTTCAGCCCTGCCTCTGCTGCTTCAGCCAACACTTCCGCCCTTCTCTCCTTGAGATCTTCCTTTATCGCCGCTCTGCATAGCTTTGCAAGCTCAGACGTCAGTTGGTAGTCGCCTGACGCTCGTGCTGCTCCACGCTGGCGTATCAGCTCGAGAGTTTCCGGAGACAGGCATCTCTTGGTGGTCTTCAAGCTCTCGGCTCCCTTAGCACTATCGTGGAGATGGTGCACGAAGCGATCGTATTCCTCGTCGACGTTGTCCATGACGGCATCTTCCCAAAGGCCGACAAGAGAGGTGTAGAGATCCCAGTTGATGGTCGTTCTGGGATTCCTCTTCTTGAACTTCGCGGCCTTCTCTCCTTGACGCGAAAAGCGGAACCTCGCGCGAAGGAGGCGGTGGTCCGATCCCGTGTAGAACTTGGGGACAACGGAGACATCGGTCAGGCAATACTTGCGATTGAAGATGATGTGGTCGATCTCGTTGTGGAACTGGCCACCGGGGGATTCCCAGGTCCATCGTAGGGAGGGAGGCTTCTGGAACTGCGAGTTTCCATGGATGGTCTTGGTCGACATGATAAACTCAGACAGCCTTTCACCTTGCTCGTTCCACTCCAAACCGTGGGTTCCGATGTGAAGTTCTTCCGGCGACCTTCGTGGCCCGATCTTGGCGTTGAAGTCGCCGACGATCACCTTGTAGAAGGTGTGATCTTCCTTATAGAACTTCTCCAGCTCCACGTAGAAGGCCTCGACGTCTTCGTCGTCGTAGTCGGATGTTGGGGCATACGCGACGAACACAGTCAAGGCTGGCACGAAGCCACATCGCTTCAGTCGCAGACGTCCGATTCGGCTTGTCAGAGATACGAATCGATGTTCATGGCCAAGTGCGTGTTGACGAGGACACCAACGCCGCCTACTCCCCTGCTGTCGCATGTTCCGAGGAACAGTTCTTCTCCGGAGTCGTAGGCGGCGTGTAGGGGGTGGTGTCTTCTCGTCTCGGTCAGTCCGATGACGTCGTACTTGATCTTCCTGGCTTGCATCATCAGGTCCTCGACGGATGCTTCCGACGCAAGCGTGCGGGCGTTGTAAGTACAGATCGTCATCCTAGTCCTTCTCAGTTTGCGCAGCCTGGTTAGGCCCTGAGATTTTAGCAGCCTCTCCGTACTCGTCCTTCCCATCGCTGCAGAAATGGGGGCTCTTTCGGGGTCAGGGGAATGAGGCAATTAGTGCTGCTGCGTTTGACTGGAATACAACACGGGTAGCTAGTCAGGCTCTGTCGTGCGGGCGGGGTACTCCAGGCAGCCAGCCAGACTGCCCGAAGGGACGGGGCGAGACTTAAGGCGGCCTCGAATCGCCTTACATGTACTCCCAGTCTACCGAGTGCAAGCTTTTGGCCGAGCCGACACAGTTACAATCCGCACAGTCACGGACACGTCCACGCACACTGTGCACGAACATGCCGCTCCCACGCACAAGGAACGCATCGACCCGACACAGCAGGAGCAAGGAGTCCATAACCTGCATCCCACCTGCGTCTCTGGGCAGTACACGGTCGCATTTGGTTCGCGTTTAATCCCCCTATCCACCACCCGGGGACGCGCCACGTGGCCCTGCGACAAGCGGCCCGAGATCCCTCTTAACAAGAGAGCCCGAAGGCTCTCTATCGAGGGAGATCCGTGGATATATATATATATATATATATATATATATATATATATATATATATAACCAGACGTTTGTCGGCAGCTAGGCCGGGCTTCGCCCCCAAACCCCGAGAATAGAACAATCCCAATCTTCCTATCTTCTCCTTTAGGCCATCTTGCTTCTAGTAAGTAAAGAACTTGTTTTAATATATATCGCATGTACGCGATTTACTCTCCGAAGTGCCCTTTCCCTACATGGCGAGAAGCAGGTCATGAGAGTCCCAATTCGAAGTGCTTAATCTGCAGAAGCGTAACCGAAATCAATTGGTATTGATCGGTAGGTCGAACCGTTTACGGTCTGACGGCAATAATACTCCTCCAAACCCCATAGTCACTCTCCCTACCTCTTTCCTTACGTAAGTTGGACGTTTGTGGCACGTCTTCTGAATCTCTGCGCTCATTGGACGACGTCTTCGGCACGTCTTTTAAATTCCTACGCACGTTGGACGACGTCTTCCGCACGTCTTCTGAATCCTTACGCACACTGAACGATATTAAGGGAGAACACTGGCTCCCCTATACCCCCTCTAGTGGTCTTCCTTTGCCGATCCCCTCTTTACTGGTCTCCCTCCTACTGGCCCCCTCACTCGGAATTCCTACGCAAGTTGGATGTCTGCGGCGCGTCTTCTGGATCCCAGTGCACGTTGGACGACGTCTTCAGCACGTGTTCTGAATCCTGAATCATGTCGAACGACGTCTACTAGGGCGTGTCTTCTGAAACCCTGCGCACCGTACTTGGTTCCCACTCATACCGTGCCCGCTAGGTATACGGTAAATTTGGACGATCCAAAGCCTATGATATAGTTCGCCAGCAATCGCCCATGTTAAGCTCAAGGTAAGCCCGGCTGGCGTGCGTCGACTGTCGTAAGCATCTCTTCGCTTCAGTCCTCCCTCCCCGTGAGGGACACGTGACATTAGCCGATTATATATGGTAAGACCTTATATTATTATATCATTTTCACGTCAAATTGGACACTCTTCTAAGCTCGCCTAACCATATATGGTAAGACTTTTGAAATCGAAGAGAGCTCTTCCGAATTGAAACAACCTTCATACAAGTTGAACTGCAGACTCAATAAGATGGTTAGAAATTTTTTTGTTCAAGGAAAATTTAGAATAACTTTTTTTTTTGATTTTTTTTACTTTAGCTACGCGAAGGAGTGTGATAATTTTATAAAATTTTTACTTTTTGGGGGAAAAATAACACATTAAATTCTGTTCTAAAGCGGAGCAAAGCAGCAATCATATAGTGTATTGAAAGACCAGATTGCACCAAGCACTCAAAAAGCTCGCCGCGATTTTTATTTTCAATTTTTATAGTGTAAATGCTGTTTACATGGAAAAACACGGTGGAGATACGCGCGTTCTTCACAATTGTAAAGTTGTTGCATTGTCTACAGGTATGTATAAATCAACATATAAATATAACCAACATATACATAACACAGATGTACGCAAGCAGTATTCCCCTTTTCCATTTCATGCTTTAGCTACACAAAAACTACATAAGAAGTTACTCAAATAAAGGTGGTTATGACATTAAAGGGAGTACTTTAACAATGACAGTCAATACAAAATAACTTTGTATTGACTGACATTCAGAAGATTGGATTCATTGAATTGGATTCAGAAGACGTGCCGCAGACGTCGTCCAACGTGCGTTAGGATTCAGAAGACGTGCCGCAGACGTCCAACTCGCTAGCATTTACCTCGAAACTTGCCACTGATTTTCCCACCGCGCGTTTATGAATCGCGGTTAGGTGGGGAGTGGCGGTGGATATTACACAGTGGCGGTAGATATTACACACCAGCCGGAAAGTCGTTCATGAATCCTAGCCCTGGAGATTTCAACCTTGAAGATGCACCCCTCAGACCTATAATTGAAGGCTTTCGTGGAAGCTAATGCATCGCAAGCAGTCCGTGAGGTTGCGATAGGCATGGGAGTCAGTAAAACTGCTGGTGCAGATAGTTTAAAACGCCGCGGAAAAGTAAGAGCTCGAAAAGCGGGTTTCCCACGATTTGAGTGATCGACAGAAATTTTCGCGTTTCGAAATCTGTTCTCCCTTGCTTCTCTGGAATCGAAAGCCCCATTTTTGGATCGAGTCGTCACATGTGATAAAACATGGGTTCTGCACTGTACCAAAAGACGATCAGGACAGTGGGCTTATGTCGACGAACCCCTAAGGACTTCCCAAGACCGAAACCCCACCGGAAAAAGGCGATGGTAACAGTGTGGTGCTCGGCGAATGACGTGATTCACTACAACTATCTGGAACCAGGCCGAACCATCACAGGAGAGTTCGAATGCGAAGAAATCGACAAGATGCACCGAAAATTGCATGAGCTGCAGCCAGCACTGATTAGCAGAAGAGTCCCATTCCTCTGCACGACAACGCCCGTCCTCACGTTTCGCAATTCAGCATGAGAAAATTAAAACAACTAGTAGTTGAAGTCCTTCTTCTCCCGCCATACTCGCCTGATCTTGTGTCAACTGACTACTACCTTTTCTAGCACATTCAGGACTTCCTTGCTGATATAACTTTCGCAAATCAGAACCACGCACAACTGCCCTTCTAGAAATTGTCACATCTAGACCACCCTGTTTTTTCAAACTAATCAAATAGTGTCACGTTGGAAAAGTGTGCTGATTCATGATTCAAGTGGTGCTTATTTCGAATAGTGAGTAAAAGAGAGTTCTTTTGAAGTGGAGCAGTCAAAACAGCCAGAGCTTACAACCAATCTAATATGTCAAATTTCTTTGTGAGAAAGACTTACAGCGAACTGTGAAGCAAGAAGAAAGCTCTTAAAAATGCTAATAGTAAGAGGGACGCAGCGTTGACGGGGGTTTTGTAAGCGGCACGTTTTCCAAAGCATTTTACCTTAATTTTTCTCGAATAGCTCACCTCGGCAAATAGTTCAAGTAGGCATATGTGAAGAAACACGTATTGTATTGCGGACTGAATGGCTTGGAATCGTTGGCATCGAAGATCCCTGATCACATCAACCATGGAGGCGTTGGATTTCTCACGGATTTTCTGCGAGGCGTAGTCAATAGCTAAAACCGAGCGTTGTGCAATGTGACACTCAACGAGCGACCTGTTGTAGACGTACCGATGAACGTCGCGCTCCTGCCGATCCCTGCGGAGCAGTGCACAGTGATTGGAGAACCGCTGGCCAGACTGCGTGACAGCTTGAGCATTCCTATGGTTGGAGCGGGGTTCAGAGGCGCAGTGTGATCCGGCCAGCAGAAGTAGGCCAGGTGGTGAACTACTGCGCTTTTGTCGCCTCTCAAATATGCTTCGGCGAGTTGTCAGAACACATGAGGACCAGTGCTTCGAAAATGTTCACCTCCACTTAACATCGAGAACTGTGTGCTTTATGGAGTCGAAAGGATCGGGCTTGAACTCCTTTACAGTTACTCTGAAATCTCCGAAGCATCCGGCGTCCTTCTTTTCCTTTGGTAAGTAGAAGCAGCATTTTTCGTGCTTGCCTAAATAAACTGCCTGTATTTTACGAAATAAAGTTTTTTGTAAGCATTCAAAACAGCCGAAAAATAAAGGGAAGCGGTTAAGATAGATGAAACGAATAGTAATTAAAACATGATTTGTAGTAGCGAGCCAACAGTACTTCTCTCTGAGGATGAAGGAGAAAATCGTCTGTTAATTCGCCTAAAATGTGAAACAACCGTAGAAAAGTGTGATAAATGGACCACCTTCATTAAAGTTGCATAGCATGACAATTACATTGCTTTTTTCCGAGGTGATCATGTGCCAGAAATCCACAACGTATTCGATTAAGGGACCCTAAAATTTAGAGCACCGTGTGGAAGTCGATCATGCGCTTGCAACTTCTATCAAGGTTGACAAAACTGCAAGTTAATAGTGCGGTAATAGACTGGTAGCATCATTCCGTGCTCATCTACTAGAAACCGTTTTCGTGGATATGAGAAAACATAAACGGTAAGAAAAAATTCGGTAGCAAAAAAATTTGCTTAAAATTGGGAACTTATGAAAGGCAACACGAGGCTGTCGTCTTGTTTTGGATCTTCTCCGCATAGCCGTATAACGTCCCTTAAACGTGCAGACATCGTGAGCAGGCCGCTCCCTTGTTTCAGAAGGTGATACAAGTCCAGATTTTGAGAGATTCCTTCAGCCACAGCTGTGAGGTTATGCCTATTTAGAGTTAGATCCCAGCACTCCATTTCCACGAAGGACATTCCTCTCTATGACAGCTTCGTAACCGATCATGTAGTTGTGGGGTGTAATGTACGCGGAAGTGTTAAGGTGCTTGAAGAGTTTTGCGATCTGCGACCTGAACATTCTCTATTGGCTGTAATACTGCCTTACCCAGGGGTGAGACTCTTTGACACGACTTGAAATTGTCGTCTAGAGGTGGGATAAACCCTCTACAATTTTCGCTTCACAGAAATTCTTGTTCTAAGTCCCCACCGTCTACCACTCACAGTCTCTTAAGCATAGGTAGAAGCCTTTAGCAACCTTATTCCAATCTAGCTACACGACGCGTCCATCGCCATGCATGTATTTTGTTCAACGGAATTGCGAAGCGTTTGCAAACCTGTGTACAAATATATTTTTGTCCGTCCGGCATTGTCATCCAGCTAGCATTAATGTAGTCGTCTGATGGCGGTCTATCCTTCAACACAACGCGTGTTGCATCAATGCATATGATATCATTGTACCTTTAAAAACATGCTCAGTTCATGCCGCCTTCTCGATTTTCCAGACGGCTCTACCTGTTTTTGGCGTCATTCTTTTCGTATGCCTCCGTGGTGTAGTCAGTTGGCTTGATTTTCTTATTCTGTGCAAACTCCTTTGCAATGGAGCGGATTGGCTGAAATGCATTAAAGGTGTAAAGTGTAGGTCCAATGTATGGAGACTGCCTTGTTCCGGCATGGTAAAGCGTGTAAATTGGAAGTTTTATGGAAAGGGTTGTAAAACGACGTTGCTCCTTTTCGCTTTAAAAAATACAAATAGATCATTGGAAGATGGAAAATAAAAATATTTGTTCATCGGCTGGAAAGCAGCTATAGCTGTACATTTTCTCGGTACAGACTAGAACAGAGCCGTTCCATATACACATACAGGAAACACCAGTGGTGATCACCATGATTATCAAAAGGACGTTTAGCCGGAAATTGGATCTGTTGTCACGAGAATGTTTGGCATAAGTCGCCCTGTAATGCAGTAGTACCGCATCGAAAATTGCAAGTGTTAGAAATACACTATGCCCCTGTCAAATCTGTGGAATTTCTTGAATGAATACCCTCACCGAAGTTACCTGTGTATGCTGGTCTGCTTTTGAAACCAAAGGCTTGCCCTCCTGTCGATTTTGACGAAGTTTAGCAGTTTACAAGCAGCACTATACTGTAGCCACTTCTATGGTAAATGATGGCCTTCGTTGAAAAACTCCATGCGGGTCTACTTCAGTGTTTAGCCGTGGTACAGCGGATCATGACGAACATTCGGTGCACATGTATTAGGTCGTTGCATATGACATGGCCCACTTCGCTACCTCAATTTCTGGTCGGTTTCTTTCGTAGCTACGAATGTTCCTGTTTCAGGCATTGTGTATAGTTTCTGAAAGCGCAGAATATCCGCGCTATTATCACTTTATAGCATTTGTGACATAACTGCCTCTCGCCGGGATTATTACGTCTTTTTATAGTACGAATCAACGTGATATTCTGGTGCTCTAATTTGTTGTGGCCGTGACCCATACGTTGGACCTGATGGCTAAGTCCGTGTTCGGGAAGTTAAGGCCCTCGCACACTTCTGCTGCAACACCGCGGCCCTCTCCTTAACCACAGAGCAGGGACGCAGAGTTCGCCGTCGGCGGCGTCCCTGCCCTATTCTCAACCATAGCGACGAGCGGCAACGCCGCAGAAGTGTGCGGGGCCTTTACACGCCGACGACCACCCAAGAAGTGGTCTCCCGCCAACAGGAAAGTAGATCGCGAGCAAGCGAGGCGGGAGGCGGACTGCATAAAAGGCCAGCAGCAGGAGGCCTTGATGTGCTTAAGGTCGGGTTCGCCACTCCCCAGTTGCGGCTGTTGTTCTAATCTTTTCTCCTAATAAACCATCTCTAATTCTCTCTCACCAAGTGGCTCTCGGAGCAAGAAGGGTAGCAGGAAGGAGACCCAGCAAAATTGTATACCAGGAAGGTATACAACATAATTATATGAATGAGAAAGTAGGCACAAGGCCGTGGCCAAAGCTCGTAACGTCAACGCTGCAATTGGGGAGGATTTCGCTAAGGAACGGACAACTCGCACCGGTTCGAAATGACTCAATCTGAAGATGAAAGTCTCCATGATGAAGGCCGATGTCGGCCGCCATCACTCTATAACGACGACCAATTCAAAGCCATGGTGAAAGCGGATTCACGTTAAACTGCGAGAGAGCCGGTAAAGCATTTCGGCGCTGACGGCAGCACTATCAGTCACCACGTAAATGCGGTCGGAAAAGTAAAGAAATTGGATAAATGGATCCCGCACGAATTGACCGCCGGGAAGATGCTGAAGCACCACGACACCTGTGTTTCGTTAAGGCTGCGCAATCTGAGGGAGCCTTTTTGGACAGGATCGTGACATGCGACGAAAAACGGATCCTTCATGACAATCGTTGTGGCTCCGCACAATGGCTCAAGTTTCCAATTTAGTTCAGAAGTGTCCAAATTGATAAGGTGTATTTATCACACCTTGCATCAGTTTTTTAAATATAATTTTATGTGTTCTATCCAAATGGATAATAAATGAAAATATTCGCAGTGTGATAGATTGAGCTAGAGGGCAAAGGTGAGGACTGATTTCTGAAGCCAGAATTTAGCACTTTCGCCTTTCTTTAAATAGCGATTGTAGCCATTAAGTTTAAGCTAACAGGGGGCGGAGTTGCTCCGAAGCTCAAAAATAATGCGTGATTGGCCACTTAAACTGGTCAGCAAGGGGCAACGCCAAAGATTGTATCCTGAAGTCCTTCCTGCCTTCTATTTGCCGGTGAGGCGAGAGGAAGTCGCTGCAGGATTTGTGCCTCAAGCACTGTTGGTGAACGCTAGCAACGATGGAGCAAATAAGCAGACATTCAGGTGTCTACCTGGAGAAAGTGCTGAAAGAGAGCAACACGTCAGTTTGGATGCAGAACATCCGTCTCGCCTTGATCGGCCTTCCGATGTCAGTCGCTTCGATGTGGTTTTACGATGGCGAGCACATTCAAAAAGGTGATGACATCCCCTTCCTTTCCTCTTTCCGTTCTCGCCCTCCCTTAAGGAGGAACGAATGCCGCGTATTTCTTTTGCTCCTACAGTATTCTTGCATTGCTGGTGAGACAGTATGTAGCCACAGCCTCAACAGTCTGAAGAGTTCGATCACATGAAAGCATTCTTGAAACAGAACGGCCGACTACTCCTCAACACATCCATCAGTAAAAAGCGACAGTACTTTTATGTAGTCACCACTGGTTGAGATTTCATCGCGAGAGAGACAAAAGGTAAGAATACGAAAAGAATGCCAAGTACATGTGACCTTATATACTTCGGTGATGCATTGCAGCAGTCGTGGTACAACCGTGACTTCTTTCACTGGTTCTTTTTCCAAATTGAGCTGCAAGTTCTCTCCTATACACATACTGGGAGGACTGAGATCCAGGACTGAAGTTGGTCTCTCCGTAGCATTTGGTCTCATATATTCAAAAGCGCTTTCTAGATGGCTTTTTCCGCGGATGGGACATAATGGTCGTCTGCCTGACACTGATAAATTCCGTCGGTGGACTTCTTATCTCGATTGTCATCAAATACGCCGACAACATTCTCAAGGCGTACGCCCAGGTTGGTTAGCTACCTGCGGCCGGATTCATCAACGACTAACCCACGGGTATGGGGGGTAGAGATACCCACGATGAGGCCTGCGTCTCTGACTCTTGCCTTATCTCTTCCTGACTCTTGCCTTCTCTCTACCCCTTATACCCTGCATACCCAAGGGTTTAATTGTTGATGAATCCGGCCCCTGAAGTCCGAGTTATCCAGCTCTATAGGTCCATAACTCATTATAAAAATCTGAAAACACCCATAATTCGTTGCTGATGGTGTGGCCCGCTTTCTCTCCAAAACCGCCAAAATTCGAAATCAGCTTCTCATATCCCTTCCCTATACCCACATATACTCCCTTTACATGTGACGCATGTCCTGCATTTGCAGACAATGCTTGCGTTCGGGGAAATGTCACTTCGATCGAACAGCAGCCTTGTGTGCGTATAATACTTCAAGTAAACAGCTGAGCCGAGGCGAGCGCCCAGAGAAACTCAAATAGATTCAGTCGTTCCCTCATGAACGACGGCTCGAATTATAAATACGGTACCACGCATGTCCTTTGGTCAATTGCCCAAAAAGCCGCTTTGGAGCGTTCCAAAGCGGCCTTTCTTAATAACTTTTTTAGAAGTCAAGTACTTGTAAAAATGAGCATATGTTTGTACTCAGCAGCTTGAGCTCTATCTTTTGACACATAAATCTTAGTAGATTTGAACAATGCATATAAGCCCGACACAATCAATCGAGTGGCGAGACAACCTGTAGAACAAGCAACAGATTATAGAGTGACCGTTTGAGAAAATTTGTAGGAAATTCCTAGCTGTCCTAATCAGAAATTGTTCAAAGACTGTCCAGCTTGCCTTTGGAGTGCGCCGTAAACAATACAGAAGAAGACCTATCAATCAAGTGGGGCGACCGCTCGCAAGTGCCCGCGTGGGCGAGTTCGTGGCGCAATATCTCTATCAAGTTCGAATCTTTCCGACTGCAACTCGAGGGCATCGTGGGCCGCACAAGTTTCTTTGCGTGATCTAAAGGTTGTCTCGCTCACTGGATTGTATCGGGCCTGTATGCATTGTTCAACCCTACTGAGATTTATATGCCAAAAGATAGAGCTCGGGCTGCTGAGCAAAAATATATGCTTATATTCACAAGTACTTGATTTCTAAAGAAGTTATTCAGAAAGGCCGCTTTGGAACGCTCCAAAGCGGCTTTTTCGGCAATTGACCAAAGGACATGCGTGGTACTGTTTGTATCTCCAGAGAGCCCACCTCTCCGCTGGTTAACAGCCGCTACCACGGAAGTCAGCTCAGCACACCAATGGGGCTGAGGAAGCTACGTCGGCACGGCCTAGGTGTCAGCAGACCGCACTAGTTGATCTAGGCTCTAGTGAAATGGCTAAAGGAGGAGGATGCGTCTACGGGGAGATAATTTCCTATGTCCAGTGTCCTCCAACACACGCCGGAGCCCCGACAACCGAGTTCACTCAACAACTAGAAGGGCGCCGGAAATGACAAGGAGACAGCGATGTAGCGACAGCGATGGAGCGAGCGAACTTGAGCTTCATTGCTGTAGTCCTGGATTTGTCACGTAGCTGTCGTTGTCTTCACAACAATAAAACCTGTCTATTCGAGATTCCAACTAGCAAGTCGCAAGATAGACCGCTAGTTTCTGTTTCAGCACCACCTCTGCTTGGCCCGCTATCCTGAAGGAGGAATTTAAAACTGGAGCCATGGCGGATCGCTAGCGATTTTAGCGTGGATGAGTAATTCTACATCTACGAGAAATGAAACCCTATGCATTCGTTTCCGCGAGGCTGCGTAAGGTTGCAGGAATGGCTCCCTATCCGTTGAGCAAGTCGTTACTACATAATGGGAAAACTGGGCGAGGGGCATCCACCGCTTTAACGGTCGTCTCGCCTCTGTCGTGTTCGATGTTGCCTGTGCCGTGACTGACAAGGGAAGGGTCTGAAGCGTATGTCTGAACGGGGGAGCGAGTCATATAGGAACAATCACCATCCCTCATTTAGTACAAAAATGTGTTTCTTCTTTGCCAAGTCGTTAAACCCAAGGAGTGGGGGGAGGGTGCTTGAAGTTAGTGTGAAATCGGCGCCTCACGAGCGCTGGGGGTCTCTTGTGCGTCCGTGATGCCACTACCACCAAGCGGCTCGATGCGCAGTGGGTTGAGATGTTGTTTCATGCGAGGGAGGACGGAGGTTCGGTTTTCTTGCGTTGGGGTGTTTTTGCATGTCAACTGACTGGTTAAGATTTAGTAGGTCCATCTGTGCAACTTTCAGACCGATTTCTGTTAATTTTTCCACCTGTGCTGTGGAGATAAATTATTTTGCGAGTTTTTTTATTACTGACTGGTGTTCAATCAAAAAGCAATAAGAAAGGTATTCAGCATGCTCTGCTTTCCTTCTTTGAGCATGCCTTTGTTCCACAGATTCAAGATAGCTTACTTTTGCTCTGGACTCAAGGGCCTGCTTATCGAATCAAGGGGGAATTTGGCTACTATATCCCGAGGGATGACCTCGAATATTTGGACTACACTCTCGAGTGCCACCGACCGGATTCAGCTAGCCGACGTGTGCTCCTTCAGTTACATGAAGTCGCTTAGGAAGCGATTTCACTCTCACGTCACTGTGCACGACCACCCCTCCGATCTGCAAGAAAAGGACTACATCCTGAAGGAATGTGTCGAAGCTGCGAGTAGCTGAGGAAGAACGGATTTGTTATAATGACATTGAAGGTCGTGTCACTGATGTACACGACTCCTGCGCCATCCTCACGTTAAAGAG
The DNA here is from genome assembly GCA_947359475.1 of Heligmosomoides polygyrus bakeri. Lineage (NCBI taxonomy): Eukaryota > Metazoa > Nematoda > Chromadorea > Rhabditida > Heligmosomidae > Heligmosomoides > Heligmosomoides polygyrus. Next base: position 57,635,949 of record OX375868.1, read on the forward strand.
TTGGTTGATTGTGCCTGGTTCAAGGCTAGTTAAACCACGTCGCATCCCGGTTTCTTGAAAAATTAGAGCAGGAGGGTTTTTTCTGAAACCATCGGTGCGTGTAGGGAAGCAAACTGTGAAGAGCATGTAGCTTTTACACGTAGAACGTATTGTGACCAGTCCTTCTGCTTAATGCACTTTGTGCCTTTGTATCGCTGGTGTTGAACGTTCATACATCATTGTGTTGAATAGCGTACTCATCGCCTTTTAGTTAGAAACCGGTCAGTAATGAACGAGTAGCAAGAAGGTTTCTCTCTACAGCATATAGTTGAAGAACACGCAGAAAACGCCTGAAAATTGAGTAGACGTCAGGACTCCTCAAGCGTCAACCAGTCAGTTGAAATGTGAAAACACCGCAACGCATGAGAACCCAACTCCCGACCTCCGTCCCATGAAGCAACACCTCTACCCACTACGCACCGAGTCGCTTGGCCGCAGTAGCGTCACGGGCGCACAAGAAACTCCCAGCGCTCGTGAGGCGGCGATTTCACAGTAACTGCAAGGACCCTCCAGTCCTTGGGTTTAACGACTTGGCAAAGACGAAACACATTTTCATGCTAATATAGGGGTGGGGATTCTTTTCTATGACTCGCTGCCCCTCTCCCCCCCCCCCCGTTCAGACATACGCTTCATATCCTTTTTAGCGGTGGAGGGACCCTGGAGTTTTCCTAACCTTGCCTCCTGCGCGGTGCGACCTGGACGCTCCGTAACAGTACCATTCCAGAAACGTCTCCATCCCTGACTTGAAGATGATGGTGTGATGGTCACAGTGACCACAAAACAAAGTGATACTAAATTCGTTTAGAGCATCGCCATCATCGGAGCGGCGATTGGATCGTGGATGTTGTTCGACTTCGTTCCTGGGTTCTTCTTCTCGCTCGGCGCAATGTTCGTTATGGTGTCCATCATAATGTACACGATGTTCCCCTACGAACCGCCTGGATTCGATTTTCGACGCCTCAGCGCCTTCAACTCTAATCTGCTCATGATCAAGCCTTCCAAAGGAGCCGAGCTTTAGCCATTGTTCGAGCAATACTACCAGAAAAAGTATTGTCGTTTAGGGCAGTTGTTCATGTTTGTGCGGCAGACATTATCATTCAGTGTTTTCAGGTGCAGAATAAATATATACTACCTTCAGATGGCACTCACTTTGAAGTGCTCTAAAAAGGACAAGTTGAAAAAAAGCACACCGTGTGTTCTTCTCCTATTTTTGCAGGGTGTGAAATGCGTCGTAAGCTTGAACATTATTGGCGATCTTTCAGCGGTGTCTAAACCCATTCCTAGACAGTTTTCCACTTCAGAACGAGAAGCTGCGTTTTTAGCGTGTTTTCTAGTCGAAAGTAGGTCTCACTCCATCGCTATTAGGTCGTTGCATCGTTGCATATGATATGGCCGATTTTGCTACCTCAATTTTTGGTCATTTTTTCGTGGCTACGAATGATCTCGCTTCAAGCATTGTATATAGTTTCTGGAAGCACAGAATCTCTTAGTAATTTAGCTTTAGTAATTTAGCTTGTTTATAGGTACGCTCTTGTGACACATTCGCCTCTTGCCGAGTTTTTGACGTCGTTTTTGCAGTATGAATCGACGTGGTATTCGGGTGCTCTACTTATACGAATGGAAAAGCGGACACAGAGCCGCGGCCGCGACTCGTAACGTCTACGCTGCATTTGGAAGGATTTTGCTAAGGAACGCACGATTTACTACTGGTTCAAAAGGTTTTGATCTGGGAATGAAAGTCTCGAAGATGAAGACCGAGGTAGGCGGCCATCACTCCTTAACGACGACCAACTTAAAACCATGGTGGAGGCGGTTCCGCGTCAAACTGTGAGAGAGCTAGTACAGCATTTCGGCGGTGATGGCAGCACTATCAGTCACCACGTAAATGCGGTCGGAAAAGCAAAGGAATTGGATAAATGGATCCCGCACGAACTGACCGCCAGGATGATGCCGAAACACCACGACACCTATGTTCGGTTAATGGTGCGTAATTTGAGGCAGCCTTTTTAGACAGGATCGTGACATGCGACGAAAAACGTATTCTTCGTGACAATCGTTGTGGCTCTGCACAACGCTGCACAAGAATGAGAGTCACAGGTAGATGCCGAAACCAAGTCTCCATCCAAAGAAGACTATGGTGACCGTATGTTGGATAAGCTGGTATGATCCATTACAAGTTCTTAATGACTGGAGGGACTATCACAGCAGATAAGTACTGTGCCTAAATTGAAGTGATGTACCGGTGTTTGATCGAAAAACAGCACCCTTTGGTCAGCCGAAGAGGCCCGATCCTACTGCACGACAATGCGCGTCCGCGTGTTTCAAAAATTGTTGTTCAGAAACTGGATGAATTGGGATACAAAACTCTGCCACATCCTGCATATTTGCATACCTGTTCCCTACCGAGCATCATTTTTTGAGTATATAGATCGTCTTGTGAAGGTTAAAAAATTCAGCAACCAAAATGATATCAAAAATGGCCTCCTATTTTTTATTAATTCTCGCTGTTCTTATTTTTACAATGATGGAATGTCACATTGAAACGGTGCCTATTTCGGTCAATAAAATTGCTTCCAAGCAAATTTATGATCTGTCAAACTTTTCAGTCAAAATTGGTCATTGCATATGCAGCGACTTAATAATAGATACATTTGTAGCTGGAAATCTGGGGATCAAAACGACAAGTCACGCATTAATAGACCTTAATTGATATTGCATTCTCGAATCTTTATGTTGGGAGATGCAAAGGGCGTCATATAATAAGGCTTACGACAAGTCGACCTATAATGGTGTTCAGTGAATAATCTATGAGCCATTCATCTCATGCCTTATTCCTTTTGAAAGCATCAATGAAATCTATGGTATTTATTCAGGGATACCGCATAGTGGTTCAACAAGAGCAGGAGCATCGGAGTACATAACTTCATCTAAAACGTGACAGTCTGGGTTTGAGAACATGCAGCAGAGGAGTCCATCAAATGATGTCCAGCAGACATTTCTTCGTTTAAAAGCTTTGAGTTGTTTAGTTTTCGGTCCTACAGATGTTTGGTATACATCACGCTATGGCTGGAGCATTCTGAGGTGTTCTTCTGCTGAGTGTGGATGATGACTCAGAAACTCGCCATTCCTTGTAAACGTCGTCTTCTTGAGATTCAACTGAATTCCAGTGTTCCCACATACAAAATTCAAGTTGGCCAGCACTTGCTCCCTCTGGCTAATAATCGCAGTTATGAGCACGATATCATCAGCGAAGCGTACGTAAGTGGTGCAGTTGTCTGCCGTCGAGCTTCACTCCCATGTGTTCCCATTGTTAATTGCGCGTGGCGTTTCGAGGGTGCGCTGAAGAGCTTCGGGGGTATGGCATCCCTTACCAAACCTTTCCTCGTAGAATGGTAAATCCTGCTGTCGGCCACACAGCTTCCGAAGTGGTGTGATAGGTTGACAATCGAAGAATACCAGGTAATCATGACACCTGGAATGAGATGTGCATCATGGGAGCTTTGAACGCTGGTTTCGGTCATGTGTTCCATTTCTTACAGACGCATCTGTGAACGGTTTATGGACCATTTCCATTTTGGATCCTTGGCCGTCCACCTGCGCGCAGACTCCACCGATCACAAGAAGGCGAGCACGAGTAGGTTGGAAAGAGTGATGGGGCACTAGATAGAAAAACGGCGTGTTGAGACAAGGTGGTTTGGGATTCGACTCTCCTGTGCAGCGTTTTCGTACCTCCCGAAGATGGGTGAGCAAAAGCGAGTGGTATGGATGATGGAGCCCTACTCACCCACACCACTAGCTCTTGCTCACCCATCTTCAGTATACTAACCCATACCTACCGTAACTCACATACCTGATCGCAATTTTAAAAATGAACTAAGATCGGCGCCTCAAATATAATCTCCGGCGAAGTTTGGCCGAAATTGATTACCAAGAGCCCACTACCCATGCTTATCCACATATGGGTGATGAGTGCGTTAAATGGCAACCCTTTAGGCGATTTTTCTCGAAACCACGCTCGATAAAGACAGTACTGCCAACTTAATTTCCACATTTTTTACCAGCGGCTATCTTTGCGCGGCTTTTGAGAAAATGCGGTTCTTCCAATGTTTCACACACTCCTGAAAGGCAGCAGAAGAGGATAGCCAGCAGTTTCGCATCCGTCTTGCAATATGCGCAATAAGAAAGCATCAAGGAGGAGAATGAAGAAGGTATCGGTGTGGAATAAAGCCTACTCCTACACGACCAGTGGAGGAGGATGTTGAGGAAAACCTTGGTCGACAACATGGATCTTTTTGTTTTGGTGAAATGGAGGTGCCGAAGAAGAAGGAGAAATTTGCAATTTTGTGCTCCTGGAAATTCGTAGCAATTTTGTGCTGCTTGGAAATTTGTTTAAGCTTGCCACATAATCTAGGTGAACGAAGCAATTTTGAGCGTCAAGTATCACTACAACATTTGAGAGCTTACCTTGCTGGCCATGAGATTTTTGGCCCATTCATGCCGTGCATCTCCAGCTCCAGATGTTGTGCTTGGTGTTTCCGCATCAATCTTGAAGGAATATGCTTAGGTGCGAAATCAGTCCCACCGATGCTCATAAATGCAGTAATTTTGAAAACAGAGCAGCCTTCTTAACTACGCTGACTCATAAATTTGATGCACTGCCATAAGTCTTACCTTTTTTTGCTGCCCCATAGCTTCATCTACAACTTCGTCATGGTTGGCTCCTGGCATGAAGCTTTTCTAAAGTCTTTGATTTTTAAAATATTTTGTGTCTTTCATTCTATTTGAATAAACCAAGTTCCATACCTTCTGCCTTACATTTTTATTGACAGCTTCTTTAGATTTCGACGGTTTCTCAATAGTTTCTGAGAGATACAGATATTTCGAATAAAATAGGGAAGAGAACAGATATTTAGAATAAAATAGAGAAGAGACCAGGTTCAAATGTTTCCAGGGATGAACAACTCAAAAAAGTATGTTTCTGGTTATTGGCTTAAGAGTTAAGACGATGCGCTGCAGCGATTAGCTTCATTGTCGTGTGGCTTGGTTAGAATGCCTTATTCCACTCTTCTTTTAAGGTGTGAGTCTTGAAATAGTACGGTTGAGCCTCCTCCAGTCGAACATGGCCTATGTTTTCAATTACCTAAGCAACTATTATACTTGAGTTGGTAGCGCTTTCGAGGCTCGGATTGCATCCGTCGAAGGTTTTGAGCAAGCGCGAAAGTAGCTTTATCTCAGAACGTCAGGAGATATTGCATTCAGGAGCTATTGCATGCATAGAGCTCACCCACGTGCGCGAGTCTAGAACTCAAGGTTCGCGATCCAATGAATGCATCTAGCCCTCCTTTACTTTAGTTGTCCTAGCAACTCCGACTAACTGCGCAGTACGCAGCCATTCCTGGAGGCAGGCAAGTGCGGAATACACCGTAAGCTTTTACGTATCGTTCTTTTTCAGCGTTTGTCCCGTATCATCGTTTTCCTGGTGCCGAGACGCTTCCTTAAAGTTCTTATCTAACGTGTCATCCCAGTGCTGCTTCGGGCGCCCTCTAAGCCGCTTTCCAATTACGTTCAAGTTAAGGCCCAAGCTTCGCGCAGTTGTCAGGCATCTCCACGACACTAAACTTCTGCCGCATAGCATCGGAAGTGGTACAAAGGCGTGACTCCTGCTGTCCAGCACAGCATCCTTGTTTCCACTACACTGGGGCGACTTCGCGTTTCCTTATTATTTATTTATTTTATTTATTTATTATATTTGCAGAAGGCAAACATTAAACACACAGCTCAATACAACAAGCCAAAACAAACACAACATGCAATAGAAATATGTACAACGAGCTAGTAATCGGTATCGCTTGTCTACTTGTCTCAAGAAAGATCATATCCAAGTAATGTTTTGCTAGCAAACCGCTTGAACTCTTTATTGAAAAGACTCTTGTTTTGGCGTTACTTCAGTGGATAGAAGACGATTTCAGACTACGGGTCGGAGCGGCTTCCTAAACGACTACATTTCCCGAAGGAAGCCCACGGCCGATGCCGACGCGGTGAATTCAGTTGAAAAAATTGCACACCTAGGTGAGGAGTTGAAGAAGGAAAGCTACGATGCTCCTCCACCGCCACCACCGCCATAGGTGCCAGAACATTCGAAGGTTTGCTGTCTATCGCTTAGTGCACTGGAAAATAACGGCCACAATACCATTCTTCAGGAGCATCTACCGTACGAACCACCCGAGGAGCCCTACGAGCCTGTAGGACCGCCAACTGCTCCGGCTCAGGATCTGGTGACTCCAGCGTATTTATTTAATTTATTTATTTTTCTTTCCCTGTTTCTACCTCTCAAGCAAGCATTAAGTACTGTGCATCGCTACCAGCCGGACGACGGTTCTATAGGGTCGTTGACTTCAACCTTCTAGTCCACGGGAGCCACTTGGGCCAAGCTGCACTCACACGTCAAGTTCTCTTCAGTCATCAGATCGCCAACTGTGCTGCTTCAACGCACTTAAAACCTTGTGCTGCTTCAACGCACTTAAAACCGGAGTGCGTAGAAGCTCGGTACCGCTACCCTTGATGATGGTGGACTCGTCCACCTCCCTCGTTAGATGCTCGCTCTTCTTGACATTCAAATTATTCCAAACTGCACGAAGCAATGCATGCAACTGACCAAGAGTGCATCTTTCGCTCGAATTTTTGCAAGCTTTGATTTTTGAAGATCTCGCGTAATCACAGCCATGACGGCAACAAAGAGGAGAGAAGAGGAGAGTATTCACTTTCCCTCTATGTGTTCTTAGGATCTCCGTGATGTCGCCGTACCGTACACTTCTCTCGGATCGCGATTAAAGGCTTTATCTAAGTTGTGGAAGGCTATACGCACCGGCTTCTGTTTCTCGCGTTGTTTCTCCACCAGAAGGCGGGAGTCATGTATGGAATCAGTGGTGCCACAGCAAGTTGCATTGGTTGCCGGCCAGCTTAACCTTTTTACCAATTCGTCTATCGAGAATCCGGTCGAAGATCTCCATTCTGTGTGAAAGCAAGCGAATCGGACGATAGTTTGAGCAGTCGAAGGCCTGCCCTTCTTTTCCGAAATCGGAATCGTCCTACTTTTCTGTTAACCATCAGACACCTTTTTCTCCTCTACAACCTGGTTGAAAAACCTGACTAACCAGTCAGCAGAGCTAGAGAACGTTGACTTCTACGATATAGAGCTGGCAGCCGTCTGAACCAAGCGCCTTGTCTGGTCTTATCTTCCTACAAGCTCTACCGTTTCCTCGAGGGTGTTCCTGTCCACGGGACCATCGATGAGAGTCCCATAAGGAACGGATGGATGAGGAGTCGCTTGTGTCGAGACTTCCTCGCGCCATCGCTTCAATGCTTCTTTATGCCCGTAAGAAGATGACCGTTCTCATCACTGCTGCCGAAGAGCTTTTGGATATCCTCGGTTTAGCAATGTCGACTCTTAGCACGACGGTACAAATAGCGCTTACCATCGCACAGCTGTGACTTTCGGTTGACGTCATTGTAATGAGTGGGGTTTGCAACGGACACGAGCTCCTTACAGCTTTTCTCGCTTCTTCGCACCCTTATCAGTTATGGTCTGTCTTTTCGCCAGGAAACACATGATAAAGCACTTTAGCACCTTATTCTCTCAAACCTTTTCCTTAATATTCCTCGTTCGTTCACAGCCTCATCCACTTGTCGACCGTTACAACGCCAAGTTTCGACCGCGCAGCTTGATGTAAAAAATAAGAGCCGGATAGCATCAAATGCAAAATGAAATAAAAAAGAAAGCACTAACCCACAGTCGATGCCAGGAGACACTGCCTCTGGACTTAAATGGCTCACCCAGCCTATCGAACTCTTGCCAGCCAAGACGCACAAATTGAGTGTCTTCTTCTTCTTCTTCAGCGTTTGTCCCGTTCGAGGCGGGGTCCGCTATTCTGGTGTGGTGACGCCACTTTACGCGATCAAATGCTTGATTGGAATGGATACCAGCAACTCAGACAAACTAGTTCAAACACGGATCTGAGAAATCGGCTAAAAGAAGTCTCCGCGGCGAAGTCTCTAATCTAGGGCCAACTTAAACCGAGGCAGTTTGACGAGTGATAAGGCCGAAAGCTCGGCGAAGGATCCAAGAGAGGCATGGGAGATTGGATAGTGGAGGCCCCGACATGGATAAAATGAAGGCTGTCGCGGCAGGACCAGCCTCACGCGCGCCGGCGGCTGCGAGAGCGGCCGGAGCGGCCGGTTGCATCACCTATCGATCGACGCGACGGAGTGTGCACGGCCGCTAGGTGAGTCTTTTTTTTTTAGTTTTTCGCTGTTTTCGATTGAGATTTCGATTGATGTGTTTGCTTTGTCGCATGTATGTGATGTTCTCGTTGTTTTGTTGCCGGTTCATTGCTTTTGATGGGGCTTGGAGCTCTCTTGGGAGGGGGGCTTGAACGGGAAGGCACCCGATGGATTGAAATGGATAAACTGAAAGAATAGAAGCGAAATTTCAGATGCTAGGTGGGATTCGATGAAAAAATACTTTGTAACGTTGTGTTTGGGTGGGAATTTGCAAAATGAGTAGTCATAAGGGCATTCTGAAGACACTGAAATGAAGGAAGTCTCATGTTTTTGAAATGAAACCACGAAAGGAGAAGTCTGCGGTTTCGACAATTCCAAGGGGTGGATACATACAGCAATGGATTCTGAGTGATTTTATGAACTCAATGGAGCAAAATTGTTGCCCTACAGTTGCAATTTTTTTGGCGGGGATTCGATTCCTTGAGTCGATTCATTGAGGCATGGATGGATTCAGGCGTTTTGAACTGAATCCACTAATTACTTACTGGATTCAGTTCAATTCATTGCAGTTGCAATGAACTGCAACTGCAAGCACCGCCGATTTCGGCGTAGGTGTTGAAGTCATGAACCCATTGCCATGTTTTCGAAGTGAATGGTGGAAAGCATGGTTAATTTAGGAAGAAGTTTGTTCAAGCGAAGGTTCCTTCGCGTTCTCCGGGGGGGGGGGGATTCCATTCATTCATGATTCCCCTCTTAGGATGTGATATCCTAAAATGACGTGATATCATGCAGGGTTCCTCTGTTATGCTGTGATATGAATGCAATAAAGGAATTGTCTTCTCGAACCGACTTCTCACAAGTCTGTTCGAGGAAGAGTGAGGGAGGAATGCTATCTTATGTTTCGACGGAAAGCTACTAAACAATGAGACTAAAACATTCGACCTCGGTGAAGTAGTGGATTCATTCATAGTTGTAGTTCATTAGGATTATTGTTTTGAAGCGAATCTACTAAATGGCTTCTATTTAATGTTCGAATTCTCCGAAAGTGTTGGAGCGAGGAATTATCGGTGATGTTTCTGAAGGAATTATCGGAGATATTTCTGATATAAGTCGGCTAGCTGATGGGTGAGACTGATGGAAACCTTTGACTTCTTCGGGTGGGGAAGGGACCTCGAGTGAATAAGTCCGACTCCTTATGCTGTGATGAGAGTCGAACAACTGAGTTGGCATGAACGATTCTAATGAGATTTTGAATGGAATGGGCTAAGTGTATTGACATGAATGCAATCTCATGTATCTAAAATGATGCACTCATAAAAGGAATTGTCTTGCCGGTACACTTCTCCGAATGGGTTCCATGAAAGGCATCCGTTGACATGCCTCGAAACGAATTTACTAAAGGAATTGTCTTGGATCGTGCACTGCTTCGGAGAGGTAGGATTGATTGCGGGCTGCGAGCTTTGGGAAGGGGTGATGGGGCCGTTAGGAGGGAAGGAATGACCTGTTCTGTCCTCCTAATTGCTATGGCTCTTAGGGTCATGCTCCCCTTATCGAGGTTGAGGTTCACAGTTCCCGGGGTCATCTGCCATGTCAATGATTCGTACGAGATCCGCGTAATTGCCCTTTGCCCTTAAGAGAGATCGAGCCACGTGTTGAAATAGGAAGTGCAACTTGAAGGACTTCAGATGTTTGAAATTCGCTGAAGGAGAGTGAAGCGGTCCCAAGGGGAACGGCAGTGGTCTGTGGAGCGCGTGAACGAGAGGTGTTGCGAAATAAGCAGCCACTCTTGCCCTTTTGGTATGAGTCACCTCGTCTCGTCTCGTCTTGCGAGGTCCATTTCTAAACAGTTTCGTCGTGCCGTTAGGCTTCTTTCTGGGGGGGGGGTGCGTGCGGTATTGGATTCGAGCAGTTGGATTCGGGAATTCCTTCTTCAAATCTCCTCCTGAGAAGTAGTGTTGAGAGATTCGATGTGGCGATGGCTTTCTCCCGAGGGGGTCCGACGTGGAAATTCGGGGTTTCTCGTGCCTCGTGTTTGCTCTAATGTGAAGCGGCAAATTAATTTGTCATGAATGGATAGTGGGAGATGTTTTGAACGTATTTGAACGAATTTTCAAGGTCGCCGGTGGGATTGGATTCATTGAGGCATTGAGTCTGATGGTTAAAAGTGAAGTGAGAAATTTTTGAGTTGTTTCATATTCGAATTTTGTGGTGTTCGAGGCATTGGAATTAATTGTCATGGTTTTGAAGTGGGAATGGCCGTAGTGGTGTTGTGTATAACCTCCGAATTTCCGGAGGGTTTCGATTTATCCATTATTGCTCCCTTAAGGTGTTATGTCATCGAGGTTTCCTCCCTTTATGTCTGCTGTGGTGTCGTCTTCGTCGGCAACGACGGCAAGTCTGTGGTTGCCGACGCATCGGAGCGTAGGATCCACGTAAGAATTAAGATATTACTTTCGTTTTTACTCCTAGCCTACAACGACTGCTTTCAGATATTCGACCAGTTTGGCCATTACGTAAACGAAGTTCAACTGGTTGATGACGACGACAAACCGCTACTGCCGCCTTATACAAGTAGGTACCATGTTATAAAAAACCTTTACACCCTTCGTTCTGCTAAAAATTCTATCTACTTCAGGTGGACTGTTCATCAACCGCGCCGGGTACACGGCCGTTTGCGACCGCGGCGCCTATAACGGCCAACTTCACATTTACCGCCTCCTGGTGAAGCCGGCCGAAGAAGATGACTGGTGGGACTAGAACTCCGACTCTTGGAAGCAATGCAGCTGACCTCAGGCGGGCTTTTTGTTGTTCTGGCCAGCGCATTTGTTGTTCACTGTAGTTTTTGGTGTTGTTAACCATGTTTTTTTTACTCGCCTTACTGTTGTTGCCGTTTTTTCGACCTAGACATTTATGCTGCACCCTTTTTTGATGTGTGCACAATACTTTTCCGGAATGGTTTGCTTTACAGTAGAATGGGCTAGCTAACTCGTAAAATTTTTTTACACTAAACTGTAAAATTCTGAATAAAATGGGTTGGCTAACTGGGCTCACGTTTATCTAACTCTCTCTCTGCGAGTCGGTTCTTAGAGAAGTCGTCTGTGGCTAAATTCAACAAAACTTACACCTCTTGCTGGCTCTAGTTCACTCTACGGGACTCCGGCTCATTCTCTCCCTCCTGCGGAACTATATACCGTGGTGCTGCTCTGTGCTCTATTGGCAGGGGAATTGTGTGTAGGACTGGTGCTGCTCTCTTCGGTGCTATCTATGTGGAATTCGGCTCAGGATCTGTCGTCTGCTCCGTTTCACCGCTCAAAATCTTCAAAACTGCTGCCTCTACTGCTCTTCTCTTCTGTTCTTGTGTTATAGGATTGCTGTTCTCCAGTTTCGGTGCTGCTCTGCTGCCTCTGCTGCTTTTTCGAGGCTGCACTAGTGATAGTGAGATGTTGGTCGTTGTCGTGTCGTCTGTGCTCAGTCTCAGTTGCTTTTCCAGCTTAACCTCTTTAAAACTTAAAAAACTCTACTCGACTATTTTGCTCTGCCGAACTCTAACTCATGCTCATCGACTCCAACCCATGCGTGTGTACTTCCTTGGTGCTGCACTTAAGCTGCAATGCTTCTGAGGTCAACCTAGGTCAACCTAGTTCGATGTTGTCCAAGTGGGAATAGATAGGGTTCGCAGTGGAGTCGTCTGTCGTCCTTCTGCTCGCCCTTGCTCGCTTATTTCTTGCAAACTAACACGTTCTGCCCTTATTCGCTCCACGGGTATCGATCTCATGCTACCGCTCTGTGCTGTGGTGGCCGGAGAAGTGTCTACCAGTACTGCTGCTGCTTCGCTGCTGTCTTCGGTGCTGTCTGTGTGGGATTCGGTTCTTAGTCGTTTCGTCTGTGGTCCGTCCGCTTTGTTTTGCTGGGTAAATTCATCAAAACTAACATCTCCTGCTGTTCAACCTCGGTCTACGGGACTCTTGCTCTTGCTATGGTACTGCTCTCTTCGCTACTGTCTTTGTGCAATGCGGTTCATAGTCGAGTCGTCTGCGCTGCGTCTGCTCGCTTCGCTGTTTTCGTACCTTACATTCATCTAGACTTACGCATACTGCTCTTCGTTTCTACTCTACAGGACACTGACCCCCGCTCGTGCTCTTCTCTGTGCTCTTGGATGTGCTGTGGGATTGGTATTCTGCAGTTTCGTTGCTGTTTGGTCTGGTGGCGGGCGATATGTGTAGAATTGTGGTGCCAAGGAGTTCGGCTGCTGATCTGGTGCCTCTTCGGCTGTCTCTCGGTGCTATCTATGTGCGTTGCGATTTGTAGTCGAGTCGCCTATGCTCGTCACTCAGTCGTTCCATCATGTTTCTCCTAACCAACCTCAATTTTAACCCTAAAGTTTCGCTGCACGGCGCTCAGCAGCTGCTGAACTTCGTGTTGAGAGAATCTCTCTATTGTAGGACTAGGTAAAATAAATATTTTATCAATTTAGTAGTAATTCCACTAAAAGGCACCTATTCCGGAAAGTTTTCGCGACTATAACTCTACCTGCAGCATAATTGTCGCTTTTTGTACATGTTCATTTATATTCCTGATTTTGTATTTCCAATATGTGTCATTATTTTTGTGTCTGTATCATTTCTGTACTTTATTGTGCCTTTACTGTGTGTTACATGCATTTCATTTTGTTTTTGTGTCGGTAGTTTACATTGTAACCCGTTGTTTTATGTGTGCTCGGCTGTCTGCAGACGGCCGAGTACATTTCGATGTCATTCTCATGTTCGGTCGATTTTCCCTGTTGAAACCTTGCTCAAAAAATTAATAAAAAATATATTTAGCCTCTGTAGCATCAGCCGGACCATTTCCCATTTTTTCCGGCTTTTTTCCGCTTTTTTAAAAAATTTGCACAAATTCCGCACAGGACCACTATGTCCGATACTTGACGGTTCGGACCTCTCTAGAGGGTTGCAATGCTATCGGGTGATTACCGTACCACCTATGCACGAAAGGTTTCATTTGACAGAGAAGACCTACCCCCCTTTGTCTGAGTTATGATCGAAGTGGAACACCTGAGAACCTTTAGGTCCACATGCAACGTATCAAGCCATCGCTGCTTCGGCCGCCCTTTAGGACGTTTTCCGGGCACATCTATGTTAAGGCCAATCTTCCTAACAGTGTCACCACTAGCTCGAAGAACATGGCCATACCACCGAAGGCGAGCTTCACGTAACTTGTCAGCGATTGGAGCGACACCAAACCTCTGGCGTATTTCATCGTTGCGAATACGGTCCAAACGCGTAACACCAGCCGTCCATCGCAGCATTTTCGTTTCCATTACGCTGAGGCGAGTCTCAACCTCGTTGGTTGCAGGCCAGCACTCAGCTCCATACATCGCTACTGGTCGGACGATGGTTCTATAGATCTTCGATTTAAGGCGTTCCGGTATCTTCCTGTCGCATAAAACGCCTGTCATCGAGCGCCATTTGGACCACGCTGCGCTCACGCGCGAGTTCACCTCGAACCTATCACACTACCATCAGACGCAATTGCAGATCCAAGGTACTTGAAGTTTGTCGTTCGTTCTAGCGCAGTGCCATTGATCTCAATGGACCCGGCTTCGTTTACGTCTGTCGTCAAGTACTCAGATTTTTTGACGTTTAGCTTGAGCCCGAACATCGCCAAGCGGTCGTACCAAGCTTGCGCTTGTCGCTCGAGTTCGCTCTTCTCTTCGCTTGCAAGCATTACGTCATCTGCATACAGCAGCGTCCAGGGGGCAGGCTTCTGAAGGTCTCTCGAAATGGCATCCATTACGACAATGAATAGGAGCGGGGAAAGCGCAGAGCCCTGGTGAGCACCAACGGAGATAGGAAACTCAGCCGATGTGCCGGCTGGCGCTCGCACACTACTCTTTGGACCAGAGTAAAGTATGCGCACCCACTCAATAAGCTCTTCGGGAACACCGTGTTGTCGTAAGGCGTGCCATATAACCTCACGCGGTACACGATCAAATGCTTTCTCTAAGTCGAGAAAAGCTATGTGCAGCGGTTTCTGCTTTTCGCGATGTCTCTCTACCAGAAGACGAGCAGCATGTATGGCATCGATGGTGCCACTGCCCGCTACGAAGCCACATTGATTGGTGGAAAGTTGGACGATATCGCGAATACGTCCATCTAAAATTCGCTCGAAGATTTTCATGCTGTGCGAGAGCAAGCGAATTGGACGGTAATTCGTGCAGTCCGCAGGACTGCCCTTCTTCTTCCATATCGGGATCGTCGTGCTTTCCTGCCAACTACCAGGTACCTTCTTTTCCGTAACAACCTGGTTGAAAAACTTCGTTAGCCACTCAGCAGGACTCTAGCACCTCAACTTCCATAGGTCGGCCGCTATATCATCGGGGCCCGTTGCTTTGCCTGGCTTCATCTTCTTCAAAGCCGCTTCCGTCTCCTCCGCAGTGATTTTCTGCACAGGACCGTGCGTAGGAGGGACGCAAGGGATGGGCGGGTGGGCAAACTCTTCTGCCGAAATTCTCTCGAAGTAGTCATGCCATCGTTTCATAGCCCTCTTGCGGTTCGTCAGTAGATGGCCATTCTCATCGTTGATGCCCAAGAATTTCTCCATGTCCTCGGCCTGACGATGGCGTGCCTTGGCAAGTCGATAAAGATGTCGTTCACCATCGCGCGTCTCGAGTTTATCGCTGAGATCATCATAATGGACGGCTTTTGCAACGGCTACGGCCTTCTTTGCCGCTTTTTTTCCCTGGTACATACGCCATTTGTCTGCAGTCTTGTCGCGCGGGAACGCGTGATATAATTTTTTTTCTCTCGGACTTTTTCTCTTACGTCGTTAGTCCACAGCCACGCCAGCTTCTCAATCTTGCGGCGTCCAGGCTTAGTCATGCCTAATTCAGAGCATGCAACTTGTAAGATCGTATCGGTTGCATCTTTCCATGTTTCGTCGACGGTTTTCACCGTCGGTAACCGAATACGAGAAACAAAAGCTGCAGCGTTTTTCTTCAATCGCCACCACTTGATTCTCGGTGGACCGCATCGCTCGACATGCCTCAGCCTCGGAGGGGCGAACTTAAGAGTGCATATCACCGGACGGTGCTGTGTGGCGACAGTCTCGTACGGCACCACCTTCGCATCTGTAACCAGCTTTCGATCGCGATGCTTCACAAGGATGAAGTCGATCTGTGTCTTGGTGCTCCCGCTATAGAACGACACCAGATGGGAGTCACGCTTTCGAAATACGGTGTTCGCGATGATGAGGTTATGCGAGTCCGCATACTCAAGGATTCGCTCACCATCAGCGTTACGTGCTCCATATCCGAAACCGCCGTGACAGCTGCGACCATCTTTCGCAGTCCCCACATGACCGTTGAGGTCACCTGCGATAACGACAGCGTCTTCTGACGATACCTCTGCTGTCTTTTCATCAAGCAGGGTCCAAAACTCATCCTTGGCTCTCTCAGAGCAGCCTGCCTGAGGAGCGTATGCAGAGAAGAAATGATACATACGCTGTTCAGCAGCGACTACGACCTTCATCAAGCGGTCATTAAAACGTTCAACGCTTATAATCGCATCTCGGAAACATTCGGAGACGATTACACCAACTCCGCTGGTGGTCCTGGGACTGCCGCTGAATGGCCTTGAAGCCTCGGCCTATGTCCCTCGACTTACAACAGGACCACCTCGTCTCCTGTACCGCACATAAGTCGATTCGTCTTCGCTCCAGTGCTTCTGCCAACTCCCACGAGCGGCCCGTCAACGTACCCACATTCAGCGTAGCTACGCGGGTCTTGCCTACGTTACGGGACTTTCGGACTAGCTCAGTTTCCCCCCGATGCCGTCCTCGCATCAGGGACCCTCGCATACTTCTCACACTCGCTGGGCTCGCGAGTGCGCGTCGGCTCCTGCGGACGCCGTAGCATTATCTCGATACTCACTTAACGTCATCAACCATGTGATGTGACATGGGACCTCCATAGGCCGGTCTGTCCCTAGGGCCTTTCGCCTGTACACGAATGTCTGTGATTAGCTTAGCTCGCAGAGGCGAACAGTTTCCAGTGGCACCACGTGGAGGAACGGACATCGCCACCGCACAAATTGAGTGTATTACCTTGTTTTGGCCCAACAATTGCCGAATTGCTCAAAAATCGCTCACCTCGCGCGTCGTTGCGCGACTCCGTGTGGCAGACCCCGCCTTTGATAGGGGGTCTTATTTATAACTAATCCCCTATTGCCGTTCGAATTGTGGGTTGATGTGAAGGCTTACGGGTTACCGTAGCGTGCTGTTGTTGTCGTTGCGTCGTGGATCGCGCCGGCGTCACGTGGATATTCGATCGATGCGCACTCCCTTTGAGCGACGAGAACTGTTTTAGCACAAGCAGCTGGGGGGTGGGGGGTTATCCTTCGTAGAGATGTCTGTAGGTTTGCGTGCTCAATGACAGAAACGAGCTCCGATGGTAATGGCTTCGGGGATGTGCAGGTTTGTGGATATTGTAGCAAGCGCGAGTGAAAATTCCAACGACAGTAGGGAATCTCATCACCTATAATTCGCTTAATCCGTGGGTCACGTTGTCACTCACGGAGAGGAAGGACTGAAGGGCGGTGGATCACCAAAGTTTACGACATATTCAGCGGGCAACGTGTCAGGGCGCGAAGGGGGATCAAGTCAAGAGCGTAAGGATTCAGAAGAGTGAACTAGACGTCGTTCAGCGTGCGTCAGGATTCAGAAGACGTGTTGAATACGTCGTCCAACGTGCGTAGCTATTCGGAAACGAGCTGAAGAGGTCGTCCAACGTGCATCAGGATGCAGAAGGCGTGCGGTAGACGTCGTCCAACGTGCGTTGGGATTCAGAAGACATACTGAAGACGTATGTAGTCCAACGCGTTTCGGAATTCAGAAGACCTGCCACAGGCACCCAATTTGTGTGGGGATTCCGAGTAAGGGGGACCAGTAGGAGGGGACCAGTGAAGAGAAGATCAGCAAAGGGGGTCCACTAGAGGGAGGGGGGGGGGGTAAGGACAGGGGAGAACAGCATTTTCCCCAATATCGTCTAATGGGTTTCTGAAGACGGGTCACAGATTCGTGCCACGTGTGTAGGGGTGCAGGAGTGTCATAGACGTCGTGGCATCGTGATGACACCTGAGTCGAGACTCATTGTCGCATGTGCATGCTTGTCCCTCACTCGGTTTTCTTGTCAGCACCTAGGTAAGGAAGTATGAGCGGAAAGGGGGGGGGGAGGTAGAGAGAGTGACTATGGGATTTTGAGGATGTTATTGCCGCGGACCGTAAACGCTGTTGACCTGTCGACCAATACCAATTAATTTTAGTTATATTTCTGCAGACTCCCATGACTTTGACTCTCATGATCTGTTTCTCGCCATGTAAAAAACGGGCTCTTCGGAGAATAAATCGCGTACTGCGATAGAGAGTGGATGGGTTCATAGGAACAGTGGAGATTTTGCCCTGCCATATCCCGCTCCACTAATTTATATAGCAAAACCAGTTTTTAATGTAATAAAAGTAAAAAGGCCTAAAGAAGAAGAGAGGAAGATTGGGGTTGTTCTGTTCTCGGATTTTGGTGGCAAAGTCTCCAACTAGACGATTGGCCTCCCCTAGGCCGCTGAACGTGTGGTTAGTTACTATTGCTACCTCAATAGGGTAGATGAGTTCTTTAAGTCTAAGCCAAGATCTCCGGGCGACGCTTATGGGTGAATGTTCTCCCTTTCATTTTATTTTCTATTTGATGTTTTTCGAATCTCATTTTTGCATTTTAGGTCCACCTAAGATGCGGTCTATCACATCCTGGGTGAACCATTGAAATTCTCTGCAGCCACTCAACTCGTATGGAGCCCTCTGGGAATTGCTAAAACCTCTAGAATCAGATAGAAATAGACGCAGGCGTATGAGAGCACAAATGGTGTAGGGGAACACTTGTTCGACGCGAATGCACACGTGAGCTGCGTCAGCGCCAACGTTGGCATTCGATCGATGTGCATTGGTCTCTTGTGTGCCCGCGGAGCAAAAAACCAAACATACCTGATTTTCGTGTTTTCTTGCATTTGGTCTAAAATTTAATTCATGATCTGTGCCAAAAGGAAGCGAAAACCGAATGATGATCACTCACTTTACCCATTTGAGCAAAAAGACCAACTGCCGAAGAAGTATCAAGTAGCAATACAACTATACTCAATGAAACGCAGATAGTTCCTATGATACCACAGACATAATGATAATAGTTTCATTCAGGAAAGGAACTTTAAAGTAAACGGTGTAGATAGAGATATTCACAGTTTCTAAGGGAATGGTGAGTCATTAAGCCAGGTGCACACTAATTGTGATTGCAAACTTGTGGCGCACTTCGGACAAGGATGAAAGGATAAAGGATAAAGGACGGCGTTACTCAATCCCTTCTGGGATGCGCCAGCGCATTCTACTTCTATGGGATGTCGTGGAGGCGACACGAATGCGTATTTGGCCATACAATGACTTGCGGTGGCCAGCAAATGAACAAGTCAGCGCTTTATCCTTCCCAGACAAGTCTGCTACCAATTCACCGACCCAGGAGGGATGGAAGGCTTGGTTGGCCTGAGCGGGAAATCCAAACTAGGAACCTGGTATCGGGTGCACGCTGGCGCCTCCTCCGACTGCGCTACACGCGCCCTCGGACAAGGAGAATCCTAAAATTGAGGTATCCTATCATATGATAAAACGGGAACGAGTGCTCCAGAAGGGAATTTACTCCACCTCTTCCTCATGACATCCGCAGAATTTGTACAAGAATTCTTACGCTAAGAGCGTTGAGTGAGGCTGCGTGTACTGTTGTGTTACTGTATCAGGACATTGCAGCCTGGATAAAGTTAACAGTGAAAGAAAAGATACATGTTGGATAACTGCTTTGAGCCGGATTCATCAATGACTTACAGCAATTCAACAGGGAAAATACAGGCGAAATCCCTGATAGCGCTGCTCATCAAGCGATATGATGAAGCATTTCGCCGCGCTACCAGGGATTTGGACTGTGTTTTCTCTGTCAAATTGCTGTAAGTCGTTGATGAATCCGGCCCTGGACTTTCATCCCGAATTCTCTTGTTTGATTGGGTACCTGATAGACGAAGGCCTCGAATGTTGAAAATACTTTTTGGAATGTTGTTCAATGTACATACAGTTCATAAATAAAAATGGACTCCTTGAATTGTCATGCTACTTTTAATATTGACGAAGAGTCATGGCTTGCACCCCAAACCGATCAATATTTCCTTGCCCTCCATGACCAGACAAGCCATCCCTTCCTTGCCAGCGAATTGCTACTAGAATTATCAGGGAATGAAATAGTGACTTACCTAACCGCAATCACGCAAGTGACGCTACAGGTAAGATACACACCGCACGAAAGAGTCTCACTAGCTATCAGTGTGCACTTCAGTCATATCAACACTAAAGGGCCTAATTCCCATCTCAGAGAGCCTGGGGCGACAAGCGATGGACGATCCGCCCACTCTTCCGGCGAAAATCGCTTGCTAAGAAGCGCCGGACGACGCCAGGATGTTGGGGGAAGACTAGAATCCTGCGATCGAGCTGTCGTCCGCAACGTGTCGAGATGGGCCTGCTGACGCGCTTCGCGGCTTCAGCAGTTGAAGCCCCCGAATGCTCAGGAGACTCCGCCCCTGTGACGTCATCAGACACCGAGTTGACTAGCGCCGTACATTACGTCACAGCACCAGCGCCGGCGATCGACTCACTGCCGCTGTCTGGCACCCTGCACCGGGCGGCTCACCCTCTTGCTCTCTGCCGCGCTGCGTCTCTGCCCCGTGCACCAGGTCTCGGCGGGGCTGCGCTGCGTCTCCGTAACCGGCGCGCGGCCATCGCGTCTGAACGCGGCCAGACTCGTCACGTCGCCTATTCCAGCAATTTTTGTTCGCATTTCATGCTCTGCTGCTTACCTTGTTCCCATCGTTGGAAGCCTGAATCTGGATATGCGTTAACCTTCGAATTCACATAACTCTGCAGCAGTTTTCCTCTTGAAGCCTACAACCTGGTTTGTTAGTCGCTCGGTGCTAAGATTTTCTACTGTTCCCAAAGTCGCCGCGAGTCTATGTCGAGGGCGTTTTCAGTCGTTCCTCTCCCGAATCGAGAAAGGAATTATTATTATTATTGTCAGAACAGGGGTTGGCCTAGAGGTCTGCTTGTTTTTAGTATGTGTGCTGCCGTCGTCTTCAGCACGACTGCAGGACAAGCGCTGCACAATGCAGGACAAGCGCTGCACAATAAGCCGCGTGCACACTCCGCTGCGGCAGTGCGGCAGCCACGGTGAAGCGTAGCGCGGAGGGGCGGAGTCACACTGCGGCAGCGGAGCACGCAGTGAGGGGCGGTATGCACACTTCGCTGCCGCAGTGCTGCCGGCAGCGGCCGCAGCGACAGTGGCAGCGAGGAATGACCCGAGCATTCCTCACTGTCGCTGCGTGCGGCCGCGGCGCAGTTCAACAGTGCCGCAGTGTGCGGGACCAGCTCCGTCCATATTCCACTGCCCGCTGCCCGCTGCAAGGTGTGCATGCGGCTATACGACACAAGCACTGGACAATATTAGGTCTTGGCCGGAACGCTTGCCGGTTTTTACTCTTTGCGCTGCCGTCGTCTCCAGCACGACTACAGCACTAGCCCGGCTAACGAGGGAGCCTTGGTCAGAAAGTCGCGCCAATGACCTCAGGTGTACTACGCTCGCCGGCAAATTTTCGTAGCGTTGTCCTGTGTTCTAAGACGAGTCCTTCCTTGTGCTGCCTTCGGTCATCGAAACTCTCTGAGATGACCCCGAAAGAGCGATGAGGAGGTCGAAGCCTTTTACGTGGAGCTGGAGAGGTTCTATAAGGAAGATCACACCTTCAAGGTGATCGTCGGTGACTTCAACGCCAAGATCGGGCCAGGAAGGTCCCTGGAAGAACGTCACATCGGTACCCACGGTTCGAAGAGGAACAGAAAAGGAAGAGAAAAAGAAAGGCTGTCTAAGTTATGAAGTCATATGAGGTCAGAGATTTGCCAAATTAAATCTAGAGCTTTGCTTGGTACAAAAGCACAACTACTATCAAGGTCTAATGATGTGATGGTTTGTATGGTGGTGGCCATTACGA
Organism: Heligmosomoides polygyrus bakeri; assembly: GCA_947359475.1. Classification (NCBI taxonomy): domain Eukaryota; kingdom Metazoa; phylum Nematoda; class Chromadorea; order Rhabditida; family Heligmosomidae; genus Heligmosomoides; species Heligmosomoides polygyrus. The sequence goes on from OX375868.1 coordinate 57,657,380, forward strand.
AGCTCATCGAGGTACCGCCAAAGTAGAAGCTGCCGCTGTGCCTTACGTTCATCGACTTGAAGAAGGCATTCGACTCTGTCGAAATTGAAGCGGTCATCGAAGCCCTGCGCACTCGGGGCGTTCCTACTCAGTACATCAGAGTACTTCGAGAGCTGTACAGTGGATTCACGACCAAGATCTCACCATTCTACAATGACGTCCTCATCAACTTGAAGAGAAGGGTTCGGCAAGGAAATATCCTATCCCGAAGATCTTCAGCGCCACCCTCGAAAACGTTATGCACGAACTATGGCAAGACATGGAAGTGAAGATCGACGGTCGGCAACTGCACCACCTACGCTTCGCCGACGACATTGTGCTCATAGCACCGAGCATTAGCCAGGCAGAGCGAATGCTGGCTGACTTCGATCGTATATGTGGGAACGTTGGACTGCAGCTGAATCTTACGAAGACGATGTTCATGAGGAACGGACAAGTTTCTGATGCCCCATTCTCGATCAACGGAACGAACATCTCCGAATGCTCCAGCTACGTCTATTTGGGTCGCGAAGTCGGCCAACGACCTAGCGTCAGAGCTGAGCAGGAGGAAACGAGCGGCTTGGGGAGGTTTCAGGAGCGTCGAAGAAGTCGTGAAGAAGACGAAGAACGTCCGGCTCTGCGCCCATCTATTCGACTCCACCGTTCTTCCTTTCCTAACATACGCCTCAGAGATTTGAGCTATACGAAAGCAGGATGAACACGCGATCAGCGTCGCGCAGCGTGGAGTCGAGAGGACGATGCTCGGAGTGACACGACTCACGCAAGTGAGAAAAGGCTTCTGGAGTTCCGAGCTCCGTAGACGTTCGAAGATCAGAGACGCTGTCCCATGGGTTTCGTCGAAAATTAAGTGGGCCGGCCACATAATGCGCATCCCAGACCCTCGCTGGACGAGAGCCGTTACCAACTGGATTTCGCGAGTTCTCAAGGGAAACCAAGACGCCTCCAACGCGTTGTCGTACTTCGTCGTGAAAGCCCTGGACGAGCGACATGACGCTCTTCGTGTTCCTCGAGCGAGGACCATCCATGGGAGCACACTGGCACGCGACAGGAACAAATGAATACGCTGCTGGCGCTCGCTCGAGCAAGTCTGTGATGGAACCAGACTGCTTTAAACAGTGTAAACGAAGAGGAACCGGAATCAACGACGCGATGGAACAAAGCACTGCATCTAGGTCAAGTTTGAAGTAGGGTGAAAGTTGTTTAGATATCTAAACTGTACTCGATAGGCCGAATCCAGCGGTGGGGCTCGGTTTCCCAAATTTTCTGCTCCCAAGGGTTCCGACGCTGCGACGCTCTGGAGCGTCGCCGACGACAAATGTGGCAGTAATTATGAGCGGTATTGTATTCAAAATTATCTGAGAAAAACGATAATAACAAAAAACTTTGGAAAGCTTCTATTGCTGAAAGTTAGCGCGTTGACGACTGTGTCGTTCCTATTCGTCCGTATGGGGCTGTGTGGTGCAATGCCGTGTCACGGTCCCGCCTTGCAGAAAAATCGATTGGTCCTACGCACCACGCACGCGAAAACCATGAGTTCATCAACGTGCTAAGATTTCACTGATAGGGTTTTTTATCGTATTTTTATTAAACATCTCTCTACTAGCGGGCTAGTGCTCGCATGGAGATGGTACACGCTCATAGAACAATCACGCAAAACAGTATCGCAAAGAACTAAGAAAGGAGGGATCTGTCTGGTCTATCTCACATTTTAGGATGCCTTACCGGTACGATGCAGGGACGAGCCTACTAATGGTAGTTACTGTTCTCTTGAATGACTATTACGTTTCTTTTCTTTTTTTACACCCTGAAGATAATTAGCTTGTTTGTTTTGCTGTACACACTTTGTTGATAGTGAATTGTTTGTTTTACATTTGGCTGTTACACTCCATTCCTTGAGCTTTAGTTGTTGATCTTACTGTTTTGACCTCACCCACTCCCACAACCAGATGAAGCTGGAACATATAACGTTTCCTTGATTTTTTATTTTAAATAGTAGCTCGCAGCTAGTTGCATTTTTTTAACGAAAATTAATGTTTAGCGAAAATTCAAAAAAAAAATGTTCCGTTAATTTCGTTAAAATATTTAACGCACACAAGTTTTTGTGCACTTCTAGGTCAAATTCATCAACCGTTTACCGCCCTCTACCGGTGAAATTGCCGCCAAACCAGATACTAATGAATACCATATCAGGTTGTTGGCAGTATTTTCGCTGTTAGAGGGCGGTAAGCCGTTGACGCATCTGGCCCCTGGTCTCTAATATCGGATAAGGAAGACTGGTCAATAAAGATACGAAATAGAGTGTAGTCCAGCACAACACATGAAAAGTCATGAAAGGGTGACCAAACATATCTAGCCCGGCCGTCGGACATAGCATTTTCGTTTCTATTACCCGAAAGCGGGTCCAAACTTCGCCTCTGATTTGGACAGATATTCATTTTTCTTCCGACGAAGGTATTGTTAGTACAACCCCTCCCCCTCCCTGGGGCCACAGACTCCTCCTCGTGCCCCGTTGTTCGTCGCCGAACAACGCTACGCTTACGCGTGAACTCGCTTCACCCAGTTGCCTACATTTGTTGATCCCCGGTACTTAAAAAGGAGAGATAACTGAATGAAAAACGAAAGTCACGAGCAGATAAATACAAGTGCAAATTAAGTACGTCTTGCTGTACCTTTTTGTAAAATAACCAGGGGTATCGTTTTAACCGTGGGGGTGCACAAACATTCCGACTATGGGCTTGTCGCTAAACATTTAAAACTGTTAGTTATGAAGGAAGCAAAACCTCGACGACGTGCACTTCGAAATTTTATTTTTAACAATCTGATTCTTTGGAAATTCACGATGTGACGGAGAGATGGGATGGAGATGGATCCAACAAATAAAATCACAGAAACTGTTGAAAAATTGGGAGGCTTAGTGGCTTCTTACTGTCAGCAAATATACCATGTTGCTTGTACTCTTTAACGATGCCGACGTAGTTCTAAAAATGAGCAAATGATGCATTTGAGAAAGAAGTGGTTCGCAAATACTTTCTTCAGCAAGCATTTATGTCACCCATCCATGACAAACATTCATGAGAGAAGGAAGGTCGTGGTGAGCCAGGCCCTCAGCGACAGGAATCGCGTCGTCGCAGTGTAATGGGTGTAAGGAATGTAAGGTATAGTAGGGTGGATTAAGGGATAAAGGGATAGAATCTGTTTCGATCTTCACTGCGCCTTGTCAGCCTGACCCAACAGTCGTGATATGTATAGCGATATCGTAAGGAATACAACAGCGGCCCAAGGACAAGTGGGTTAGATCTCTGCCAATAAACCCCATCTGTTATCGGACCACCTGCGCGAGGCTATCCAGTAAAACACCGCTCACGGAGCAGAACAGAAGGACACTACATAACCACCCAGGCCACTTGGCATTTCGACTTCTCTTCTCGGGCCTTCTCTGGCTTGGGCTCACCCCCTTTCCTTTACCCTTCATGTCCTCCTATTCCTTCTTCTTCTTCTTCTTCTTCTTCTTCTTCTTCTTCAGCGTTTGTCCCGCATCGTAGCGGAGTCCGCTATTCTGGTGTTATGACGCCACCTTTCCCGATCCAGCGCTAGATCAGGGTAAACATCAATAATCTTCAAGTCCGCATGTAACGTATCTATCCAGCGCTGCTTCGGGCGCCCTCTAGGCCGCTTTCCAATTACGTCTAAGTTAAGGCCTATCTTGCGGACGCTGTCTTCCTTTCCACGCAGAAAGTGACCGTACCATCGCAAGCGAGCTTCGCGCATCTTCTCGGCTATCGGCGCGACACCGAACTTCCGCCGAATAGCATCGTTTCGAATGCGGTCCATGCGCGTGACTCCAGCCGTCCAGCGCAGCATCTTCGTCTCCATGACGCTGAGGCGCGTTTCAACTTCCCTGGTCGCAGGCCAACACTCAGCGCCGTACATCGCTACTGGTCGGACGACTGCTCTGTATATCTTCGACTTCAAGCGCTCCGGTATCTTCCTATCGCAGAGCATCCCAGTCAACGAGCGCCACTTCGACCAAGCTGCACTCACGCGTGAATTCACTTCAATCATCAGTTTGCCGTCAGACGTGACTGCTGATCCCATGTACTTAAAGGCCGAAGTGCGTGGGAGCTCGATGCCGCTAACCTTGATGGAGCTGGACTCACTAACGTCCGTCGTTAGATATTCGGTCTTCTTCACGTTCAGTTTTAGTCCAGACCTCTCCAAGCGAACACACCAAGCTTGCACCTCTCGCTCCACCTTTATCTTCGTTAGCGAGCATTACGTCATCGGCATAAAGCACGTCCAAGGGGCGGGGTTATGAAGATCTCGTGTGATGGCATCTATGACGACAACAAAGAGAAGTGAGGAAAGCGCAGAACCCTGGTTTACCCCGACAGAGATGGGAAACTCCATTAAGGTTGCAGCTGCAGCTTGAACTCGACTCTTTGGACAAGAGTAGAGAATTCGCACCCATTCTATGAGCTCTTCAGGAACTCCATGATGTCGCAAGGCGTACCATATCACTTCACGCGGTACGCGGTCAAAGGCCTTCTCCAAGTCGAGCAAGGCGATATGCACCGGCTTCTGTTTCTCGCGATGCTTCTCTATCAGGAGGCGGGCGGCGTATATGGCATCAATGTTGCCACAGCCAGCCACGAAGCCGCACTGACTGCTGGAAAGCTGGACGATGTCACGAATTCGTCCGTCGACTTCCACAGTTCTGCTGCCACGTCGTAGGGCACAGTCGCTTTGCCTGGCCTCATCTTCTTCAAAGCCGCTTCAATCTCCTCCCCGGTGATCTTCTAGACGGGGCCGTGGGTTGGAGGTGTTGAGGGGATGGCTGGATGAGGAAATTCTACTGTAGAGATTTCCTCAAAGTAATCGCGCCATCGCTTCAATGCCTTCTTGCAGCCCATAAGAAGATGGTCGTTCTCATCATTGATGCCGAAGAACTTCTCGATGTCCTCGGTCTGGCGATGGCGATTCTTTGCGAGTACAGATACCGCTTACCATCGCGCGACTCGACTTTCTCGTTGGACAACTCCATAATGAGTGACTTTTGCAACAGCCACGGCCTTCTTTGCAGCTTTTTTCGGTTCTTAGTACTTCCGCCAGTTATCGGCTGTCTTTTCGCCGAGAAACACGTGATAGAGCGTCTTCTTCTCTCGAACATTGGCTTTCATGTCATCTATCCACAGCCAAGGGCGCGTGTAGCGCAGTCGGAGGAGGCGCGACTGTCGCGTGCACCCGATACCAGGTTCCTGGTTCGGATTTCCCGCCCAGGCCAACCAAGCCTTCCATCCCTCCGGGGTCGGTGAATTGGTATCAGACTTGTCTGGGAAGGATAGAGCGCTGACTTGTTCATCGGCTGGCCACCGCAAGTCATTGTATGGCCAAATACGCATTCATGTCGCCTCCACGACATCCCGTAGAAGTAGAATGCGCTGGCGCATCCCAGAAGGGATTGAGTAACGCCGTCCTTTATCCTTTTATCCTTATCCACAGCCATGCCTGCTTGTCGACCTTCCGTCGTCCAGGCTTCGTGATGCCGAGCTCCGACCGTGCAGCGACGAATCGCTTCGGTTACCTTCTTCCAAGTTTCGTCGACAGTTGTGACTGTCGGTAACCGCAGGCGAGAAATCACAGCTGATTCCTTCTCTTTCATTCGCCACCACTTGATTCTTGGTGCACCGCATCGCTCGACCTGCTTCAGCCTCGGAGGGGTGATCTTTAAAGTACAGATCAGCGGTCGATGCTGTGGGGCGACCGTCTCATACGGCACGACCTTCGCGTCTGTGACAAGACTTCGGTCTCGATCCTTCACAAGGACACTATGGTGAGGTTTTGAGATTCCGCATATTCAAGGATACGCTCACCATCTGCGTTACGCGACCCGTAACCGAACCCACCATGACAGCTGTACCCGTCTTTCGTCGCGGCGACGTGCCCGTTAAGGTCACCAGCGACTTTGATGACATCTTTCGACGGTACTTCTGCTGTCTTGCCATCAAGCAGGCTCCAAAACTCTTCCTTGCCTTGATCCGAGCAGCCAGTCTGCGGAGCATACGCAGAGAAGAAGTGATAGAGTCGCTCCTTCGCGTCGACAACGATCTTCAGCAACCGATCGTCATAGCGTTCGACACTTACAATCGAATCACGAAATCGTTTGGAGACGATTATTCCGACAGCACTGGTGGTTTTGGGACTTCCGCATAGAACGGTCTTGAAGCCACGTCCTATGTCTCTTGACTTGCTGCAGGACCACCTCGTCTCCTGCACCGCACAGAAATCGACTCTTCTACGCTCCAGTGCTTCAACCAGCTCGCACGAGCAGCCCGATAACGTACCCACATTCAGCGTTGCCACGCGGGTCCTGCTTACGTTACGGGACTTTCGGACTAGCTCAGTTGCCCCCGATGCCGTCCTCGCATCAGGGACCCTCGCATACTTTTCATACTCGCCGGGCTTGGCGAGTGCGCGTCTGCTCCCGCGGACGCCGTAGCACTATCGCGATACTCATGTAACGTCATCAACCATGTGATGTGACATGGGTCTTCGTAGGCCTGCCTGTCACAAGGGCCTATCGCCTGCGATCGAATGTCCGTGATCGTCTTAGCTCGCGGAGCGAGCAGTTTTCAGTGGCACCACGTGGAGGAACGGACATCGCCACCGTCCTCCTTCTATTCCTATTAAATAATAAAGTATTCACAATGAAGGTGTTTTGTCATTTTTAAATTTAGATTAAATTACTAAGGAAAGGAAAGGCTTATATCCGGCTTCCTCAGGGGCCGCTACACTGAAACCAAACCCTGAGGGAATCGAAGATATAACAGCAGACGCTACTAGGCGACGTCCCCCCCCCTCTGCCTCCAACTGGCTCTTTCACAATCGAGAATAACAAAAAGAGGCCTATGGTATATTCTCGGAACGGCTTAAGGCCCCCGCACATAGGACAGGGACGCAGAGCTCGCCGCCAGCGGGAATAAGGATAAAGGATAAAGGATAAAGGACGGCGTTACTCAATCCCTTTTGGGATGCGCCAGCGCATTCTACTTCTACGGGATGTCGTGGAGGCGACATGAATGCGTATTTGGCCATACAATGACTTGCGGTGGCCAGCCGATGAACAAGTCAGCGCTCTATCCTTCCCAGACGAGTCTGGTACCAATTCACCGACCCCGGAGGGATGGAAGGCTTGGTTGGCCTGGGCGGGAAATCCGAACCAGGAACCTGGTATCGGGTGCACGCGACAGTCGCGCCTCCTCCGACTGCGCCACACGCGCCCCGCCAGCGGCGATAATGATGTGAATCCTTGGCGATAGTAATGTGAATCCAGCGGCGCCCGCGGCCGCCGCAGAGCGGCATGATTCATCATTTTCGCCGTCCGTCGCTCTCTGCAAACGTGTGCGGAGGACTTTATGCGATAGAGCAACCAACTATCGCAGACATCGAACACCGTGTGATGTGACACGAGTCCTCGTATGCCGGTCTTTCCCAAGGGCCTGTCGCCCCTGCAATCGAATATCCATGATTAGCTCAGCCCGCACAGCAAGCAGTTTCCAGTGGCACCACGTTAAGGAACGGACGTCGCCACGACTAGTTTTATCAATTGTTTTGGTTATTTTTGTTAATGACAATCGTGAAGATCTAAACTTCCTAAATAAGCCCATCTTATAAGCTATGGGAGTTCGCACATCCAAAAAGGAAGATGGGAATGAAGCTACATAACTTGAACGCGGAATAAAGGAAAGACGGTTTGACTGTTTCTATGTGTTAAGCGGGTCTGTTACACGGTTCGCAGAAAACTGCTAGCTGAACTAACCAATAAGTGCCTGCAGTGATGTCAGGATGGGACATGTAGTACTTTGTTCTCCCAACATGACGTCTGCCGTTATTTAGGCCTAATGTTCAATGGTCGGATTCATCCACAATTAAACCCATGGGTATGAATATAAGGAGTAGAGATAAGATAAAGGTCAGGTAGAGATAAGGCAAGAGTCAGGAACTCAGGCTTCATCGTGGGTATCTCTACCCCCTATACCCACGGATTAGTCGCTGATGAATCCGGCCCCAGGTCTCCGACCTCTGGTATAATTCGTTCACGATACGGCAACTCCAACTCCATGAACCAAAGAATTTCTGACCTTGTCGCCAAATCTATTTTCCGTCTATTTTTTCGGCTGTCTAACAGTACAGGGAAATGGAACATGTATTCCTCTCACCACAATCATCATGCATCACAGCAGAAATCGATCATGAAGCTGGGTAACCTGAACAAGCCAGAACGCTGAACGGCATGGATTTGCTCAAGGAGCCTCACCCTTAACTAATCTATCAGACACGCATTATGACTTTAGTCAAGCCGTTAATACTGGTAAGCTCCTTGGCGTAATCTATCATTGATTTGTCTAAGGCTTTTGACAAAGTCTGCCACCACATGATTATTGCTAAGCTGGAATCGTTAGGGGTAGGAGGTAACCTTTGAAACTGACTGAATTCGTATTTGTCTAACAGAGGTATGACTGTAAGGGTCAGACTAAGCTGATGCTTCTTTTTCGAGGTATTCCTGTAACAGTGGGGTTTCTTCGAAAGGCGTATCGTTTCCCTTGTTATTTTTGATTTACTCTTCTCACCTTCCACGCGAACTTCGAATGGCGAGTGGTATTAAACTACAAGCTTACGCCGAGGAAACAAAACTCTATTGTGTCTATGGTCGAGTAAGTTGCGTGGAAGCGCGTTCCGCCCTCCAGCTTCACATTGAAAACATGTATAAGTGGGCTTGAAATTGGGGAGTTCCTCTGAACCTCGACAAGTGCACTGTAATGCACATAGGAAGTACTGACACCCCATCGTACATTGTAAATGGCCCTGCTTGAAGTGATTTATTTATTTATTTATTTATTTATTTAAAGCATGCATTCAACACGCAACAATATATTATACAATGAATACATCCGAAAAGAAATAAAGCTTGCAAAAAAAAACGAGAAAATTAATGCGGATCGAAGGTGACGTTTCGCATAACGAACGTTTTAAATGCACTTTTCGACAAACTAGGAAGATTGTCACTTTTGGCTAGTAACGAGCTCATCACGTTCAGATACCTGTAAGTGATGAAACATGATCTAATCCGTGTTCCAGCAACCGAGACGTACAGCATTGCTTTTCCTCTCCTAACTCTTGACAGTGGATGACCAAAGAATATTATTAGGTCTATAGACACTTTCCCAGTGAGAATTTTGTTAATCGTTAAGAGGTCAGCTAGTTTCGTTTTTTTTTTGTAAAGTGTTTAGAGACCAAGAGTTTTAGATCTGTCATTCCCTCCGGGTATATGGAGGTAATCCATTCCATCCATAGCACCTCATAAATAACTTTCGTGTAAAACTGTTTTGTACACTTTCAAGAAGGCAAATGTCTTTTTTCTTACACGGATTGAAGATAGTTGTTTCTGACTCTACAAATGGCCGCAGATATGTTTTGTAACCACGCAGCAGCACTTGGGGATCGTTGGTCTTCAAAATTTTGAAAAGATTGTAGATTCGATGCCTTGCTTGCCAACATCTTATAATGTTTACTGAATTTCAAATTGTTAGTTATCATAAAGCCTAAATCTCGTACATCATCTACCAATTTAAGCTCAGTCTCTCGAAGACTATGAGATTGCGGCCTATTCCCTGATTTTGTTCCAATGCGAAGGTAGCAAGATTTTTCGGCATTAATGCGGTAGTCCCCTTTGGTCGGCCCATTCACTTAAAAATCGATAGCTTTTTGGATTTTTTGATAATCGTCATCATTTTCTACTGCACTGTATATCTTAACATCGTCAGCAAACATATTACATCTCACTCCTAACCGTTCTATCGAATCAGGTAACTCATAAGTATACAGGAACAGAAGCTGGGACAGTACCCCTCCTTGAGGAACGCCACTATAAACATTAAACACAGACGAGAGCTGACCGTCGATCTTTACCTGATACGTCCTATGTGAAAGAAAGTCTTGAGTCCACTCAACTAATATAGGGTGTAATCCAACCATTCTCATTTTTCTTAGTATATGTGATTGGGACTTTATCGAACGCTTTCGAAAAATCAAAATAAATAACATCCGTACCTTTCTTATAGTCAAGATTTTTGGACCAGTCATTTAGGGCCGTCAGAACCGCAGTCTCTACCGATCTTCCTGGTAAAAAGCCGTATTGATTTTTTGAGATGATGTTACTCTCTTCGAAATGTTTCAGTATATTCTTTTTAACAATTTTTTCGAATGCTCTTGCGAAAATAGAGGTGAGGCTTACAGGGCGGTGATTTCCGGATCATTTAACGGAGGTTTTTTAGAAATAGGTGTGACAAAGGCATGCTTCCATCTTAATGGCACTTTACCAGTTATAAAACTAAAGTTGAAAATATGCTCAAGTGGGTGTACTAGGTGTCCGGCGACTTTTTTCACAAACGCGAGCGACACAAAGTCAGGAGAGACAGATAAGGAAATTGGCCATTTTGTTAAGATTTCTAGGATCTCTTCTTTATGAAACCATAAACCCGAACCCATTTGAGGTTGCACTCTGGGGGAGGGTATTTGAGACAGAGTGTCTGGACTTACTGGACTACTAAAGTGTTTCTGAAGCTGGGAGGCCAATAGGTTTGCTTTCTGGGTAGGCGTTGTGTATGAGTGGCCATTTGCATTGAACAAGGTGGGAATAGACGTATGACAACCGCTACGGCTTTGGATTCATTTGAAAAACTTGGTTTTTTCAGGAGACTGAATGATCTTCTTTTCAAAATAGCGGTTGTATCGTAAAATAGCTTTCTCAACCTTTCTGCTGAACCCTGCGTATCGTCGCCAGCTCTGAGTGTTATTGTGAGCAGAAGCCATATTCCATAGTAAGGAACGATAATTTGTCATTCTTCTAAGGTAGTTTGGGAGCGTGAATTCACCTGTCCTAGCTCTTTTAGAAGGCACAAACGAGTCAATTACATGGTGAAGAATTGCTAAAAATGCTTCATACTTCTCATCCACTGTATCTAGCGTGTATAGGCTATCTATCCAGTCAACACTTGCGAGATAGTTTGATATGCTAGTACAATTTGCAGCATTGAAATCCCACCTAGCGTCGGGTTTATCAGCACTATTGATACGGATATAAAAAGTAACTGCTGCATGATCCCTGCCTCCTATTGGTGGGTCTATGGCAATTTCTGAAACGCAGTCTTCCTTGTTACATAGAATCAGGTCTAATAGAGATTCTCCTCTTGTGGGTATAGTGTCAAAACGCTTAGGGCCGCGAGTTTCAAATAGCTCAGAAAAAAGAGACGCACTTTGTCCCGTATTACCTCTGGTGACATCTGGCATATTGAAGTCGCCTAATACAATAATGGATATGTCACAAGAACAGAAATCACTAATAGCTTTAGCAAGGTGACTATTACCTATCGAATCACAACATGGGGCTCTATAAACACCAATGACCCTGTATTGGTCTGAAAAATGCTCAACGTCACATACTAGTTACTCATAGCAATTCCTCACAGATTCACTGAATATCACATTGCAAGAGAGGAATCGCTTTACTAAAAGAAGGATACCTTTTTTAAAAGTTCTGTCACATCGTAGTCCTAGGTACTGACTAGCAGCGACTCCAAGTAGAGGATTTAGTTCGTTATGGGAAGTGAGCCACGTCTCGGTTAACAGAGCAATATCAAAAAAATTTTCACACATGTACATAACGAGAAAGCTGTTATTTTTCACCACAGATCTTATGTTAGCAAGCAAAAAAAAAGGATAATAGCGTGATACCCTGTGACAACCTAATAGTTACCCCAATGAATGTTGGACGGGGGCTGAGATTGTTGTTGGCTTGATGACTGTAGTACATCGGAAGCTTGAGTAGCCTGAATTGTCCCTGTGCTACGATCATCAGGCTGCAGGCCGCGTGCAGAACAACGTTCAGCTCGTTCCCTCTCCTCCCTCGATAGAGACGGCCGAAGAAAGATCCCTTTACGAGGACGAAGAAACGTAGTCGGGGTGTCCGTCTCACTGCTTCAGCTTGGTGTCTGCTTGATGGTAATTCAACCTTTATTAGTCGCGGTCTATTTAGTTGTAGCCTTCCTATACGAAGTTCTGATAAAGGCCTGCATTCTACACCAAGAAAATCCAGAATCTGATTGACACGATTGAAATCAGTAGAATTTCTGGCGAAAGCACTAGACTCCGACGATTATTCCATCAAGATAAGGAAGACTTGTATTTGTTGATTTTTTACTTCCAATTGAATTGTTCCCGTCTCTCGTTGCTGGATTTACTATAAGTTGCTTTATTATTTATCAAAATCGCATACCGCTCTACAATCCACTGGTTTGGTGTTTTGAGTTTCTTCCCATAGTCAGTTACCTTTGGGTGTCGTGGCTACCTGTTAATTGGTTGTTCTGGTGATGTTTTTTTGTTTAGTTTCTTTCTTTTCTTCTGCTTCTCCTTCTGACATGTTTGAGTTTGTTTTGTTCCATATTCTAATGACTATGGCACGTCATTTTTGGCGTAAGTAAATGAATAAATAAATGTCTCCTGATACTACGTAGGCAGGATAAACGTATAATTGGGGCGGGTCCTGTACCTCAAAGGTCTCTTTAACTTGATACGCACCCCAAAGGCTGCGCTGTGAGGTCGTTAACACCTGTACGCACTCTGCTAAATACCCAGGAACAGTGTCGTAGAGCGAAGAAAGGTGTGTTGAAATCTCATCCGTAGTCAACTTGCACATTTATTTATTTATTTATTCAGATATTTTTTTTATTCAGAATTTCTTTTGAACTTTCTCATTTTCTTCTATAAGAGAATTCTACTGTGGGGCCCATATCGGCGTACAGATTCAGATAACGGGCTCACGTGGAGACCGTGGAGTTGGAAAAGCATAACAGGATCTCGCATTTTGAAGGCTCTAAGGAGAAAGATTGCACACTTAAGGGCATCAATTACTTTTTTGTGGATGTAACTAAAAAATTGAAATTGATATGAATATCGTACACAACTTCCAAGTTGCGTATCTGGCCAACACAATTCGACACAGCTCCACGTAGAGTGAAAAAGAAGTTAGGATGGCCTCGCTCCAGCTTTATGACAGTTTTTTGCACGGCAATATCTAACCATAAGTCCAACACTTCTGACTAATGTTCGAAAGGACCTATTGCATCTTGAAGCTTTTGACAAAAGGAAAACGTGGCTTATACGTTATAAGGGGGAGGTCATTCGCAGTAAACTGAAGGAATTCGTAAGAATGGAGTGGACAATTATCTAATCGTAAGAGGGCGTAGACAAGAACCAGCCGCTCACACTTAAGCAAAGCCTCTAGGCCACACTCATACGATCATTTCCGGTGTTCAGTGATCAGTTGTCGGTATTACCTGTATAACCTGTTATCCCGTTGACCATCGAAATGCTCGAGCGGGCGCCAGCAGCATCTGGATTCGTCCCTGCCGCGTGCCAGAACGCTCCAAAGGATTCACCTCGCTTGAAGGACACGAAAAGCGTCATATCGATTGATAAGGACCTTCAAGAAAAATGTACCAACCAACGCATGGTGGGCGCCCTGGTGTTCTCTTGACATTCCGCTGAATCCAGTCGGTGATGACTCTCTTCCAGCCGGTCGGTTACAGTTCACGAAGATTAATTGAGCAAGTTGAAAGATTAGAGCTCAGAAACCTGACCATATTCTGGGATAGAAGTGTGACTACCTATTGAACATTTCTTTTATTTATCTATTTATTTATTTATTCTTATCGCAGAAGGTTCCTAGGCGGACAACATTAAAAGAACACAATAAAAAGAAACAAAACAATGCACATCATACAACTCTCTGAAGGCAGAAGAAAAAAGACTTGAACATAAAGCAATCACGAAAACGCTAGAGGCGTTATGTGGGTAGTAGCTTATTAAATGAATGCAAAGACAATCATAAGAACATGGTCCTGAGAGTAGTAAGTCGAACTTCCAAAATCTTCTGTGGTTTAGAAATGTTGAACTAACCGTGCTCAGGCTTAAGCTTGAGGTTCGAGAATCAAAGAGAGGGGGGGGGGGTCGTACTCTTTCGGTTTTGTAGAGGATTCTCTCATATTTTTTAGGTTTTTAGGCAATGTTTGTAATTCTTAATAAGTTTTTTCAGGAGTGCCTACAAAAGCGTGGAGTGTCCTCTTCGTTCTCTCTGAAGTGTTGAAATTGAATATTAAAATAGTTTTAAATGGAGATTGTTTGACGAATAAAGATTTTCTGCCTGCAGATTCGGAGTCAATGAGAGGTTTCTATTTTTTCAGATTTTTTTCCAGGAAGTCACGCACACGATGTTTCCTGCTTGAAGCAGCGACATTTACGTCCGAAATTACACTCTATGAAGTTTCAAAGTGTTGCTTGCTAAGGATGACTTAAGTGCTTTCCCTTCAGGACTTTTTGAAGCGCTCTTCGTATAGGAACGGGGCGCAATGATACCATGGGGGGCAGCCCACAGGCTTAGACCGACTTAAGCGTAGCAGTCGGATGTGATGACGTGGAATTTTCTACATTGTACGCAAACTGACGCGTACGTGCGTGTAATGCAAGTTGCAGCGAGAGAGGCCTAGGTCAAACGGGTAAAAACTCGTTCAAATGTATGCTGGCGCCCTCATAGTAGCATTGCGCCGATGACGGAATGGCAAACGAGTGGACTTGTTATGGAATTGACTCTCTCTTTTCTGCAGGAAACAGCATAAGAACATCAGTTGTACCCTACAATTTTTATGCCACATTTTGACACATGGTAATGAAACCTTATTTTACTGAAACGATCTTCTGCATAAATATACGTCCCGATTTCTGCCATTTGCCGAGTGGAAGTTGCTATTTTTACAACCTGTTTTTTTAAAGCGTAGAATCCACTTCTTATAGTTCATTAAGCTTTGTGAATTTTTCAGAAACTTCAAAAAATCTCCGAAATAGTAGTTTACGTACGACCATTGTCTTCTCCGATATCATCGATCGCAACTGAAGGATGGTCTTCTCGCGGAAAAAGTCTTCTACATTCTTTAGGAAAGAACATGGAAAATTAGGCCATAAATATGGCACCAACGTCATTGGAGTGACAAAACTCGATGTCCAAAAAAATGACTATTACTCGGTAAGTTTTTCGAAATGTGGAAAGGCGAATGGTTACTTGAAAACTAGAGAAACAGCGCTTTCCAACCATATTAGAAACATTTTTCAACAGGGAGGTCTTTATACGGGGCGGTGGGAGTTCGATTTCTGGTCCATTGTTGCAGAAATACGTTCCAGAAATCAAAAATAGAGAAAATGTGATTTCTAACCATACCAGAACTGATTTTCAATAAGGAGGCCTTCATCCGGGGCGGTGGAGGGTCCTGGTCCATTCTTAGAAAAAATCGACCAAAATTGGAACCCTCTGCTGTACGAAGACCACTTTTTTGAGAAACGATTCTTATATAGTAAGTTAGCAATTTTCTTCTATTTTTTAAAAAGCTATTTAATTTTTTAGATTTTGAAAAAACCGAGTTATGATAATTTTTGTGAAATCACTCCAATATCGATCAGAGTCTACGATAAGTTCATCACAAAATTGATCATAACTCTGTTCATTTTTAAAATTGGAAAATCAGAATGGCTTTTGCTCTCGTCTGTCAGTCCGTCCGTCTGCCCATCTGTCCTTCCCTCGGTCTTTCATAGACATCAAATAACAGGCGTCCGGGTTCAGATGAAGTGTCAACGACATCGTGTCACGGGCGTTAGAAGACGTGTCGCCGATGTCGCGCAAGGGGGGGGGGGGGTTGAGAAGACATCTCACCGACGGCGTTCAACAGACGTCCGGGTTCAAAAGACGTATCACTGATGTCGCGCAATGGGTGTCTGGGTTCAGAAAGTCATCATCATTTTCAATAGCGTTTGTCCCGCTTGCTGGCGGGGTCCGCTCTTCTGGTTTGGTGACGGTATTTCTCCCGATCAAACGCTTGGTAGGGATGACCACCGGCTACCTTTAAGCCCATATGCAGCTTATCTAGCTAACGTTGCTTCGGGCGTCCTCTGGGCCGTTTTCCAGTTACTTCAAAATTCAGGTCAATCCTACAGAAGGTGTCGTTGCTAGCGCGAAGGGCGTGGTCATACTATTGAAGACAAGCTTCGTGCAGCTTCTCGGCTATCGGGCGACGCCGAATTTTTGTCGCATCGTGTCATTGCGACGCAGTCCAATCGTGTTATTCCAGCCGCCCACCTTAGCATTTTCGTCTCCATTACACTGAGGCGGCCTTAGATTTCCTTCGTCACGGGCCAGCACCGTACGTCGCCACTTGGCGAACAACTGCTCCATACACCTTCGACTTGATGTAGTCAGGTATTGTCTTGTCGCAAAGCACCCCAGTCAACGAGCGCCATTTAGACCAGGCTGCACTCACACGTGCGTTCACCTCCAACTTTAGGCTGCCATCGGACGTGACTGTTCATCCAAGATACATGAATGATGTAACTCGTGAGACCACAGTACCATTAATCTTGATGGATCCGTGCTTATTCACATCCGTCGCCAAGTATTCCGTCTTTTTGACGTTTAGCTTGCAAGCGATCTCACCATTCCTGTGCCTGTCGCTCGAGTTCGGCTTTGTCTTCACATGCAAGCATGACGTCATCGGCATACAGCAACGTCCAAGGAGCTGCCTTTTGGAGATTCGTGTAATTGCATCCATGACGACCACGAAGAGCAGTGGGGATAGCGCAGACCCCTGGTGTCCGACAGAGATTGGAAACTCCATCGAGGTGCCCGCTGGTTCCCGCACTCGGCTTACTGGGCACGAGTAGAGAATACGCACAAACTCAATAAGCACTTCAGGGACGACGTGTCGTCGCAAAGCGTACCATATAGCTTCTCGCGGGAGGCGGTCGAAGGCATTCTCCAAGTCCAGGAAGGCGAAATGCACCGGTTTCCGTTTCTCGCGGTGCTTCTCTAGCAGAAGACGAACGGCGTGTATGGCATCAGCCGTCCCACAGCCGGCAACGAAACCACACTGATTATTGGAAAGCTGGACGACATCCCGGATACGTCTATCGACAATTCACTCAAAGATTTTCATGGTGTGCGAAAGTTGGCGAATCGGACGGTAGCTAGCGCAGTCCGCAGGACTGCCCTTCTTCTTCCAAATCGAAATAGTCGTGTTTGCTGCAAACTCTCAGGCACTGTCTTCTCAGCAACAACCTGATTGAAAAACTCTGTCAGCAGGTCAGCAGGGCACCAGCCCTTCGACTTCCACAGCTCGGCCGTTAGGTCGTCAGGACTTGTGGCTTTGCCTGACTTCATCTTCTTCAGGGCTGCTTCAGTTTCGCTCACTGTTATCTTCTGAACAGGACCGTATACACAGAAAGAGCAGCAGGATGGCAAATTCAATATTCGAGATTTCCTCGAAGTCGTGCCATCGCTTCACAGCCCTCTCACCATCAAAAGAGGCTGTTCTCATCCTTAATGCCAAAGAACTTTTCATTATCTTCTGCGTGGTGACAGCAAGCTTTAGCGAGTCGGTAAAAATATCGCTCACCATCGCGTGTCTTTAGTTTTTCGCTCACATCAGCGTAGTGTGCGGCTTTGGCAGCGGCCACTGCCTTCTTTGCCGCTTTCCTCCCTTCTCGATAATTCCGCCATTTACAACCTGTCTTGTCACCGATAAATACGTGGTACAGCCGTTTCTTTTCCCGGACCTTTTCTCAGACAACGTCAGTCCACTACCAAGCCTGCTTGTCGAACCAACGCCGTCCAGGCTTCGTTGTGCCGAATTCGAGGCGCGCAGCCCGAGTTATCGCTGCGGTAGCATCCTTCCAGGCTTCGTCGACAGTTGTTACCGTCGGCAATCGTTTGGGAGAATTAACAGCTGCTTCCTTCTTTTTAGTCGCCACCGTTTGATTCTAGCCGTTCCGCACCGCTCAGCAAGTTTACACCTCGAAGGTGATCTTCAGTGAGCAAATTAGTGGACGGCGTTACGTGGCAACCGTCTCATACAGCACGGTGTTCGCGACTGTGACAAGGCCTTGGTCGCGACGCCTAACAAGGACATAGTCAATCTGCGTTTTAGCGTTCCCGCTATGAAACAAGATGAGGTGGGAGTCACGTTTTTCGAAATTTGGTATTCACGATGGTGAGTCATATGAGTCTGCATACTCAAGCATACGCTACGCTCACTATCGGCGTTGCGTGACCCATATTCAAAATCACCATGACAGCTGTAGCCTCCTTCGTTGCACCGACGTGACCATTAAGCAGGGTCAAGCGTAGGGTTCGATTTTTGCTGAAAATTTACGACCCCCCCCCCTCAGAAGCGGAATTCGTACGACCCCTCCCTCTTTCTTCCACTGTTTTATTTCTTGTTTTCTTGATTTTTCAAGGTTTCTTGTGTATTTTGAACTCTTTAATAGATTCTTCTTTTCAGGTGCGGGTTTGGCACTGAAGAAAACAATGAAACGAGTTCCCTGAACAATATGTTTTCAAAACACAATGAAATTTTCTAAAATTTTGAATGCTATTTTCGACACCTCAAATTTTCTGGCAGCAATCTTCCAATCATCACTGTTCAATTTATGCAGTTTTTTTTCAGGACGTCATGGACACGGAACATTCTTCTACCTGAAGGAGCGACGTTTGCATCTGAAATTGTGCTCTGAAATTGTGTTATATAAAATCTTGAGTATTACTTTCTAACGACATCTTGAGTGCATTCCTCATAAATTTTTTTGAAGCGTTCATCGAATCGATTATGGAGCGGAAAAACGAAGGATGGACGATGGTCTTCCCTATGGAAATAA
This sequence comes from Heligmosomoides polygyrus bakeri, assembly GCA_947359475.1. Lineage (NCBI taxonomy): Eukaryota > Metazoa > Nematoda > Chromadorea > Rhabditida > Heligmosomidae > Heligmosomoides > Heligmosomoides polygyrus. The sequence continues at coordinate 57,676,226 of OX375868.1, forward strand.
TGTTCTCCCATCCTAAGGAAACGTCATAAGAAACGAAAATGAAACTACATAAACCCATGCTCTGTGCATGATACAGCAAAAAAACAACATAATTCTCCGCAGCGATGACGGAACTGCGATGACGATATGATTAGGATGGATCGTAAGCAAAATTCTCGTTTTTCATGAAAAAATGTTGTCAATGTTTTTTTTAGCCGAAGCAGACTACCCATAGAAATAAAATTCTGCCACAAATACTTCCAAGTCTTGATAAACGCACAGCGAAAAAATCATTTTTGATTTTCTGGATCGAACAGGATGAATCGATCTCCGGTCGACTTTGCACCAACGTCATCGGAGCATAAACTTGAGCGTTCACAGAAAGGTTCATAACTCGATAAGATTTTGAATTTCGAAGAACTCTCTAGCTTTTCGAAAACAAGAAAAAAACGCTTTCCTACCACGTAAAAACTATTTTCAAAAAGAGGGCTCTTCGTGCGCGGCGGACGGTTCAATTTTTTAGCGAAAAAAGTTGAAGTGACTACACAAAAATACTCATAACTCGGTAAGTTTTTCGAAGTTTCAAAATTTCTCTAGTTTTTCAGAAACTAGAAAAAGTCTTCTCTTGCTGTATAAGAACCAATTTCCAAAAAGGAGTCTTTATGCGCGGCAGGGCGGCCCAATTTCTTGTCCATTTCGCGAAATTACGTACCGAAAATCGAACCCGCCCCCGCCCCGCATGAAGACCCCTTTCTTGGAAATCAGTTCTTATATGGTTAGAGAGCACACTTGCTCTATTTTTTGATGGCTGAAATATGATCGGCGAAGGATTCAGTTTACGACTTCCGAAAATTGATCATATCTCGACTAATTTTTCGAAAATCAATAATTCTTTTCGGCCATTAAAAAATATAGCGAATGTGCTCTCTAACCATGTAGGAACTGATTTCCAAGAAAGGGGTCTTCATGCGGGGCGGGGGGATCGATTTTCGGTACGTATTTTTGCGAAATGGACGAGAAATTGGACCCCCCACCGCGCATGAAGACTCCTTTTTTGGGAATCGATTCTTACACAGCAAGAGAAGACTTTTCTTCTAGTTTCTGAAAAGCTAGCGGAATTTTGAAACTTCGAAAAACTTACCGAGTTATGGACTTGGAAGTTTTTGTGGCAGAATTTTATTCGTATGGGTGATCTGCTTCGGCTGAAAAATAATTTTTTCATGAAAAACGAGGATTTAGTTTACGTCCTAATCATATTGTGATCACAGCGGAAAAGCTTGGTTTTTACTGTATAGTAAACACGACTTAAAATTTTATATGGCACGGTTCCACTCTCTGCCGTTTTTCCTTCAGAAAGCAGAAAAGTTTTTTCCGCGAAGAATCTATCCATCCCTCAACTGTTGTCGATCATGTCAGAGAACGCGGTAGCCGCACGCAAACTGCTATAACTCGGAGATCTTTGGTGCTTCTAAAAAATTTACACAACATTTAATAGATGTGTGTTCTATGTGTCAAAACACAGGTTTTAAAACTAACATCTTCCAGGTGATTAGAATACGTGATTATTCCACTGTGATTTGGGTCGATATTTTTTCGGCAAATGACGCTAAATCAGGATCATATAGCAGATCGTTTCAGAAGAACATAGTTTCATCACTGTGGGTAAAACGGGCTTAAAATTCTATAGGGTACGATTTCACTTTCAGGCGTTGTTTCCTGCAGAAGAGGGGAAATTCTTCTCGAGGCAATTCCGCCTTTCGGTTGCCATTCCTTCATCGATTCGAAGAGTGCTTCAAAAATCTTGTAGGGAAAGTTCTTAGGTCGTCCTTAGTAATTGACATTTAAAATTGTAAAGAGTGCATTTTTTAAAGTAGATGTCGCTCCTTCATGTAGAAAACTCCATGTTCATGACCTCCTGGCAAAATCTGAAAAAATGAAAGCCTCTCATTGACTGTGAATCTGCGAACAGGAAACCTTTATCTCCAGGAAACGCGAGTACTTGTATGTAACCGCATGGTCGTAGCCACACCTGGAAAAAATAACTTATTAAAAGATGCAAACATCTAAAACCTGGAATTAGAGAGAATCCTCTGCCAAAACCGAGAGAGTACGAGCCCCCCTCCAGACCACGCCATACTACGACTCCCTTCGATTCCCGAACCTCAAGCTTGACCCTGCCATTAAGGTCACCTGCTACAACAACCGTATCTTGTGACAGTACCGCTGCTATCTTCTCATTAAGCAGGGACAAGAACTCGTCCTTGGTTTGCTCGGAGCAACCTGTCTGCGGAGCATACGCGGAAAAGAAACGACATCGTCGCTCTTCTACAGTGACAACAGTCATCATCAAGAGGTCATAGAAACGTTCTACGCTTGCAATCGCGTCACGGAAACGCTCAGAGACTATCATACCGACACCACTGGTGGTCATGGGACTGCCGCACAGAACGGCCTTGAAGCCGCGGCCAATGTCCCTCGAATTGCAGCGGGACCACCTCGTCTCCTGCACCGCACAGAAATCTATCTTTCTTCGTTCCAGCGCTTCTACCAATTCGCAGGAGAGGCCCGTGGACGTACCCACATTCAGCGTTGCTACGCGGGTCTTGCCTTCGTTACGGGACCCTCGGACTAGCTCAGATGCCGTCCTCGCATCAGGGACCGTTACATACTTCTCCACTCGCGTGACTTTGCGATTACGTGTCCTTCGGACGCCACAGCATAATTTCGAGAACTCTGAAACGTCATCGGCCACATGATGTGACACAGAACGTTAGGCCGGCCTGTCACAGAAAATGTGTCACCGATGTCGCGCAAGGAGTGTCCGGATTCAAACGACGTGTCGACTATGTCGTGCAAAGGAGGATTGGGTTGAGATGAGGTGTCACCGACGTCGCTCGACAGGCGTCCGGATTCGAAGGTTGCGTCACCCATGTCGCGCAGTGGGTGCCTAGATTCAAAAGCGTTGTCAACGATGTCACGCAATGGGTTTTCGGTTCAGACGATGTTTGACCGCTGAGTGACCAGTGAAGAGAGGACCAGGAATGGGGACAAGCAAAGGGGAACCACCAAAGGGAGGACCCATGAAGGTGGGATCAGTAAAGGGGTGAACAGTGAACGGAGAACCAATAAGGGGGAGGGGATCCAGCAAAGGGTGGACCGGCAAATAGGGATCTTTGAAGAGGTGATCTGTAAAGGGGGACCAATAAAGGGAAGACCAGTAAAGATGGTGGTGGGGAGGGGACGGGTGCTAAAGGGGGCAAGTGAAGAGAGGATCAGTAAGGTGGGGCCAGTGAAGGTGGGAGCATTGAAGGATGGGGGTCCAGTGAAGGGTACCAGTAAGGGAAGGGGTGGTGGAGCAGTGAAGAGGGGACCAGTAAGGGAAACTAGTAGTAAAGGGGCAGTGAAAGTGGAGTCTACCAGAGAGGACCAGTAAAGGGAGGACCATTGAAAGTGGGAGCACTAATGCTGACAAGTGAAGAGAGGGGTGGAGGTCCAATGAAAAGGGGATCTGCACGGGCCGACGACTTGCGACCGACAACTCTTCCGCGACCGCCCTTCGCAATGAGCACAAGATTTTGTTTTCGAATATTTACATGGCTCCATATGAACAATGTATACCAAACGATGCTCTAGCTCCTGAGCTCAAATATCTTTTTAGTTTTTGAAATGAATGGATTTTGGGCGAATTATGTCAAAAAGACACAAATACCGCAAAATCGTGGTTTTTGCGGCGTCTATTCAAAAGACGCGTCCGGTACTGTAGTTCGCATAATAAAGAAATTGTGGTCGTGGAGATGTGCGTTTTCCCTTAATGTCTTCTAGGTGGAGCGTGCGAGGTTTTTTTTCAAGAGTTAAGGCAGGATAGAAGAGCATAACCTTGCACATATAAGTGTTTTAGTTTTCATTTCTTTCCCACATTGAATCAAACGAATGCGATTACGGTTTGATGGGATCTCTCTATTCACAGCATCGATTCACACGATACTTGTATTCCATCCCATCGCGCACGAGAAGCTGACGGCAACAGCATCACCATAGCAGCGGAATATGGGATGGTCGATGGAAAATCACAGTTCCCACACTTGCCAAAAAGGTGTATCTGAATTCGAAGAGAACTAAAACAATGCAAACGTTACTCTGGCCCAAACGTCACAGCTCGTGGAAAGCCGTTCTTTGTGAAGCCTAACGGATTTCAAACGGTGGTTGACTAAATCCTTCATATCATCCTCGTTGTGCAAGCGAAACTGGTTGGACTAAGGGAGAAAGGTGAAGAAAAGTGCCGTTGATATTGCAATTGTCTGCAGTTCTCCAACACCACATGCTGCCGTTTTCGTCGACAGCGCGGCGCAGGTCGTCGGTTTGCTTCAGTTTGGATGCACTTCTTCCATTCATCCACCAACGACACTGGTTCCGAGGGGCTCCGCTCTATCAAACTCCATCGACGCTGATATCGGGCGTCGATGGGAAAATGAATGCCGCTTATGCGTGGCGTTCCTGTGGCCGCGTGCATACCATTATTGCTTTCGGCTCATCCTTCTCTGTTGTGCGGATAACTTCATAACGCGGCTCTTCCGTGTTCTCCCCATAATTGTCCTTTCCAACTCGTTCCATCGAAGCCTCGCTTTGTTTTCATAAGTATCACGAAATCAAGAATAGCTGCGCCACAAAATCTCCCTGCTAGGAATCCCTACACCCTCCATGTTGTCAGTTATCAAGCCTTGCTTTTCGTATTTGCGGTGGTGGCATATTCATGCCTATAAGCGATTGTTCGGGCTCTTAGCAATCTCTGCTGTTGGACATGAAACTTAATTGGGTTAATCTCTTATTGAGAAGCCGCGAAGAATCTCGGCCTCAAAACACACTCACCAGAAAGTCCTTCATCTTGGAACTGTCTTTTCCTTAAAACTGTCCTACATCGAATTCCGTCGTTTGCTAGTACTCCCTCCTTGCCAATATTCGGACAACGTGCACTGCATCGGAACTCACTTTTTGGCTTGAGCAAGCCTTTGCGTAATTCGAATTTGCTGAAGGACGTCTATTGACATATTTTTCTTACTATCAATTGTGCGTATCTCGTTTTCTTAAAAGATTTTTCACAACGAACCGGCTAATTTCCACGATTTTCAACTATCGCTCGAGTGCGTCAACTAACTCAACATTCACTCCAACTGAGCAGGATGAAGAAGTTAAGGAGAGGCTGCAATATTTGGCCATAGATAACTGCGACACCTGCTTAAACGGAGTCGATAAATAGAAGAGCTGGTTTCTCTAATGAGAACTCCGAGTATTTCGTTGAGGTGTGCCCCGCTCTAGACATTAATTGTAAGTAAGAGATCGATGAAAGACGAGGGGTCTAGTAGGTGGTAGCAGCAGTCGTTCAGTCTCGATCTCGCTACACTTGACAATGCCGGGGACTTTGTGTTTCTAACTGGGTCTATTCTCCAATGTTCCTGCATCCTGCTTAAGAGAGCTCTGCAAGGAACCTAATGCCCTTTCTTACATGAAGCACCTCTAACGCTATAGGAGCTATGATGCACCAGGAACAGTTTTATGTTTCCAGTACTGCATTGTCATTGAATGTTAGAATGAGCAGCTCGCTTTGCCTGTTCGTTGCCGTCGGTCCCCTCCGTCTAGCTATCATCGTATTTTAGCTTTCGGTCTTTTGATCCCTCGCGCATTTATTGCATGAATTCTGCTTCCCTTTCCAGTCATAGAGTCGATCCCTTCAGGATGTTCCACTAGGCTACCTCACCACCGATGTGAATGCTACTGTTGTATTATTTAATAGGCATTGACGCGCCCCACAATCTTATGCACTTCGTTCCAATATGCGTAGCGATATCTCCATGGTTCTATAAAGAGTGGCATTCTGTTCGCATTGCTCTCCACTCGCTCTTTCACAGGATCTTCATCGTTGTTGACTTCCTCTCTCCCACTTCACCTAGTTGAACAGTAAAGCCTGCGCCAGTGTTGACCTGCATGGCGGGTACCAGATGCAGCTCCTCCTGAATGTCACCCTGCTTTTGGCTGATTCTTGTGAACTCGCCTATGGCGCCACTGTTTATTCCAGTTTTCTCACCAATCACGATTAGGAAGAAAAAAAACTTTGATTTCTCACTGAGGGCAAGCAATGACTAACGGTTTCCGAACTCGTCACGCAGTGTGTCTGAAAAGATTACAGCACTTCTCTCTACATTAATGGCTAAAATAGCTTTTTTTTTAGCTCTGTCGCGCGATTAAAAGGAACAACAGGACCAAAATATGGGTGCAAAACGAGATCACCTATGCTTGTGATCACTGCATTGTATTTCCACATGTAGCGAGTAGGTTTTGTTGAACAGTGTTATAATCACGAAAGTCCACTATTAGTCGCGGTCCTAATTTAATCTTGACAACATCCTACTTAACCGTTACGCGATGACACGTTGGACTCTGGACCCGCCCAGGCCTCACCTCTAGTCGAGAGTAGATTTCTCTTTCTCCTCAGAATGTTCGTATCCGTGGAGTGGAACGAGCCTATGAAGAGTCGTCGGGACTTTGAAAACGCAGCAACGAACCCTCCGCCCTGCCCCTGATCACTCTCTCATGTGCGGAGACTGCTGCTGCGAACGCGGCGATAACTTCGAACTTGGCATGCTGTCGCTGGTTATTGTTCTTGATATTAAACACTCAATCGAAAGTTTCCACCTGCTGTGAAGTCCGTCCATCAACCATCACATTCTCGTGGTGACTTTCACCTCGATCGGTCAACTCTCAGCGGAGACCTTCTAACCTATCATATCCCACCATATGAAAGAGTTTTTCCGTCGATGGCAATTGGATATCGTTTGAAAGCTGACGCATATATGAGCAGGTAGCTTACTGGAGGAGAACATAGGAGACAATCATTGAGCTGATAAGACGATGCGTTCGGTTTAATCATTGACTTCGGCCTTAGGGAACGTTTGGAGCTCCTCACCAACACGCGCATATTTTTGGAAAACTTCCGGTCCGGCGTCTGCGTAATTGAATCCTTTGATGTTACCGCATTGTACACCAACGTGAGCATCGATTCCGCAATGCAGGCCATCTCAAAGCTTTTAAACGCGCACATTTCCCATATAAACACGTATAGTTTAAATGTTGGCCAAATAATAGCGGTCCTTAATGTATGCCTCAGCTGCAATATTTTCCGTTGGTCGGGTAGGTATTATGGTGGCGATGTCCGTTCCTCCACGTGGTGCCACTGAAAACTGCTCGCTCTGCGGGCTAAGCTAATGACGGACATTCAAATGCAGGCGACAGGCCCTTGTGACAGGCCGGCCTACGAAGACCCATGTCACATCACATGGTTGATGACGTTACATGAGTATCGAGATAGTGCTACGGCGTCCGCGGGAGGCGACGCGCACTCGCAGAGCCCGGCGAGTGTGAGAAGTATGCGAGGGTCCCTGATGCGAGGACGGCATCGGGAGCAACTGAGCTAGTCCGAAAGTCCCGTAACGTAAGCAGGACCCGCGGGGCAACGCTGAATGTGGGTACATTATCGGGCTGCTCGTGCGAGCTGGTTGAAGCACTGGAGTAGAAGAGTCGATTTCTGTGCGGTGCAGGAGACGAGGTGGTCCTGCAGCAAGTCAAGAGACATAGGACGTGGCTTCAAGACCGTTCTATGCGGAAGTCCCAAAACCACCAGTGGTGTGGGAATAATCGTCTCCAAACGATTTCGTGATTCGATTGTAAGTGTCGAACGCTATGACGATCGGTTGATGAAGATCGTTGTCGCCGCGAAGGAGCGACTCTATCACTTCTTCTCTGCGTATGCCCCGCAGACTGGCTGCTCCGATCAAGCCAAAGATGAGTTTTGGAGCCTGCCTGATGAGACGACATCAGAGGTACCGTCGAAAGATGTCATCATAGTCGCTGGTGACCTTAATGGGCACGTAGGTGCTGCGAAGGACGGGTACAGCTGTCATGGTGGTTTCGGATACGGATCCCGTAACACCGATGGTGAGCGTATTCTTGAGTATGCGGAATCGCATAGTCTCACCATTGTGAACACCGTCTTCCAAAAACGCCACTCCCACCTCATCTCATGTTATAATGGGAGCTCCAAGTCTCAGATAGACTTTGTGCTGTGAAGGATCGCGACCGGAGCATTGTCACAGATCCTGCCGTATGAGACGGTCGCCCACAGCATCGACCGCTGATCTGCACGCTAAGGATCGCCCCTCTAAGGCTGAAGCAGATCGAGCGATGCGGTGCTGCAAGAATCAAGTGGTGGCGAATGAAAGAGAAGGAAGCAGCTGTGATTTCTCGCGTACGGTTGCCGACAGTCACGACTGTCGATGAAACTTGGAAGAAAGCAACCGATGCGATACGCCAAGCCGCAAGGTCAGAACTCGGCACTATGAAGCCTGGACGACGCAAAGTCGACAAGCAGACATGGCTGTGGACGGACGATGTGAAAGCGAAGGTTCGAGAGAAGTCGCTGTATCATGTGTTTCTCGGCGACAGAACAGCCGACAACTGGCAGGAGCATCAGAAGGCGAAGAAGGCTGCAAAGAAAGCCGTGGCTGTTGCGAAAGCCACTCATTATGGTGATGTCTACCGAAAGCTCGAGTCGCGCGATGGTGAGCGGTATTTGTGCTTGCTAAGACCCGCCATCGTCAAACCGAGGATATTGAAAAGTTCGTTGGCACCAATGATGAGAGCGGCCATCTTCTAACAAACCGCAAGAAGGCACTAAAGCGATGGCGTGATTACTTTGAAGAAATTTCCACTATGGAATTTCCTCACCCGGCCATCCCTTCTGTGGGCTCTGTTCACGGTCCCGTTCACAAAATCACCGTGGAGGAAATAGAAGCGGCTCTGAAGAAGACGAAGCCCGGTAAGGCGACAGGACCGGATGATCTGGCACTTGATGTTTGGAAGTCGAAGCACTGGTATCCTGCTGAGTGGTTGGCTGAGTTCTTCAACCAGATAGTAAAGGAGAAGAAAGTACCGGAGTGTTGGCACAACAGTACGACGATTCCGATTTGGAAGAAGAAGGGCAGTCCTGCGGACTGCTTCAATTACCGTCCGATTCGCTTGCTTTCGCACAGCATGAAAATCTTCGAGCGAATCCTCGACAGAGGAATCTGTGAAATCGTCAAGCTCTCCGACAACCAGTGCGGCTTTGTGTCTGGTTATCGGACCATTCGCCCGACTCCTGGTGGAGAAGCATCGCGAGAGACAGAAGCCGGTGCATATCGCCTTTCTCGACTTGGAAAAGGCCTTCGACCGCGTACCGCGTGAGCTTATATGGTACACCTTGCGACAACACAACGTACCTGAGGAACTCATAGAGTGGGTGCGGATGCTCTATTCTTGCCCAAAGAGGAGAGTGCAAGCTGCTGCTGGAACCTCAAGGGAGTTTCCCATCTCTGCTGGGGTGCACCAGGTTTCTGCGCTTTCTCCACTCCTCTTTGTTGTCGTCATGGATGCCATTACGCGAGATCTTCAGCAGTCTATTCCACGGACGCTGCTTTATGCTGATGACTTGATGCTCGCTTGCGAAGACAAAGACGATCTCGAGTGGCAGATGCAAGTTTGGTGCGACCGTCTGGCGAGGTTCGGACTCAAATTGAACGTCAAGAAGACTGATTACCTAACGACTGACGTGAACGAGTCGGGCTCCATTAAGATTAACGGTACTGAACTTGCACGCACTTCGGTGTTTAAATACCTGGGATCAGCAATAGCGTCTGACGGCGGTCTGATGGTTGAAGTGAACTCACCGTGAGTGCAGCTTGGTACAAGTGGCGTTCGCTGACTGGCGTGCTCTGCGATAGGAAGATACCAGAACACCTGAAGTCGAAAATTTGCTGAGCCGTCGTGCGGCCGGTAGCGATGTACGGCGGTGAGTGTTGGCCTGTGACCAAGGAATTTGGAAACACGCCTCAGCGTCATGGAGACGAAGATGCTGCGCTGGACGGCTGGAGTCACGCGCATGGATCACATTCGAAATGATGCTATTCGGCAGAAGTTCGGTGTCGCGCCGATAGCTGACAAGATACGCGAATCTCGCTTGCCATGGTACGGCGACGTTCTGGGTGGGGAAAAAGACAGCGTCCGCAAGATAGGCCTTGAGTTGGAAGTGTCAGGAAAGCGGCCTAGAGGGCGCCCGAAGCAGCGTTGGTCGGATACGTTACACATGGACATGAAAGTAACTGGCGTCCACCCCTCTAGAGCAAGACCGGGAAAAGTGTCGTCGTAACACCAGAAGAGCGGACCCCGCGACGAAGAGGGACAAACGCTGAAGAAGAAGAAGAAGTCGGGTAGGTATTATTCACATATTAGAGGACTCGCCATGGGTCAGGGACTTGCGTTAAACCTGGCCATTGCGTTTAAGATCGAAGCACCCGCCCTCAATCGGCTCCCCATCTTTTACTGTAGGTACATTAACGATTGCTTCGTCATATGTGAGGACCAGTAAGAGATGGATGAGTGTTTTCATCTAATCAACAGCCAGTCTCATTTTATAAAACTGACCAAACTAGCGAAAACGGGCCACCATCTCTCACTGTTCAAGTGCAGCTCCTAGGGCCGGATTCATCAACGACTTACGTAACTTTAAAGGGTTGGGCACACTCGGCAGCGGCTTTAGTGCGTCAAAAACGGGGCGGAGCGCCGCTCTCAGGCTTAGGACATGTTTGCGGTGAGGGGCGGTCGCTCTTTCTTTCTCTGGTATCGGCATTGGACCACTGCCAACCATCGCTCAGCTGACTGGTTGGCTGGTTTGGTTGAGGAAAGGGCTTTCCTACCTTACTTATCTTATCTCTTGCTCAGGAGCGATAGCGTCAGCATCACGGAATGAAGCTAACGCTCATTCCGTGAAGCTAACGCTTGGAGCGCTGACGCTGGGCGTCAACGCTGAAGCGAAGTGTGCCATAAGCGCGTCGCCGTCCCTGACGCAGAGACACGTATTCTGCGTCTCTGCCCTATTCTTCATCATTGGAGCTGCGTCAAGCATCAGAAGTGTGCCCAGCCCTTAACGGAGAATTGTAAGCTTATCAAGCGATGTGGTGAGCGATAAGACGCGTTGTCTGAGCTTTTAAGCGGCTTATCGCTCACCATATCGCTTGATAAGCTTGCAATTCGCCGTTAAAGTTATGTATGTCGTTGATGAATCCAGCCCAGCAATAAAAGCATCATTGTGCACTATCGTACGGCTCATCCCAACTGGACTGAAAGCTGTGATAAGAAACATGTTCAATTCAGCAGCGCAAATCTACAGTGAGGAGCAAGAGCGCAAGGAATCTATAAATATAAGACGAGAAATTGTTGCACAAAATGGGTTAAGTTCAGAGACTTCACAAAGAGGTGGACGCAACCGGGAAAATAAAGAAGACACGCTGGGGCTCTCTCTAGCAAGATCACTTTCCTGATGCTGTTTATCTCTGAAGGGGTCGGCACTTCCATAAAAAAGCGCCCGAGGAGAACGGAATTAGATGAGTCGGTAATTCTTACGGAAGTACCGCCCAGTAACGAGCAGCGGCTGGTAGAATACCGTATGTACGATCGCCTTTGTGTTACTCCCAACTGTGTGGCCTTCCTGCTGGCAGGGAGGGAGATTGCGCCGTTTCTAGAACAGTTTACAGGATCACCTGTCACAGCTGTGGTGAGAATTATATCGGGGGAACTTCTCGCTCACTACATGTGCGCGCCAAAGAACACTTGGAGGGGAAGCAGAGGTCGCGGGTTTGCACTGCACTGGGTGACCACAGGGTCAACGCCCACCACGGAGAGGACTTTGGGGTCACATTCAAAATCTTAGCACGTGAGCCCCAAACGTCAATGCGGAATGCGCTTGAGGCATTTTGGATACAGGCTACTGACCCAAAAATGAACCAGAAGGGAGAGTGCCTATATATAACCTGGGAGCTCATAGCTAATATGACCTCATGGGAGAAATGATGTAACTGCTAAACAGTTTCAAGGAAGAAGTCACGCAGAGTATCATGTAGAATCAAGTGTGCAGAACGACGTGGAAAGCCACCACCGCTTCAACAGAATGGAGCTGCCAAATTTCGCGAGCGGCATGAGCGGTACTGCACAGCCTGATGGAGGTGGGAGAGGGGCTTATACTCCTACCAATGCAACTATTGCATATTATGCTCCTGTGCTCTGCGGGCGAGTAACATCAAAATTTTAGTTCTCATCTGGGATAAGAACCGCTTCACAAACCACATTTATTGGCTTCTTCAGTGATTTTTTCTAAGATTGCACCTATCTTGCATGCTTAAGACCACAGAACGCTACCACTTCGTGAAGAGAACACGTGCGAGACAAGCATTTAGATGTGTCGCAGCACTTGCAATATTATAATTCCAATCGGAAATTCGATGAAATCGGTGGATATCGATAGCCCGATCAAACTCATTATGAAACTCGCTATGAAACCCTTAAGAATTCTGTCTCTTCTAAATCAGAACGCTAGTTGTACTACGTCTGTGACACTTCTTCTGAATCTGGAGCCTAGCTGACGTGCTTTATCATGAAACAGCAAGAGCCTTCGCTTCTTTTGAAGCAACAGCATCCCATGTTGAACAAAACTCCAATTACTCGACTCGACTCGCTTGCTTTCACACAGTATGAGGATCTTGGCGCATCGTCGATAGACGCATTCGCGAAATCTTCAAGCATTATGACAACCACTGTGGTTTCGTGAGTGATGCGGCGCCACCGATGCAGCACATACCGCCCTCCTTCTGGTGTAGAAGTATCGCGAAAAAGAAAAGCCGGTGCATCTTGCATTTCTTGACCTGGAGAAGGCCTTTGATCGTGCACCGCGTGGGGTTATATATTATAGTACGCCCTTCGACAGCAAGCGGTTCACGACGAACTCGTAGAGTGGGTGCGAATGCTATACTCTTGCTCAAAGAGTCGGGCACGAGCTTCTGCAGGCACCTCGGTGGAGTTCCCATTGTTGTCTGATTCTGCATTTTCCCCACTCCTTGTTGTCGCTGTGCCATTACGCGAGACCTTCAGAAACCACTCCCATGGAGGTTGCTTTATGCTGATGACGTAATGCCCGCATATGTATAAAGATGAACTCGAGCGGCAGGTGTAACCTTGGTGGGACCGCAGGGAGATGTTCGGTCCTAAAGTGAACATCAAGAAGACCATGTACCTGACGACTGACGTAAATGAATGCGTATCCGTTTAGATTAATAGCGCTGAACTTTTACCTTCTTCTTCTTATTCTTCAGCGTTTGTCCCGCTTAGCAGCGGGGTCCGCTCTTCTGGTATGATGACGCCACTTCGCACGATCAAACGCTTGATCGGGGTGGATACCAGCTTCCTTTAAGTCCACGTGCAACGTATCAAGCCAGCGTTGCCTAGGTCGTCCTTTAGGCCGTTTTCCGGGCACATCTATGTTGAGGCCAATCTTCCGAACGGTGTCGCCGTCCGCACGAAGAACATGGCCATACCACCGTAGGCGAGCTTCACGTAGCTTGTCAGCAATTGGAGCGACGCCAAACCTTTGACGTACGGAGACATTGCGAACATGATCCAAACGCGTGACACCAGCCGTCCAGCGCAGCATTTTCGTCTCCATCACGCTGAGGCGGCTCTCAACTTCCTTTGTTGCAGGCCAGCACTCAGCACCGTACATCGCTACTGGTCGGACGACGGTTCTGTAGATCTTTGATTTTAAGCGCTCCGGTATCTTTCTGTCGCACAGAACGCCTGTCATTGAGCGCCATTTGGACCACGCTGCGCTCACGCATGAGTTCACCTCGCACGTCAGACTACCATCAGACGCAATTGCAGATCCAAGGTACTTGAAATGTGTCGCTCGTACGAGCGCAGTGCCATTGATCTCAATGGACCCAGTCTCGTTTACGTCTGTCGTCAAGTACTCAGATTTTTGGACGTTTAGCTTGAGCCCGAACGCCGCTAAGCGGTCACACCAAGCTTGCACTTGTCGCTCAAGCTCGGCCTTGTCTTCACTGGCAAGCATTACGTCATCTGCATAGAGCAGCGTCCAAGGAGCAGGATTCTGAAGGTCTCGCGAAATGGCATCCATTACGACAATGAAAAGAAGTGGGGAAAGCGCGGAACCTTGGTGAACACCGACGGAGATTGGAAACTCCGTGGATGTGCCGGCCGGCGCTCGCACTTGACTCTTAGGACAAGAGTAAAGAATGCGCACCCACTCGATCAGTTCTTCAGGGACACCGTGCTGTCGTAAGGCATACCATATGACCTCACGCGGTACACGATCAAATGCTTTCTCCAGGTCGAGGAAAGCAAGATGCAGCGGTTTTTGTTTCTCGCGATGTCTTTCCACAAGAAGACGAACAGCATGAATGGCGTCGATGGTGCCACAGCCGGCTACGAAGCCACACTGGTTGGTGGAAAGCCGGACGATCTCGCGAATACGTCCATCCACAATTCGCTCAAATATTTTCATACTGTGCGAGAGCAATCGGATTGGACGGTAACTTGTGCAGTCCGCGGGACTGCCCTTCTTCTTCCAGATCGGGATCGTCGTGCTTTGCTGCCAACTACCAGGAACCTTCTTCTCCGCAACAACCTGGTTGAAAAACTTCGTTAGCCATTCAGCAGGATTCCAGCACCTCGAGTTCCATAGTTCGGCCGCTATGTCGTCAGGGCCCGTTGCTTTTCCTGGCTTCATCTTCTTCAAAGCCGCTTCCGTCTCCTCCACAGTGATTTTCTGCACAGGACCGTGCGTAGGAGGGACGCAAGGGATATGCGGATGGGCAAACTCTACTGTTGAAATTCTCTCGAAGTAGTCATGCCATCGTTCCATAGCCCTTTTGCGGTTCATCAGCAGATGGCCATTCTCATCGTTGATGCCAAAGAACTTTTCGATGTCCTCGCTCTGGCGATGGCGTGCTTTGGCAAGCCGATAAAGTTGTCGTTCACCATCGCGCGTCTCGAGTTTCTCGTTGACATACTCATAATGAGAAGCTTTTGCAACGGCAACAGCCTTCTTAGCCGCCCTCTTCGCTTCTTGGTACATACGCCAATTGTCGGCTGTCTTGTCGCTGAGAAAAGCGTGATATAGTCTTTTCTTCTCTTTGACTTTTTCCTTGACGTCGTCAGTCCACAGCCAAGTCTGCTTCTCAATCTTACGCCGTCCAGGCTTCGTCATGCAGCGCTGAACTTTTACCAACTTCATTTTTCATGTACTTGCAATCAGCAATAGCGCCCGATGGTAGTCTGACGGCTGAAGTGAACTCACACGTGAGTGCAGCGTGGAGCATGTAGACTGGAATGCTCTGCGACAAGAAAATGCCGGAGCGCTTAAAGTCAAACATCTATAGAACTGTCGCCCCTCCGTCGTACGGTGCTGGGTGCTGGCCATGATACTGCCACGTTCTCCGCGGCAGTACTTCATTAGCAGCTTTGTAGTGGTTTCGTGTCTGGCTGTGGTCTGGGCCGTCTTTTCCATGCATACCGTTTGACTCTGATAAAAAATCACAGAGGGGAAGAAGCACGATTACAAGAGTTGGTGAATCCATTTCACGGCTAAGCCTACGGTCGGTACGATAAGCCTCAGAACAACAAGATTTTTTCGAAGTGCATATTGACGAACTGCGCATTCTCTAATGGCTCCCAAAATTTGGGGCTCAATTGCCAGCCTACATGTGGTGCTTCCGTCGTTCGGTTGCATAAAGTCTTAAACTTTCGCCACCACTCCCCATCAAGTTTTGGATTCCATAACTTGATGGAATTCTCAGGAGCTGTGATTTCATTGACGATACTGCATGGTTATGAATCGATGGCGGATGCCATCCTCAAACGCAAGATCGCGCTGCGAGCCTTACTCGGCCGCGGTTTTCCTTTCCATTCAGCAGCTGCTTTGGTATGCGATTTCCCACCCCATGAGGAAGTGAAGCAGCATACCGGAAGGCAAAATCAACCTGCTGAGAAGGACCGTCACCCTTATCGGTTTCACTACTACTCTTTTACTGATTTCTGAAATTCCGCAGCACAGAAAAAATGTGGTCAACAACGCACGCATTCGCTCTCTATTCATTAAAGGAAACTGAGGAACTGTCGAATTTCCACTTTTCGAAGGTCTGGTGCTAACACTTAGTTCTTATCTCAATGAGTGTATCGTGATTGCATCAAAGGCTCGAACTCGCCGACACCTGAGCTCTCCAGATTTCGGGCCTCATATCATCAACCGATATGTTCAATCCCATCTTGAGTCTCCATCTCTCAACTTCCAATAATCTCATTTCTGCACACAACTCTCCACTATGTATATGAAGAGTTATACCAATCACAAAGCAGATTACATATTTTTGTTATTTTTTAGGCATAAAAATGAATTACACAGGAGGCAAAAATCAGCATTCTTGGCAGCTGCTCCTCTTGGCATTTTGTCACGGTCAAAAGCAGCCGAAGAACCTCGGGATACTTGCGAAGGTTTATGGAGAAGATGTCATGGGAGAGTCTACAGCAGGAAATGGCTTGGGAAGTCCAAGAACGGTCTCTTTGAATACAGGCCCTTTAGCGAAGGGTCTTCGGAATTCGATGAAGACACTTTCGGAGGAGAACCGTCACTTAACAAAACGTGATTTAACCGACAAAATGAACTGCGATCAAAAATAGTTCTTAGTCATATCCCGAACGGGATTTGCCGAAAAATTGGGAGCATGGATGGCTCACGACCTTGCTGAATTCAAAAAGGAAGTATGCCTTCAGATTGCATCACAACACCTAGCCGGTATCGAACAATAAGCGGATATAAACAACGTTTTTGTGGCCAATCATCACGGAAGACGTTAATATGAAGCAAAGGAAGGTGTGAATGGCTCCAGGTGAAGAAGATCAGGTGTCTGAAATGCTGATGGCCTCGTAGGTATCCTTCAAATATGTCAAATGTCAAATAAAAAGCAAATCGTTGAAATGACACTCCTCGAAGAAAACATTTCGAATTTAAAAGCTAAAAGATGAATACCTGCTCCTTCTTTTCTTTTCAGTTTGAACGAAAAGTTGATACTTCTGTGTACCTTTGGTCCAGGTGTGCCTTTTCTAATCGCTCACCTGGCATCTTCAGGACCGACAATTGCGAGAATACAACGGTCCCGTTTCGGGATGAAACCCACCGTACGTGTAACACCTCCTTCATCCAATACGGACAACGTACTCAACTCTAAAGTGAGTTGCTTTGATTTGTTTCCTTCTTAGGTGTTTTCGGTCCTAAAACAAAGGCACCAATAGGACATTCAATAGAGGTGCTACAGAACCATGAAAATTATGCTAATATTGCTGCCTCGTAATAAAGAAATTTGGAAAAGAAACCCTATGGTTAGCGCCTTCAAGTGCGCAGCTGGAGTTCGCGATTTTGCAGACCTAGCGACTTTTCTTTCCATTGAAGTAGCATATATGAGCAATGGATCACGTCAATTGAATGGTCATTTTATTGAATTGTTAGGGTGCTCACGCTTTAATACCTTGTTTCTATGCAGGATAGTTCTGCCAGCCGCCGACGACCAGTAGCTCTTTCCAAAATTTGTGAATGATACCCACCCTTTTCTACCAAATGGAATTCGCTTACAGACCCAAGGATGGACGTCCACAAAGCGTTATGTATTCGCTACAAAAAGGCAAAATTTGTTAGCCAGACTACTAAAAACGCCATCGTGAGGGCACTGATTTGTTTGCTTAGTTTTTCATCTACTTCTTCTTGAGTGTCTATTTCACTTTATGGCGAGGTCCGTATTGCTGGTATTTCGTCATCACTTTTTACGATCGAATGCCTGCTAGGGCAGCGTCCCTGCTAATTTCAAGTTCATATATACAGCGCATCGGGCGCGTGCAGCGCAGTAGGAGGAGGTGCCGACTGAGGCGTGCACCCGAGACGAGGTTCCTGGTATCGGATGTACGCCATTGTTGCCACAGTTCCTAGAGTTCCCGTCCATGCCCCAAGCGTTCCATCCCTCCAGGGTCGGTGAATTGATACCAGGCTTATTCGGGAAGGAAATGAAAGCGCTGACTTGATCATCGGCTAGCCAATCCAGTATGGCCAAATACGCATTCAACTGGCCTCCACGACATCCCATTGAATTAGAATGTGTGGCGCATCCCATAAGGGATTGAGTAAAGCCGTCATTCATCCTTTTCCTTATGTAGCGCATCAGTCCAGCGCTGCTTTATTCTCCCTAGGGGCTACATATAAAAAACCTCAAAATTAAAGACAGTCTTTCGGTCTTTCTAACTGTGATATTTTATGCGAGGCATGTGACGAGACCATCGTAGGCGAGCCTCAGCTCCTCCATTCTGGGAGTGATACCGACCTTTGAGAGACGTCGCTTACTCGCTTCAAACGCCGGCTGCCCACCGCAGCACCTTCGTTTCCATTACGCTGAGGCGCCTCTCAGTTTCTTTAGTCACGAGTCAGTACTCATACCGAAGTACGTGGCAGTCAATGCCGTTTACCTTAACTGATCTTGAAAAGTTATGGTCTCGGTATTTTTGACGTTAAACGTGAGTCCAAACCTCTCTAACCAACCTGGCTCCTGCAGATCACGAGATATGGCATCCATAACAACAATGAGGAGCAGCGGATTTTAGACTCCTCAAAACGACACACTCATTTTGCATTTTTTTCTCACCACAAAACGTGAAAAGTGGGAGTCACGTTTTCCAAATCTTGTATTACGATAGAGAAGTCATGCGAGTTTGCATGCTAAAGTACATGC
This sequence comes from Heligmosomoides polygyrus bakeri, assembly GCA_947359475.1. Classification (NCBI taxonomy): domain Eukaryota; kingdom Metazoa; phylum Nematoda; class Chromadorea; order Rhabditida; family Heligmosomidae; genus Heligmosomoides; species Heligmosomoides polygyrus. Next base: position 57,694,909 of record OX375868.1, read on the forward strand.
TACCATCGAAGTTGCATGCCTCTTGTCCGAAACTATAGCTGATAGCTCGTCTGTCTTTTGTTGCTCCAGAGTGGCCATTAAGGTACCTACAACACCCTATTATGGAATTTCTGAAGTCTTCTCCGTCTTCACCAGGCTCCAAAACCTTTTTCCGAGCAGCAGGCTTGAAAAGAAGTGATACCGTCACCTTCACCAGCGGTAACAATCTTCATTAAGCTGTCATTGAAATACTTCGCGCTTGCAATCGCTTCTCTAAAGCGTCCTTAGATGGTTATGCTTTTACTCTGTGGTCGTTGGACTGCTGCATAAAAAGGGCTTAACGCCTCGTTGGGTATCTGTGAATTGGTGCAGAACCACCTCGTCTCTTGTATCGTGCAGAAATGTATTCGCCTGCGATCTCCTAGGAGCGGCTCGACAATGAGTCCACGTTTAGTCGCTACGTCGCTTTTGTTCACGTTGTGAGACTTTTGTGCAGTAACAGCCTCTCCAAAACGCCGTCCTTGCATCAATGACTTTTGCATACTTTTCACTCGCTGTGCTTAGCCAGTGCTCGTCGGCTCCCGCCCATGCCATAGCATTGTCTCGCGAAACGAATAACGTTGGAACCAAAATGGCCAGGTGATATATTAGATGGGATTTTCGTAGGGGGTATCGCCTATTCTTCAGCGTCCATAGTGCTGTTCCGATCAGCTCGCAACTCTTTAACTATATTCTTTGTCGTTGTCGTTCCAAGATCTTTTAAGATTTTTTCAGAAATTTCTAGAAATATTCAACTACTCACATATAACGCAGTAATTTATCAATGCTAGACTATAACGGGGAGAAACCTACAGTTGTAAAAAAAATGCAACGATTGTTCTAAGAATTGCCTAAGTTGTAGAAATACGTGGAGTGAAACATTTCCGAAACGTTATTTGTGCAGCAATAAAAAATTCTCAACTATTTAACTGTTACGTAATTAGGAGGTGGGTTCACTCAACATCACTGGACCAGGCAGTTAGTTCAATGAAGTTATCACAAACGCCCTTGAAAAAATAGTTGGAAGCAAGATTGGTGGCGTTGGTTGTTCTCGAGGAATCATCCGTTACACTTTTGAATAACATTCCAGCACATCTGCGAATGCGTACAAAATTCAAAAATGAGGATACAAAATACAACAAAACTCATGCCCTCTTGTTCGCTATCGATAAAAGGGAGCATTTTTTCCAATAGAGCTCGATTTCACATTGGAGGAACTAAAAGATATAGATTCAGTGTGGAAGTTCTGCTGTAATAGTAGAACTCTCGTCTCCGAATGTGAATCTCAATCTGCAACTTCCGAAATTCCTCCGGTCAGTTAGGTTGAGCTTCTCATACCCGAACCATCCCAAGGAACTCAAATGTATCTAAGGACTAGAACTTTTCGAAGCCGAGTCGTTGACTTGGATTCGTGCTGGTAAACACCGTTCCAACGAAAGAGCGTTTTATGCTTTTGGAGAATTTCCACTACTACACCTCCACCAACATCAAAGGCCGCCACTGCGCCAATTCCATCACGATCTTGTACGAAGAATTAAAATATATTAGCTGTTTCTCTTTTTAGATAACTGCTTCATTGTTGGTATTTTTGGATTTGGCCGTGATTTGTGTTATCGCAACAAATGGAGAAATAGGTAAGTTTTTAGATTACAGGCTTATCTAGTTAACTCTTTTTATATATGATATATATATATATATATGATATACGCACAGTTTTCAATACCAAATTGGACACGTTCATAAGCAAGCATGACGCTTTTCTGTAGTCTGTTGACATAGCTACTAAGCGCAAGATTGCGTCGTAAGATTCTCTTTGTTTTAGCATCCAGTTGGTCTTGCGGTACGTTGCATAACGTGAGCAATACTGCCACGGTGCGAAAGCCCTATTAGGAGAGGTCAGCCCTTGTTTTGCGCCAGGAATTCCAACGCCCATCTTATCCAAAAGTTCGACATTAGGAATCCGTCCTCTGGTTAAGATGAGATAGCCATTGCTACCAACCCGAGTGCCATAAACATGAGCCAGATGATGAGATCTACTGCAGGGAACTGGTACAACAAAGGAGCTACATATTTGAGAACATCTTGCAGAAGTGGGTCGGTGCACTTGCAGAGGCTTTTACGTGGACAACAAAATTACGTGAAGCTTGTCGAAATTTCTAATCACACAACCCGCAACAAATGTAGTTTTCTACCTATTCCTTAAAAGCACTCGAAGTTAAAAGTTAACTAGACAAGTGTATAAGCAATCGTGTAGAACACGAAATTGAATAGCTGAACATAATTCTTCTTTTGAATAATCGATTTGCGGAGGTTAGATTCACTAGATCGCAGACTGCAAGCTCCAAATATTCAGCAATTACCTGCACGAAGTTTGAGCTCGCCAGGAAGTATTTCAGAGAAAAAGGAAGTTACTGAACTTTGGTCTGCAAGTGCTTTCCCCCGTTGTTCCATCGACCCGCCCCACCTGACTTTGAGCGGCGAAGCTGCATTTACGAAAGAAGCTATTCAATGATTGTACCGTAAAGGAAAATTAGATTTCAAGCCTCGCCAAATCGCAGTTGACAGTTTTCTGGGCTTCAGGAATTTATAGCATAACAAAGCAGGTTGATTAAGGCGAAAATTTTCTTGATCGAAACCTTTCCACAGTATAGTTAGCATTGCCTGAAAGAACTGTGAAATCTCAAACGAACCTAACTGGAGTATCGAACGGTTCCTCACGGTTGGTACTGGAGTCGTTGCTCGTTGAATAGTTATCTGCGAAACCTTTCGAAAAGCCTTCTTCAATGTGTTCTTCTGGATATAAACAGCAAGAAGTAATTCATTACTAGCGATTGTGACTCCGATAAAGGTTCTCCATCGCGTGATAATTAGCAAAGCAAGATAATTCTTGCCTTCTTGCTGTCGAAAATGATATAAATTCCAGAGCTTTAAACTTGGGTCACTGAACCAGTAATGGATCTACATACAAAAATAGCAATGGGACCAATGACCAACGCATTAACGGGTGAGCTACAGCTCCACGGCGCTGGCTAAATCGGTCCTCATGATAAGCAAATCTAGTGTATTGGGCCCTTTCCAGAGTAATTAGGTGGTTCGCTTTACTCTCTGCGCACTCGCAAGTAATCCAACTCACTGTTGAACAAAGCGCAAGTCCTCAACCACTCCTACTCTCTGCTCTCTATTGTCTCTAAGGGTTGAATCCTCAAGCTGTGTGCTCTGATTTGAAACATTTTTCATGATGAGGGGTGGGATATGAATGCTTGCCAAGTGGAGGAGTTCCATTTACCGGATGAATAGCGCAAATCACTTTGCAGTTTTTTTCATATTTTGACGATTCAAATATCACTTAATTCTCCCACTATTTTTCCCTGCCTAACCTGCTCAATAGACAACAAACAAGTGCGGGTAACTCTCAACATAAATAAATAAATAAGTTAATTAATTAATGAAAAAATAAAAGACAACCACCCCGTTTATTAGCACACAATTTATAACCAGGAGTCATCGAGATGCCTTTATGGGTCATATGCCTAGTGCTGTGGTGCATTTCTCTGTTGCTGATCCTAGTAGGTATATGGACCAACAGAACAGTGTTGTTCATTCCTGCGTACGTTGTGTGGGTGAGTGAGCTTATTTTTTGAGGCTCGTGGGCACAATCGTTCACTTCATACATCGATTTCAGACTGCAACCTTCATCTCTTCGGTTCTCTTCATAGTTATCGATGCCTATGTCAACACATTCTGCACTGGAGCTCCAGGGAATAAAACAGGTAATGTGGTTTTAATGCGCGAGCTTGCGTGTTGAAATTAGACCTGCACCTCATGGTTAGCATTCCAAACTCATAGTCAGAACTGAAGTACGCAGAACTTTCAAAAATCAACCCGAAAATCTGCTGAGTCTTCCCATTTATATATGCAAACTAGTAAAAAGGAGAGGATTCCAATAAGACTTTATAGAATCGCAGTGAAAGTTGTGATCTCCTCTCAGAATCAGTAAGTTCCTCTTCTTCAAACTCTGAAATGGAAGCAGATTTGGAACAGCTAACACCAAGGAGCGGAGCGTAAAGTTAATTTGAAAGTCTGTTCGAAAGATTCAGAAGAACATGAGGCTAGTATTTTGTTATTATTTTCCTAGTGAAGCATTCAAAATACAATACTGGTCTTAACTTTTGGTCTTTGTGCGGAAAAAACCAAAAAACGCCTTTTCCGGCGCCTTGCTGCAGCGCTCTTCAAATTGAGCGCATTCTAATTGAAATACATGCAAACAGATATTTTGGTATCAATCGAATAAAAATCGAGACGTCTCGAACGAAGGCGTGACACAATCTCTTCTTTTCCTAAAAATGGCAGCTTTCCTGATCTCTAAAAAGCTTTAAACCATTCTCCTCAAATACAAGAACTTTATAAATTTTCAAACAATGTGTGCACTTGTTAGGTAGGTGAATTAAGACTTCAAAGAAAGCGATACTACAAATTTCCCTTGGACAAAATTTATTCTAACCTTTTTAGAAAGTTTCTAGTTTAAGGTACAAGGAGCTTATTTTGATTTGAAGGATGCTCAGATAGAGGCTTGTTTCAGGCCGATTACGGTGGTAAAGAAGAATGCCCAATTTGAAGAAGAGTTGGTATACCTATATATGGAATGCTATCCGATCATCTTCTTCCTCTTCTTCTTCTTCAGCGTTTGTCCCGCTTCGTTGCGGGGTTCGCTCTCCTGGTGTTATGACGCCACCTTTCCCGGTCTTGCTCTTGAGGGGTGGACGCCAGTTACTTTCATGTCCATGTGTAACGTATCCGACCAACGCTGCTTCGGGCGCCCTCTAGGCCGCTTTCCTGACACTTCCAACTCAAGGCCTATCTTGCGGACGCTGTCTTTTTCCCCACGCAGAACGTGGCCGTACCATCGTAAGTGAGCTTCGCCTATCTTGTCCGCATTCGGCGCGACACCGAACTTCTGCCGAATAGCATCATTTCTGATGCGGTCCTTTCGGGTGACTCCAGCCGTCCAGCGCAGCATCTTCGTCTCCATTGCGCTGAGGCGCGTTTCAACTTCTTTAGCCGCAGGCCAACACTCAGCGCCGTATATTGCTACCGGCCGCACGACTGCTCTGTAGATCTTTGACTTCAGGTGCTCTGGTATCTTCCTATCGCAGAGCACACCAGTCAGCGAACGCCAGTTGGACCTGCACTCACCGTGAGTTCACTTCAACCATCAGACCGCCGTCAGACGCTATTGCTGATCCCAGGTACTTAAAAACCGATGTGCGTGCAAGCTCAGTGCCGTCAATCTTAATAGAGCCGGACTCGTTTACGTCAGTCGTTAGGTAATCAGTCTTCTTGACGTTCAATTTGAGTCCGAACCTCGCCAGACGGTCGCACCAAGCTTGCATCTGCCGCTCGAGATCGTCTTTGTCTTCGCAAGCGCTCATCACGTCATCGAATGCTATCCGAGAATATATCAGGAAAAACTAAGAAAACTACTCTATGAACTGGGATATTTCAATTCAAGTGCGATAGTTCAAATCCGACGTTATTTCTTGACTAAACTATTTAGTAATATGTGTGAGTGTTGCCATGCGTTCTCGCAACGAGCAAGGGAACCAAATATCTATCAGTATGTGACTGCAGAGTCAAAGGAGGCGCTTGCACTGAATCGAGGTTCTTGGACTGGACCGCTCCACCCCTCTGGAGACTTTGAATTGGTATCAAACTTGTCTAGGAAGAGCAGAACATTGACTTGTTCATAGACTGGCCTCCGCAAGTCATTGTTCAAATCTTCCCTCCAGGACGTCCCGTAGAAGTATGATGCTTGGCGCGTCAAAAAAGGTTTTAGTAGCCATCCTAATAATCGGTTTTATCCCTAAACACGATCAAAGGGCAAAGAATGAAAGGCGGCGTTAATCCGTCCCTTCTGAGATGCTCTACGCATCTTCGCTCTATCGGACGTCGTGGAGTTAATTTGAGCGCGTCTTTGGCCTACACAATGACTTGCGCTGACCACCCGATGTGCAAATGTTTAGTCGTTCCCAGACAAGTCTTGTACCAATTCCGCTATTAAATGGTTACCTTGGGAAATACCCGGCGGTAAAGGAGGGCTGGGCGGAAAATCCGAAAAAAAAAACGAACCTGGAATCGGCTGCACGTGACAGCCTGCACCTCCTCCGACTACGCTAACACGGGGCAAATTGAACACAACAGATAGCAAGCTATAAAAAGCGGATATTAAATGGTTTCACTTGCAAACATGTCCTACGTGGAGGCGCCTCGAATGAGTTCCTTTTATCATTTGAGTTGGAATAGACGATGACACACGGTGACCATCAATTGGACAAGTGTTTTACCCTTTTCGGACATGCTGGTACCAATTCGCATACCGCTTGCTAGTGACTCATGAATGTCGATCGAAGAAGAACTCACCGATTTGCTCAAACGAAACAGGTATAATAATGCGCTCATCTCTGTTGCGAAAGACAAAAAACGCTGGAGAAATCGAACCTAAACCAATTGGCGATACTCACAAAATCGGAGGCGCTGCCTGCGAACTGCACCACGTGCGTTCTAGTCCCGACACATTCCTGTATGCCTGGAATCCAACAAGACAATTGCCTAGAACAGTGCTCCGGTAGAATACCTATTAATTTACCGAACTCGAAGAGGTAGACAGGTTGGTTAGATGACATTTTAGTCATTCAGTTACGCAGCAAACCCACTCCAAATGCCAACTGAATTATATATATATATATATATATATATATATATATATATATATATGGCGCATAAAAAGTATTGACGCGCCTGCTTTTTGCTTCAGCTCCAGCTTTCTCTTTCTACCCCTTTAGGTTTTTATGTGTTTTTTGTTGTCTGTATTGTGCTCAAAGAACACTCACGAAAAAAACTGAAGAAACATGGTCGTACCATCGTTACGGTGGCCCTTTTTTGTCTATTACCCAGAGAGCTGAATACTTCCTTAACAAGAAAATTAGGCGCTGTTCGAAACCGTTGGTGAGGAAATAGGTCAGCAACCCAACTGTCAGCCACGGCTCTGTCATAACAGATGATGATTACAATATGTTCAAGCACGATAACGTTCAAATCCAAAATTATCAATCTCCGTCCGATAACGGTAAACAGATAACGCGCGCAGGTGTAGACAGCTTCTCACGAGGGAGGTCAGTGAACTCGGTCCGGAGATTCTGAACGAGACCTATATTGCCTTGTAGGGCATCGGACGAGGATCACAGAACTGTGACCCTCGTCCGATGAACTGAACGTTTTTGCTAACTGCCCTTGGGTGGTCCAAAAATGGCAAAAAATGGTATCATTTCAGGGCGGGCTGATAAGGCAAAAGTGGCACCTGGAATGGTCTTGTCGTGCTCAGAACTTGACCTACAGATGGTTTGGGGCTTAAATTAAAGTTAGATTATAGTAATACAATAACTTCCTAAGCTTCCTAGACGAAGCTGCAGTGCACATTCAAGTGATTCATTCGCATCAATGGTGTCAGCGACTGGATGGCCGAGTGGGTAGCGCGGCGGACCTAAGGGATCGGTACCTAGGGACCTAAGGATCGAGGGTTCGATTCCGGGGGCGTCTATGCGATTTGCTATATGAAGTGCTTCCTTTTTGGCTAATAATGAGTACATTTTAGCTTCGGTAGGTTGTCGTATTATTGGCTAATGGTGAATAAGTGTGGCGAAGTTATGACTACCGATTTCCCACCCAGACTTCGCCTATGGGATTTATTTAAGCTGCTGACCACGAATCTGTCACTCTTTTTCTAAATTTCTAATCACTTTTCTTGCACTACTTTCCATCGAAGGCTGAAGTCGAAGGTTGGAAAATAAGCTTGACCACATTGGAGAAGAAACCAATCCTGCTAAGGTAGATAGCTTTACACACCCATATTTGCCGTAACCTGCCGCAATATACCGAAATTTTAAAAACAGGTATCATATCCGTGGTCAGCAAATAACTCCCGTGGGCGATGTTTGGGCGAAAATTTTTTTTCGTCCTCTCCTCGACCTCTGGGGTCATGAAAAGCAGCAGTGCCGACTATTCTGCGTGCAACCCGTTACTTACGCTTACCCACCGTAACCTTCTGTCATCTACCGTTTCAACGGAAATAGTTGCTATATTGGTGATCTGCATCCCAGATAACCCTATAGATGAATTTGGGACGGAAAAACCTTTTTCGATCTCCAGAGTCAAGGGAGTGAGTGCAAGTGGTCATAGCTGCAATGCCCCGACCCGTCTACTGGAAGTGCATAGGAGAATAGTCAGGAAAAAATTCACAGCTAGATAAATACCATGAGGTCGATAAACTATGTTGCACTTGGTAACAGTGAGCTGAAATAGTGAAAGCTGCGTAGAATAAAAAGCAGTGTGTAAAGAAATCTGAAGAACGATGAACGTGTCTTGATGATGGGTCAACTCATTACTTGTCGATTGTTTTCACAAATGAGGTGGCAGCGAGAAGCACTTTCAAAACTAATTGAGAACATACGAAAACATTCATATGGGGGTAACATCTAACGAGATCTTCCTCAGCGCGACAAGCGTGGTTTAATGGATGCTCGGTTCTGAGCACGACAGGACCATTTCAGGTGTCACTTATGCCTTATCAGCCCGCTCTGAAGTGATACCATTTTTTGCCATTTTTGAACCACCCAGGAGCATTTAGCAAAAACGAAACACGGTTCTGTGACCTCGTCCGATGACCTATAAGACAATATAGGTCTCGTTCAGAATCTCCGCACCGAGTTCACTCACCTCCCTCGTCAGACGAGCACAGCTTAGACATGAATCCGCTGGATTACTCTTTTAAGGCGATTTTGGAGAATGAGGTTTGGGCTACTTTCAAAAGAAGTGACCAGTCGCAGAAGGCTACCCTGTTCAAAGCACGGGACGAAATCCAAGCGAGTGCTTGCGGCGCTGTCGCGAAAGGGCGCCGGAGAGCGCCATTTTCCGCTCGCCACGCGTCGCGTGTGACGCTACGCCAAACCTTTGGCGTATGGAGACATTGCGAACATGATTCAAACGCGCTACACCAGCCGTCCAGCGCAGCATTTTCGTCTCCATTACGCCGAGACGGCTCTTCGTTGCAGGCCAGCACTCAGCACCGTAAATCGCTACTGGTCGGACGACGGTTCTGTAGATCTTTGATTTCAGGCGCTCTGGTATCTTTCTGTCGCACAGAACGCCTGTCATTGAGCACCATTTGGACCCCGCTGCGCCCACGCGCGAGTTCACCTCGAATGTCAGAGTACCATCAGACCAGTTGCAGATCCAAGGTACTTGAAATGTGTCGCTCTTGCGAGCGCCGTGCCATTGATCTCAATGGACCCAGTCTCGTTTACGTCTGTCGTCAAGTACTCAGATTTTTTTGACACTCAGCATGAGCCCGAACGCCGCCAAGCAGTCATATCAACCTTGCACTTGTCGCTCAAGTTCGATCTTGTCTTCACTGGCAAGCATCACGTCATCTCTATATAGCAGCATCTAAGTAGTAGGCTTCTGAAGGTCTGGCGGAATGGCATCCATTACGACAGTGAAAAGGAGTGGGAAATGCGCGGGACCTTTGAACACCGACGGAGATTTAAAACTCGCCAATGCGCCGCCCGGCTCTCGCACTTGACTCTTAGGACCAGAGTAAAGAATGCACACTCACTCAATAAATTCTTCGGGAACACCGTGCTGTCCTAGGCGTACCATATGACCTCACGCGGTACACGATCGAATGCTTTCTTCAGATCGAGAAAAGCAAGATGCAGCGGTTTTAGTTTCTAGCGCTTGTTACAAAAGGGCGAACAGCATGAATGGCGTCGATGGCGCCACAGCCGGCTACGAAGCCACACTGGTGGATGGAAAGCCGGACCACCTCGCAATACGTCCATCCACAACTCGCTCGAATATTTTCGTAGTGTACGAAAGTAGGCGAATCGGGCGGTAGCTAGCGCAGTCCGCCGAGCTGCCCTTCTTCTTCCAAATCGGAATGGTCGTGTTTTGCTGGCAACTCTCAGGCACCTTCTTCTCAGCAACAGCCTGATTGAAAAACTCTGTCAGCAGGTCAGCAGGGCACCAGCCCTTCGATTTCCGTAGCTCGGCCGTCAGGTCAATAGGAATTGTGACTTTGCCTGACTTCATCTTCTTCAAGGCTGCTTCAGTTACGCTCACTGTGATCTTCTGAACGGGACCGTATACAGGAAATGCAGAAAGAGTAGAAGAATGGGCAAATTCAATATTCGAGATTTTCTCGAAGTAGTCGTGCCATCGCTTCACAGCCCTCGCACAATCCATCAAAAGATGACTGTTCTCGTCGTTACTGTCAAAGAACTTCTAAATGTCTTTTGTCTGGTGACAGCTAGCTTTGGCGAGGACATCGATAAGGATAACGCTCACCATGGCCGGTTTTTTCGCTGACATTAGCGTAGTATGCAGCTTTAGCAACGGCCACTGCCTTCTTTGCTGCTTTTTTCGCTTCTCGATAATTCCGCCAATTACGTTCTGCTTTATTACCGATAAATACGTGCTAGAGTAGTTTCTTTTCTCGGACTATCTTTCTAACATCATCAATCCACAGCCATGCATGATTGTAGACCATGTGTCGTACAGGTTTCGTTGTGCCGAGTTCGAGGCGAGCAGCCCGAGTTATCGCATCGGCAGCATCCTTCCAGGTCTCGTCGACAGTTGTCACCGTCGGCAAACGAGTGCGAAAAATAACTGCCGCTTCCTTCTCTTTCAGTTGCTACAACTGGATTCTTGCCGACCCGCATCGCTCGGCATATTTACACCTTGAGGGTGTGATCTTCAGCGAGCAGATCAGTGAACGATGTTGCAGGCAACCATCTCATGCGGCAGGGTCTCCGTGTCTGTGACAAGGCCTTGGTCGCGACGCCTAACAAGGACATAGTCAATCTGCGTTTTGGCGTTCCCGCTATAAAACGAGATGAGGTGGGAGTCACGCTTTCGAAATTTGGTATTCACGATGGTGAGGTCATGTGCGTCTGCATACTCAAGTATACGCTCACCATCGGCGTTGCGTGACCCATGTCCAATACCAATATGACAGCTGTAGCCGTCCTTCGTTGCACCGACGTGACCAGTAAGGTCACCTACCACAAGAACCATATCTTGTGACGGTATTTCGGCTGTCTTCTCATCAAGGAAGGCAGGGACCAGAACTCGTCCTATGGTTTGCAAGAAACAACCTGTCTGCGGAGCATACGCAGAAAAGAAACGGCATCGTCGCTCGGCGACACCAATCTTCACCAAGCTGTCATCGAAACGTTCTACGCTTGCAATCGCGTCACAGAAACATTCAAAGACGATCATACCGACACCACTGGTGGTCCTGGGATTGCTGCACAAAACGGTATTGAAGGCACGGCCAATGTCCCTCGATTTGCAGCAGGACCACCACGTCTCCTGCACCGCACAGAAATCAACTCTTCTTCGCACCAATGCTTCAACCAACTCGCACGAGCGGCCCGTCAACGTAACCACATTCAGCGTAGCCACGCGGGTCCTGCGTACGTTACGGGACTTTCGGACTAGCTCAGTTGCCCAACCCTGATGCCTCCCTCGCATCAGATACTCTCCCACACTTTTCACACTCGCCGAGCACTGCGAGTGCGCGTCATCAACCATATGATGTGACACAGAATGTTCGTAGGCCGGCCTGTCACTAGGGGCTGTCGCCTGCATTGAAAAATTATATCATTGTGATTGCGAAATACTAGGAAATCCGGAAAACTCTGTTTTACTATAAATAAGGTGGAAAAAAGGCTTTAATAGGCCGAATTTTTTCCTTCATTAAATACGTAGGAACTGTGGGTGTTATTATCTCTCGTAAGGGAGAGGTCAGCCGCGCCAGTCCGGAAGTAGGTCACTGAACAATTTTTCAGGCGCTCGTTAGGCGCTTTGCAGCTCGTCGGGAAGAGTGCTCTGATCACGAATATGTGCTTCAATTTGCAATATGTTCAATTTGAAGAGCGCTAAAGAAAAGTGGCGAAAAGGCAGTTTTTTCGCTTTTCCGCCTAAAGACCAAAAGTTAAGGCCGGAGTTGTAGCTCCACTAGAAAGCACATGATGAGCTGCTACTTACGATCAGTAGATTACAGTTCTATTCTAAACGATGCTCAAGAGGCTTCACTGCTTGGTCCATTCTTCGTTGAAGAACAGAATGCGGCTGATTTCGTCATGATGCTCAAAATTGTTGCAGCTAAGATTTCCGTTCACCCAACTAATCGTAAGTTCTTTGACGGGTTGCTGACAAGATCCGTGAGAGGGAGGTTGGAACTTCGAGTTTCAGTTACTAAATCGCGTATCAGATCAGATTTTTTAACCTGTCGCACTCTCGAGGAATTCAGCTTGCACTGGGTTAGCATGTAAATTTAGAGGGGCTCTGTTCTCAAGCCTGAAAAATGTTGTTAAAGGTTGAATATTAAACGTTGCAAGAAGTGCTTCTTGTGATTTATTTCTTAATTAGGTAGTGCTCGAGTTGCATTCTATGTGTGTTGTTTTCCTTGATGTTTTCTTAGAATTTTAATGGTAGGCAGTTGTCTGTACCTGTCTATGTCTTGAATAAGTAAATAAATAAAATTTCGGTGCTTCAGTTCTGGACTTGAAGTTCATTGTGCCTTCTTAAACTTGTTCCTTGGCAGTTTTTCTAAGCCAGCTCTATCACTTCATTAACTCATTCTACCTTCTCCTACATTGACTATCAGAGGCTGTCTAATGGTTCTATTTTTAGCTCGATGGAACTCGCCATGTGACAACTTCTTTAGGCGCAAAGGTGTAAGTTTAACATCTTTTTGGGACTGACCATTAGACAGTGAGCAGAACAATTCATAGAGGCTACAACCTGTACTGAAAAGAGTTGCCAATGGGCAATTGTGTTCCATGGCATGCCAAATGGTTGTTTATACCCAACGATTCTCTATTTTTATCAAGTTGGGCAATCTGAGGCTAACCCATCCAGAAATCTTACTAGATTCATTGAAGCGGTTACGGCATTATACTTGAAAATATACTATACTCTTGCGCCCAAGCATTTTTCCCATCCCGTGCTAGATCATGGTGGATACTAGGGCTGCGAGCAACGATGCTCACTCCTAGCCGTGCGTGCGGTCGCGATGCGGCGCTGCAACCAGGACCATATCTGGCCCTGACAGGAACGCGTACGAGTTGCCGGATGTGCTCAGCGTGTTAATGCGGCTTGCGCAAGAGAAAGAAAGCTGTGGAATTCGACGTAATAATGAGCCGGCTTCTACAGCTCACCCCTCACAATAAGGAATTAGGAGATTCCCAAGTAAGTGATCAGAACTGGTGGGAGACTTAGACTACGTCAAACGGGTGAAGGAGAGAGAACTGGTGAAGTTCACCTACGGGTTCAACTAAACATGATGATCTTAGCTTGATAAATGGTGGGGGAAAATCCTATTATAGAGAAAATAGGATGTTCCAGAGCACATGATTCTCGCAATGTTTCACCTGCAGAATGTCAAACATTCGTGGATGGCTGATTAATAGCGTTGGATGGATACTTCATGCACTTTAGGTCTTAGAACCTATTGAGAAGAAAGGAGGGGTTTCAGTCATAGTCATGAGGAAGCTTTGAAACCTATACAAAAAACGATCAAATCCAATTTTTATAGGTTTGTCAATCTTTTATGTATTCCGCCTCTGAACATACAACACACTTTGTTGGACCGCGTAACCGTTGTAGGCAACGCTTAAAACACAAAGGTCCATAATTGAACACCTTCCCACTTTTAATATGAATATTTAAACCTAAAAACAAATGTTCGTTGGTGGCGATATCCGTTCCTGCACGTGGTGCCACTGGAAACTGCTTGCTTTTGCAAGCCGAGCTAATCACGGACAATCGAATGCAGGCGACAGGCCCTAGTGACAGGCCGGCCTACGGACATTCTGTGACACATCATATGGTTGATGAGGTTACAGAGTTCTCGAGATAATGCTACGGCGTCCGCGGGAGCCGACGCGCACTCGCAAAGCCCGGCGAGTGTGGAAAGTATGCGAGGGTCCCTGATGCGAGGACGGCATCGGGGGGCAACTGAGCTAGTCCGAAAGTCCCGCAACGTAGGCAAGACCCGCGTAGCAACGTTGAATGTGGGTACGTTGACGGGCCGCTCGTGCGAGTTGGTAGAAGCACTGGAGCGAAGAAAGATAGATTTCTGTGCGGTGCAGGAGACGAGGTGGTCCTGCTGCAAGTCGAGGGACATTGGCCGCGGCTTCAAGGCCGTTCTGTGCGGCATCCCAGGACCACGAGTGGTGTCGGTATGATCGTCTCCGAGCGTTTCCGTGACGCGATTGCAAGCGTAGAACGTTTCGATGACCGCTTGATGAAGATTGTTGTCGCCGTAGAAGAGCGACGGTGTCATTTCTTTTCCGCGTATGCTCCGCAGACAGGTTGCTGCGAGCAAACCAAGGACGAGTTCTGGTCCCTGCTTGATGAGAAGACAGCGGAAGTGCCGTCAGAAGATATGGTTGTTGTGGCAGGTGACCTTAATGGTCACGTCGGAGCAGCGAAAGACGGTTACAGCTGTCATGGTGGTTTTGGCTATGGGTCACGCAACGCCGATGGTGAGCGTATACTTGAGTATGCAGATGCACATGACCTCACCATCGTGAATACCAAATTTCGAAAGCGTGACTCCCACCTCATCTCGTTTTATAGCGGGAACGCCAAAACGCAGATTGACTATGTCCTTGTTAGGCGTCGCGACCAAGGCCTTGCCACAGACGCGAAGACCGTGCCGTATGAGACGGTTGCCACGCAACACCGTCCACTGATCTGCTCGCTGAAGATCACACCTCCGAGGTGTAAACGTGTCGAGCGGTGTGGGACGGCTAGAATTAAATGGTGGCGATTGAAGGAAAAGGAAGCAGCTGTTATCTCTCGCATTCGGTTGCCGACGGTAACAACTGTCGGCGAAACCTGGAAAGAGGCTACCGATGCGATAACCCGGGCTGCACGCCTCGAACTCGGCACAACGAAGCTTGGACGGCGCTGGGTCGACAAGCAGGCTTGGCTGTGGACTGACGATGTCAGGGAAAAGAAACGGCTGTATCACGTATTTATCGGTGACAAAACAGTCTGTAATTGGCGGAATTATCGAGAAGCGAGGAAAGCGGTAAAGAAGGCAGTGGCTGCTGCTAAAGCCGCAGACTACGCTGAAGTCAGCGAAAACCTGGAAGGACGCTACCGAGGTGAGCGTTATATTTACCGACTCGCCAAAGCTCGCTGTCGCCAAGCAGAAGACATTGAGAAGTTCTTTGGCATTAACGACGAGAGCGGTCATCTTCTGATGGATCGTAAGAGGGCTGTGAAGCGATGGCACGACTACTTCGAGGAAATCTCGAATGTAGAATTTGAACATCCTGCTGTTCCCTTTGCATCACCTGTATACGGTCCCGTTCAGAAGATCACAGTGAGCGAAACTGAAGCAGCCCTGAGGAAGATGAAGTCAGGCAAAGCCACTGGTCCCTATGACCTGCCAGCTGACCTGTGGAAGTCGAAGGGCTGGTGCCCTGCCGACTGGATAACAGAGTTTTTCAATCAGGTTGTTGCTGAGAAGAAAGTGCCTGAGGGTTGGCAGCAAAGCACGACCATCCCGATTTGGAAGAAGAAGGGCAGTCCTGCAGACTGCGCCAGTTACCGTCCAATTCGTCTTCTTTTGCACACCATGAAAATCTTTGAGCGAATTGTCGACGGACATATCCGGATGTCGTACAGCTTTCCACGAATCAGTGTGGTTTCGTATCTGGCTGTGGCACCGTTGATACCATTCACGCCGTTCGTCTTCTGCTAGAGAAGCCCCGCGAGAAACAGAAACCGGTGCATTTTGCCTTCCTGGACTTGGAGAAGGCCTTCGACCGCGTTCCGCGAGATGTTATATGGTACGCTTTGCGACGACACGGCGTCCCTGAAGAGCTTATTGAGTGGGTGCGCATTCCATACTCTTGCCCAAGGAGTCGAGTGCGAGCGCCAGCGGGCACCTCGATGGAGTTCCCGATCTCTGTCGGAGTGCACCAGGGATCTGCGCTATCCCCACTGCTCTTCGTGGTCGTGATGGATGCAATCTCACGAGATCTCCAAATGGCGGCACCTTGGACGCTGCTGTATGCTGACGACGTCATGCTTGCATGTGAAGACAAAACCGAACTCGAGCGACAGGCACAGGCGTGGTGTGATCGTTTGGCATTGTTCGGTCTCAAGCTAGACGTCAAAAAGACGGAATACTTGACGACGGATGTGAATGAGCACGGATCTATTAAGATCGATGGTACTGAGCTCTCACGAGTGACATCTTTCAAGTATCTTGGGTCAATAGTCACGTCCGATGGCAGCTAAAAGATGGAGGTGAATGCGCGTGTGAGTGCAGCCTGGTCCAAATGGCGCTCGCTGACTGGGGTGCTTTGCGACAGGACAATACCTGAGCACCTCAAATCGAAGGTTTATAGAACAGTAGTCCGCCCAGTAGCGACGTACGGTGCTGAGTGCTGGCCCGTGACGAAGGAAATTGAAAGCCGCCTCAGTGTAATGGAGACGAAGATGCTACGGTGGACGGCTGGAGTTACGCGTTTGGACCGCGTTCGTAACGACACCATACGACAGAGGTTCGGTGTCGCCCCCATATCCGAGAAGCTGCGCGAAGCTCGTCTTCGATGGTACGGCCACGTCCTTCGCGCTAACGACGACACCGTGTGTAAGATTGGCCTGAATCTTGTGGTCCCTGGAAAGCGGCCCAGAGGACGCCCGAAGCAACGTTGGCTAGATACGTTGTGCTTGGACTTAGAGATGGCTGGTGTGCACCCTGATCAAGCATTTGATCTGGAGAATTGGCGTCACCACACCAGAAGAGCGGATCCCGCCACCAAGCGGGACAGACGCTAATGAAAATGATGATGATGACGGCTCGAGAAAGGATGGGCTCCATTCAACGTATAAATCAGAGAGCAGAGCCGTAGGCTGTAGTGAGGTGGAAGGGTAAACGGGTCAAGGAGCTGAAGACCAAAGCAGAACGACCCAACGTAATGCGGTTGGAGCAGCGGGGCCCCACGCAAGCAGGAGCCGTACGGAAGCTATACTAAGCGTTAGCGTGAGGTCTCATGCTTAGGTCACTATACATCTATATCTATATCTATATATCTACATATCTATACATCCATAGCGGTGGGTTCGAGCTCGAGGCACAACAATTCCCCATCCACCACTGGGACCAAGCGACCATTCAACAAGCGGCAGGAGTCCTCTAACGAGAGAATCTGGAGACTCCTTAGGGAGAGAGAACCGTGGATGTTCAGGCTAATTCTTACAATAAGCAGTTCCAATAAATATGACAGAGATCAACAGTGGTGAGCAGATTTAGTCTGAAGGTGGTACAGTCCCCTATTTGTTTCCAGGTATTCTTTCTTTTCAGTCGTTTTCGTGCTACCTGTTACTGATGCTCCTCAAGCATGTTCAAATATTCCACACCAGGGCACTTTCGTTAGCAATTGAAGCGAAGATAGGGTAAGTTCCTCATAGGTCCTGTGCAATATTCTTTCTATTTCGAAAGCAAGAAGAAACTTGTATCCAAGGGAAAACAAACCAGTACCTGTCAATGGAGAACCTTGGTATACCAAAAGAAAGCCGTCGTGGTTACGGTAGGAATTGTCGCTGGCAGTTTTCGTTTGCTCACTTGGTTCGGTTAAATGCTGTTCGGGATTCAGTGTGTGGTATATATTGTTTTCTCGTCAAAGTGGATATCTGAAATGGATATCTTCCATAATAGGCGCCTTCTGAACTGAACTTCTGTTGCAACTGTGTTAGAAATCTGTTCTCTTTCGTTGTCTTCTGACGCACTCCATGCAGTGTACAAAAAACTATACACGGTTTAGGAGGGTCAAAAACGTTCCTTAAAAATATTTTATCTTGACTTAGTGAAAATTCTTTAATACTCAGGTCTCAAAAAGCGAGTACAGTTCCGAGAATCCATTGGTGCTTATCGTTCTACCTAAACGAATGCTTTGATGATAAGTGGTCTATAATCAGATGCAAAAAGGCAAGAAATTTCTGTAGGTCATACGAAAAGGGAAATACTCCGCAATTTTCATCACTCGACAGTGAACATCTATTTTACATTTTATTGCGTATACATCAACGGCATGGCAGGAAACACATAAAAAGCACAGTTCTTCACCATGCAAACGCGACTCCATGCAAACTGACCGTATTTATAATTTCTATCGGACAAGCATTGTGAGGAACTAGACGAGAACGTGGCGCAACCTTATTGTATGATTACTGAAAATTGTACGCTATTCCGCACGTTCAGAAATTTTTTAGCACATCTTTGAAAATAAAAAAATAATAATAAAAATTACAATCAAAATAGTAGTAAGATTTTATAAGCATTCAAAAAAGTATCCGCTTGTTTGGGACACCTGTTTGGGAGAGAAAAAAGTTTGTGAGAAAATGGGTATATGATCGAGCTCCTTCCACTCTCTCCTTTTCCTTTTTTGTTTTTAACTGGATTCACACCGAACATAATCAGCCTATTCTTCATATGATCCTGTTTCAACACATCTCTTCTGAATTTCGAATGGTTTATGCTTCCTGTTCAGTTTTGCTCAATGCAAGTTATGGCATCTCACATGAATCGAGACAGTGACACAAAAATGATAAAAACTTGGTCGCCGTATATGAAGAGATACACTAGAAACTTATATGTAGAATACTTCCATGATAGTAACTTACACATACTTATACACACTGCAATTATTGATGCCATTTTCACATTCAAATTCTCTTAGACTTCTTGAAGATTTGGCTTCCATCTACTACCAATTACTGAGTGACCACATTTGCTCTTCCTTCCGTGATTGTGCAACTACTAGGTTGTCCCATAAGTTCTTGCAATTTCTTCAACGATACACTGCAGGTCTCTTGCATAGCGCTGCATAGTTTTCGAAAGATAATGATTTGCTCTATCAAAACATTTATTACATTTCTTTTTTATCATGAATTTTGTCAATTTTTAGGTCGTTGAAGTGAAAAGTGAAAAAGTAGCCATTTGCGCACTTGTCCTCTCCGCTTAGGTTTGTAATTTTTTGCGCAGCTTTTTAAAGCATTTGGAAGACAATGTACTGTGCTACAAGAATATGTGTTGGTCCTATTTTCTCACTTGCCCGATACTGATTTTTAGGCCATCAAATTGGGAATTCCGACTTTTCCGTCCGAATTTTTACCAAAACTCCGGTTCTGTGATTGGACTTTTTTGCTTGGTGTTATATGTTGTTTGGTAGAAGATGTCTTGCTCAGTAAGAATTTTTGTCGCGTTTATTGGCTCACGCTGATTTCTGTGAACATCAACAACTGAAGAAGGAGAAGGAGTTGTTGGTGAAGACGATTTTTTTCTTTTTGGCATTTTGTTGATATTCAATAGAAATTAATAAACGCGACACATATTCGTATAGAGCAAGACACTCTCTTTCGAATAACATATAACACCAACTCAAAAAATCCAACCACAGAGCTATCGGCAAATATAACCATCCTCCTTCGGACGTCCCAATTTGATGGCCTAAAAATCAATAAAGGACAATTGGACAAATGGCACTAACACATTATCTTGTAGCACAAAACATTGTCTTCCAAACGCTATAAAAAACTGCGCAAAAAATTCCAAACCTAAGCGGAGAGAACAAGTGTGCAAATGGCTACTTTTTCACTTTTCACTTTTCACTTCAACGACCTAAAAATTGACAAAATTCATGATGAAAAAAGAAATACAATATACGATCTGATAGAGCAAATCATTCTCTTTCGGAAGCTGTGCAGCGCTATGCAAGAGACCGCCGGCGAAATCTGCAGTGAATCGTTGAAAAATCTGCAAGGACTTATGGGACAACCTAATAAAACAGCGTCGCCAGATCGGATTTTTTCCATCAAGTCGCAAACAACACTATCCTGCGAACGTTAATGCAAGACATGTGTTTACTTTCATTTTTCCTTTTCTACTTACAGTACTTACAGTCTGGCGATCTGGCGAAGCTGTTTTAGTTGAACAATCACGGAAGGAAGAGCAAATGTGGTCACTCAGTAATTGGTAGTAGATGGTAGCCAAATCTTCAAGCAGACTAAGAGAATTTGAATGTGAAAATGGCATCAATAAGTACAGTTTGTATGAGTATGTGTAAGTTACTATCATAGAAGTATTCTACGTATAAGTTACTATCATAGAAGTATTCTCCAAAACTGGAGCACCATTTGCCCTAGCATCAGTCATCTCGTGTTGAAGACCTCCAATCTCTCTCTACCAGCTAACATTGCTACTCCCAGTGCTGTGCTGTGAAAACAGTGGTTTCAAGAATCTCTTCGAGCAGTTGCAAGGCGTCTACGTATTTCAGCGAAGTTTTTGGATCAGCGCTCTTCTGTTGTATTAGAACATTCATACCGATACACCGCACATTTGATATACTCAACGCAGTCTTAGAGCTTGTTGAAAATTGTGGCGAATGCAAAACGTTGGTTATAGAGGCTTTTTAAAAAAATTTATAATTTTAGATAGGGCGGAGTAGTCCTTAACTGCTTAGGCCGATTGTGAGGGTATTACAGTAGCATTAGGATAGGTTGAACCACGTGTGCTTTTGATCGGCTCCATGTCTGCTTCACAAGTTTTGTCTTCAGCTACTCAGATTCAGATTCTAATTAAGCAACAATTCTGAATCATTCAAATCAAGAATGTATTCGGGACAAAAACTGTCCAATGGCCGATTGTGAAGGCATTCCTTTAGCGTTTAGTTACAAAGATGCACATAAGTTCTGTTTAGTTCCAGGTTTGCTTCATAAGATCCGTCTTAAGTTATCCAGCTTCCGTTTCTGGTGAAAAATAAATCTGATTTCTTCGATATCAAGAATATTTTTAGGGCAAAAATCAGTGTATCAAATCCCCGCAAAGATGCTGAAAGTGATGACGATGATGTGAGTTCGCTTTTCTCAAGTAATGCATGTGGTTAGTGGTATCGATCAATTGGATTGAGTCAGAAGTCTTCGTCCTTTTCACGTTCCGAATGACTCACTTTTCTGAAGGTTTCTCCTCCATGACAAAAAAAAAGCGGTTCTGTTGAGAGAAGCGTGTCAGTGAATGGTTAGAAAGCATACAGCATGTTTTCTGTAGGCTAAGGATTGCAGAAATGCAAGCAATCCTTACACGTAATGGAGGTTTATGGTCTCAATCTCGGAAAGAAATGCTAATGTTGGATTAAGATCTGTACGTTGTCCCTCTACGCTCCTTAACCAATGGTATGAGACGATTTGAACACGACAGGTAGAACTGAAACCTATTTATTTTTTTAAGAAATCAAGGATCGTGATCTAGCGCAGACGAACAGAAGCGTAAAGAAAAACAATACATGTTGTTGCGCTTCTGCAGATGATCGACGTGGACACAGTGATGAGAGTGTCTTTCTTGCTGACCAAGGGTCCCTAAACGACTGTGAAGTACAGTTCATCATTGCACTATTACATACTAGGATACTAGGGATGGTGGTGTATGAGGCATGATAACTGGTACCACCAGTATCAAGCACTAACATCTCCGCTCAGTAGCAGCATGTTTAGACTTTTATAGCAGTTTGCACTATGCACAATATAGATAAGTACATTATGGAATATTTAATTTATTTTATTTTTCAACAATATAAATGAGAGCAAGGATTTCCGTATCGCTACTACACTATGAAATTCTCTGACCGAGTTTCTCTGCATTCACCAGCTAATTCAGACTTGAAGAGCGGTTCGATTTCAGGTTCTCCTTCATTTGCACAGGTTTATTACGAGTCAAATGTCCAATAGCCCCGATCGGAATGCAGATCAGATCCGAAGTCAGTCCCTCGACTGCCCTTGTAACCCCAAGTGCCATACGAGGACGCCGTAAATCGCCTAGTTAGAGTCTTCACACCTCCGGTGCCACGGAGCGATATTGATCCTTCCAAACGAAGGTGAAGTATAATACGCGGCGTACACCAAACAAGCTTAGGATAACTACTACCTCTCCGTTTTACTTAACCCCAGCCGTCAGTGCGGCCGAGAGGCTACAATGACGGCTATTGAAGTAAAAGGGGAGAGGTAGAAGTTATCCTAAGCAGTGACGGATTCTTAACGGCTTCGCCGTAGTAATAACTTCTTACCATCAATTGTAGCTACCATCTATGTCATCATTTATGCAGGAAGAACACCTTGACTACGTCGAATGGGCAAGTTAGAAAGAAATATGAAAATGAACGACACCAACAAAAATCAGTCATTTGATCACTATCGATTGGTGGAGATCGATAGTCAAAAACAGACTTCAGATTCGTGTTAAGCGACTTCGATAAACCGTGCCCCACAACAGTTGTGACGGACGGGCGGAATGACGGAAACAGACAGACAGAGACACACACACACACAATTCTTTTATATACAGTGGGATGCTTTCATTTTCTATTTCGTATATACGCCTTCATTCCTGTTGGATACGCACGCGGCGCGTTCCAGAAAGTTTCAGAAAGACTACTCGAATTCGCATTCCTTTAATAGTTTCTTCAAAACTCACGACTTTAATTTTCTTTGTGGCACATCAAGGGCTTCGTCTATGTTGGACTGTTGTCTTCTAGCAGATTTTTGCAGTAAAAGTACTTCGATATCAAGTGTTCCGTACAGATATCCGAGTACAATAGTTGCCCATCCAGTTAACCTGTTTCTTCACAGGCACTGCTTTCTCATCACCGAAAATCGCCAGCAACGGCTGGTCATCTGTCAGCAACAGAAACTTCCTTCCCAACATATATACCTGTCGGAATTATAATAGGTCAAACTTTTTCATTGCAGTCGCCAATGTGCGCGCTTCTTTCCAATCGGCTAGTAGTTCACTCCGAATGTAGACAGGACGAGCTTCTACGCACCATCGGTATATCTATGCGAAACAACACATCCGATTACATATTCGTGCGCATCTGCTGCTACCAAAATCTCTCGCTTTGGATTCCAACGTTAGATTCCAGATTACTTTGCAACGCTGACCTTAGCTTTTAAAAGGCATCGTGCTGCTGGGAATACCTCTTCTATTTTTCGCATCTTTCTTCAGTATCGCATATAGAAGATCACGTAGATTCTTCGTCGATGGCACCAACGAGGAGTACTACCATTCCAAGGATTCCCTAGTTGTGTTACATTTTTCTGTTCAGTCCCGAGTCTAGTTCAGTCTTGACGTCTTCGGTCCTTTTCAGATTAGTTTTCTGCGATGCTTGTTGACAAGCAGTCCATAGCAACGTATCTATCTATGCTTCTGCGAAAGAAAGCATTTTTTGATTCAAACGGTTAACTCGCTACTCGAAGATACTTCTCAATATTGGTAGTAGATTCTTTTTATGAATCTCCTCTGTTGCACCTCATATCAGGGTGACATCAAGTTAGGTCGCCACACCTTCTAGTCCTTGACCATTTTGAGCAAATCTTGCTGCAAATTTCTGTGTGATTTCTTGATTCCATTATGTAGTCGACAGTTGAAACAACCTACGGCTTGCGTGTTGATAACGACTCTTTTTTTGGGTTTCTCATAGGGTTGAATCTGGAGGTAGGCATCCGCAGACCTGAAGCAGTCAAAAGACATTACGAGGTTCGATAAAATTATGAGGTCGATATTTTGGTACAATGTCCAAGGGCTTTTCAGAATACTTTTCTTCAGTTCTTCTTTTAAGTGAAAACTGGATTTTGCTTTCACTTCGACGGCCATCTTTTTTATGTGAAGCATCATATACTAGCTATTGTAGATCCACTGTAGAGCCTTCAAAGAATATCGCATAGCCTTTCATTTGGCACAATTCAGCTCTCTACTATCACCAGCCAGCGTCTCCACCAGTCCTGAGATTCCATATCCCTCCAGAAGTGCTCACTAGGAATATAATGTATGATTCTGCATTGTTCACGAAATCAACAGTCTGACCGTTTACGACTGCTGCATACAGCCGCTTTTGCTAAAGCATGGAATATCTTCATCATTCTATCATGCCACTTTGAACACTTATTAATTTTATTCATTTATTCGTTCGCAGCGTGGTGGTAGCCACGCAGATAACAAAAAATACAAAAAAGAAAAACAACAAATAAAATAATAAATTTTTTGAACTAACAAGGGAGGTTAATGAACGTCGCGTGGTAATTTTCGAAGTAACCTATTGAGGGTTGTAGGGATCGTCTGAGAAGCGCCGAAGTGATTTTCGAATTTCATGCGCACATCTGGGTAGGTCAAAAATTTCAAAAAACCACTCCATCACTTCAGTGCGGATCAGTAAAGCAAAGCGGACGTCTGGAAATGCCATGCCGTGGTTAGAATCTATCCTGCAAAAGGTTTGGGATGCAACAGTAGCGGAATTACAGCGAACTTTAAATTTGTCTGTTAAGGATACAGTAACCAAAGCGGAACATTAAGGTGTGCCGCTCACGAGCCAGGTGGCAGGGACTGGATGTCCAAGTGAGGCGGACTTGCAGGAAGAGGTTCATGAGTTCGGATTCGGGGGTTGGGTTTCTGCATTGCTAGGCTTGTTTACTGCTCTTTTGCCGATGTAAGGTTATCTTGAACACCGCACAGTGTACCATACTGACGTTATAACACTATTACGATTTAACAATGATGCTGCCTATTTTCTCCCACCACTCTCTGCTAATCGAAGGTGTAGAGACTTGTACTCCCACGCACCCCTTAAAGCATTTGTCTGATCCGTGAACACCACCCCAATTAACCATCAAGACAACGTTTGACAGAATTTTATTCTCTACCTACGAAGTCATGAGGCTTACTACATGTACCTACATTTGCAATGTCCTCCGCCCACTACCTACCAGTATGAAAGAGTGACCGAGAAGAAGTAGGCTGCATTAAGACTGAACTACGGGATCGAAAATGATACATTTTTAAGAGGTGGTAGGATTAGTAAAATTTGCAAGAAAAGCGTTCTCTATAAAAACCCGAAGACTGATCAGCACATCCAGGGGATGGAATGAAGCAACACATCTCGGTCATGTTCGTAAATGAGGTTAAAATGGGAAACATTTTCAAAACAAGCAGAAAGCAGAGAACATTTAAAAAGGATCATAACGTTGTAGCAATTAACAAGAGCTTCCTCAGCGAGACAAGCATGGTTTTTCGGGGACTCTTGCTCTTTTTTTGGGAACTCAGCTCTTTGCAGCGGAGACCTGACTTTTTCATATTCGACAAGAGGTCAAAAAAGAGTTAGAAAATGAAAACGGTGTCTGATCGAAGTCAAAACGCATTCTATATCAACAAAAACGAAAGGCAATCTGCAAACTCCTGTTCCTGATTCGAACCCTATACCCTTTTGGTGTAAGTCTGCGTCGCTAACCACACACCCTCCCAGTCGCTGCCCAGTCTACAGTGAATGATTCACTTGAATATACCCTCAGTCTCCTTAAGGAAACCTAACAACAAATTGTCAGATTTCTAACATATGACTATAATTAAAGCTCCATAGCTTTTTCAGATTAATTTCTAAGCATTACAAGGTCATTCAAAATTGTAATACTGTCGCGACCCCAAAAGTCGAGGTGAGGTCGAAAAATTTTTTTCGCCCAAACATGGCCCAGTACAGTGATTTTGGGTGCTGAGCACGAATACGGTATCCATTTTTGAAAATTCGGCCGACCAGGGAAGGCTACTGTGTTTGAGTAAGGATGGCGGGGTCATGATCACTGATTTCGCCCTTTCCTCGGCTTTGGAAACTAATTAAGCTGCTGAACACGAAACCTGCCATTCCTTTTCTGAATTATCTATTTTCCGTGCACTACTTTCCTTCTCAGAGTAGAAGATTGGAAAGCAAGCCTAACCACACAGACGAAGAAAGAGGTTCTGTGTACTGACATTGACAACCTTGCTCACTCTCAAAATGAGAGATCATGCGATCACGTGAAAACGTCTATCAGATTTTTGATCAGCGCCTCAATTGGCCCTCAAGACGAAGTATGAGCGAAAATTGCTTTCGATCTCCACATTCGTGGGAGTGCAAGTCTCTACACCTTCGATTAGCAGAGAGTGGTGGGACAAAATAGGTAGCATCGTTGTTAAGTCGTATCATGCGGGTTGAAATGAGGTTATAACGTATACTACGTTGTTCAAGATACACCTTACAATCGGCAAAAGAGCAGTGAGCAAGCCCAGCAATGCAGAATCTCAATCTACGGATCCGAACCAATGAACATCTTCTTTCAAGTTCGCCCCTCCACCCACTGGCCACCCAGTCGCTGCAACCTACTCGTGAGCGGCACACTCTGTTCCGCTTTGGTTACTGTATCCCTAACAGACAAATTGTAAGTTCGCTGTAATTCCGCTAGTGTTGCATCCCAAACCTTTTGTAGGATAGATTCTAACCACGACATGGCAGTTACAGACGTCTGCTTTGCTTTATTGGCCCGCACTGAAGTGACACGGTATTTTGCAATTTTTGACCTTCCCAGATGTTCGCAGGAAATCTAAAAAACACTACGGTGCTTCTCAGACGGCCCCTCAGAACCCTCAATAGGTCACTTTGAAAATTGCCACGGGACGTTCATTGACCTCCCTTGTAAGTAGGTACCTGTAATTGAGAACGGAAGCAGTTATAGCAACGCAACGTTAGACAACAATGAAGCGAGCTAATGCTCAGATAATCCTAAGAGATTTTCGTTTTGTGCTAGAAGTAAGTCGAACTCCCGCAAGCTTCTATAGGTCAAGAGTTTTGATCTGACTGTTGTCCTCGCTACCGGTACATTTAGCCAAAGCTTACCTCTCCTTGTTCTAGACGGATGGCCTCGGAAAAATGTGCTCGGGTTTATGTGCACCTTGTGGGCGAGAATCTTCAAAAGCATCTTGAGATCGGATGATTTTATTCTACATTCAAAATACTTTAATCCCACATCCTGTTTCTTTCTCGGCCATTTGGGATTAGCGGGTAATCAATGCTAAAGCACCTCATTACTGCTTTGCGTGTGAAATTGTTCCGATTTCTTTCGAGCATGTCGATGTCTTTCTTCTTGAGAGGGTTGAACACAGCTGTTCCGAATTCAGCTATCGGCCGCACATATGTTTTATAAGCACGCAAAAGCAGATCAGGATTATTGCTCTTCGAAACTTTTAAAGGCTGTAGGTGCGAAAATTTGCCATTTTTACCAAAGATTTGTAATGACCGTCAAAATTTGGATTTTTTTCGCATCAAAAATCGAAGATCGCGAACCTCATCAGCTACTTTAAGTGTTGAATTCTGTAGTTTGTATTCAGGTAGAGAGATCACATTTCGACCACCTGTTGCGAACCGGTAGCCCCAGTGCGGACGAAGCTGTACCACTGAACCGAAGGCTATCCGGCTGCTCCATGGCAGCCACGCGTTGCTAAGACTCCACAACCTCTCCCTAGGTAGCGTGGGCAACCCCAAGGATCCTGGCCTGCCTTGCATCCAAGCGGTGGGGTCCCCGCGTGAGTGTCCCGCTCGCCCCGAGTGGGCGGGGCCAACTCTCGGCACCTACGCATACAGCATGTGCGGGACAGAGACAATGTGGTGAGTAAGAGCTATCCCACGTGACACCCGGTCTGAATCCTATCGTAATGAGTCGCCAGCCGGCTCGGCAGCAGGCGGTGCACACCCATGCCAGCGAGCGGACCAGCCCCGGGACGACGGCAGGGTCGTAGACGAGGGCGATGCCCGCCCGCGGCCACAGGGCGCTGCGCTGCTACTGCGCCGGCGGGAGCGCCGCTCGATCGATATGCGGCGGACCTTGATTGTGGATACGATAGAACCGAACACCATCACATAGTGACTTACCGCCCAGTTCCTTTTCCGGTGCCGTACAGCGTACCATAATATATTTATTATAAAAGCTCCTCGATAAACGGAATGTAGTGAATACCATTAGGAATGCAGCAATACAAGGGAGTCAGCACTGTAGTAGTCGATATATGTGCGGCTATAGCGTCCAATTCAGCGACGAATATGTAGTGCGTCTCGGAGCCGTTGATTTATCCCAGTCGGGACAAGCGGCCACAGCGTGTACATTCAGCTGCAAGGCTAAGACGGTGTGGCAAGGCCCCTCGGCATCCTCCGAATCGACGATCGATATCCACTGCAAAAGGTCGGCACGCAACTGCCCGCGACAGCGCGGTGCCCACTGGATGTGCTGGTGCGCCGAAACGCGGAGCTGGATTACCAGCGACCCGAGGGCCGGCGCACGGGAGGGCGCACGAGAGCAAATGAGACGAAAAGAGGCGACAAGGCGCCGATTGCGTGGCTTTTATAGCCACCAGCGCCTGTACGCGGACCCTATTTGGCAACGGGGCCGCGGCGACAGGCCGAGCAGTACGCGCCTCATGGAGGAGAGGCTGAGAGTACGGGCGCCCACGGAATTTTAGATGGGAGCGAAGCTCGCGATTCGCGACACTCCCGGCCACAAAAGGAGAGGGCGCCCTAGGAGGGTTAACCCGAATACTGCCTTGCCACGAATTGGCCTATTGCCTTTTAAATTGGTGGGGCTGACTGTACACGCAAATGGATACACCTGACCGATTAGTCAAAATCGCACAACCCACAGGACGATGTAGTAAAAATGTGGGTTGTCGCTGAGTGTCTGACTCTGTTCTTTAACTAGCCCTAGAGTGCTGCTCCGATGGGGTCAACTTCAACAGAACAGATGACTACTTCTACTATTAATTGCTACCTGAAATGCCTCAAGAGATCCTAATGGAGGCTCAGACTACTGAGGGGGTAAAATAGGTAAGCTAAACTACTAGAAATTTTAGATAACTATTAGGGAATCTACTACAACTACTGGACACAACAAAAAGACACACAAATGTAAGGAATAACAAATCGAAAGAAAAAACTTGAAACGTCGACAACAGACTGTAATATAACAATTGTTAGTACAACAACCAACAACCTGAATTCTAAAAAAACATTCACAGCATAAGCATACAGCATCGCCGACGAAAGCGTGCGTCGCAAGGACGCGCCATGTCAGGATCTTTCCATAGATCCCGGACTCATGCATCGCCAGACGAGCTTTCAGTTTCCGGCGGCCACTGCGTCTTCGTCACCAGATGCTGTAATGGACAGAGGAAAAACGTAGGGGTTAAGCCCCACTTATCTAAACTATGCCTAGGCTAACCCATTAGACGCTTACGGCTGAATAAAGAGTTGATTTGGATGTTAGTTACGGTTCAACATAACATGCATCATGCTAACCTAGGCGTCGATGGTCGAAGCGCAACGTCTGAACTGCTAACTGCAACATGGAAAATCACGCTGTAATGGCAGTCGAACAAACAGTCAAACGATAAAAAAGGGAGCTTAGACTGTCGTGTGTTTCGCGTCTTCCGGTTCGACGCCATGTGTCTGACGTGCCTGCCCAGTCGACCATACTGCCGCCTTCCTTGCCGTAATCTTAACTCCTGTAATGAACATTGGGGCCTTCCGTAGGCATAAATGGCAGCTGAAATGATATTATGCGCTGCTGAAATTCGACAAGCGGGACTAAATCTGTAATGGACGAAAAACAAAAGAACTCACTGTGGCTGTATTGAAGTTCTCAACTTACCATGATCCGTTGTCGCTGTCGTCCGCCTCCTCTGTCCGGTGCCTCCAGCGCTTTCATCCTCGTGGGACGAGGCCTCCCGGCGCACAGGTGGCAAACCTCGTGACGAAGATGAGCGAGACGACGATGCGTGGGCTTGATAGCCTGTCTTCGAGCCAACGCTTCTTTCAGAGTTTGCTGGTGCTGCGGTCGATCTTCCATTGGATTCGGATATGGTCTGAAGGTTTGCTCTGCGATCCTTGTGTAGTATGTTGTTCCTGATTCGTGAATATCCGGTATCGCGTATGGATTGTCGAGGCAGAATGTCCTATGATGTCCTTTTTTTCCTGCATTTACTGCACGGATCGAGACGAACACACTGTCCTTTATAATGTCTCAGACAGTTAATGCACAATTGGTAGTCGATTGCGAATTGTAAACGTTGGCTGAGACGTTTGATGCGCGGACAATCTGAAGTGTAGTGGTTAGGACTGTCGCAGAAAACGCATTGCACCGTCGACTCTGGCGGCGGGATGGGTGGTGGAATTTCCAATGGCGAATCATAGTCCGGTTCGGGAGTAGTGGCACGAGATGGTATCGTCAGCCACAAAGGAATCCTTTGAAGATCTGTGCTGGCTAGCTGTTGAGCTTGCTGACTTTCGGGAGCCGTACAGGATTGATTTGTGTGGAGGCTGCGATGGTGAAGTGTTGTTCTCTTGTGATGTTGTTCGAGGGAACAACACTGGTACCTCTACGGCTGTCGTTGCTCTTGATGGTCCAGGGGTAGGTGGCGGTGTCCTGGATTGTGATGAAGACTGAACTGGTTCTTCCTGTTCTTCATGTGTTGTGGATCCTGATGTTGCAGTTGGAACTTGCTCGATGTTTACTTCCTGCTGCTCTGGTGGTGGAATATGAGCAGCTTGTTCTCCTTGTTCCATCCGATCCATTTCCTGTGATCGTAGATAGCCTTCTGTCGCGGTAATCATCAGAGCTTCTGCATAGTTAGAACGCGACCACTGGAGAACTTCTAAAAATAAACTTGGATCCGCAGATATTGGCTCTGGCATACCCGGCAGCATCTCGATTGCGTATTGCTTATCAGCATCCGTAGCAGGAAGTAGCTGATGATGCAACGCATGGAGAAGATGGTGGTCCTCCAGAACACGAATCATGCGGGTCGCATGGGCCGATACGGCTGACGCAAACTGTAGTGTTTCTCTAAGCGAAAATTTTGTAATGTGGAATATCTGTAAAGTGGCTCTAAAATAATTTTGGTTATTCGCCCAATCCAGAAGTTCTGGCAGGGCGATCTCGCTGAGCTCGCTCGTATGAACTGAAATAGCAGTGATGCCATGTGACAGTTCATGGATCCATCCCATGAGTGTGCAATACCGAAACATGAATGGATGATTACGTGCTAGTGATGTGGCTACATTGTGAAACGAGAATGGTTGCAGCGCCAAGTTTTTGGATAGATTGTAAAAGTTCCACAATATGCGCTGCGGCCACGTAGTCTTCGTCTCGAGCTGGTGTAGACTCTCGAGGAAGAACACGTAGGGCTTCTATTTCATCACGAAGCACGTTGTTAGTTGAATAGCAAAAGTTAATCATATATGTAAACTTTTGAAATCTTAATACTCAAATAGTTTTAAATTCAATGTCTAAACGACGAAGTTGAACTAGATATAACCTGGGGTATACATGAGCTCTAAATCACCCTGTGGAAAACAAGTAATAACTAAAACAATGGTAACAACAACGTTAAACATGTCTTGTTTCGCCTCTGCCTTCATACAAAACATGTTTATAATTAGTCACCCCGAGGCTCATCAGTGAAGAAGGTGACTAATTAATTTAGTTGTTAGTACTGTATTTGGTGTTATATGCAAAATTATGTTTATAACCTGTACTAACAACTAAATTTTACAAAAGGAAATCTAGTTAACACATACGTTTAAATACTATCACTCTAAATTGCAAAAACGTTAACACATTGTTACCAACTAATAAATTAAATCAATAATTATAATAATTTAATTAACTTTAAATTTTATTTATAATTTTATTATATTTTATCATATTTTATTTTATTAAATATATTTAATATAATTTATATTTATCTTATTATTTGATGATTTAATTATATTATTTCTCATTTTAAGTACTATTGTAACCAAAAAAAATTTTATGACTAAAAGTTCTATTTATTTTACAGGTTAAAATAATAATAATAATAATAATTTTAGAAAATTATGGCGTAATATATGTATTTCAGCTTAAAAAAACTTACCAGTCACCTTAAAAGGTATTAATAAAATGAAACCGACTATGTTTATGTAAAAGCATATCAGACTTATATCAAATGTATACTTATCACTATCCGTCAAAATACTTGTTCATTTTAATGTTATATATAAACAAAACTTCATTGTTTTATATGAGAAACGTTATTATTTTGGTATTTATATTTTTTATTGTAATTAAGTAAATTGGGTATAAGATGTAATATATTATGTTGGTTATATTTATATAATAAATGCTTGTTCCTATTAAAACATTTCAATATATTTCTTATGATTACATCTATTGGATACTTATTTTTAATTAGCCTAATTATCAGCTTAATAATGTTCTCAACCAAGTCGTTAAAGGCGGTGCAGCACCTAATAATTCTTAAAGTTTCTGTGAATATTATTGATTTTTTAACTTTAATAGATATATTTGCGTTAAAGTGTAGAAATCTAATAACGTAAAATTTAAAACTGTCTGTTTTGTTATATAATTTAGTTATTAATTTATTCTCAACAATTTTAATATTTAGATCGAGATAATCGCAATCGTAATCTGACTTATGTGTTGTTTCAAATTGAAGAGAATTTTCGTATGTTTCATTAAGTAGTTCTTTAATGTATTCATTATTTTTATTACGAATTATACGAATATCATCCATGTATCTAAA
Organism: Heligmosomoides polygyrus bakeri; assembly: GCA_947359475.1. Lineage (NCBI taxonomy): Eukaryota > Metazoa > Nematoda > Chromadorea > Rhabditida > Heligmosomidae > Heligmosomoides > Heligmosomoides polygyrus. The sequence continues at coordinate 57,727,490 of OX375868.1, forward strand.
TGGATGTATGTTAATATAACGATTTTGTGCTACTAGCCTTTTGCAAAATTCATATTCAAAATTTGTTAATGTAAGATCAGCTAGTAATGGACTACAATTACTTCCTTGTGGTACTCCTTCAATCTGTTTATAGACTATTCCTGCAAAAATTGTAAAACTATTTTTAAGTAAATATTCGGTGAAAAACATTAAATCTTCCGCTGTATAATATCTGCATTTAGGGTATTATTATTAGTATAATAAATATTATTGTGTCCATTATATGCAATATATTTTTTCTCGGCATTACGAAAACATATTCTAATCAATTCTTTTATATTTTTCAAAATAATATTATGAGGAAGGTTAGTAAACATATTGGTAAAGTCTGCCGAAAACAGTTTACAATTCTCGATATTAATTTTACTTATTTTTTCAGAAATGTCTATGTTATTAATAGACCAATATCCAATGAATTTTTATTTCTAGATGTTATTACATCAATATATTTAATGAAATGTTTTTTTAAGTAAAAACTATAGATATTTCTTTAGAGAGGAGTTTTATGGAGCTACTATATGCTCCAGTGATAAATATAAATTTGACTGGATTTTTGTTTAGTTTTGGTAGGCAATATATCGATGGAACTCTCTCTGTTTGTTCAATTTTAAGTTTATTATTTAAACATAATATTTTATGTCTATTGATAATTTCGAGTTCGTTTTCTTTGTTATATATTTCATATGTCTGGTTAAATCTTGAAATTTTTAACTCACTATTTTCTAAAACAATCCCCATTTCTTTCGCTAAAGTGATTAAATAGAATTTTTTACAAATGAAACTATAATTGTTGTTTGCTTTGTCAAGAGGGCAGATAACAAAATTTTCTTTTAAAAAATTCAAGTATTTTATATTATGTGTATTTAATTTTTTTAAAGATCTATTATTTTCTATATTATTTTGATATAGTAAAGATTTCCAGATTTTTTTCTTTAAGATATTGAGCTTTTCTTTAATCAAGTTAAGGTGAAAATCCTTTAACTTATATTTATCCTTAACTTTTTCTAGGAATAAGTAAAAAAACTTCCTCGAACCGGAGTTGAATGTTTTCTTTCGAAATACCGTGTTTTGGAACAAATTTTGTGCCTTTCATAATTATATTTCTAATATCCTTATCTGAGACTATTTCCAAATTGCCAATGATGATATGTTCATGTGTTATGTCAGCAAATTTTTTATATTTTTCTTCTCTACATAAACATTTGCCATTAAGCATAGAATTTAATTCAGACAAGTTAGTATTTCTAATTAATGCATTATAGTTAAAGATTATTTTAGAGAAAGAAGGTTGTGATTTAAATACACATCTGAAAGGTAAATTTTTTTATAATTAGAATTATTAATTATAATTTCATGTATATATTTATTATTAAATAATTTATTTAAGTTAATTTTATCTAGAATATTACTTATATATGTGATTCCTATATTAATATAGTTGTTATGTTTTTGTTCCGACTGTAAATATTTATTTTCATTTTCGTTGAAACCGAATTTACATAACATACTAACAAGAATTCTATATTAATATGGATCCATATTAATCAAACTGTCTCTATTATATGTGATTTAAATGATATTTTTAAGAAATTTTTTCTTGAAAGTATTAATGAATCTATACATTTCTACTGTTGAATTCAATTGGTTAAAAACATTAAAAAATTCATCATTGTTAAGGTTATTTTTAATATTATTATTTTCTCTTTTTTTGTTCTTTCTGCCATTTCTTTTCCTAATTTTACAAATTTTTAATTTATAAAATGGGTGATTTCCTTTATACATTATAGGGTTATCTATATTAGATATATTCCCATATCCTTTTATATTGTCATTAAAACCGAAAGGATTAGCTGTATTAATCAATTTTATCCAAAAGAGTTCTTTTTGCATAAGAATATTTTTATCTATATTATCTTCTAAAGAATCTAGTATTGTAATTCTAATCGATGAATTATTACAATTATTTCCAAAATGTGTATATTTATTAATTTTCTGGATTTTAATTTAGGATAAATCCCTCTCCTAAATTTTCTTTAATTCTGCATTTTAATTTTCTAGTTGTAATTCCAATGTTTTGTTTTTCACAATCATTGCAAGTTGTACAATTTACAACGTGACTTATATTGCAGTTATCATTACTTTTGTTATATGTGTTAATTCTTAAATTTGTAACTGAATAATGAATATATTCAGTTTTATCAATCATTGTGCAAATATTACAATTAGCAGAACAATTATTACATTTGTTGTCGTTTCCAAAATTATTTAAAATATTAATACCATTAACCTTACTCTTAGTAAATTTATTATATTTATAGTATTGGTTTTCGTTATAGGGGTTAATAGTGTGAGTCCTTTGAGCAGGCCAGAATAATTAAGTGTAGAACAGGCCCAAGCTCTACACTGTTATGGATTTTGGGGAGGTATTTAGTGGGGCTGCCACTGGGTTACCGCAGGTATGTGGTCCATACCACCCATTTTGTGTTCCTTTAAAAGCGAATATCAATATTTAATTAAGTAACGTGTATGTGTATTTAGAGGAACGGTTCTTTTGGAAGCACAGGAGCCTTCCCCAGCAAGCTCCTGCTTTTATCACTCCATCAAAAGAACCCTTTTTTTAATAGGTAAGAGGTGTGGTCCTCTTATTCCTTGATTTCAACTGAGCGTATGAATTAGAACACACAATATAATCAAGTTCTTTGTTAAAATAACTGTGAAAGTGAATTTTAATTATTATAATAGTTGTTGTTATTTACATTTTAATAAAAATGATTATTCACTTTAATAAGTAAAATTGTATTTCTAATTTTAAAATAAATATAAAATAGTAATTTTAAATATTATAAATTACTGTTATTTATTACATATATTTAATAAATTATTGTAAAATATCACATATACATAAAAAGAGGAAAGTAGGGTTTGTCACTTTATATAATTATAAATTACTGTTTTATATTTCATATACATAAGTGGAGAAGGGTAGGGTTTATAACAATATTTAATTAAGTTAAATATAATTGTTGTTTTATAATAAAGGATATTAGTAAGGTTAAAAACAAAATTTTCAGAAGGAGTGACAACCAATATCAGATATATATCTATACTATATTAATTAGTAGAACTGTATAAAGTATTACAATTAGCATACTAGTTAATATTTGGGAGAATTAAACAAGTGAAGTTAAATGATTAAGTAAAAAACATGAAGGTTAAGTGATAATGGTAACGATATTCGTTATCAAAAAGTGCCGGGTGTGTTTCATTTTCATTCCATTTCGAATACAGTGAGGTGTGTTCTAATGGGTAAGTGTATGTTACCTATCCTTAATATCAACTAAATCTATGAACTAAGAACTAAGATAAGAACTAATTTTATGTACACCAATCCTATTTTATATATACTAATCTCGTTATTAACACATACTAATTTTGTATGTCAAATTAATTATATTTCAACTATATTGAGCAACAACACAAGCTATTACAATAAAAACTTTCATATAAATGTTATTATTTTAATAAATATTGTATTGTTGTAAACATAATAATTTGTTGACTAGTCAACAAAAATAGAATAGGGTTATGTATATATATATATATATACATAACCCTATTCTATTTTTGTAAACATTTTTTTAATATAATGTAAAATTGACCTGAATTGGCTTGCGGTTAACTCGTCAGTACTGCGTGGGTCAATTGCTGTAGTGGGTGTGAGCGGGATAGGAGGGGTGTTGACGTACGGGTGCCCGAAGTGCGCTGCTGTTCACCGAGGATGAGGGAGAGAAGCTCGTTATAAAGCTTTTGGTTATTACGAAAGATGGCTTCTCTCCAGATCTCTGTATCCGCCTGCTCATCCAGTTGCTGAGAAGTCTCAGGCAGCTGGATGGGGCTGAATGGTTGAGTTGAGGCAGCGGTTGCCGAGCCCGTACGTTCCGCATTGACCAGATGAGGCTCTGAGTCCATCCTATGGGCGGCTGAAGTTCCTTGTGTGCTGGATTGTGGAAGCGGATGATTTGGCCCTCTACCTGTTGCCGCACTATCGGCTTCCATCTCTTCCGCCCAAGAGCCACGTATCTCCACAGGGTGGAGAACTAGCATAACACTAGGAAGATATGACAAGCTGAAGTGCCGAAACTTGTAGTGAGCGAGGAACTAGTTGAGGTAACCGAAATGGTGGAGCTAACAATGACCGGAGAGGTGGATGTAACAACTGACGAGGTAGCCTGACGAGCCAACTGGCCGGAAGGTTGTATTGAAACTAACCTGTGGTTCGGATCTTGAATGTTTAGTCCTCGTCCGCTGTTGGACGGATTGAGGTTCCTTTGCTCACGGCCTTGCTGTTCCGGTTCTCCATGAGTCGATCCTCGCTGCTGAAGTCCTTGCGTTGAACGCAACATCTTGATCTTATTTGAGAATATTCTGAAACGGTTCATAAAGAATTGACTTTTACAGAGTAAAAAAATTGATGTAGGAGAATTTGTAGATGATGATGATAGAGATGGAATCTATGGTGACGAGGTAGAAGAGCGAACGATGAGGATGTAGACTACGTCGCGCGGGAACGGATCTTAAAATGAAGCGATGTAACAGTGCGCGTTACGGTTTTCACCTTGGGACCCACTATTTGCGTTGTCATGGATTCTTGGCACGGGGCCCAGAAGGGGCGCTAAGGATTTACTTACTACAGCTTTTTTTGTGTTTTTAAGCAGTTCCGCTCGTCTATGCTGTTGTTTTAACGCAGCTTTGACCTGTTGTCAGTACATGAAGGACTTATGGTGCCATTACAGGACTAAGTGAGTGAACGACTATATTAACTAAGGATTGTAGAGACAAAAAGAAGATGAGGAAGCGGAGAATTCTTAAAAGAGGAGATGAAATTTGGGTATGAGAGGGGAGAGAACTGGATAAAGATGATCGATTGAAGGATTTCTATTGAGAAGAAGGGATTTTAAAAGAGGATGGCAAGGGAGATTTTTAAAAGGAATGTGTTTAAAATAGAGAGAGATGTAGCGAATGGTGTGCGTGCATAAGGTTGTAGAGCTGAAGGTGTTTTGTGTCCGGACCGTGTACGCAGCTCAAAGTACTTAAGGGCATTATAGCCTGCAGTCTAATAATGACCTGATTGACCTGATGTGCGCAGAAAGGGGTAGAGATGGGGGAAAAGGAGGGAAGTGAGAAGGAGGAAAAGAAGAAAGGGTAGAGAGACGAAGGGAAAGAGATAGAAGACTAGGAATGTGATAGGAAGAATAATTTGGTGTGAACTGTGTTGAGTGTCTATTTCGGGTATAGAGGGGTTATTGTCGAGTTGTCTTCTTTGCCGCACGTGGCGGTTGGATTCTTGTAGGAGGCGTGGGCGTTGTGACCTTTGTTGAGTTCTCGTCAGCAGCGGCAACTTCCAAGGGGATAAGCTGATTCGTTGATCGATCTAAAATGTGTCGTTTGGATGTTCTTACTCTTACTGACCTGATAGCGCCGTCTAAGGATCTTCTTAGTTCTACTACAACACCCAACGGCCAATGTGATCGTCCTATATTGTCCGTTTCGATGATGACGACATCTCCAATCTTTGGCTGTCTCGATGAGCATTGTCGTTTGGCAGAGCGAACCTGGTTTCTTTCTGCAAGAGCTCTAAGACATTCTTTATGCCAGATGTCCCAGAATGTGTGGAGGGAATCTCGGAAAAACTATACTGAAGTAGGAGATATTCTTGGGAGTCTGATTTGCTGAAAGGGTCTTTCGACGTAACAGCTGTATTGACGGTTCCCAAGTATCCCAAGTTGAAATTCGGTGTGATTAAGTCGATAGGTCGTAGAATGCTCAGTTCTTCTTTAGCGCTGCTCGTCACTGATGTTATTGAACGAGTGTTGACGTCGATTCCACTTCCGTGAGAAGAGTTTGGAGAATCCAAACGTTCAGTAGTTTTCTGCGATTCAACAGATCCTACCAGTCTTTCGTAAAATCCTCCTTTCCACGAGGATAGCGGAGTGATGAATTTCCATTCGAATCCTGTGGCCGTGCTGAAGTCTTTAATCATATTGTTCTCAGCAACGTATTGTAATTCGTTGATTAGAACTTCTCTGCCTAGCTTAAAGGTAGGAGCGTTATCGCTCATTATGGTGTTCGGTGCTCCTCGACGAGATATAAATCGTCTGAAAGCTAGCAGAAACTAAGTGGCTGAATTGTCTGGTACAAGTTCTAAATGAATAGCCCTTGTAGTCATGCAGGTAAATAAGCAAACCCAGACTTTTTGGTTTTGATTGTCCTGAGAACGTGTATAAAGTGGTCTAAAGTAGTCTAGTCCTGTATTTTCGAATGGACGGCTTTGATTCACTCTTTCCGACGGTAGGTCTGGCATCGTCGGATACGCGTAGTGGCGACCATGATGACGTTTACATATGGCGCATGCTGAAATGACACTGTTGGCGATTCTACGAATTTTTGGAATTAAATAGTGGTTTTGTAATGCGGACAAGAGATGAGAAGCACCTGCATGATGTAACCTCAGGTGGTAATGGGTTACTAGCATGCGTGTCAAGGGATGGTGTGGTATTAATAGTATGGGATTCTTTGCTATCGCAGGAATCCTTGCGTTTCCCATCCGAGACATGCTTCGATATAGTCCGTCATCTGTTTGCTTTAAGTGAAATTGTTGTACAGCGCGGCCCTGGAGTTGATCAGAACTTTCGCGATAATGTTCGCTCAGGATGATATGTTCGGCTGCTTTCCAGTCGCGCGTCGTTATGTCCGATATGATGTCAAATTGAGTAAATACATTATTCTTGTTCGCAAAACGGTCTGCGTTTTTCTGAGTTAGCGAAAGATGAAGTTTACAAAGGAATTTTAGAACGTAGGCGGTAATGCGAACAAGTTTGGTGTACGAATTGCTACGTTCGAAAGGAACGAATGACTTAGATTGATACGTCGAGATGCTGTTGACGTTCTTGAGTTCCATTTCTGCTTTTGCTGTTGTTGGAACTGTAGATGCGAAGTCCATGTTCGAGTAGGGCCAAGACGTTGATGTATCTAAAATAAACTGCGGTCCATGCCACCACATGTGGCTGTTGAATTCCGAGGCTGTGAGACCTCTTGTGGCGCAGTCTGCAGGGTTCTCATTGGTCTTGACATAGTGGAAACAGCAATTGATTTTTGAGGTCTTAAATTTATCTATTGCCTCGTGAATGAGTTTCACGCAGTTATTGACAAATGTTTTGAGCTGTCTCTTCGAGTGTATCCAATACAGTGCTATCTGAGGGTCAGACAACAAATGTATAGAATGCACTCTTATACTCAATTCCTTGAGGAGGAACTGAGTCATTTTTACTGCCAGTACAATTGCTCGCAGCTCCAGTCGTGGAGTTGTTGTCTTTTCGAGAGCTGCAACTTTAACCTTGGCGTAAATGATGTTGCCGAAGGGCTTTTCGCCATACGGTTTGCACACCAAGTATGCTACCGCCGCGTATGCCTATTTTGAGGCATCTGAAAATACTATTAATTCCTATTTATACTTCGACTTACTGGCTATAAATCTTGGCACGCTTTTGGTAAATCCGGTTATGTTGTTGACGATCTCCATCCATTTGATCGTATCGGCATTAGGCAAAGGCGTTTCCCAGTCTGTATTTTTAAGCCATAGGTCCTGGAGGAACGTTTTGGCTTGCACAAACAATGGTGTAAGAAGACATAGGGGATCAAAAGTAGAGGCTATTGCCTTTAGCGTTGTTCGTTTTGTTGTTACTATGTTTGACGCCTTTATAAGAACCATTAAATTGTCTGAATCGGGGTTCCATCGAATGCCGAGCAGTTTGGCCGTAGATTCTGGAGTCCACGTTGTACGATCTTGATCTGGAATGTTGTTCATAACGGATTTAGAATTGGAAACAAACTCACGTAGGTTCATTCCCATATTGCGGAAGATTTCCTTGCATTGATGTTGTTTAGCAATGCCTTCTTCGTTGTTTACAGCACCGATTAGAACGTTATCGACATACGTATTGGCAAGGATTTCCTTTTGCAGACTGTTATCGTGATTCCGTTCTAATGCGTACTTGAAGGACATAGCTAATAGAAAAGGCAACGCGTTCACACCGAATGGTTACGCGTGAATCGCAGGATACGGATGTTGTTCTTCCTTGGCGGTTTTGATGGATCTTTAAGCCATAGGAATCGCGTGGCGTCTCGTTCACTTTCTCGTTTTTAGTCGAATCTGATGGAATGCCTCTTCGACGTCTGCTGTAATGAGGATAGGTGTTAATCTTGCACGGAGGAGTGTTCCGCACAAGTCTGGCAGCATCGCAGGCTCGGAATGCCTTTCATGTGACTCTACGCATCAAAAACGATGCGGAGCTTTGTTGTCTTGCTGTCTGATTTTATGACAGCCTGGTGTGGTATATAGTACATTGGAATTCCCACAGGCGGGTCTTGAGTGACCTCTTCAATTATGCCGGATTGAAGTTGTTGTTCGAATGTCTTACAGTACTCTTCCCACACCTTGTTATCAGTGCGGAGTTTATCGTATTGGCTTTCGAGTCTGCGCAAGGCTAATGCCTTGTTATCCGGTAGATGTGGATACTTGACCTTCCACGGGAATCGTACATGTATTAGTCCGTTGATGATCGGACTGTATTGTAATATTGCTGAATTATCTCGTGGTCCTCTTCCATGTCTGCTGAGTCTAATGCGCATAGTCTGTAAACCATAGTGTCCATAGACTCGTCGTTGTCTTCGAATTCGACAGATGTTGTAAAGATAGGTGAGAGGATGGATTGGTGAGACCGGAGAGGATTGGTCCTAGTTTGGTCTGCGATTGCACAAGTCCTGATGGAAGCTTTCCGTTGTTATTGAGATTTATGACACTCCAATAGTGATCCATGCCGATGAGGATATCGATTTCTGATGACTCCTTGGCTGGTACTTCTTGGGTTGTGTTAATCTGCTCTGGAATGGATGTTATATGTGTACGAGTCCAGAGCTTTAGCTTCACAGGCCTGTCGTTAGATTCCGTAATGTTGTCTTAACTCGGTATGATTTCTCAGTGTGTTCATGACCACCGAATGTTATAGTCGTAACGTCCTTAGGGCATTTCATCTTTAAGCCGAGTGCTTCAGCAGTTTTCATTGCGATGAAGCTATACTGGTTGCCACTATCGAGAAGTACAGTGACTTGTTGGTCGGCTTTCCTAGAGAAATTGTGTGCGAGTGCTTCGGTAATCATAAGGCGAGGTGATTTTCCTGGTGACGATGACCTGCATGCTACCGTTTTGTGGTGTGGCTCTGATGTTATAGCCACTTGGACATTCGTATGGTAATTCTTCCTTGGTACATCGTCCGTATTGTTCTCGCTATCGCTCGATTCACTCGACTCTCTCGAGGACGTATTATAGTGATGACTACTTCCACAATATGTTGGCTGATCTTGGAAGCCAACTCTGGGATGTGGTGAGTTCCTTCCTCTTCTGTAATGGTTTCCAGCGTTGTCTCTTCTAGGAGAAGGTGTTCTATCTGACCGGCTTGATGAACGTGATCGTGTCTTGAAGGAATATCTAGATTCCGAACTGTAGTCTCGTCGTCGCGGTGAACGCGGTCTATAGTAGCGATCCCGTCTTGAAGAATCCGATCGTATTGGACTTCTTGTTCTGTGCTGTCTGTAGCAAAGGGCTCTGTGATGTGAACGTCGACAGATGGAGCATATTGGGGCTTTGCATTCTTTACTGACGTGCCCCTTTTTGAGACAGATCCAGCAGAGGTCTTGACGATATGCTAATTGTCTCCTGTCCTGAGGATGTGAGACTTCTAGACAGTCCTTTGGTTCATGTGTTCCGTGAACCGAATGGACAAAGTCGACTTTCTGTCGAGTTTCCGCACGCTGGAGAACGACTACACTTATTGCCGTTATGTCTCCTTTTACTGGAGTCTCGTTCTCTCAGTCTTTTTGGAGAACTTGAACGACCGTGTTGTAGAAAGAGGGTATATTGGGGAGCCGGTTCGAATGAATCAGGATCTTCCGTGATCTCCAACTCGTCGATTACCTGGTCGAGAGCTGTTAATAGTTCTTCTACAGTCCAGTTATCTGTGCGTTTTCGAGGCTTGTTGGCATCTCTTCTTGTGCTTACGGGGAATTTTCTGCGAATTGTTCGCATTAGACCTGATGATACTGGCTGTTCCCCTGCTCTTTGGAGTTGAATCCAAAGGGCTTTTATAGTGCACAAGGTGGTACGTTGCCCGAGTGGTGTGTCACTTGCCGGTGGCACTGCTTCGAGTTGTTCGTATAGGCAAACACGGAGAAGTTCTGGACGTGCATAGATGTATTTCTGGGGGGGGGGAGGGGCCTTGAGCTTTGACTTAAGATATAGGAACTTGGTGATCGTTGGTACACTGGTGTTGTTGTGTGCGACTGTAGAGAATAGTTCCCAAAACTCTACAAAGGCGTGCATGTCTCCTGAGAACTCTGGAAGTTCGAACGACGGAAGCTTGATTGATTGATTTAGGTCGTAGTCGAGTTGTACAGTAGGCTCGCGTTCTACAATCGGCATAGATGAATAAGAGGCTGGTATCTGAAGGTATGACCTCTCATTGTCCCTTTCGTGCTGAAATATAGTTGTTGGAACTGGCGAACTATGATGTTCGTTCGCTGTGAAGCCTTCTAAGTTTTGTGGAGTGGGCGCTGATCTTGAGTTTGCTCCGAGTGTTAGAATACTTGGCTTTTTCTCTGTATTGATGGCATTTGCAGATCGATCGTTGCTGGGGATTGGTGTATCGACAACAACGAGAGCTACTTGAAGTCTCGCCAAGAGTAATTGGGCCTCCTCGACGACCTGATCGCAGGCATTGGCGTCTCAATGCGCACGAAATTCGTCCAGGATCTCTGACTCCTTGTCCGAGACCGTCTGCTCGCTCGCGTACTCTTCTGCCCTTCCCCACCGTTCTTCCCAACGGCTTAGAAGCTGCTGGACACGGCACATTGTAGCGGCAACGTTCGCTTTCTGCTTTTGTAGCTCCAATAGGCTCATACCTGTGTTGTTGCAGTATAGAGATGGATGGAACATCGATTCGTCGGTTGCTTGGATTAAGGCTCGCAACGCATTGGCAGCTTTCGTGATCTGTGCCTTGACCGATCCAATCGTTGGCATTTTGTCACGTTGAACAAATAGTCCTTTACCCTACAAGTAATAAGTAGAATAAAGACTTTGGCGCCCTCCTCAGATGAAGGGGCACCTATCGTCACGCGCTCCACGAGGATACGGCAAGGTGAGTGATGGAATAACGGAAGCTGTAATAGTGTATCAATATGCTGAAATGGATTAAGTTTTTGTGTTTAGAAATGTGGAGGGATATGGAGGCTGTAGAGGTATTAATGGTTTGTGAGAAGTGCTACGACCATTGATATACTACATCCTATAGTGACTACATGGGGAAATATTATACCATAGAGAAGGGGTATATACTACTGTTTATAAAGTATACTACGGAGGATTACTTTTATGAAATGCACATGGTACCTGTACTGAATTATGGCCAATAGAAGTGAGTGGGAAGACACCTTGAGTAATTGTGGATAGCTTAAAAAGAAGTTAGTTATGAAAGGGGAACATGCTGTAACGTGGTGGCCGACTTCCATTATCCGCCCACTGGATTGGCGCGGACACACGCTAAACCGCACCGACAGGGTGCAAGGCAAACCGAATACAAGAGGCTACTGTAGTGACTGAAAGTGTAGTGCAAAGAGAACCGGGAAACTGGGAACCGAGCCAGTCTACAAAAAACACAGAAACAGGACGCGCGCAGGCTGCAGATTTTTTTAGCAGCACTACCCGAACACCGATCCGCAATACCTCACCGAGTGGCCAACTCATACGGTATCGGAAATAGGACTAGTCCCCCCAGGTGCGACCACTTATCCCGCCGTGGTACTAACTAAGCGTGAGCAACGTTGCATAACTGCCTAGACGCTTCACCCAGTTAACACAACCCCTCCTTGCGCCAGAGCTGGCACGTCGAATCCACCCCGCACTACGCCTGCTTCTGGTCTTGCATCCAACCCAGGCGAGTGCGTTCTAGGCTCTGCGACGACCTGCTGGCTGGTTGCCACAGTCCAGCCGGACCTGCACGTCGCGATCTTCCTTAACGCACCCTTATTACGCCAGTTTTGAGCCCCAACCTTTGAAAAAAACTCAGTCCTACAGCTACCTAGGGGAGGATTGCTCCGCCTCGCACCGAGCGTGGCAGGGCCGTTTTTACGGCCAGCCGGTTGGCCGACCGACTAACCAACGGGTCCGAATGCCAATGTCGATGCACCATGTTGCGAACCGGTAGCGCCAGTGCGGGCGAAGCTGTGCCACTGGACCGAAGGCTATCCGGCTGCCCCATGGCAGCCACGCGTTGCTAAGACTCCACAACCTCTCCCTAGGTAGCGTGGGCAACCCCATCCAAGCGGTGGGGTCCCCGCGTGAGTGTCCCGCTCGCCCCGAGTAGGCGGGGCCAACTCTCGGCACCTACGCATACAGCATGTGCGGGACAGAGACAATGTGGTGAGTAAGAGCTATCCCAAGTGACACCCGGTCTGAATCCTATCGTAATGAGTCGCCAGCCGGCTCGGCAGCAGGCGGGGCACACCCATGCCGGCGAGCGGACCAGCCCCGGGACGACGGCAGGGTCGTAGACGAGGGCGATGCCCGCCCGCGGGCACAGGGCGCTGCGCTGCTACTGCGCCGGCGGGAGCGCCGCTCGATCGATATGCGGCGGACCTTGATTGTGGATACGATAGAACCGAACACCATCACATAGGGACTTACCGCCCACTTCCTTTTCCGGTGCCGTACAGCGTACCATAATATATTTATTATAAAAGCTCCTCGATAAACGGAATGTAGTGAATACCATTAGGAAAGCAGCAATACAAGGGAGTCAGCACTGTACTAGTCGATATATGTGCGGCTATAGCGTCCACTTCAGCGACGAATATGTAGTGCGTCTCAAGCCGTTGATTTATCCCAGTCGCGACAAGCGGCCACAGCATGTACATTCAGCTACAAGGCTGAGACGGTGTGGCAAGGCCCCTCGGCATCCTCCGAATCGACGATCGATATCCACTGCAAAAGGTCGGCACGCAACTGCCCGTGGCAGCGCGTTGCCCGCTGGACGTGCCGGTGCGCCGGTGCGCCGAAGCGCGGAGCTGGATTACCAGCGACCCGAGGGCCGCCGCACGGGAGGGCGCACAAGAGCGAATGAGACGAAAAGAGGCGCCAAGGCGCCGATTGCGTGGCTTTTATAGCCACCAGCGCCTGTAGGCGGAGCCTATTTGGCAACGGGGCCGCGGGGGGGCTTGTCTATTGAAAACTAATTTCTATATGGTAAGAAAGCAATTTGCTCATACTTTTTGAAAAGCTAGCCGGATTTTCTAAATTCGAAAACTTACCGAGTTATTCTCATTTTTTGAACGTCCAATTTTGTCGCTACAATGATCTCGGTGCAACATCAAACAGCCGTCGATCCAATCTACTCGATTCATAAAATCATAATTTTCACTGTGTGCTGGTTAAGAATTGGAACTTTTTATGTCAAAATTTTAACCGTATAAGTGGTCTATCTCAGGTAGAAAATAATTTAGTTGTCATGAAAAACGAAAATTTTAAATATGATTCTCCCTAGTTATATCGAGTACCGCTGCGTAGAAGCTTAGTTTTTATTGTATAATAAAAAATTTCAAAATTTTACATGGTACAGTTTCTGATTTTAGAAGGTAGAAAATTGTTTGAAAAATTGAGAAGTCCATCCTTCGACTGCTATTCCGTAACCGGTTCGATGAGCGGTTCAGATTTCTTGTAGAAAAAGCAAAGCAAGTCAACCTTAGTAAATAACACTTTTTATAGTGCTAATTACTAAGTATGACTGCGTTAGTTACTACAGAGTTACAAAGGAGGTCTAGTTTTATAGTGCAATTTAGTACGTAGATTTTGCAGGTGGAAAATGTGTCGTATCCATGATATCTTCGAAAATTCTGAAAAATTAAATTCATTGTGATTATTATCATCCAAAATTTTAATTGTAAAACAATCACTATTCAAAAGGTTAATCAATTCTGTGTTTAACTCAATCAAATCGCTTAATCGATCATTAACATGTCTTCTTCTGAGAACGAATCTCCACAGTGTCGAAGCTACACCTGGAAAGAAGAACCTATAAAAATTACATAAGATTGGACTATCAAGTTCGCTTCGGACGGGGAGAAGTTGCAAATTTTAGGCAAAAGTCGTACCCCACGCTTGACCCTTCGTCGGCGCAGAGAAAGACGTTACAGCTGTCATGGTGGTTTGGCTATGGGTCGCGCAATGCCGATGGGGGCGTATACTTGGCTATGCATGCTCACACGCCCACACCATCGTCAACAACAAATTTCGAAAGCGTGCTTTCGCTTCCGTTCGTTTTATAGCGGGTTCGCCAAAACGCAGATTGACTATGAACTTGCTAGGTGTCGCGACTAAAGTCCTGCCACAGATGCGAAGAGTGCCGTACGATATGGTAACCACGCAACACCGTCCGCTGGTCTGCTCGCTGAAGATCACTCCTCCGAGGTGTAAACATGTCGAGCGACGCAGGTCGACTAAAATCAAATGGTGACGACTGAAAGAGAAAGAAGCGAATGTTAATTCTCGCATTTGTTTACGGACAGTAGCTACTGTCGACGAAATCTAGAAAGACGATATCGAAGCGATAACTCGGGCTGCACGCTTCCATCTCAGTACGGCGAAGCCTGGATGGCGTGAGTCGACAACCTGGCATGGCTATGGACTAGCGATCTGATAGAAAATGTCCAAGAAAAGGAACGACTGCTTCACGTATTTGGCGATGACAGTCCATAATTGATTATCAAGGAACGAAAAAAGCGGCAAAGAACGCAGCGGCTGCTGTTAAAGTCGCACATTTCGTCGACGTGAGCGAAAATCTGGAGACGCGCGATGGTTAGCGCTTCTTTACAGCTCGCCAAAGCTCGCTTTCGCTAAGTTAAAGACTTCGAGAAGTTTATCGGCATTAACGACGACAAGTCATCTTCATATGGATAGCCATCTTCATATGGATTCATATGAGTAGGGCTGGGAAGCGATGGTACGACTACTTCGAGGAGATCTCGAATGTATTATGTTGGCAACTAAATTTGTGGCCTCTCGAACATCAACAAAAGTGTTTATGAACAAATAATTAATATTAATCTTTAATCGAAGTAAGATCTGTTGCTGGTCTATCCCACGGCTATAGAATTCCTGTGGTTTTGAAGAAATCTGAACCGGTCTATCCCACGGCTATAGAATTCCTGTGGTTTTCAAGAAATCTGAACCGCTCATCGAACCGGTTACGGAATAGCAGTCGAAGGATGGACTTCTCAATTTTTCAAACAATTTTCTACCTTCTAAAATCAGAAACTGTACCATGTAAAATTTTGAAATTTTTTATTATACAATAAAAACTAAGCTTCTACGCAGCGGTACTCGATATAACTAGGGAGAATCATATTTAAAATTTTCGTTTTTCATGACAACTAAATTATTTTCTACCTGAGATAGACCACTTATACGGTTAAAATTTTGACATAAAAAGTTCCAATTCTTAACCAGCACACAGTGAAAATTATGATTTTATGAATCGAGTAGATTGGATCGACGGCTGTTTGATGTTGCACCGAGATCATTGTAGCGACAAAATTGGACGTTCAAAAAATGAGAATAACTCGGTAAGTTTTCGAATTTAGAAAATCCGGCTAGCTTTTCAAAAAGTATGAGCAAATTGCTTTCTTACCATATAGAAATTAGTTTTCAATAGACAAGCCCTCACGCGCGCCCACGGGATTTTAGATGGGAGCGAAGCTCGCGATTCGCGACACCACCAATTACTAAGCAGCAGGATTTCTGAAGTGCATATGGTGGTTTCCACTCATCCGCCGAACTGGATATGTAGTCAATCGCTGTTTGAATGAAGTTAGAGTTTTTGTTCTCTTTAACTATTTTATAAATTTTTAAATCACCTGCACACATTTTGCATGTAACTGCAAACCTGGAAACTGCGTGTGGAAGTTTATATGTATAAATAAGGAAGAGGAGAGAAGACAGAACTCCGCCTTGTGGAACTCCAGTAGACGCATTGAAAAAGGAGGAAAATGCTCCCTCAACTTTAACCTGATATGTCCTTCCAGTAGGGTAGCTGCGCGTCCAATTAATTACCATAGGGTGATTGTCGACCATGCTCATTTTGAGGAACAATTGTGGTAACGAGATTTCGAGTGTTGGACAAAGGCATGGTATTGCTGGAGAGGTAAAGCAAGTGGCCATGAAAAAGGTATTGTTGAGTTGCTTCCAGAAGAGGAAACCTGCGCTACGCAAGTTCAACGAACGAAATGCCGTCATTCCAGCAAGACCAAAGGAACTAATACTACTTGCACTAATACTAGGGTATTGCTGCTCGTGAAAAATTATGAATATGTGATTTCGTTTTCCATGAATCTATAAAAGATAGGTCGGAGATTTTAGTACGTGATGTTGGATTTCGCTCCAATTTGTTCCGAGTAATTGGAGTGTAGCGAGCACCCAGTTGCGACTCAGCTGGCGATGTTCAACTATCAAAAGCAATTAGCGACTTCTCCTCATGTTCTAAGTCAGTATCGTTTTTGATGTTTTCAATCTTCCCAATCTATTAAACACCTCATGTAGAACTTCATATGTTTTTCGTGATTTGTTTGAATCTCATGACTTTAAAGAGTTACTATCCACTCCTACCAGAAATCAAACTGTACTTGACCTAGATTTATGCAACTGGCAAAATCTTGTAGGCGAAGTCTGCGTTGCTGCTCCTATAAGGAATAGCGATCATGCTACAGTATCTTCAAAGCCTATCTTAAGGCAGATCGCCCAACTTTCGTGTGGAAAAGAGACTTTATGGGTACGATTTATGCCGAAATTACGGAACACCTCTTTAACGTTGACTGGATATGTACCTACTTCGATACTTTCATGGCCCTTTTGTCGATTGGAGGTCCTCTCAACGGGGACTACAACTCTTCCAGGCCGCTCAATCTCTGGCTGCTTGCATCCAGTGAGGCAGACTCCACTGTCTGAAAGATCTTGAGAAGGAGTCTGCCCATCGCGTTGGCGGTCGTCCCAGTGGTCTCTTACGGTCTCTCGGGAGCCATTCTGGGACACGGAGACTCCACCTATCGTCCTTTCGTCGAAGCAGGTGTCCGGTCCTGCTCCCTCGCCAGAGCAATGTAAACTACGCATCGAGCACTGGAGAGATGTCTTCTGAGGACAAGCCTTCGTCAGCAATGGCGAGAAGGCCTACGAAGCTCGGAGCTACGGGAGAAGTCGCAATTAGCAGACCCGCTGCAGTACATGAAGACTGGATAGGTAGCCTATATAACCTGCATAACCTACAGTCAGTTGACGAGAAATATGAGACCTTTCTTCCCATTCTCCAGCACGTTATAGAGTTATTTACTCCTCTTATCAGAGTGAACAAGAATGGACCAGAACTTCCCAACTACCACAAGGAGATAAACCATTATCGCGGCTGGTGACTGGCGTAACTACGTTGTGAATTGCAGAAAACTGGAGAGAGCTACCTTTAGATATCACGTCTACTTAGAGAAGAAACTTCTCGAATACACGGATTGAAACAGCAATTCTACCATCCCCCTTTGATTGACGAAAGTGGCTTCTGTTCATCTCCTCAGTATAAAGCCATTTTCCTAGTTTTCACAAATCCTAAAACAATTAGGAGTGCTCACGAATTCGTACTCGCAACTACCTTAAAACTAGGTTCAGGCGGTTGTCAGTTTGAATTCGTATGCTCGTAGTGCTTCTCGAATGGTGTATTCCTTGTGGTTTCATAAGGAGCACATTAATGAAATTCTTCTGAAGTGGCCAAGGTCTAGCTCTCATTCTCCAGGCTTCATTTCATTGAGTTTCCAAAAGCATTCTGAACCACATAGCTTATCCATTAGAGCACATTTTCAATTTTAGCTTCATCAAAGCTGAGGTGCCCAGAAGATGGAAGCATGCGTTCGTCACTCCTATTCCAAGAAATCTCTTAAACGACCTCCGTAATTATCGTCCAGTAAGCACCACATCAGTTCCCGCCAGAACCTTTGAAAAAAGGTTCGTTAGTTAAAAAAACATATTCTAAGGCATCTTGAAGTTAAGAAGATAATCTCAGATAACCAGTTTGGAATTTTACCAGGTAGGTCTGTTGAAATCTCAATGCTTGCATCTCTCAGTGACTGGACCGAAGGAATGGGAAAAAGAGCCGAGTTGATGTGGTATATTTTGACTTTCCCAAGGCTTTCGATAAAGCCCCGATACCGCAATTGTTGCTCAAAATGAGCATGGTCGGTATTCACCCTATGGTAATTAATTGGACGTGCAGTTTCCTTACTGGAAGGAAGTTTTTTCCGAAGTTTTTCGCATCCAGTAATTCCATTACTAAGGGTACCGCAGTCAAGCTTCGGTTCTCGCGGGGTTCCTTCGGTGCGCTCCAATTTCTTCGCATACCAAGCGGGAGCTTATCAAGTTAATTAAGCGTATCCAGATTCCCCCAAGAATCGCGGATTTCAAAAGGGTATTGTGGAACCACCCTTAGCCATTGCTGACGGTTTTGTTTCTTTTTTGTGATATCCCTGTCGGGCGGACCTTAGATCGTCTAACCGTTGTTAAGTCATTTTTAATGATTTCTTAAACTGATTTCATTTGTTCTACTGGTTCTAAAGTTACTTTACTGTGTTCATTGGCTGCAATGGTGAGCTCGCTCATGTGGATTGCTCAACATGTGTTGTCGGAGTAAACAAATAAATAAATCTTTAGTTTTAAGAGAATTTTCAGAGCAGAGCTCACCTAAACACAGTGATTTGAGAAACCAAATGCGGTCTTTTAAATGACCATAAAATTTCTATCATAGGACTATAACGACATTTTCAGCTTCATTCGCGAGTGCTCCCATAGAATTAAATTTTCGTGTGAAGAGATTGACCGTGCACTCGTAGGAGCCATTCCAGTGTTTAATTGATTAATAACGTAAGTGCTGATTAACTGCTGCGCACTGTACAGGGTGCAGCAAAATTACCCGTGCACTGAAAATTCAGTGGCACTTTGAAGTCAAACTTCGCAGATTAATCTTAACTATTAAGTTTATCTGCTAAAAACATGACAATTCAAAGCATGCTAACAGTTTTCAAAATTATCGCCTTCATCCTCCACACAGTCCTTCAGTCGTTCGACAAAACCTTCGCATGTGGCATGCAGGTACCATTCATCAGTTTCGTCCCATGATTTCAAAAGCGCTTCTTTAAGAGATTCCAAATTTGGGTGTCCGGTAGAGCAAGCTTTTTTCTCAAAGACGGCCCACACAGAATAATCCTTCTGGTTAAGGTACGGAGAACTGGAGGGCCATTCGTCTTCTGTGATGAAGTCAGGCAGCTGCTCGGCGCACCAGTCCTGGACCACCTTCGCCTTGTGTGCTGGAGCAGAATCTTGTGAACGGCATCAGTAGGCTTCTCCAAAGTGGGAATCGGCCCACGGGTTGAGTACTTTTTCCAGGAGATCCTTGTGCGTTGATTTTCAAGCCAGCTTCGACGAAAACAAGTGTTTTTCCAGAAGATGTGACTCCTCCCCAAACCATAATGGATTGAGGATTTTTCGCACTTTTCTGAAGTCATCCTTTGGCGGTAGCGTCAGTAAGCGAGTCCCCAATAATCCTGTCATTTTGGGAGCTGGATTCAACGTGAAAATCTTTTCATCGCTAAAGACGATGTTTCGAGCCACCGTGAATAGTTGCAGCAACCTTTTGCATAATTCCAACTCCTCGTCTTCATAGCTTCGACAGGAGTTGGCATTTCTGCAGACGATAAGGGAACTTCTTAAGCCTTCCCCTGACTCTCCTCCTTATTTTTCTCACGAGTTTCACATTTTTCCGGTTCGTAGCTGTTGTGGGATGCCCTCTTTTTATACTCATCGGTCTTCAATTCCTTGTAGCGTTTTACTGTATCCTGAACCGTTCTTCGGGGCACGGGAAGGATCTTCACAATATCTCTTGTTTGCTTGCCGGCCTTATGAAATTCGATAACAGCACTGCGACGGTTGGAACGCCTAACCATTTTGTATCTTAGTAATTATGAGTTCCAGAATGTTCAGTCAACATATTAGGCGAATAAAGCGGGAGCATTTCGGGGAAAAAGCGGAAAAAAATTCAAAATGTTTAGGTACACGGGTAATTTTGCCGCACCTGTACATTTGTGGCGTGCTGGTCCATTGTGACAGCTTTGAATGTTTCAAGATTTATACGAATACAGTCGTATTCTTATAAACCTATTATAAAAACAAGTGGTTATAAATGGCATTTACATTATGAATTCAACAGGAAACGTAACATACAGGGTGGATACAAAGTGTGATCCGCAATTTTCTGGCATTCGAAGGATACTATGTGACTATGACATTTTGAGTAGTGAGAGGGGTATCATGGTAATAATACACATGAATCATGTTTTCTTCTGGTGACCTATTTCGTTGCGATCTTACTTACAAAGTAAGGGTCTGAAGCATATGTCTGAACGGGGGGAGCGAGTCATATAGGGAGAATTCTCATCCCTTAATTGGTTTGAAAATGTGTTTATTTTTTTGTCAAGTCGTTAAATCCAAGGAGTAGGGGGTCACAATGGGATCTGGTGCAGCACGCGTTTGGGGGTCTTGTACGCCCGCGATTCTTCCAGAGCCAGTGGCTCGAAGCGCAAGTGGGTAGAAGGTTGACTCATGCGAGAGAGGTCAGGGGTTTGGTTCCTTTGCGTTGCTGCACTTCTGCATTCCAACTGATTGGTAGAGATTTCGGGGATTCTGACGTCTATACCATTTTCAGATGTTTTCTGCGCATTCTCCAGCGGTAAAGGATAAAGGACGGCGTTACTCAATCCCTTCTGGGATGCGCCAGCGCATTCTACTTCTACGGGATATCGTGGAGGCGACATGAATGCGTATTTGGCCATACAATGACTTGCGGTGGCCAGCCGATGAACAAGTCAGCGCTTTATCCTTCCCAGACAAGTCTGGTACCAATTTACCGACCCCGGAGGGATGGAAGGCTTGGTTAGCCTGGGCGGGAAATCCGAACCAGGAACCTGGTATCGGGTGCACGCGACAGTCGCGCCTCCTCCGACTGCGCTACACGCGCCTCCTCCAGCGGTACGTTGTGGTATTCCACATGGTGATGTATAATTGTTCAACACTAGTGATGCACAGGTAAAAAGTGCATGAAGCACCACTGCGCCCCTTACTGGTAGCGTATAAAGGCTGCAGGCTCATCATAGTCTGTTTCCATACATGGACCAGAGGCATCGGGAAAACCATCCTGCTCGGATTGTCAAAGGAGACCACGTTGTGACGTCGGAGGTGGTTCAAATGAGAAACGATGTGTGCGGATCCCGCAAATTAAGCTAAACGGCATCGATACACTCTTTCTCTCATGTCTGCCTGTCACCTGGAAATCAGAGGTCTGCTGAAGATTTTTTAGAACCTAGCACCAACAATGTCCGCCGACGATCGAGTGGTGATCCAGTTGCTCACGCTGAAGTGTGGCCCACCTTTAGACAAGGAATCTTCGAGGGAAGAAATCAAGCTGGCCGAACGGATGGGCAGCATGTTGAATACCCCAGCGTACAGCTGGAAAAATGCGCAGAAAACGTCTGAAAATGGTATAGACGTCAGAATTCCCCAAATCCCAACCAATCAGTTGAAATGCAAAAATGCAGCAGCGCAGAGGAACCAAACCTCTGACCTCCCTCACACGAGTCAACCCTCTACCCACCTGCGCTCCGAGCCACTGCCTGCTTAAGCATCGCGGGCGTACAAGACCCCCAAACGCGTGCTGCGCCATTTCCCATTGTGCCCCCCCCCCCTATTCCTCGGGTTTAGCGACTTGGCCAAAAATAAACACATTTTCATACCAATTGAGGGGTTAGGATTCTCCCTATATGACTTCGCTCCCCGCGTTCAGACATAAGCTTCAGACCCTTCCCCTGTTAGAGAGCTTTGCTTGATTGTGATGGCTTATTTCAGAAAGTGCAAAATCTTACACTACATATGAGTCGTACCATAAGCCACTCCGTCTAACCACACCGCTCATAACTCCACTGCGCGACCATTGCTCATTCCTGTCGCTATTCCCAGCATGCCTAAGCTCGCGCTCTTGTGATTGATGGACTCTGAGTCAGACAGAGGGCTTAGAGCGCAAATTGAAAGTGGTGCTCAACTCCGCTCTCACATGAGTTTAGCCGACGTGGAACACATAATTGGGATCAGCCTTCGAAGTTCGATCTAGCGATATACATCTCATCTCAAAGTGCCATGGTCACCTGGTATCGTTCCATGTGAGCGGTTCCTGGGAGCAGACTGCCGTTTGAAGGAGATATTATATGCGCTTGCTAGAGTAGTTCGTCATGTGTCCATGTACAAATTCCCATCATTCAGTTCAACACCAATCGAGTTATGCGACCATAGCCTCATCGAGGCTCCATAGCGCACCACCAAGTGGACTAAGAACGTCGACCAGTAAACATTGTGGGAAGGGTGCACATCAACAACAGGAAGGAGGATTGCGGCACAGCAAGCAGACACCATTATCTGCTTCCAAAGGCGGGCCGACCTCCGACCGTCAACAGACCTGGCATCCGCAAGATAATCAAGAAGAGGATAGAATACGAACGACAAGCGACGCAATGGCCTGCACGACTAGTGAAGACGGCCAAAATAAGTATTTAGGAAAGTATGCAGCCATTTTTGGGTCGTATAACGAACAACAAAATAAATTCTTCAGGTCTGGATATCGTGTTTGAAGGAAAGGGAGGAAAATCCTCTACATACAATCGCAGGAGTGATATGAACAAGAAAAATTTATACCCAGAATATGTGGAAAAAGCATAATCTCACTTGGGCATATTTGACGCAGTCATGAGCAAAACTATTCTCGCTTGGTCTCCAGAGAGGATATTAAGTCGGTCTTGTACTCAGGCCAACCACGCCTTCCATCTTTCCGTACTTCGTGAATTCGTGAATGTGTGTCTATCATGATACAAATTACATTATCAGTTATTATTATTTTATAACAAATTATATTACATTAAAATCATAATAATGGCAACACAAATTCATCAGCAATGGATGTAGATTATGAATAATTCAAACTGCCTCCATGATACCTCTTTTCGTTACATGCCAAGCGCACTCCAATAGGACTTCCTAACACCAGCCTTCGTGCTGTATCCCCTTTCACAACTACGGTACATCGGGCTGCATTCGATCTGATGATGTGTCTCCTATCCATGGATGACTTGGTGATGTATCTCCTACAATACCGCCCGTGTCGCGCGGTCAAAGACACGGTTTGCAACGGAAAAATCCGCCGCAAACCGTCGCAAGCTCATAACTCCTTTAATTTTAAGTTGTTTGAGAAATGGTTTGGTACCTTTCGATTCGTATCCTCGAAATCTGCACAATCATCATATACAAAGCATTTTCAGACCACCGCGTTTGCGCCGTGGGTGGCCTAAAAAATGAGGCTCGGAGCAGGCTCTTGCGATTAGAGCACCTTATTTTCCAATACGTGCATGTGACGTGCAGTGTTTTCGGAGTATCTCAAGCATGACGTGCCTTATCAGTGCTCTGTCATGCCTGGAATGCCCCGAGAGTGCGCCGTGCACAATGTATATAGGATCGAACCTATCAATCGAATGGGCGGAAGCATGTCCACTGTGCTTCTATCTTCGCTTAATGGAAAATGTTAAGCCTTCAAGACTGTCTTGCACCGTTTGGAGAATTTTATAAGAAATTTCCTGCCGTCCTACTTAGGATTCGCTCCAGTCAGTCCGACGAGTCTTTGGAGTGCACCGTACACAATGTATATAGATAGGATCGAACCTATCAATCGAGTGGGTTCGACAACTAGTAGAGTGTGCGTTTGGGGAGTTCTATCACGAATTTTCAGCCGGCCTACTAAGGAATTGCTCTAAGGCTGTCCAGCTAGCCCGTGGAGTGCGCTGTGAACAATGCATGCAGAATCGGACCTTCAATCAAGGGGCGATCTCTTGCAAATTGTACGCGAGGGCGTTTCGGCTGCAACTCGTAGGTCTTGTAGGCAGTAGAACGGTCTAGCAGTAGACTAAAGCAGAACGGTATAGCTTATGAAGGGGCAATGTTACAGGGGTGCGAATATGCAGGTGAGGCTTGTGTGACGCCTTTTTTGACGGATTCGTAATCAGCGCTCCAAATACCCCAGATGATTTTTGACGAGGAAATTTGGCCAATTTCGAAAATATCGGTTTTCTCTGACGTCATTGTCTGCGCAGGCTCGGCATCGAGCGCCTCCGTCCTCGATGGGAAATTGTCAGAAAGTCGATTTTCCTGAAAGATTGAAGATCCAGATTTGTTTTTCTTAGTTCGGTAGAGGTTTTCGTGATGAAGCTACTAGTGTTATTGCGAGTGTCGAAAACGCAAATGTGGGCGAATAATAGCGCAAGAAACGACAAACGCTAAAAATCCGCCGCCCTAAAATGGCAGCTGGTGCTAAGGCAGTTTAATCAGCTAGGGAGTTGTGAGCACGTCGTCTTAAAGAACCTCAGGCGTTCTGCTAGCCTGCGCATTGTTAAGCCGTTCGTTCTTGGTGTCTTCCTGCAGGGGTCGATCGAAATTGGGAAAAATCGTGTCACACAAGGCTAGCCTGCATTTTCGCACTGCTGTAACTTTGTCCAATCATAAGCTACATTGCTGTATTTCAGCGCTTTACTAGAACATTCTGCTGCCTACAAAATCCACGAGTGGCAACCGGAAAGGTTCACACATCACAGAGTTATCGCGATCAGAACACGCTCGCATGTGCAATTTAGCTCAACAACGGTCGATATTCTCCTCGCTGTTACTCGCCGAGAATACAGTTTTTCCTAAACCCAACAACACCGTTCAATTCAGCATGAAAAACTCTATCGAATAGTTCGAAGTTATCGATTTTCGATGACGTCGTCGCCCGTCTGCCGTGGCCTCGAGCGGCCTCGTCCTCGATGCAAATAAGTCAAAAAGTTTCCAAAATCGGTCGAAATTGGCACCATTCGATAGCGCTTTTCATAATGGACAGAACGGTACCCTTGATCGTGTCGAATACTCAAATCGGGGCGAGTAAGAGCGCAAGAAACTCTAACCGCTATCTTCCGCCTCTTTAAACTGGCGGCTGAGGCTAAGGTACATAGTTTAGGCAGCTGAAGAGTTCTGGGCCTTGAAATACCTTAAGCGCTCTGTTTGCTTACGCATTTGAAGGGCGTTAGCTCTGGAAAAAATGCGTCACACAAGCCTCACCTGCATATTCACACCCCTGTAACATTGCCTCTTCCTAAGCTATACCGTTCTGCTTTAGTCTACTACTAGACCGTTTTACTGCCTGTAAGACCTCCGAGCAGCCGAAGCAATTTGCAAGTGGTCGCCCCCTCAATTGAAGGTTCGATTCTACATGCATTGTTCAACGGCGCACTCCAAGGGCTAGTTGGACAGCCTTAGAGTAATTCCTTTGTAGGGCGGCTGAAAATTCTTAATAGAACTCCCCAAACGCACACTCCACCAGTTGTCGAACTCTTTCGATTGATAGGTTCGGTCCCACATACATTGTGTACGGCGCACTCCAAAGGCTCGTCGAACTGACTGGAGCGAATCCTAAGTAGGACGGCCGAAAATTTCTTATAAAATTCTCCAAGCGGTGCAAGATAGTCTTAAAGGCTCAACTTTTTCCATTAAGCGAAGATAGAAACACAGTGGACATGCTTCCGCCCATTCGATTGATAGGTTCGATCCTATATACATTGTGTACGGCGCACTCTCGGAGCAGTCCAAGCATGACAGAGCACTGACAACGCACGCCATGCTTGAGATACTCCGAAAACACTGCACGTAACATGCACGTATTGGAAAATAAGGTGCTCCAATCGCAAGAGCCTGCTCCGAGCCTTATTTTTTAGGCCACCCACGGCGCAAACGCGGTGGTCTGGAAATGTTTTATATATGGTTGTGCAGACCTCGACGAGACGAATCGAACGGTGCTAACCTTTTCTCAAGCAACTTAAAATTAAAGAAGTTATGAGCACGTGTCGAGCGACGCGGGCGGTACTGTATTCATGGTTCTCGAAAGAACTATTCGATAGCTTACACAGTTTAGTGTGCATATAAATAAAGAAGCGGATTTAATTTAAGTGTACGCCTTTCATAGAAGCGGCACTCTAAAAGCACAATGAAGCTGTTTAGACCCACAATGGAGGGACGCTTATAATGTTAAGACGATGGTGTCTTATCTAAAACATCTCAATATTAGACGAAAACTATAGTAACTACAAGTGTTTACGAGCTGTTATATCGATGTTTAGTTTGGATGTGTAATGGCGTAACATCCGACCCGGTAAGCAGGGGGTGCGGGTTTGAGTTCCGCCTGGCGCTACAGTTGGATCGCAGGCAAACATCCTACTATATATAAAGGAGCAGGCGTGTGTGTGTGTGTCACTGTGTGTGTCACACCGTCACACTGTCCGTCCGTCCCACTTTGAGTTGGGGCGCGGCAGCCGAACACGTCGACAACCGTGCCTGGCGATGCCACAGAAGTGCCGAACACGTCGGCAACCGTGCATGGCGAGCCGTAGACGTGCCAAACACGTCGGCAACCCTGCATGGCGGGCCGTAGACGTGCCGAACACGTCGACAACCGTGCATGGCGAGCCGCAGACGTGCCGAACACGTCGGCGGCACGAAACTTCAGCCCTGGGGGTAGTCGAGGTCGCTGAACACGAATCTGAAGTCGACCAATCGATATCGATCGATATTATCGATTTTTTGAGGATTTTGTTCAGGCAGCACGAAACTTCAGCTCTGGGGATAATCGAGGTCGCTGAACACGAATCTGAAGTTTGTTTTTGAGGTATGAAGGTCTAAAAGTTGGGAAAAGAAGATGGTCGGAGTGTTCTCTTCTCGGGGTTTGGGGGCGAAGCCCCCAACCAGTCGGAGGCGGCCGCTAGGCCGCTGAACGACTGGTCTTTGTATAATAGCTTCCACATACTCCTATCTCGCTTAATTCCTCACATGCAAAACACATGCTATTTATTTTCGGTTCTAGGGTTCCCAGAAATCTCCCTTATCGCATAGTTCGAACAGACTAATCAATCCACCCCTCTAATTCTATCCACAGGGGAATCATCGGCGCCATATTAGTTGGGGGGGGGGGGGTGGGTGGCCTTACAAAAAGTGTCAAACACGATAAAAATGATGATACATTGTTAGTAAAGAAAAAACAGGCATAGCGCCGGATCAATCTAATCTATCCGTAGGAGGATAAAGGGGTAAAAGTCAGTGTGAATCAATCACTTCGGGAAACACACCATTTGTTCTCAATACGACTATGTTACACAATACGCTATAGCTCTTGAAGTGTGTTATTAACCTTTGAGTGCCTTGTGAGGCCCCAAACAGCCGGCGGAACGGCTATTGTGCTTCCTTCCCAGATAACCGTTCCTGGAATGCGGCTAAGGTGTTCGTTACTCATAGGCTACCGGATGGAGATAGATCCACCCTCGAAAGTAAAGCGCATTCACCCTTCATAAGACAATGCTCTTCTCAAATAGGTTCATACAAACACGGCAACCTCGGGGAAATGAACGCTTTGTTTCCATTGGGTGCGAGCAGAATTCAAAATCGTGTGGGAGCGCCAAAACGACCAGTTATCTTTCCATGCGGATCCAAACGGTTTCCGAGAACTTTCTTTATGTAATGGCTCCAGTGCTTATAAACTGATGGAAAAGTTAAGAGCAGCACATATTTGGCAACGCAAAAATTTCTGATCAACTACTGAAAACAGAGCAACTCAAATCAGGTTAATTCTTGTTATCCGTTTCTCAGTTATCCGGTCATTTTAGGCAAAATTATCCGTTACCTTTTGCCCGGGTTTGAAAATTTCATTTCTGCCTATCCCTGTTATCACCCATTGATTTGAAACTACATATAGCCTGCATCATTTAAGACATGCAGATACCGAGCTACTATTTCTTCTTATCTCTGAGAAACCTTTAAAAGGGGAAACTCTTTAGAATAGACCTTTGTCAGTTCATGAGCTTTAAGAGCTAAATGTTTAAAGCAAGAAACTCCCAGTGTCTTCCTTTCCTTAGCGTTGTGTGGTTAGATGTAACAGTTCTTCTCACCGTTTGGATTGACTACCTGTAAGAAAGCTTTCTCAACGAGATTTAGTGCTTTGGTGAGCAAGTACATACGAGTGGTAGCGCAGTCCAATGAGGCGCAGGTTGTGCAAGTCCTAATCGACGTCCTTGGCTCGGATTTACGGCCGAGGCAACCAAGCTTTCAATCCCTCCAGGAACAGTGCCATACTCATTTATGAAAGAGAAAACACTAAACAAAAACAAGTTATTGCATAAACCAAATACGTTTCTAAGCTGCCTTCACGACATCCCTTAGAAGTCGCCGACGCCGACGTCGCCACGGACGTGTCTACGACATCATCCAAGGGTGGCAGAAAATGCCCTCCGAGGGTATTTTGATTATGGGTTGGTTCTTCGTTCTCGGCACTACCACCATCCCCACCGGACCTCGAATTACAAAATCGAGAAGGGCAAAAACGCCCGTCTGCGGGCGTTTTTGCCCTTCTCGCGGACACCAATAGTGCCTTTTTACTCTCAACGTTCATTTATGGTTAGTCTGACAACCATTGCCTATTGCTGTGCGGAAATCCGTTCAGCTTGCTGGATCACTGAGTGCTTGGGGAGGGAGTGGGAGCCTAATCTTTACGTTTCCTTCTTTTTGTCACCTTTATTCGCTTTTCTGTCCTTCTCACCCGTTTTATTCGCGATTTCTAGTCCTTTTCGATTTCTTGCAGAGCAAGTAACACGAAACGAAATTGCGAAGAGAACTGAAAACGTGAAGGGAACGGTGAAGAATTGCGAAAAACTGATACGGAGCAGCTTAAATATGTAGGACGGCCTTGAAACAGAAAAATACGAAACGGCGGTAGAGAAATACTGCAAACTTCTACCAAGAGCTTTTTCGAAAAATATTTACATTAATTAAGAGTTAAATTTTCCTGTAAGTTTCGAAAATTCCGCATAAATTTAATTTCAGTGCGATTTAACGAAAAAGACCTTTGTTAAACTCCAATAAAGAAATTTAACGAAATGCCCCGTCCTTCTATTAGTACACTGCGCTCCGGTGCTAAAAATGCGCTCCGATGTTCTCCTGCCGACAACGTCGCCGACGCCGCCACAGAATCTGTCGATGACGTCGCCGACGGTACCGATGACGTCTGTGGCGACGTCGGTGATGGGCTGTCGGTGATGGGTCGCAGCGTCGGCGACGCGACGCCGAAGTACAACATAGTCCTTAGTGTGCGCGCGACGCGATGCCATGTGTAGTGGCCGAACTGATCAATCGCGTCGCTCGATCAATTTGACTACTACACATGCATCGCGTCACACTAAACGATGACGAGGGGCGGTCAGGAGCAGGGATGTGCGGAATTTCCGTTTCCGTGTTCCGAATTCCGGTTTCCGACCATTTTGGGCTCTTCCGTTCCGTTCCGTGTTCCGCCTGTTTTTGCGCCGGAAGGACGAAACGGAAATGGGCACTGTTCCACACTAGTGTTCTATTGAACACAATCTGCTTATCAATTAAAAATAGTTCTCCTTCAAATAATTGTGAGAGAAATACTGTTTGACAACTCTATTATTCTTGAAATTGGTTAGACTATCAAAAATGCACTCAAAAATGACAACGGCTGGGTGCAGGGCAAAATTAACGTGCCACAAAGGCTATGTATGCGCTGTATGCTTTAAAAAATGCACTCATCATTTGAATGATCATAGAATTCTTGATCCGTTTGTTACAAATAGCTTTGTAACTTTTGTAAGCATAGAGAAAAAAGCTAAAAAATTAGTAAGTATAGAGTGCAGTAACATGAAGCAAACAGTTTAGTGAAGGATGTGGCATGCGGTTGTCTACTCCAAGATTACATCAGTGCTCCTGACCAAAGCTTCAAATTTCAATTTTTAATTTCGTTAGGTGTGATATTCATCCATATGAAGTCATGCGATTCATTTTTTAATGAAGCATCACGAATATTTCCATGAGCTGTGGTTTTGATTGATTAGGGTGACTTATTGAACTCTGACACAAAAGTATTGCTTCGAGAACCATCTAGGAACTGTCCAGCTGTGTCACCTTGGGCGTAAGACTTCTAGGCTGGCACAGATTGAATATTTCTGTGGAAGTGTGGATTCGACTAATCAGTCATTCAGTTATCATATTAGATCCCAGAATCAATTCTGAGTATTAGTTTTGGTGATTACAATGTAGGTGCTAATGTTTAATAAGCAGATATCTGTGCAGTCACCAAGTCATCCATGATGCCACTGGTTTCTAAAAGTTTTGAGAGGAATCTCTTTCGTGGTCGGAAAATCATCAAGGTGGCTACTCCAGTTTTAGACTTCACCCGAGTCAATTTTTTTAATGCGGGTCTGTAAGTAGCCTCAATTGGTTAAGTCGGTCAAGTCTACCGTTCAAAAAATATCAGCATCAAAAAAGTCAGCGAAAACCCGTGGCAGGAACTAGATATGGAAAGACTTCATGCTGAAATAGTGAGAAATAGTGAGACAAGATCCTGAATTTGTTTTCGTTTATTGCTCAGCCATACCTAAAAGGTTATCACAACAATATTGTGAATTCATGCTTCTTATGTTATGTTATATTATGATGAGGATGAGCATTAATCTCTGGAAGATTCTGCTGCTCGCAAAGTTCTAAGCAAGAAAAGGTGCAATAGAAGCCGCTTCTGATGCCGTTTCAGATGCAGTTTTTACAAGAATGGCGAACATGTCTCATTTTCGTTTCCGCGTTTCGTATTCCGGTTTGCGGCCATTTTTGAGCGTTTCCGTTCCGTCTTTCGTCTTCCGCTTTTTCCAGAAACATTTCCGCATTTCCCTGGTCAGGAAGTACAACCGCCCTGCTGGGGGACTGCGGTCTTCCTCTGCTCCCCCTTGCCCACTCACCCAACCCCCTAGGCTTCATCAAGAGTCTAGCGGCTGTTTTACGAAACCTTTGACACGCAGAACAAAAGTCTCCGGTCCGCAGAACAGCGGTGCACCATCTGAGGCCACGCCCTCCCCCCCCCCCCCCCCCCCGACATGGGCGGGTGTACCTCCTGTCGCGCTGCTAACGACTCCTAAAGGCCCCCACACACTTTTTCGGCAAAGCCGCACGCCGCTATGGTTAACCCATTGACCACCGCGGGGCAAATCGCGTGTCTGCCGCGTGGAACCGCTCGTTGGGACCGCACGGACGCTGGAATCTCGCGTAAACACTACTTCACGTTATTCCAAATGAAGCTCCTTCTCCAAAGGTTAGCCAGATGTTGGAGAAGGCCGAAACAGATTTGAAGCAAACCATAGAAGATGTATTTGCTGCTGTAAGGAGGTTCGCAAAGAAAAAAGGTCCACGTTTGCCACGAATCGTGCAAATAAGGTGGCCACATAATGTAGCAGCTGTCTGACATATTTTGCCTAGATTGTTTTCAAAAATTTGACAAGAAATGTAACTAGTCATTTTTCTGCATGGCCATTTTTACAAGCTGTTCGTGATTACTAACAATTTTTGCGAAACTCGAATAGTGTCTAGTGTTGGTTATTTGCTTTTATCAGTGCTTAGAAGTAAATGACTGCCGGACCACAGTGCAGTAACATTGCTGATATCGAGCATATCTAATGATAACTCGTAAACTAAGAAGGAAAAAAGGAATAGTCCGTAGCGAACGGTTTTATAACCGCGGGCCGAAATCGGCCCGGGCGGTTTCACGCGATAGAAAAACTGCGGGATCGTCAATGTGTTAAACACAGGGCAGGGACGCCGCCGGCGGCGAGCTCTGCGTCTCTGGCCTATGGTTATGGATAGGGCACCTGCAACGCCGCAGAAGTGTACGGGGCCTTAAGACATCCTACAGTGTGAATAGCCAAGATTGCGCTATGCTCCCGCGTAAAGCCTTGCGCTTCAGACTCAATTGGTTGTGCATGGACTGAATGCTTGTTACGATCTTGCTAGTACTTTGCCAGATTAACCTATGCTGTGCTTCACCTAACGTTTTCCGTCGTCCGGCAGCTGTGATTGTGCCGATTAACCTCTCCATTCAATTTGAATGTGGCTTCGTCAGTCCATAGAATTCGTCTTGGAAAATAGATTTCCTGCTCACATTTAATTTGTGCAATGAATGAACTCGCATGTCACGTGTCTTTCACGTGATTGTCAAGTTCTATACGTTAAAAGAAGAAAAGCACAGGTTAATCATGCCAAGTAGTAACTAGATTGCAACAAGCATTCAGGCCACGAACAATCAATCGAGTTGGAAATGCAAGGCTTCCTGCTAGGGAATGGGGCAATCTTAACTGTTTACACGCCGCAGAAGTCTCGTTAGCCTGTGCTCTCACATAACTCTTATCATCTTCAAAAGCTTCACTAGCCGCAATGTTAGAATCTTTCAAACAGTACCTGCATTTTGTAGAATACCCTTCATTTTTTGCAAGCATTAGCGTGTTTTTAAGTTTTAAACCTCGAAAAAAAAGCACAAACAACTTTGTGAAGAGATTATAACAAGTATTTAAACCAAACACAATCAATCGAGTGTAAAACGGAAAATTTCAGACGAGTGCATGATGCATTCAATATCGCTCATATGTCAGAAAATTTCTATTTTCTTAAGCTTTTATGTGCTTT
Organism: Heligmosomoides polygyrus bakeri; assembly: GCA_947359475.1. Taxonomy (NCBI): domain Eukaryota; kingdom Metazoa; phylum Nematoda; class Chromadorea; order Rhabditida; family Heligmosomidae; genus Heligmosomoides; species Heligmosomoides polygyrus. The sequence goes on from OX375868.1 coordinate 57,760,341, forward strand.
TTCCTTTCCTGAACATATACTGAGTTCATTCCTGAACATATACTCTTGGAACAATACAGAGAGTGTCATTCTCATCAAATCGTGCGTATTTCAGATGGTTGTGTTCGAAAAAATCGCTGGTGCTTTCAAAGGAGACCGCCCGAAAATCAACGACATTGGAAACATGGGAAGAGCTTCTATTGCTTGATTGAAGGCTTCTCCGGTTCAGCTTTTTGCTTCAATGAAGCGAAAATTGCTTGGGACTCACCGTTATAAACACCTTGGGTGCAGATGTAGCATGTGGTGTGAGGCGTTGTACTGCTATGGTGTTTCAAAACCGTACTCAACATTCTGCACCTGTAGCTTTGCTCCTGTGAAAAAATCGTTGTCTCGTTTATGAATATTGTTGTCTCATAAACTTCAAGCCAGATTATTCAAACGAGGTTGTGTTTCATAGTGGCCATAATGGGTTAATGAACTCGAAAATATATAATCTCCCAACAAGTATGGTGGATAAACCAAGAGCGGAGCAGCGGAGGTCTAGTTGAAGCCAGGTCTAGTTTGTCTCCCTGGGTGGCCGACTAAATACAAGACTGGCTTGGTTGCCTGACAAAAAAAAATAACAGTAAGCTTCCCCAGTTTCATTTCAACCGTCTGGAGAGGAGCCATTGCGGAGTCGCATTCATCTGAAGCCACTGAAATTGCCTGGCGCAATGGCGCACTATCTCATTAACATTTCTTTGCTTCAGCTTCTACATTACGCCTAATCGGCTCACAAATTCTTATGTCAATTGGCTTCATAAAGGATTTTTGTTCAGGATTTTCTTCCTTCCCTGAATAGAACTCTTTTATGAGAACAGAAGAGCGTGACGCTGAAATCTTGACGACAAGCTTGTTATCATGTACAGCTACGGCCGTAGCTTATGATCAAATCCCAAAATGCCGCATTTTCGCGGCTTTTTCGGCGTTTTGAAATGAATCCCTTGAAAAGTTAAAAGTTAAAAAAAGTTAAATCTATGTTAAGTTAATCAATCGAGAAAGCAAGCATATTTTTGAGTTCAGTAGCCCGAGCTCTATCATGAAGCTTAAAAAACTCAAGAACTTCAAAATTCAACCGAATTTCCCTAAATCTTCATCTTACTTTCAAAATCGTGCTCCATCGCGACCGACGGGTTGTCCGTCGCAAAGCGTCCCATGCGCACGATTCCTCTAATTTTAGGTTTTTTGAGGAACGGTTAGCAAAGTTCGACTCGTCTCATCGAGATCTACACAAATGTATATCTAGCTTTACCATACCACCGCATTTTCGCTGTGGGTGGCCAAAGAGTGACTGGAGCAGGCTCTTTGCGATTGAAGCAGCTTATTTCCTAGGACTTGCATGCATGTTTTCGGAGAATGTCAAGCATGGCGTACGTCGCCGGTGCTCTGTCATGCAAGATATGCTCCGAGAGTGCGCCATGAACAATGCATATAGGCACGAACCAATCAATCAAGTGGGCAAAGCATGCTCACTCCGCTTCTATCTTCCCTTACTGGAACGTAAAGCCTTCGAGACTATTTCCAACCGTTTGGAGGATTTTGTTGGAAATTTCTAGCCACCCTACTCAAAAATTGCTGTACTCTGTCTCTGCGATACTTTGGAGTGCGTCGTGAACAATGCATATAGGATCGAACCTAACAATAGAGTGGGCGTGACAGCTTGCAGAGTGAGCGTTAGGGCGCGTTACACCATTCAATTCAGCACGAAAAGCTCAACCGAATGATACCAAAATTGGCCAAATCTGAAAATATCGATTTTCAACAACGCCAACAACGTCGTCCGTCTGCCGTTGCCTAGAGCGCCCCAGTCTTCGATGCGAAATTGTCAAAAAGATATTTCTAGAATTGGTCGACATTGACACCATTCATTAGAGCTTTCCAAGCTGATCAGAATGGTACAATTGCGAGTGTCGAAACCTCAAACATTGGCGAATAAGGGTGGAAGACACTTCCCCGCTGCTCTCTGCGCTCTAAAATGGCAGATGGGGCTGAGGCAGCTTAGGCGGCTGAGGAGTTGTGAGCAAGTCATCGTCCTTTAGTATTCTGCTCGCACAATGATTTGCCTGCCGTTAGCTTGCCACGCCTCACCGCAGTGGTGGACCGAAATCAAAAAAAATTCGTCACACAAGCTTGCCACGCCTCACCTATATCTTCGCACCGCTGGAACTTAGTTTCTTCACGAGCTGCACCGTAGAGCTTTAATGTGTTCAAGAACATTGCGCTGCCTACAAAACACTTAAGTTGTTGCCGGAAAGATTCGCACCTATCAGAGTTATCGTGCTCCGAACACGGCCGTGAATGTAATTTACGAGCGTTCGCTCCACTCGATTGATAGCTTCGATTCTATATGCATTGTTCACGGCGCACTCCAGGACACAGCACGGCAATTCCTGAATAGAGCGGCTTGGAATTTCTGATGAAATCCTCCAAATGGTTCGAAATAGTCTTGAAGACTTCTCATTTCCCAGCAAGAGAAGATTGAAGCGCAGTGGACATGGTTTGCCTACTCGATTGATAGGTTCGATTCTGTATGCGTTGTGTACGGCGCACTATCGAAGCATTCCTGGCTGCTCCGATCAAGCCAAGGATGAGTTTTGGAGCCTGCTTGATGAAAAGCCAGCAGAGGTACCGCCGAAGGATGTCATCATAGTCGCTGATTACCTTAATGGGCACGTAGGTGCTGCGAAGGACAGCTGTCATGGTGGTTTAGGATACGGGTCTCGTAACGCCGATGATAAGCGCATTCTTGAGTATGCGGAAACCGAAGCATTGTCACAGACGCGAAGATCGTGCCGTATGAGGCGGTCACCCCACAGCATCGATCGCTGGTCTGCACCTTTAAGATCACCCCATACGAGGGTGCAGCAGGTTGAGCGATGCGGTGCTGCGAGAATCAAGTAGTGGCGAATGAGAGGGAAGGGAGCAGCTGTGATTCTCACGTACGGTTGCCGACGGTCACGACTGTGAAACTTGGAAGAAAGCAACCGATGCGATACGCCAAGCCGCAAGGTCAGAACTCGGCACTATGAAGCCTGGACGACGCAAAGTCGACAAGCAGACATGGCTGTGGCCGGACGATGTGAAAGCGAAGGTTCGAGAGAAGAAATCGCTGTATCATGTGTTTCTCGGCGACAGAACAGCCGACAACTGGCAGAAGTATCAGAAGGCGAAGAAAGCTTCAAAGAAAGCCGTGGCTGTTGCGAAAGCCACTCATTATAGTGTTGTCAACGAAAAGCTCGCGTCGCGCGATGGTGAGCGGTGTTTGTACCGTCTTGCTAAGACCCGCCATCGCCAAACCGAGGACATTGAAAAGTTTGTTGGCATCAATGATGAGAGCGGCCATCTTCTGACAGACCGCAAAAAGGCACTAAAGCGATGGCGTGATTACTTTGAAGAAATTTCCACTATGGAATTTCCTCACCCGGCCATCCCTTCTGTGGATTCTGTTCACGGTCCCGTTCACAAGATCACCGCGGAGGAAACAGAAGCGGCTCTGAAGAAGACGAAGCCCGGTAAGGCGACAGGACCGGATGATCTGGCAGCCGATGTTTGGAAATCGAAGCTCTGGTATCCTGCTGAGTGGTTGGCTGAATTCTTCAACCAGGTAGTAAAGGAGAAGAAAGTACCGGAGTGTTGGCACAATAGTACGACGATTCCGATTTGGAAGAAGAAGGGTAGTCCTGCAGACTGCTTCAATTACCGTCCGATTCGCTTGCTTTCTCACAGCATGAAGATCTTCGAGCGAATCCACGATAGACGAATTCGTGAAATCGTCAGGGTCTCCGACAACCAGTGCGGTTTTGTGTCTGGTTGTGGGACCATTGACGCTATACACGCCGCCCGCCTCTTCGTGGAGAAGCAGCATCGCGAGAAACAGAAGCCGGTGCATATAGCCTTTCTCGACTTGGAGAAGGCCATCGACCGCGTACCGCGTGAGGTTATATGGTACGCCTTAGGACAACACAACGTACTTGAGGAACTTATAGAGTGGGTGCGGATGCTCTATTCTTGCCCAAAGAGTAGAGTGCAAGCTGCTGCTGGAACCTCAAGGGAGTTTCCCATCTCTGCTGGGGTGCACCAGGTTTCTGCGCTTTCTCCACTCCTCTTTGTTGTCGTCATGGATGCCATTACGCGATATCTTCAGCAGCCTGTTCCATGGACGCTGCTTTATGCTGATGATGTGATGCTCGCTTGCGAAGACAAAGACGATCTCGAGCGGCAGATGCAAGCTTGGTGCGACGGTCTGGCGAGGTTCGGACTCAAATTGAACTTCAAGAAGACTGAGTACCTAACGACTGACGTGAACGAGTCCGGCTCCAATAAGATTAATGGTACTGAACTTGCACGCACTTCGGTGTTTAAATACCTGGGATCAGCAATAGCGTCTGACGGCGGTCTGATGGTTGAAGTGAACTTACGCGTGAGTGCAGCTTGGTCCAACTGGCGTTCGCTGACTGGTGTGCTCTGCGATAGGAAGATAACAGAGCACCTGAAGTCAATGATCTACAGAACAGTCGTGCTATTCCTGAAGTCAATGATCTACAGAACAGTCGAATGATGCTATTCGGCAGAAGTTCGGTGTTGCGCCGACAGCGGATAAGATGCCCGAAGCTCGCTTACGATTGTATGGCCACGTTCTGCGTGGAAAGGAAGGTAGTGTCCGCAAGATAGGCCTTGAGTTGGAAGGGTCAGGAAAGCGGCTTAGAGGACGCCCGAAGCAGCGTTGGTCGGATACGCTACACATGGATATGAAAGTAACTGGCGTCCACCCTGATCAAGCGCAGGACCGGGAAAGGTGGCGTCATGACACCATAAGAGCGGACCCCGCGACAAAGCGGGACAAACGCTGAAGAAGAAGAAGAAGAAGTGGTATATCTAGACTTTTCAAGAGCTTTCGATAAGGTCCCAGTGCCCAAATTATTGCACAAAATGGACATGGTTCATATTCATCCTATGATAACCGAATAGACTCGCGATTTCCTTACCTGGAGAACACACCAGGTCAAGGTCGAAGAAGCACTACCCTCCATGTTCAACTCCTGCACTGGTGTTCCACAGGGAGGAGTGCTCTCGCCTCAGTTTTTCCTTCTATACACCTATGAGCTTCCGGATACTATCGCCGGATTGGGGGTGACTTGCAAAATGTACGCTGATGATGTAAAAATATACAAAACCATCAAGGAAGAAGAAGATTCTCACAGCATCCAAGCGGCACTTGACTACATAGATACATGTAGTTGAGCTAACTGGTGGGAACTCCCGCTTGCACCGGAGAAATCCTGCTGCTTACCTATTGGGGCGAATAATACGGAAAGATTACCTGTTTATAAGTTACAAGACACTAATCTCAAAGTTAAGGATGTTTGAGACTTCGGTTTCTTAATAAATAAGAAGCTCAATTCTGATGAGCGTTACAAATCTGTTTTGAAAATTGCGAACTTTCGCACATATAATCTCTTCAAGATTCTTAAAAGTAAAAATCCTGAGACACTTCTGCGGGCCTACGCAACAAATGTACGCCCAGTAGTTGAGTCTGGAACGACAGTCTTCAGTCCTACCAAGAAGAGGGACATTGACATGCTAGAAAGCGTTCAAAATAATTTCGCACGAAAGTTAATAATGCGGTGCTTTGGCTTAAATTACTCGCTCATCTAAACCGACGAGAAAGAAATAGGATGCTTGGTCTAAAATCTTTGCTACATAAAAGGAATGTTGCTGACTTGAAAGTCATTTTAAGATTCTCACTGGAAAACTTCACATAAACCCTTCCCAATTTTTCCGAGGCTAAGAATTTAGGACAAGAAGAGGTAAAACTACATGTTTCCGTTGCAAAGGCCACGGCAAAATCTACATTTTTGACATACAGAAGCTTTGACATACAGGAGCTCAACTTGCTGCTTGCGGACAATGAGCAACTTCTATCCTTACCTTTGCGTAAATTCCAGAAGTTTCTGCTAACTAAATTATTGCAGTAGTTGCCTTCACAGGTAGGCTTTCTTCTGTATTTTATAGTACTTGTTTTATGCTCTATGCTCTACTGTTTTCCAGTATTGCTTTAATTACTTTCCTTACTCTGTTCCACGCGTGTGTGCCATGTACTCGCGCTATGAATAAATAAATGAATAAATAAATCACCTGTATCACCTGTCGTCCCGTTGATCATCGACTTGCTCGAGCGGGCGCCAGCAGCGTCTCCATTCGCCCCTGTAGCGTGCCAGAGAGAGGTGCGCGTCCTGATGTTCTCTTGACATCCCGCGGAATCCAGTCGGTGACGGCTCTCGTCCAGCGGGTGTCTGCGAAGCGCATTACGTGGCCTGCTCACCTAATTTTCGACAACCTGGCCCACGCGACAGCGTCTCTGATCTTCGAACGTCGGCGAAGCTCGGAACTCCGGAGGCTTTCTCTCACTTGCGTGAGTCGTGTCACTCCGAGCATCGTTCTCTCGATTCCACGCTGCGCGACGCTGATCGCGTGTTCATCCTGCTTTCGTATAGCCCAGGTCTCTGAGGCGTATGTTAGGACAGGAAGAACAGTGGAGTCGAAATGGTGGGCACGGAGTTGGACATTCCTCGTCTTCTTCGCGATTTCTTTGACGCTCTTGAAAGCTTCCCAAGCCGCTCGTTTCCTCCTGCTCAGATCTGGCGCTAGGTCGTTGGTCATATTGACTTCGCGACCCAGAGCTGAAGCATTCGGAGATGTTCTTCCGTTGAGCGAGAATGGGGCATCACAAACTTCTCCATTCCTCATGAACATCGTCTTCGTAAGATTCAGCTGCAGTCCAACGTTCCCACATACACGGTCGAAGTCGGTCAGCATTAGCTCCGCCTGGCTGATGCTCGGTGTTATGAGCACGATGTCGTCAGCGAAGCGAAGATGGTGCAGTTGCCGGCCGTCGACCTTCACTCCCATGCCTTCCCATTCTAGTTCGCGCATGAGGTTTTCGAGGGTGGCTCTGAAGAGCTTCGGGGATATGGTATCGCCCTGCCGAACCCCTCTCTTTACGTCGATGACGACGTCGTTGTAGAATGGTGAGATCTTGGTCGTCAATCCACAGTACAGCTCTCGAAGGACTATGATGTACTGAGTGGGAACACCCTGAGTGAGCAGGGCGTCGATGACCGCTTCAGTTTCGACGGAGTCGAATGCCTTCTTCAGGTTGATGAACGTAAGGCACAGCGGCAGCTTGTACTCTCGCGACACTTCGATGAGCTTCGTAATGATGTGTATGTGGTCGATCGTGCTGAATCCTCTCCGAAATCCTGCTTTCTCGCATGGCTGTCCTTCGTCCAGCGTTCTGCTAATCCTATTCAGGATCACTCGAGTTAACAGCTTGCAGACTACGGACAGTAGGCAGATCGTGCGATAGTTGCCAATGTCGTGCACGTCTCCCTTCTTGTACAGCAAGACGGTCTTGCTGGTCTTCCACTGAGATGGAAGATGGAACCTTGCACTTCGACAGGTAGCGTGTGTAGAGCCGCGCCAAGGTGTTGATGAGCGCTGGCGAGAGGTTCTTCATGTGTTCGGGTCTGATCCTGTCGGGACCGAGTGCTGTACGATTCTTCACCGACGAGATGGCATGTCGGATCTCGGAAGGGAGGACAGAGGGAACGACGTAACCATCCTGCGGAAGATGGCGTGGGGGCAGGTGGACGTGGCTATCGAAGAGATTGGAGTAGAAGTCGTGGATGACCTTCTCCATGGCCCTTCTGGAAGAGGTGACGGTTCCGTCAGGACGTCGGAGAGCGGTCATATTGTTCTTGAACTTGGCGAAGTTCCGGCGGACATTGCGGATGCTCAACCCTGCCTCTGCCGCTTCAGCCAACACTTCCGCCCTTCTATCCTCAAGATCCTCCTTTATCGGCTCTCTGCATAGCTTCGCAAGCTCGGACGTCAGTTGGTAGTTGCATGACTCTCGTGCTGCTCCACGCTGGCGTATCAGCTCGAGAGTTTTCGGAGACAGGCGTCTCTTGGTGGTCTTTAGGCTCTCGGCTCCCTTAGTACTATCGCGGAAATGGTGCACGAAGTGTTCGTATTCCTCGTCGATGTTGTCCATAACGTCGATGTTGTCCCAAAGGCCAGCAAGAGAGGTGTAAAGGTCCCAGTTGATGGTCGTTCTGGGGCTCCTCTTCTTGAGCTTCACGGCCTTCTCTCCTTGACGCGAAAAGCAGGACCTTGCGCGAAGTAGGCGGTGGTCCGATCCCTTGTAGAACTTGGGGACAACGGAAACGTCGGTTAGGCAATACTTGCGGTTGAAGATGATGTGGTCGATCTCGTTGTGAAACTGGCCACCGGGAGATTCCCAGGTCCATCGTAGATAGAGGGAGGCTTCTGGAACTGTGAGTTTCCATGGATGGTCTTGGTCGGCATGATGAACTCAAACAGCCTTCACCTTGCTCGTTCCACTTCAAATCGTGGGTTCCGATGTGAAGTTCTTCCGGCGACCTTCGCGGTCCGATCTTGGCGTTGAAGTCGCCGACGATCACCTTGTAGAAGGTGTGGTCTTCCTTATAGAATTTCTCCAGCTCCACATAGAAGGCTTCGACCTCTTCGTCGTCGTAGTCGGATGTTGGGGCATACGCGACGAATACAGTCAAAGCTGGCACGGAGCCACATCGCTTCAGTCGCAGACGTCGGATTCGGGTTGTCAGAGACTCGTACGAATCGATGTTCATGGCCAAGTGTGTGTTGACGAGGACACCAACGCCGCCTACTCCCCTGTTGCCGCATGTTCCGAGGAACAGTTCTTCTCCGGAGTCGTAGGCGGCGTGTAGGGGGTGGTGTCTTCTCGTCTCGGTCAGTCCGATGACGTCGTACTTGATCTTCCTGGCTTGCATCATCAGGTCCTCAACGGATGCTTCCGATGCGAGCGTGCGGGCGTTGTAAGTACAGATCATCATCCTAGTCCTCAATTTGCGCAGCCTAGTTAGGCCCTGTGATTTTAGCAGCCTCTCCGTACTCGTCCTTCCCATCGCTGCAGAAATGGGGGCTCTTTCGGGGTCAGGGGAATGAGGCCCTTCAGTGCTGCTGTTTTTGACTTGAGTACACACAGGTAGCTAGTCGGGCTCTGTCGTGCGGACGAAGAACTCCGGGCAGCCAGCCAGACTGCCCGAAGGGACGGGGCGAGACTTAAGGCGGCCTCGATTCGCCTTACATGTACTCCCAGTCTACCGAGTGCAAGCTTTTGGCAAAGCCGACACAGTTACAATCCGCACAGTCACGGAGACATCCACACACAATGTGCATGAACATGCCGCTCCCACGCAAAAGGAACGCGTCGACCCGACACAGCAGGAGCAAGTAGTCCATCCCCTGCATCCCACCTGCATCTCTGGGCAGTTCACGGTCGCATTTGGTTCGCGTTTAATTCCCCTATCCACCACCCGGGGACGCGCCACGTGGCCCTGCGACAAGCGGCCCGAGATCCCTCTTAACTAGAGAGCCCGAAAGCTCTCTATCGAGAGAGATCCGTGGAAATAAATAAATGAATAAATAAAAGCTAAAACTGAAGGAGCTGTGAGCATGTGACGGTTTGCGACGGACTTTTCCGTTTTGACTGCGCGACGTGAGCGAAATTGTAGTTTAGCAAGATGCCTCTACGATAGTTTTTCAACTCCTTGAATTCTTTTGTTAAAGACGATGCTCGAGGGCCGGGAAAAGGGTAGTCAGATGCAGCGAGGTCCGGCTCTATGCATCACCTTATGACTTTAAAAGAGTCGCTGCTGCCAATCTCTGCACAACTTGTCTGGTCAGCAAGAGTGCGACTTCAAGATGTTTTGGGTGTTTTCTTATTACACTATTAGCGACCATTTTCTGCTTCAAACAAACCTTAGTTCTGATGAGGTGGCGCTCTTTGAGCACCTCCCTGAATAGAGCACTTTGCGAATCTTAGAATGCCGACAGTTGGAGACAGGGCTGGGTATTGCACGCCATGTGCAATACCGTCACGGTGCCACCGACATGTTCCTGCTTAGATGGCCTACCTTCTGCCTGGGTATTGTCGTGACCAGTTCCCATAGAAGATCGTAGCTTGTAATTCAAGAAACGTCTCTACGATAGTTTTTCAACTCCTTGAATTCTTCTGTTAAAGACGATGCTTGAGGGCCGGGAAAAGGGTAGTCAGATGCAGCGAGGTCCGGCTCTATGCATCACCTTATGACTTTAAAGAGTCGCTGCTGCCAAATTCTGCACAACTTGTCTAGTCAGCAAGAGCGCGACTTCAAGATGTTTTGGGTGTTTTCTTATTACACGTATTGTCGTGACCAGTTCCCATGGAAGATCGTAGCTTGTAATTCAAGAAACTCTCGGACCAAACAAAGAGAAATTGGAGGATGCGGAAAAGCAAATCTGGCAAGTTGTTACAACGGTGCTTTACTGCTGTCAAAACACCAGTGCCAAGCTGAATCGCCCAAATCCTTTTACCGTGGTCTTCAGCTTAAGAGGCTTCAATTCAGCGGCCGGCCCCTAACCACGGGTCAGCGCTGATTGGTCCCACGACATGTGGGCTTTACTTTCGATCAAGCAGCGCAGGTGTTGTATTGGAGTAGAGCGCCCCACCCGGTGATCAGGGGTGCAGACTCGAGTGCCGCCTGGCGCTAGAGCTTCGGTCACAACAAAGCATCGATAAGCGCTAGGGTTTTGATCACAACAAAACTTGGTTATAACATCTTACAACCCCAGAAACAGCCAGATGAGGCTCAAAGAAATGACTTGAAATGGCAAAGCTGTTGTGCGGCAGAACAACAGTCAAATTGTCGACCACTAGCACTTATGGAGGGAAACGGAATAAAATTATTTCCATCGAGCGCAGATATAACTGGATATCACTTTATACTTTCAAACCTCCAAAGCGGCAAGTAGCGGAAATCATCCAATACCTGAACGGTTTGACGAGTTGTTCTCATGTTCATCAGCACTCCCGCTAGGGGCCGGAGTCATCAACAATTAAACCTGCGGGTACACGCGGTAGTATAATAGGCAGAGAAGCTAAGGGGTGGAGAAAGAGGTAAGAAATACTCACGATGAACGCTTTATAGTGAGCGTCTCTTCCTCTTACACCTCGCATACCGCGGGTTTAATCGTTGATGAATACGGCCCCTAGCGGGCGTGCTGATGAACATGAGAACAACTTGTCAAACCGTTCAGGTATTGGATGATTTCCGCTACTTGCCGCTCCTTCATCCCCATCTGTAACCAGCTCCGAAAGACTTCTGAGCGATAAATTTAGGTACTAATGAAATTGAGACAAAGCTGGACGAAAAGATAACTTATTGCGAAAGATCCTAAGTTCCTAAGACCAGCAGGTCCTTGGACAAGGCGAAACCCGTGAAGAAAGCAATTTGCGACTACTGGAATAGCTGGTTGGATACCACTCCTCAAACGGACAACATTTTACTCCGATCTTCTTATGCTACTTCCGGCTGCTCGGATGGAGCTGAGCCTACTTCCAAAAGTCAGGAATTTCGCTGCTCATCGGACCACATCTTGTCGCGTGGTCCGTGCCCTTGCAGAGCAAGAGAGGACGGCGCGGCACGTGCGGAACGGCAGAAATCGCGTCTGTCGCCTTCCGTGGGGAAATGATGAAGCGGCGACGTTCAGCAGTTGCACTCTTCGGTCTTCAGCCGCTCGTATCGATCACCTCATGGGGAGTTCCGGACGGCGTTTCAGGCAGGCGATCGTCGCCACGTGGAGCCGACGGCCAGCGCTCGCCGGCTTCACGGCGGACGGCGGCATTGTTCATGGCAGCCTCGACGACCCGCGGGTGCTCGCTCAGAACCGGTTCCCACTTCCTCGTTTCCCCACTGATCTTGCTGACTCCTGCAGAACCGGTCGCTCTTCGGGAGGCTTTGCATCGGACAGCTGTTTGCTGACCGTGCTGCGGCTCTGCATCCACAGCATCCTTATCAACAGATCAATAAGCACGCCTTTTCAAGTCTGTCGGGCATCATCGCATCATAAGATGAAGTGATTCTAGAGCCGAAATGCCTTCCCCACCAATGAGGCCTGTGCTGTCAATGGCCTTCCCACTCCGTACTGTACTCCGTCGCTGCGTGTATTCCATCCTTCGAGAAACTCCATTTCCGCAAATGTGCCACCTAAAGCGTCATCCTTTTACGCCTTCACCCCAGCATATTCTTAAGAGGCTGCGTCCCGACTGCTACGTTTTGGGGATCCATGTGATGTGTCAGTCGCAGGACGATGGAGTTTACTATGCAACTGTCGCCGTTATCATTGCAACATCGCTATTTTACTGCAGGTCAGTCAAAATTCAACTTTTTAAATTAAAAAGAAGTGAAGTAATTTCTTATTTTGAATCCGTTTCGCACTGCATATCGGCCCAACATTGCTAGCGTTCAAACAAAATGATCGTTCCAGAAGGTAGGTTACATTCTTATTGAATATCTTACAAAACTTTAACTTTGAACCCTATTAATATAAATGAAATTATAAAAAGATGTCCTCCCCAAGACGAGTTTACCACGAAATGCCTGCGCTCGTGGTCTTTTCTAATGTGCGCTCCAGGCTTGTAGTAAGGCGTTCAGCTTACCCGGTTCCATGCTGATACTAGCGACCGGCCCATTCCAATATGCTGAGAGACCTCGAGGATAACCTCGAGGATAACCTCGAGTGTTACGTGGGGTCAGACAGCGCCGGTGGTGTAAGGCGTAGCATCGCTGCCCGGAAAACAAAAGGTAAGGGTTCCACCCTCGCCCGACGCAGTTTTGGTCGCAGCAAAAATTCTGTAACGACCCATATCCTCTCTATCATCCGCTCAGGCTTAAGCAAATGTGTTAAAACATTTCCAATGCCGTTCTGGTTCTTGGTCTCCCTTTCAATGGTGTTAACCCTATGAAGAACCAACAAGAACCAAAAACGACCACATGCGGAGCAGGTCTGCTTAGCCCTCCAATTCATATTGAACGAGGGCAGTTTTGGCTCACAGTTCGATAGGTTGAGACCTTGTAGAATATTTATTTGCTATTTGTTCTTCTTTCTCATGGTTGAGCGCAGGCAGTCTAGTTCGTGCAATAAAACTCATACCTACTCTAAACCAAGATGCGAGCGTAAATAGAATTCGAAACTTCGTAGTCGTCACAGGTTGCTGAGATTTAACCTTAAAAAATCAAAGCGACTCAAGTGGCGCATTCGACGGAGGGTTTGGCTTGAGCACGCTCATCAAGTTCGTGTTAGATTCCTAGTTATCAAGTGATACATGTACGTTCTATAGGTTCGCGCAGAGAGACTCGCATCATCTTCGAACCTCTTCTTCTTCTTCTTCTTCTTCTTCAGCGTCTGTCCCGCTTAGTAGCGGGGTCCGCTATTCTGGTGTCATGACGCCACCACTCCCTATCCAGCGCTAGATCAGGGTGGACACCAGCAACCTTCAAGTCTATATGTAACGTGTCAGACCAGCGCTGCTTCGGACGCCCTCTAGGCCGTTTTCCTACCACCTCGAACTTAAGGCCTATATTGCGGACGCTATCTTCCTTTCCACGCAGAACGTGGCCGTACCATCGTAAGCGAGCTTCGCGCATCTTGTCCGCTATCGGCGCGACATCGAACTTCTGCCGAATAGCTTCGTTTCGGATGCGGTCCATGCGCGTGACTCCAGCCGTCCAGCGCAGCATCTTCGTCTCCATGATGCTGAGGCGCGTTTCAACCTCCTTGGTCGCAGGCCAACATTCAGCACCGTACATCGCTACCGGCCGGACAACTGTTCTATATATTTTTGACTTCAAGCGCTCTGGTATCTTCCTATCGCAGAGCACGCCAGTCAACGAGCGCCACTTGGACCAAGCTGCACTCACGCGTGAGTTCACTTCAGTCATCAGATTGCCATCAGATGCTACTGCTGATCCCAAGTACTTAAAAACCGAAGTGCGTGGGAGCTCGATGCCGTTAACCTTGATGGAGCTGGACTCAGTAACGTCTGTCGTTAGATATTCGGTCTTCTTCACGTTCAATCTGAGTCCAAATCGCTCCAAGCGATCACACCAAGCTTGCACCTCTCGCTCCAGTTCATCTTTATCTTCGCAAGCGAGCATTACGTCATCAGCATAAAGCAGTGTCCAGGGGACTGGCTTCTGAAGATCTCGTGTAATGGCGTCCATCACGACAACAAAAAGGAGTGGGGAAAGCGCAGAACCCTGCTCTACCCCGACAGAGATGGGGAACTCCATCGAGGTTCCGGCTGCAGCTTGAACTCTACTCTTTGGGCAAGAGTAGAGGATTCGCACCCACTCTATGAGCTCTTCAGGAACTCCATGTCGTCGCAGGGCGTACCATATCACTTCACGCGGTACGCGGTCAAAGGCCTTCTCCAAGTCGAGGAAGGCGATATGCACTGGCTTCTGTTTCTCGCGGTGCTTTTCTATCAGGAGGCGGGCGGCGTGTATGGCATCAACAGTGCCTCAGCCAGCCACGAAGCCACACTGGTTGGTGGAAAGCCGGACGATCTCGCGAATACGTCCATCCACAATTCGCTCAAATATTTTCATACTGTGCGAGAGCAATCGGATTGGACGGTAACTTGTGCAGTCCGCGGGACTGCCCTTCTTCTTCCAAATCGGAATCGTCGTACTTTGGCTCCAACAGTCAGGTACTTTCTTTTCTGCTACAACCTGATTAAAGAACTTCGCCAACCACTCAGCCGGATACCAAAACTTTGACTTCCACAGGTCAGCCGCCACGTCGTCGGACCCGGTCGCTTTGCCTGGCCTCATCTTCTTCAAAGCCGCTTCAATCTCCTCCACGGTGATCATTTGAACGGGGCCGTGGGTTGGAGCCGTTGAAGGGATGGCTGGATGAGGAAATTCTACCGTAGAGATTTCCTCAAAGTAATCGCGCCATCACTTCAATGCTTTCTTGCGGTCCATAAGAAGATGGCCGTTCTCATCATTGATGCCGAAAACTTTTCAATGTCCTCGGTCTGCCGATGGCGATTCTTAGCAAGCCGGTACAGATACCGCTCGCCATCGCGTGACTCGAGTTTCTCGTTGACATCTGCATAATGAGTGGCTTTTGCAACAGCCACGGCCTTCTTTGCAGCTTTCCTCGCTTCTTGGTACTTCCGCCAGTTATCGGCTGTCTTTTCGCCGAGAAACACGTGATAGAGCGACTTCTTCTCTCGCACTTTTGCTTTCACGTCGTTTGTCCACAGCCATGTCTGCTTGTTGACCTTCCGTCGCCCAGGCTTCGTAATGCCAAGTTCTGACTGTGCAGCTTGACGAATCGCGTCGGTCGCCTTCTTCCAAGTTTCGCCGACAGTCGTGACTGTCGGTAACCGCACGCGAGAAATCACAGCTGCTTCCTTCTCTCTCATTCGCCACCACTTTATTCTTGTAGCACCGCATCGCTCGACCTGCTTCAAGCCTCGGAGGGGCGATCTTCAAAGTACAGATCAGCGGTCGATGCTGTGGGGCGACCGTCTCATACGGCACGACCTTCGCGTCTGTGACAAGACTCCGGTCACGATCCTTAACAAGCACAAAGTCTATCTGAGACTTGGAGCTCCCACTATAATATGAGATGAGGTGGGAGTCGCGTTTTCGGAAGACGGTGTTCACTATGGTGAGGTTATGCGATTCCGCATAATCAAGAATACGCTCACCATCGGCGTTACGTGACCCGTACCCGAAATCACCATGACAGCTGTAACCGTCCTTCGTAGCACCTACGTGCCCATTAAGGTCACCAGCGACTATGATGACATCCTTCGACGGTATCTCTGCTGTCTTCTCATCAAGTAGGCTCCAAAACTCATCCTTGGCTTGCTCTGAGCAGCCGGTCTGCGGAGCATACGCAGAGAAGAAGTGATAGAGTCGCTCCTTAGCGGCGACAACGATCTTCATTAACCGATCGTCAAAGCGTTCGACGCTTACAATCGAGTCACGAAATCGTTCGGAGACGATTACACCGACACCACTGGTGGTCCTGGGACTTCCACATAGAACGGCCTTGAAGCCACGTCCTATGTCCCTTGACTTGCGGCAGGACCACCTCGTCTCCTGCACCGCACAGAAATCAACTCTTCTACGCTCCAGTGCTTCAACCAACTCGCACGAGCGGCCCGTCAACGTACCCACATTCAGCGTTGCCACGCGGGTCCTGCTTACGTTACGGGACTTTCGGACTAGCTCAGTTGCCCTCCGATGCCGTCCTCGCATCAGGGACCCTCGCATACTTCTCACACTCGCCGGGCTTTGCGAGTGCGCGTCGGCTCCCGCGGACGCCGTAGCACTATCTCGAAATACTTGAACTGTCATACACCATGTGATGTGACATGGGTCTTCGTAGGCCGGCCTGTCACAAGGGCCTGTCGCCTGCATTCGAGTGTCCGTGCTTAGCTTAGCTCACCAAACGAGCAGTTTCCAGTGGCACCACGAGGAGGAACGGACATCGCCACCGCATCATCTTCGAACCTCACAAGATAAATTCCTTGAGAATCCTGTGCGTTAAGTGGCTTGACATAACTCGCGTGCTTGCTGTCCGGTGTTTGCAAGCTGTTCACCCGAGTCATCCCGAATAGGAGCAGCGGAACGCTAGAAGAACGACAGCCATGCGGACAAGCAGGATTTCGGAGAGGATCCCAATCCACATACACACCATTTCGAAGGTTATCGAGGTACAATACGGCCCGCGTCACGCGGTCAAAAAGATGGTTTGCGACGGAAAAATCCGTCGCAACATGCTCATAACTTCTTCAATTTTGAGTTGTTTGAAAAACTGTTGGTACCGTTCGATTTGACTCTTCGAGATCTACACAAACATATATAAAACCTTACCTGACCACCGTGTTTTCGGCGTGGGTGGCCTAAAAAATAACCACAGCACGCTTTTGCGATTACCTTATTTTCCAGGACGCGCATGTGACGGGCAGTGTTTTCGGAGTATCTCAAACATGGCGTAGCAGTCCGCTGTCATGTCAGGAATGCTCCGTGAGTGCGCCGTGCACAATGCTTACAGGATCGAACCTATCAATCGAATGGGCGGAAGCATGTCCACTGGGTTTCTATCTTCGTTTAATGGAAAATGTGCACTTCAACACTATCTTGCATCGTTTGGAGAATTTTATAAGAAATTTCCGACCGTCATTCTTAGGATGTGCTCCAGTCAGTCCGACGAGCCCTCGGAGTGCACACAATGCATATAGGGTCGAACCTATCAATCGAGTGACCGGAAGCGGCTCAAATGTCGTGCTAAACAGCAAAGCTTACCCTCTTTAAGTGCTTTATAAGACATACTGACAGCAGCTTATACAAATTTATTTATTTATTTATTGCCAATTCAAACCACAACTATTAGGAGAGAAATTCACAGGAGAAGCAAAATAAATTGGCTACTGAAAGAGAACATGGAATAAAAAAAACAAGAAGGAAATAGAGCAAGCGTAGGATTCGTGAATAATTGGGGAAGGTTAGGAATCGCTGAAAGCTTTACTGATGCGCATATCGTGCATGTAAAGGAGGAGGCCGTCCGTACTTTGCTGAGACAGTTAGAGTGCAGTCGGCGATGAGAAAAAGAATACCGCGAGGCGAAAGACAGAGGGCTTACGATACTACTACAATAGGTGCTAGACTAGCTGTGACCTATGTGGGGTGGAGCTTGTAAGTGTTGAACGGTAAAAGTTGGTACGCACCCCAGAAGGTTACCCTGATGGGAGGTCATAAGCCCTTACTTGCTCGCGTTTCAATTGAGAGATGGTTGGTAGAAGACTCAAGACATACAGTGTCTCAGATGCATAAACGTTCGTTAAAAAATGCTCCACTATGCTCAATTTGTGCAACAGTAAAGCCGCCAGAGGTACAAGTAGCGATAGAGAGAGAATGAGATACACTGCGCTATATAGTGACACGGACAGGAAGATTTAGTTCGGTGAAAGCAGGCTCGTAAGCTACAATTGTTCTACGGCATTGACAGCGGTCAGCTTAATGTCGGATCTTTCAATGAAAAGAAGCATTGCAAGAAAAGCATTGATGTGCTGTGGAAGACAGTGTCGCCGAACGTCTGGGTGAAGCATCGAGCAGCTTGGCGGTTGAATTCTTGCCTATAATGATGACTGTACAACACTACCGCAACTCATCGCCACAGACGTGCCATTTTGACCTATACAATTCCATTATCTGGTCATTGACCTTTCTAGAATGTTCTGCAGTTACATATAAGAGGCCGCTAAGTAGGATGCCATACGTCTCTTGCACCGACGCACCACCACGCTTCGCACAACGGACCGCCGACGGAAGCCAACGAGCCACGACAACCGCGACGGCCACCGGAGCGACCGCGACGGACGCCAACCACAACAACCACAACCACCAACAGCCAGCGAGCCAGCCGCCAGTGGAAGGAAGGAAGACCGAAGAAACCACGAAAAGGCACTCCAAATTCCCATATCAATAAAGTATTAGCAGGTCGTTACACCAGGGGGACTACGCTCCCGTTATAGCGCGCTAGGACAGCGCGCACACACGCTGAGCCATCGTACACGGGACGTCAGCCCGTGCGCGGGCACTCAAGTGCCACTCTTCTCAGGAATTGCTGTACTCTGTCTCGGCAAGACTTTAGAGTACGCCGTGAACAATGCACACAGAATAGAACCTATCAATCGAGTGAGGCGACCACTCGCAAATGCACGCGCGGGCGAGTTCGTAGCGCAATAACTCGGTCAAGTTCGAATCGCTTCGGCAGCAACTCGCGGGTCTTGTAGGCAGTAAAACGTTCTTTTGGTCCACCGAAATCGAAAAAAAACGAATTTTTTCCGATTTCGGTGGACCACTGCGGGAAGATGCGGTGAGCTAACGGTCTACAAATGCGCCGGCGAGCAGAACACTTAAGGTGCTTTAAGACTATATGCTCGCAACTTCTCAGCCGTCCATGCTGCCTTAGCCTCAGCTGCCATTTTAGAGCGGCGGGAGCTAGCGGTTAGAGTTTCTTTCGCTCGTACTCGCCCAGATTTGGGTTTTCGACATTCCCAATGGTACCGTTCCGTTCAGCACGAGAAGCGCTATCGAAAGGTATCAATTTCGACCGATTTTGGAAATAGCGATCTTTCGACAGTTTCGCACCGAGGACGAGGCCGCTCGAGGCCGCGGCAGAGAGACGATGACGCCATCGACAATCGATACCTTCGAATTGAGCCATTCGATAGAGCTTTTCATGCTGATATGAAAGGTGTTATTGAGGGTAGGAAGAACTGTAATCTGGGCGAAGAGCGAGGGGAACATCGATCGTTGTTGTCCTGAATTGCACACGTAGGCGTATTCTGAGCGCGATAACTCTGTCTAGTGTGAACCTTTCCGGTTGCAGATTGTGCGCAGATCCGGCAGCAAAATGTTCTAGCAACTCGCTGAAACACAGCGATGTAGCCTATGACTGGACAAAGTTACAGCAGTGCGAAAATGCAGCTCAGCCCTGTGGGACACGATTTTTTACAATTTCAGTCGACCCCTGTGGGAAGACGCAGAGAGTTAACGGGCTATAAATGCGCAGGCGAGCAGAACTCTTAAGTTTCTTTACGACGACGTGCTCACAGCTCCCTCTCTGATTAAATCGCCTTAGCACCAGCTGCCATTTTAGGGCGGCGGACTTAGCGGCTGAAGTTTCCTGCCCTCTTACTCGCCCATGTTTGAGTGTTCGACACTCGTAGTGGTGCCGTTTTGTTCAGCATGAAAGGCGCTATCAAATGGCATAAATTTTGACCGATTTTGGAAATATCGATATTTGACAGTTTCGCATCGAGGACAAGGCCGCTCGAGGCCGAGGCAGACGGACGATGACGTCATCGAAAATCGATATCTTCGAGTTGGGCCATGCTTGATACAATTCGATAGAGATTTTCATGCTGAATTGAATGGTGTTATTGAGAGTAGGGAAAACCGTAATGTGGGCGAGTGAGGGCGAGGAAAACATCGAATGTTGTTGTGCTAAATTGCACGCGCGGGCGTGTTCTAAGCACGAAAACTCTGTCATATGTTTACCTTTCCGGTTGCAGCTTGTCGATTTTGTAGGCAGTAAATTGTTATAGTAGCGCGCTGAAACACAGCGACGTAGCTTATGACTGGACAAGGTTACAGCGGTGCGAAGATGCAGGTTAGCCTTGTGTGACACGATTTTTTCCAATTTCAGTCGACCTCTGCGGAAAAATGCGGAGAGCTAACGGCCTACAAATGCGTAATCTAATAGAGCACTTAAGGTGCTTCAAAACGACGTGCTTGCAACTCCCTAGCTTATTAAACTGCCTCAGCACGATTTGCCATTTTTGGGCAGCGGGAGTTTTAGCGTTTGAAGTTTCCTGCGCCACAATTCACCCACATTTGAGTGTTCGACATTCACAGTGGAACCGTTCTGTTCAGCATAGAAAGCGCTATCGAATGGTACCAATTTCGGCCGATTTTGGAAAAATCGATTTTTTGACAATTTCCCATCGAGGACGGGGGCACTCCAGATCGAGCCTGCGCGGACAATGGCGTCATCGAAAATCGATATTTTCGAAATTGGCCAAATTTTCTCGTCCAAAATCATCTAGGGGTTAATTGGGGCGCTGATTACGAACCCGACGTCCGTTTTTGAAAATTCCACCGATTTCGGTAGGTTTTGGATTTTCTTCTGGATAATTGGGGGTGGTCGGGTCGGAATCACCGATTTTGCTCAATTTCGTATAGGGGCGGGGCCTATCCGGGATGTCGAACACGATGCCGAAGTCCATTCGGACGATTACTTCAAGAGACCGCAAATACCAATAACTGAGGGTGGTCGGTGGTCCTCACCCGGTCACCCTCAAACGGAAAGTAACCTGCTGAAACCGGCGGAATTTTCAAAGACGGGAGCCGGATTCGTAATCACCTCCCCAAATAACCGCCTAGAGAATTTTGGACGAAGTTTGCACGAGGAAATTTGGTCAATTTCGAAAATATCGGTTTTCGATGACGTCATCGTTCGCACGGGCTCGGCCAATGGCGCCCACGCCCTCGTGGGAAATTGTCAAAAAATCGATTTTTTTGAAAATGGTCGGGAGTGGCACCACTCGATAGAGCTTTTCGTGAAGAACAAACTGGTGTTATTGTGAGTGTCAAAAACCCATATGTGGGCGAGTAAGAGGGAAGGAAACTCCAATCGCAAAGTCCGCCGCTCTAAAATGGAAGATGGGGCTAAGGCAGTTTAGGCAGCGGGGAGGTTGCGAGTATATCGTCTTAAAGCACCTTAGGTGTTCTGCTCGTCTACGCATTTGGATGCCGTTGGCTCGCGGAGTCTTCACGCAGTGGTCGACCGAAATCGGAAAAAATTGCGTCACACAAGCCTCACCTCCATTTTCGCAGCACTGTCATTTAGTCCATTCATGAGCTACACCGTTGTGCTTTAAAGAACGTCAAGAACCGTTCTACTTTAGTGTTCTACTAGACCGTTTTATTGCCTACGAAGTCTTCGAGTTGCAGCCGAAACGATTTGAACTTGATAGTGTTATTGCGCTAGCAGCCGAAACGATTTGAACTTGATAGTGTTATTGCGCTACGAACTAGCCCGCGCGTGCATTTGCGAGCGGTCGCCCCACTGATAGCCTCTATTCTATATGCATTGTTCACAACGTACCCTAAAGCCTCCCAGGAACAGAGTACAGCAATTCCTGAGTAGGGCGGCTGGAAATTTCTGATAAAACTCCCCTAGTGCCCACTCTACAAGCTGTCGCGTACACTCAATTGATACGTTCGATTCTAAATATATGCATTGTTCACGGCGTACTCTAAAGCCTCGCCGAAACAGAGTACAACAATTCCCGAGTAGGGACGGGCGGAAATTTCTAATCTAATCTAATTTCAAACGGCTCTATCGTATATGCATTGCGCACGGCGCACTCTCCCTTCTCGCTTCATCAAACCTCTTCATTTGTATAAGCTGCTGTCAGCGTGTGCACTAAAGTACCTATAGAGGGTAAGCTTCCCTGTTTAGCATGACATTTGAACCGCTTGCGCTCACTCGATTGATAGGTTCGGTCCCACATACATTGTGTACGGCGCACTCCAAAGGCTCGTCGAACTGACTGGAGCGAATCCTAAGTAGGACGGCCGGAAATTTCTTATAAAATTCTCCAAACGGTGCAAGATAGTCTTGAAGGCTTTACATTTTCCATTAAGTGAAGATAGAAACCCAGTGGGCATGCTTTCGATCATTCGATGGATAGGTCCGATTCTAGATGCATTGTTCACAGCGCAGTCTCGGAGCATTCCTGACATGGCAGGCACAGGCAACGTATGCCATGCTTGAGATACTCCGAAAAACTGCACGTCACATGCACGTCCTAGAAAATAAGGTGCTCTAATCGCAAAAGCGTGCCGCTGTTATTTTTTAGGCCACCCACAGCGAAAACGCGGTGGTCTGGTAAAGTTTATATATGTTTGTGTAGATCTCGAAGAGAAAATCGAACGGTATCAACAGTTTTTCAAACAACTCAAAATTGAAGAAGTTAGGAGCATGTGACGGTTTGCAACGGATTTTTCCGTCTTTTTGACCGCGCAACGCGGGCGGTATTGTAAAACGTCATGCGCAGTCTAAAATGGGGAGACATGGGGTAGCCCGCCGGCAGCTACGTATCTGCACCATCTTCACTTCTCTGACGACATCGTGATCATAACACCAAGCCTTAACTAGGCAGAGAAAATGCTGGCCAACTTCGATCGTGTATGTGCGAACGTTGGGCTGCAGCGAATCTTACCAGGACGATGCTTATAAGAAACGGATCAGTTTCTGATGCCCGTTCTCGCTTAGCGGAGTGATAATCTCCTAATGGTCCAGCTATATGTATTAAGCTCGTGAAGCCAACATGGCAAAGGTTTGGTGAGCGGCTTGGGGAGCTTTCAAGAGCGTCGAAGAAGTCGTGAAGAAGATGAAGAACTCCGACTCGGTGCCCACCTTCTCCACTCCACCGTTCTTCCTGCCCTAACATACGCTTCA
This sequence comes from Heligmosomoides polygyrus bakeri, assembly GCA_947359475.1. Lineage (NCBI taxonomy): Eukaryota > Metazoa > Nematoda > Chromadorea > Rhabditida > Heligmosomidae > Heligmosomoides > Heligmosomoides polygyrus. The sequence goes on from OX375868.1 coordinate 57,783,300, forward strand.
GAGACCTGGACTATACGAAAGCAAGATGAACACACGATCAGCGTCGCGCAGCATGGAGTCGAGAGGACAGTGCTCGGAGTGACGCGACTCACGCAAGTGAGAGAAGACTTCCGGAGCTTCGACCATCTTCGACATTCGAAGATCAGAGACGCTGTCGCATGGGACAAGTCGTCGAAATTTAGGTGGGCCGACCACATAATGCGCTTCGCAGACACCCGCTGGACGAGAGCCGTCGCCGAGTGGATTCCGCGGGATGTCAAGAGAACACCAGGACACCCACTGGAGGGATTTCATTTTGAAAGTCCGGAACAAGCAATTAGGTGGTGCTCGTGTCTTTTGAGCAAAGAGGATTCATGGAAGCACTCAGGCACGCGACGACAATAGAGACGTTGTTGGCGCCCGGTAAACCAACTCGATGGTCAACGGAATGACAGGCGATACAGGCGATCTGATTCTAGATGCACTCTCCTCTTGCTATAAGGCGTTTGAAGGGACCGGAGAAAATCCGCGTTATAACGGGAGTAACGCGTCCTAACCGCCACTGACCTTTATTAGACTCTTCTACGCGTAGATTTACTCAGAATCGCATGCAATGGCTAAATCTGGCTACGATAATGAACTAGTGACCATGAGGAGAGGGTGAAGGCAATTAACATCTTGAGATTATTAATGAAGTCCTGTCCTCAGAGATACCCTCCGCTATATGCATAAGTATGACAGATATGTGTGAGGAATAACGAGTACCGGAGGAAGGTTAGAAGTGATCAACAAAAAACCGTGTAACCTGAGGTTACAATATCTTTTGCCACCATCACAACTCCTGCCCCAGGCGGAACATGAATCCGCACGCTCTACCTTCTAGGCAGGATGTTAAGCCCTCTCCCGCACTCTTCTGTGGCGAGCGGCGGGCGGCAGACGGCGGAAACGATGAGTCATGCCGTTCAGCGGCGGCTGCCGGTGCCGACGATGAGCGTTGTTAAATCGCGCGCCGCATCCACCATATCCTCGTTGCTGCGACCTCTCAGCACTCTTCCACGATATCGGGATGTTGAAAACAACAAACAGCGCTGTTGCAGTGTTGCTATAATTCTGCCAGGAAAGCGGAGGGTGCAGGTACAAGCTCTGGCGCGAGAATTCTGATTGCAACAAAACATCATGTGACAGCATATAACCCTCTATACCAGCCGGTCTAGACTTGAAGGAAATGAGTAGGACATTGCGATCTGCTGAGAAATTAGTTCGATTGGAAGTTTACGACACATGTTTCAAGGAATGTCAAGTACAAAATGTTCCTTATCCAGTTGTAGATGCTGAAGACGATGCGACATTACACTTGTTTAGGAAGTACATCAGAGGTGATAGGTTCGAGGAAGACGTACGAGCAGACGGAAAGATCGTTGCAGTCACGGGTGCGAACTCAGGCATTGGTAAGTGCTACTGCTATACTGCAATTTGCATGCGTAGTTTCAGTTCTCTCTCTGCTTCTAGAACGTTACTCCAAAAGTTGTTCGAGGTACCCTATGGCAATTTTTTACCCTTGTTACCTTTACAGCGTCGCAGAAAGTGACCGCCTAGAGGAAGTCAAGTAGTTGTCAGATTCTAGTATTCACTGAATAGTTCCACAACTCAACGCAGGGCCAGTGCCTGCGTCAATGATCCGGCGGATAGCGGGAAGCGGAGCCTTCCCGCTGTCGCCGGTGCGGGGAGCAATTGTACCTTTGTCTTCTGGAAAAGAAACTCGAATTTTCGAATGACCGAATGTACTCGGTTTTCTAAAATATCGAATTTCGAAAATCTCGTCGAATATTATTCAATTTTAAAAATATCGAATTTCGTATTGTCGAATGTTGTTTGGTTTTCAAATCGTCGAATATTTGAAAAATTATTAGGAACACGGCGCGAAAGTCTTTCATGGCCTTGACTTTTAAGAAGGCTGATAAAGCTAGCAAGAGCAATTCGTTTCTAATAGCATAAAAGCGTTGGGAACAGAGTGAAAAAAGTAGCAAGTGAAATCTAAACCTCTGCTGAATCACACATTTCTCGAAATATTTTAGATTTTCTGATTTTAACAATTACCGACTAGTGGTGCTATATGGATTACTTATCCAGTGTCTGCTCGGTATTCGCGTAGAAGTAGAAAACATCGCGCATCCCATACTGGGATATTTATTTATTTATTTATATGCTACGTCACTGAGGGGTGTGCTGAGAACTTTAGCAATAAAAGGCAAGGTTAGTAGGAACAGAGCACCGAGCTAAAAAGGAAAAATAAACTTAACAAGAAAAACCAACAATTCCAAGTTATGGTTAATGGTAATACAACATTCGAAATATTAGCAAGGGGCCAACCTAATGCGCGTTCTGAGTGGTAAGAATTGCTCTCAGTCGATCCAACGGTAAAAAACTATATTTGTATATAGATTCTACAAAAAACAATTTCAACCGGAGTAAGCTTAAATGCGACGATAGCTGCAAAGGGTGAAAGTTTTTTGGAGCATCCCACTACATCACGGAAAACGCATAGCAGTCATATGAGCCAAACCGCTATCTATAGGAAGATGAACACCGGGATTACGAGAGAAAATGCCCGATCCGCACCGCGTCTGTTTCGGTGCGAGAAAATGCCTGCAACCAGGGGAGAAAATGCCCGCGACCAGGGGAAAAAATGCCCGCAACCAGGGGAGAAAATATCTGTGGCCACTGAACGGTTTTAGATAGGGTCCACTACAACAACCACTACAACAACACATATGGTAATCATGTGGGCAGGGATACGGTATTTTTCTTATGCTGTCGAGTAGGGGGCATGAGAAATCGTGGGCGTGGCAACTGAAACTGTGGCACCATCACTAGGATTCCCTAGCAGACTTGATGGCCTTACCGTGATAGAGAAGCTTTGGAGAATACGAGGAAGGATTCTCGTTACACAGTTAACAGGCATGCTGAACGGTTAAATTAGTACCAACGGTGTTTTTTGTGAAAAGAACACTTGAAAACACTGAAAGGAGCGAAAGAAGCGTTTCCGCACAGGCCTCATTTTCTAGCACGTAAAACTAGAAAACGAGCACATCAACGGAACCTGGTAACTTAGAATCATTTTCCGAAGCATTGAGCTGCGGAACTTTAGCCTACCTCAACTTTTGAGTTTGTTTTTAAGCCACATGAACTCCACATGGAGTGAACAGTAAGGTACATACACTTCAAAGTCGGAGAAGTAGAAAATGAAAAAAATGTCAGAACTTATTTGGGAAATTATTTACAAATTGGTTTTTAGGTTTTTCTGAGGTCTTACTTAGTCATTCTGATGAAGTCTTCATTTTTGACCAATCATTTCCTTCTTTACTAAAACAGGATTTGAACATAGACATTTCAACATTCATTGCTTTTCAAGTGATTTTCATCTGATACACCGTTGGTATCGTAAATACTTGTTGTGTTCTGTTTTATTAAAGTTATTCTTAGTATAGGATTTCTATTTTGATTCGCTTTGTTGCTGTTTTTCTGATATTTCCACATATCTTAATAAAGGATTTAAATATCTGCATGGTTAGTTGCAACATAGGTTTTACCAAAAACGCTATTGAAATGATCAGAACCTACGGTGTAGCACCTCGCCAAAAATCTTTCAAGCCACCTTCTCGAAGTATAGAGTGTCTGTCGAACATGAACTTTTGCGATCAACTTCTTATTAGAGTTTTGGTACGAATGAAACGTCGCTGATACGTCCGGTTAAGGCTCTTTTACGGTTTTTTCCACAGTTTCAAACTTTTCTTAGTTTCCTATGTGGTGAATACCGCTCAAAGTTGTTTTCTTTATTACGGCGCTTTTGCTATTCACCGCATGATGGTGTGCTATAGATTCGTCTCGTCGACCCGGGAATTTTCTCCCCTGATCGCGGGTATTTTCTCCCTTTGTTGCGGGCATTTTCTCCTCTGGTTGCGGGCATTTTCTCCCTTGGCCGCGGGCGTTTTTTCCCTGGTTGCGGGCATTTTCTCCCCTGGCCGCGGGCATTTTCTCCCTATTTCGGGCATTTTCTCCGCACGCAACGCGCGCCGTGAGATTCGCGCATTTTCTCCGTAGACCGAACACCGGCCGGAGTAGCTTTCAAATCGGCAATGTATTTTGCGGTATAGTTTGCGATCCTGGTCTCCCAGGGCATGCACCACCAGGCGGACTCCGTATCTCAGGAGTCTCATTATACAGGTACGCACCCGGTGGCGGCCCGGAGACATACGAATCTCAAAAGTGAGACAACTAGGTAGGAAACGGTAAAATGGGAAAGCTCGGAGCAGGAAGGACTGTCTCACTTGAAGAGATCGATTGCTTACGCAAATGCAACCTGCTTGAAAAAAGTTACAAACAAGATGCCCGCTGAAGGCGATAACCCTTTGCAACTCAATCACAACCCAGCGCAACTCAGGCTATTGATTGTCTCAAAAGACTGAAAGAGCATATGCTAACTCAAAACTTACAAAAGGATATACATAGTAACGTCGACTTTTATCCTTCAGGGAACAACATGTACATCGCTCTATTGTCACCGTAGGCACCCCTACCATGGACATGAGGTTGCAGAAGACACTGCTCCCATGGGATATGGATCCCTGACCTACGCTCACGAGTCGACTACCACCTGTAAGCATGGCCGACATGACGACAGGGCTCCGAGAAAACAATGAACTAAAGAGTGATGTGGTCCCATCTATTCTCCATGCTTTACCGATGCGCTTCCGAGGTGCATGGATCGCAACTCTGCTCAAGATACCTGCATTTCATTGCTTCTGAGAGGGAAGCGATTCTACCCATATATATGGTCGCCCGGACTTTAGCTCCACCGCAGTCACCTTGACTGGGCGTGACTCCCTAGAAATCCTACCCACGCTGACGAGTTGTCATGGGTTGGCGTTCTTCATGCTTCTTAGCCAAGTCTGGTGAAGTAACGCGACCCTCAAACAATCGACAAAACGTCACAAATTTCCGAAGCTCTTTCAAGAGAAGAGAAAGAAAGTGAAAAAAGGAGAGCAGAAGTAGAGTCTGGAGTTAATGGGTAATTTACAAAATCGGAAGAGTTCGTCGAAATTTCGTCGTCGGTCTACCAAGGTGGCCTGTTTTCGTCGTCGTAGGGGCAACAGCAGTTCAACCAGAAAAGTAGTGGAGGACCCAGAATTTCCACCTCCTTCTTTGGTCGCGTTCACCTTCTACGGTGTGAATTTTCCTTGCCACCTCCAAGTCCCAATACCTGTGCAATATTCGCCCTTCACAGTATCGTTCTTCGACTTCCGTACAGCCTCCCGCTATATCTCATTGAGACAACGGCTCAGCCTTTCACGCATAACTAGCTACAAGGCAAAGTTACAGCCGATGAAGATTGGTAGGGGATCCTTGTTGAACAATACCATGTCAACGAGTCCTATTTGTGCGGTATTTAGGCAAGAATAATTAATAACATAGACAACTAATTTAGATAACTATAAATTGGATAACTTAGGAGAAGATTTCGTTCCCGACTGCATAAGAAGGTGACCGTCACCGCGAGGACCGAAGGCAAAATTATCATCCTTATTCGATACTTTACTATAGATAAAGCGGTTAATCCATGTGTCACGCAATGAGCCACACGGAGTAAGGAGTTACTACAGCATGTGTTACTCAGCATATGCCAGCCGGTGGTGTCTTTGAGCTTAACAATGGCAGTTGTCGGAATTGGAAGCCGATCACTGTGTTTTGTCTCACACTGAAGGAAGTATGAACAGAGATCATGCAACGAGCGTTGGAATGCATACTAAGACAGACGACATGTCTCCGAAGTGAAACTAGCGACCAACTTCATGCTGCAGAAGTCGTGCGACGAGCGTCTGGATTCATAAGAGAAGACGCAGGCGTCATCCACAATTCCTACACATAATAATGTGGGAGCGCTTCTGTGTGCACGCATAACGTTCGCTGATATAGGAGAGAGTTACTAGTGAGCGAATCAGCGAATAGGTTTGTTACCGAACACTAAACAACTGTATTTGTGAGACCAATATCGAATGATTTTATCCATCTTTTTGCAGAATAGAATACTTCAGACTGGGAATCGCACGATCCTGCATAATAATTGATGGGGTGCATGTGTGTATATGTACAGCGATACAAGAACATCGGGGAAAGCATGGGACATGAATGCGAGGAGATGAACAAGCATCACACCATAGGAAACCTTTTGAAGACCCACTCTATCATATCTCACTATACAGTTCTATGTTACATTCCACGCCATTTTTACTGCGATGAGGGTAAAAAGAAGAAAGAACAAAGGAAGAGCTGCTGCGGCCAATATTTTGCAGTATCCGGATTTGGGTCAACTAGAACCAGAACCAGACGTTTGGTGACCGGTAGAAGGACCGGTGCCACCATATATTGCATGTTTTAGGGCAGGCCATAGCAGCCGAGTTGAATCGGAGAGGAGCTATTGTGTACATGCTTATTCGTAATCAGCAAAGAGGGCTGGAGTCGATCAAGCGACTTGAAGAGGTCAGTGAGGCCTCGCTGTGCACAAACTTCTCACTAATTGATGTCGCAGGCAGGATGCGATCCAAAGAGGCTTATTATTCGCTTGGTGGACCTGGCCCAATTTAGCACATTGAGAAGGTTCGCCGACGACTTTGTGAAAGGTTGTGGCAGCTTTGCGTTGATTGCTTGATTCCTTAGCAATGTTTTCGGCTTCTCTTCAGAAGTGCCCCGTCTCGATATTCTCATATGCAACGCTGGCGTCTTGCGAGTTCCCACATTCACCAAAACAGTGGATGGCTACGAGAAAACTTGGCAGTGCAATTACTTAGGTAGGTGATGTGTGATTAATTGGTTGATATAAATAATGCTCCAATATTTTAATTCCTACGTTGTTGGTTTTTAATTCTTTTAATCACGCAGTGTGCGCATTTCTTCTTTAAAGTTTAAAATTTTCCTACTTCGTTACAGGTAGCAAACATGAAGAGGTTCTCTAGCACAGAAAAGTGCGAAACTGTGATTTTGAAGTTTTATGACCGAAAGTGATCTCTGAAACCTGAACAGCAATTGAGAGAAAAATTGGGACGCCTTGCTTAGAATTCAATACATATAACGTAAATAACGAGCAGTCTAAACAGTTATAAAGAAATAATTTGCGAAAAGCTAGAACCACTGGGAGCCGTCAAGCATGTTCGACTATTCCACCGAAGCGGAATACTTCACAGCAAATGAAATCTGAACAGGCAAGCGTCATATCTAGGTACAATGAGGTTGTCCACTGAGATTGCCCTTTTTAAAGCTATCCATAATTTTGTTAATTTGTTTGCTCTCGAGAACTTTCGATTTGTGCCCCTTTGTTCAAGCAATTTAGGATGCCTGTTTCTGTTTTATTACTTAACCACTGTTTTCCCCAGTTGATATTTCGCAAAGCGCTTGAATCTGTTCAGGCGCCAGATTCATCAACCGCCTCTAGCGCTGAAAATACCGTCAAACCCCCTGATATGACATTCATCCAGCGCCAGGTTTTGGCGATATTCTGGCCCATCTCTGTTTACAGGATCTTTTGCAGTGTTCTCGGTTAGCTGTTTACATAACGCATGGCAATTCCAACGTTTTATTAAATATAAAAGATATGCAAGCAAGATGGTAAGGCGGCAAAACCTACGAAAAACGCGATTGTCACAAACAGAATCACTCGTTTATCTTGCACGTATGATGACTACAAACTTTCGACGCAAATGGAATGGGATTGCAAGTATCGCAAGTACTGACTGGCGTAGACACAGCCACTCATTTTTTGTTTCAAAATTGACACTATCTGAAGTGAGGTGAACGCGCGAGCAGAGTACAGTTACGCATTGATCTGAATGGTGTTAGAATAAGGAGAAACGAACGTGGCACATCAATTGAAAGGGCTCTTTAAATACGCTGGGCTGTAATTCATACTTCTTGGTACTTGATGATACTTCATACTTTATCGGCAAGGAGACATAGAACAACCATTGAGAAAAAAGCCAGATTGGACAGAAATCTGAACCGACAGGTAAGAAGAGGCATATATTGCACAACAAAATGGCTTTAAAGTAAAAGAAACTACTAAAATACAAACTAATATACTAGTACCAGCCCAGCATCAGGCCAGGTCTATACGAAGCACTAAATAATGAAACATCATCGGCAAAAACATGGAAGAATATGGAGAGAAGCCGAATTCGGGAGTATCCAAATCGACCCATTAGAAGGCGCAACTAGTTACACTCAAGCAGTACTAATATGAGCACTAACATTTAATTTCGGACTTATGCAGAAACAAGAAGGCGCTCGTGCAGCCGCATGCAACCGCTAGACAGCAAGACAGCCAGAGCAATATGTCGGAGGGCTGCGATGCACACTTCAAGGGATGGACATTTGACCAGAAGCCTTGAGCGTTAAGCAGCACCGTCATTCACCAACACATCTTGACATCCCTCGGATGGAGAAAGCTCATTTATTTTCACGGAAAAACTACACATCGCTCTCCAGTCTCTCGATTCCTTTACAAACTAATTATCGCTTAACTCTCAAGGTCTGCCGAGAAGCGCAAATACCTTCTGTACGAAGTTCCAACTTTCTTATATTAATGGAAATAATGGAGTATCTTCTGTTCACATTTATATGTATATATACAGATGTCCCAAAAAATGTAACACTGTTCGAAAGGTGATAACTTTGCTCATAATAAAGATAAAGTAAAGCGCTTATGTGAAAGTCTAAGAAAATAGAAGTTTTACGACATATGAGCGGTGTGGATTGCGCCATGCACCTATCTGAATTCTTGCATTGTGCACTGAATTGATTGTTTTACATGAATTCTTGTTGTAATTTCTCGTTAAATGGGCCGTATTGATTAATTTGTGCTTCTTTTAGCCATTTCACGACACGCCCGATATTCGGCCGACCGCCGCGCCTTGTTCCCGCGCGCTGATTATTTTAATTATTTCATTTGTATTTAAATAAATTGTCATTTGTTTTATTTGTATTTAAATTTAATTAAATTTTCATTTGTATTTGCTAAATATGAAAAACAGTAACGAATGAGGTTTTCCAAGGACCATCTTGACCGTAGGTATTAGTGGACTCATTGGTTGATATTGTACTATTAAACGCTTGATAATTTTACGCTAACTGTTTTTATGATGGTATCCGATAACATCTTCGGACATTGCCTCACGCGGCAAAAGAAGTGTCCGACGACATCATCGGACAATGTCGTGAAAGCGTTAAGGCTTCAAACCTAAAAATACATTATGTCTTGCAAAAAATGCGGGTTTTATTTGATAGGTTCTAACATTGCTGCTAATGAAGCTTTTGGAGCTGTCCGAGACTCATATGAAAGCAAAGGATGGCAAAAATTCCATGACGTCTTGATGGTCAAAATCGCTCCATGCACTCGTCTGAAACTTTACATATTAGACTCGATTGATTGTGCTTGGGCTGAATACGTGTTACAGTCTTGTTACTACTTGACCACATTAACCTGCACTGTACTTATTTTAACTCTTAGAACTGTGCAATCGCGTGAAAGGCAAGGACATGTGAGTTTATTGATTGCACAATTCATCGATCTGGCTATTGCTTTAATAACGCTCTCTACATATCTGAGCCTATAAAAAGAGTCATGCCCGGCTCTGGGTTTTCCTTCGAGAAGAAGAAGTTTATCCTGAAGTGCTAACAGAACTTCGGAAGCATCGCCGAAGTGCAGACGCGATTCAGCGACTACTCCCAAGCACCATCAACTCGCGTCACTCACGCACAATCAGTCGAGTCTGGAATGCATGGTTTCGAGCGGGGCATGTCACAATCTTGACCGTTTGCATGCCACAGAAACCTCGTTACCCTAGCAATAGCAGCAATGTTAGAATCTTTCAAATAGAACCTGCATTCTTTTAGAACACCCTGCACTTCTTGCAAGACATAGTGTGTTTTTAAGATTGAACCTTTAAAAGAAGCCCAATTTAATCAGTACGGCCCATTTAAGGAGAAATTGCAACAAGTATTCAAGTAAAACACAATCAATCGAGTGCAAAATGCAAAAGTTCAGACAAGCGTAATCATACCGCTCATACGCCATAAATTTTCTATTTTCTTGCGCTTTCATATGAGCCCTTAACTTCTTCTGTACCTTTACTGTGAGCAAATTTCTTCTTCTTCAGCGTTTGTCCCGCTTCGTAGCGGGTCCGCTCTTACTGTGACCAAAGTTATCACCTTTCAATCAGTGCTTACATTCTTTGGGACACTCTTTACATACATATTGCCTCTATAAATATTCACTTCTTTCGCGCACATATTTTCATGTTGTGATTTCAACAGGCGAATGATGCGTCTCACTCTACAAGGTTGTATAGACGCTTGGGGTCGCTAACTTTAGAAGCTCGAGGAAGTACTGTTGTTGCCATAGGCACGGCTAAATTCTACTTGAAACAGGCAGAGGAAGACCTGGGGCATGATTCATGAACGTCTTAAAGAGATTTAACGAAGAAGTCGCAGCCGAAATTACTGAGAAAAAAAGCGAATTAATGCGGTTTATCAATAGGCGATATGGTGAAATGTTGGACACAAACTACAGGTCACTTTCTGCTCACGGAGCTTCTACTACCTCTTATATCCAAGTCAACGGACGGTCGAATCATCAACGTCTCATCTGTTCTGTACGAGTATGGCGACACCATTAGGTACTTGATAAGGCGTATAACTGCCGCAGTCTGTATTGCCAGAAGTCCACAGGAGTCATTCTAATTTAGCTTGGGCGTTGTAAATGATCCTCAGAACTACGGTGGAATGACAGCATACAGTCGCAGCAAAATGGCGCAGGTGTGTGTAATTCTGTAGCTTTGTGCGATCTACTTTAGCCTGTAGAATTTAACTGGTCCTTTGTGCAGGTGATGTATACTCGACACCTAGCGAGATTCGTGGAGAAACGGAATTTACCGATCACGGTGACAGTTTGCCATCCTGGAAACGTGGATACTAATATTCTTAAGGAATCCGGATATCAGTGGGTACGCGTCGTTTTCAGGTAAGGGAATTCGCAGCCATATATGTAAGGACTAGGGTATGTGAATTTTCTATGGGTTTGATGTATAGAATCTTAGGCCTATCATGTGGTTCGTGCTGATGACGGACGACGATGGAGCACAAATGCCTCTCTACCTAGCAGTCAGCAAGAAGCTGCCGAAGAACAGCAATGGGCAGTATTTTAGGTGTGCATAGTGTTTACAATCCCCAATTCTTTTTCTTTGTTAACATAATATTGGCTTCGATAACGACTTGTTTTAGTTCAAAGCTCACTTCAGGAACTTCGCCATTCACCCCGTTCCGGATAAGTGTCAAAAAGAAGAGTCCTGCAAGCTGCTGTACGAGGAATCAAAGAGAGCTGTAGGAATGTGATGAACTGAGGAGCACTTGTAGCGAAATGGGTTAAAGATCTCTGATAACGGTTTCGTACCGTGGTTATTCGAATAAATTCGTCTTGTCGTAATATTTATGACGTGGTCTGCATTAGCGGAAACGATTTGAAATGCAGTAAAAATCCGGCTAATCCATGATACACCCCAACGCCAGGCTTCCATCAGCGTGAGAGATCGCTGCGAAGAAGCTTAGCTTTTTACCGTGTAATATTCATGACTTAAAATTCCATGAAGCACAATTTCACTCTCGCGTGTTCATTCCTAGAAGATAGGAAATTTTTTCGCGAGAAGACCATCTCCAGTGGCGATCGATGATATCGGAGAACGCAATGGCTCCACGTAACCTACCATATTTCAGAGCTTGTTCGACGTTCTGAAAAATTCACAGAGCTTTTAAAACTATGAGAAGTGTGATCGGAGCGTCTGTTCATACAGAGGGCCGTTTAAGAAAACCAGGCTTATTACCGTGTGTCAAACTGTGGCTTGAAATTTTATAGAGTACAACTTCACTTTCTGATGCTGCTTCTGCAGAAGAGAGAAAATTAGTTCCGTGACAAGTCCATCCTCCGGTTGCCATTCCGTCATCGCTTCGAAGAGCGCTTTCAGAAATCTTTTAGGAAAAGCACTTAATTTTCCTTAGTAATTGACACTTCAAATTTTATAGACTGCAATTTAGGATGTAGATGTCGCTCTCCCTGTCTTGTCCCTGAGATGTTCAGAAAACCTGAAAAGTTGAACTCGTTGTGGCTAATTCGACAAGTGCTCTCAAAAGTGCTTCTTTTTCAACTATCAACAAATTATTATTATAAAAGATTACATACACAAAGCCTTTATCAGAGTTTTTTTTTTCTAACAAATTATTAAGTTAAACAGTTACTCAGTAGTACTCTTTCTTGAAATAATCTGGCACAGTCGGTGCTACACCTGGAAAGAAGGACCTATTAAAGGGTACAAAAATCGCATAAAATTTTTTAAAAATTTAATGCGGATAGGAAATAAAGCGGTGGTCTACACAAGGGGGGGAGGTAGTACCAGATCCACTCTGGGAGGGGGGTCGTAGAGTCTCGGAAAAAATCGAGGCCCACGCCTGACCCTGCCCAGGACCCTTCTCTACACCCAGGGATTATGCCATCAACGGTGAAGAACTGGTCATTCCTTGCCAGGGAGAAGAGTGTTCCTCACTTGTTTTGTAAGATGCTGCTTGTGTTTTACTTGTTTCGCGGTTTTGTACCATAGCTGTTGACTAAAGGAGAAGATCAGTAAGAGCGTTTATTACAGAGAAATGATGTGGTGCGACTAGGTGGTTGACAAAGAAAAGTTCTCAACTCAAGATGAGCTTTTGCGATGTTATTTTGACAAAGGGCCGTGTGATAAAGGGCCGTGTGAGCGGAATTCAGAACTACAGTTAGTTTTTGGTGCCTGCTTTTTAAAGACCTGAAAAAGAGGTGTGAAAACGTGCGCGCGACACTCATCATCCTCTATGACACCTCACGACATGTGCCTCGATGGCGCAGTTATTAGGAGTGCGCCTCAAAAGAGCACAGCGGTGTGCTTTTGAGTTCCAGTCAGCGTGCTGCCAATATGTTTGCACATATTAGTTTGTTGCTATTACACTTTCTTTTGATCACAGGAGTAAATTTTAGACCATCAATGCTTGCAACAAACCAAGGCTGTCTATTTGCGCCTTTATATGTGCTAGTTTTTAAGCGATGCGTATCTGCACCACATCATTTCTCTGTAATAAAGGATCTTGCTGTGGATATTGATTAGCCACACGAGATTAGGAAATCCGTTTATTGGCCGACGTTTCGGCAAAATCGCCTTCTTCAAGGGCCTAAATGAGACAGAACATTCACAAAGATGAACGACCAAATCCCTCGACAAATCCTTACAGTAAAGTTGATGAAGTACTACTCAGCAAACCAAAGAGATCAAGTGCAAAGAACCGACCTTAGGTAAATCCACAGAAGTGGATGGTTGTGAGACCACAAGCTAGGCAGTCGGTATTTTAGGTCGTGCCTGTGTTTTGGAGGTATTAGTTTATATAGGGCAGTGACTGCCTTCGCATTGACCTAGGTCCACCGTGGCTCAGGCCTAGATCAGCCCACAGAGTCCAAAAACGGGGAAAGTTCGCTGGTGATATTAACAATGATAATAGCTTGTAGTTTTAACTCTTGCATCATTTGCTGCCTTGCCTATTATTAATTTCTTAATAGTGATTATTCAATATATTCTATCTTGTGCTTATATTCATTTACTTACTTTGATACTTTGATGGTCCTTTGTCGGCTGGAGGTCTTCTCAGCGGGGACCACAACTCTTCCAGACCGCTCGATCTCTGGCTGCTTGCATCCAGTGAGGCAGACTCCGCTCTCTGAAAGATCTTGAGAACGAGTCTGCCCATCGCGTTGGCGGTCGTCCCAGTGGTCTCTTATGGTCTCTCGTGAGCCATTCTGTGACACGGAGACTCCACCTATCGTCCTTTCGTCGAAGCAGGTGTCCGGCCCAGCGATATATGGACTTCTTCATGTACTGCAGCGGGTCTGCTAATTGCGAGTTCTCCCGTAGCTCCGAGCTTCGTAGGCCTTCTTGCCATTGCTGACGAAGGCTTGTCCTTAGAAGACATCTCTCCAGTGCACGATGCGTAGTTTGCATCGCTCTGGCGATTGTCTTGTTGTCGGGCCAGGTTTCCGTCGCGTAACACATCGCAGGCAGTACAGAGGCGTTGAATATCGAGGCCCTGAGGCCGGGATCCTTGACCTGATCGGTGACTTCGCGAATCGAACTGAAGGCTGCCCATGCTGCGCGTCTCCTGCGGGCGATTTCAGGAGCGAGGTCGTTATCCATGTTCAGCTCTCTTCCCAGATAGACGTAGGAGTCGACCTGTTGCAGAGCGACTCCATTTAACCTTACGAGTCCCGTGTCACACCACTGGTTGACCATAAATTGCGTTTTGGACATATTCATGTCCAATCCAATCTTCATACCTGCCACATTGAACTCTTTCAGCATTTCCTCGACTTCTGCCGTGCTGGTAGATATGAGAACAATATCGTCGGCGAAGCGAAGGTTGCTGATCCGTTTACCGTCGACAAGGTAGCCTTTATCGTCCCAGTTCAAGTCTTTCATGGCATCCTGGAGTGCCGCTGTGAATAGCTTGGGAGAAATCGTGTCTCCCTGCCGTACTCCTTTCCCGATAGGAATTTTAAGCTTTCGATCGAACAGCTGGATGGTAGTCGATGTGTTCGAGAAGCATTCGTCGAGAAGTCGGATGTAGGGCGATGGTATACCAGCGTCCACAAGTGCGTTCAAAACGGCGTTGATTTCCACAGAGTCGAACGCTTTCCGGTAATCCACGAAGACAAGGACAAGTGGGACGTGGTATTCGCGGCTCCTCTCGATGAGCTGTGAGACAGTCTGAATATGGTCCATGCAGGAGAAATCCTTGCGAAACCCTGCTTGCTCCACTGGCTGATATTCATCCAAGCAACGCTCCATGCGGTTGAGCAGTATCTTGGTGAACATTTTGTACACAACCGAGAGAAGACTGATGGGTCGATAGTTGTTGATATCCTCCTGCTGACCTTTTTTGAAGATTAAAACTGTTTTCGACTCCTTCCATGAGTCCGGAATCCTACCAATTCGAAGGTAGTGGTTGAAGTGCTTGGCAAGAAGTGAGCAGACGGCACTGCCACCCGCACGAAGGAGATTAGCAGAAATGCCGTCCGGTCCGGGAGCAGTGCCCGGCTTCATCCTTCTGATGGCATGAGCAACTTCTGATTCCAGAATGGGAGGTACTTCCTCAACTGGTGGCATCAAGCATTTCGGGACAGTGATGGAAGAACGGAACAGATCTGTGTAGAATTCCTGAACGATGGCCTCCATCGCTCTTCGAGACGTTTGCGTTGCTCCATCCTTATCCACAAGGGCTGACATTATTGCCTTCTGATCGCAGAGATCTCGTTTGCAGCGCTTTGTGCTTGAACCTTTCCCAGCCGCTTCTAACAGCTTCAATCTTCTGTAGGCTTGAATGGACTCCTTCACTGCAATGCGACAGGCCTTCGAGATGGTGACTTTTTCCAGATGGGAAGCATTAGGATCCAGTTTAACAGCTCTTCCTTGCTCCAAGAGTTTAATCGCATGTGCGTTGAGTCTTGAAGCAGACGGTGATGTGGCTTCGCAAGAGCTGCTAGCACATTTCAACAGTCCTTTAGAGAGAAGGTCGTAGTCTTCCGATGGATCTTCAAGAAGATTCCAATCGTACGACTTTATCGCATATTCCAACTCCTCAGACTTGAATGTGGGGATCCTCACCGGTGCCGGTTTATGAGTGTCACGCTTGAACATCCTCTTTTGGGAGTCAGCTTCGCACGGACAAGACGGTGATCCGAGCCGGTGTCAAATGAAGGCAGCACGGAGACGTCGAACAGACTTCAGCGTCTGTTTGTAAGAACATGGTCGATCTCCGAACGTGTTTCTCCATTTGGGCTTTCCCAGGTCCATCGTCGGTTTGAAGGCTTCTTAAACATAGAATTTCCATGGTAGAGACGGCACGCGGATAGGAAGTCTATCAGGCGCTCTCCGTTTTCGTTCCTTGAAGAAGTTCCATGTGGTCCTAGCCTCCATTCGTCGTGATCATTCGTACCGACGATAGCGTTAAAGTCACCAACGACACCTTTGTAGTAGCTCTTCTCGTCGTTGACAGTCCTTTCGAACAGCTTGTAGAATTCCTCTTTTCTTCATCTGTGGCCGCAGATGTTGGAGCATATCCATTTATGATGGAGATGGTTCCTTGATCTTTGGTTTCCAGACGAAGAACAGCTACTCGCGGACTGATGATCTTGTAAGAGTCTACTAGGTGGTGCACTGTCGAATTGACGAGAAATCCAACTCCGCCAATATTCTTTCTGTCCACCTTTGCTCCGATAATGAGAAGCTCGTTGTGGTCGGTCCTTCTTATGGTTTCCGTTCTGCCTTTCGTTTCCTGCAGGGCGATAACGTCGTATTTGATGTTGCGGCTTCTGTAAAGCAGTGTCCGAAGATCCTGCTCAGATGCGATCGAACGACAGCTATAAGTGCAGACGAATAGGCAGTTTCCGTGTCGTGGTGGGAGGGAGTTTCCGGTAGTCCGATTCCATTGACGTCCTGATAGTTTAACTCCGAGATTAGATGGCCCATCGCCGGAGGTGGATGCAACCGACGTCGTAGAAGTCCACCTCCGGCGCGCGAAGGACTGGGGCACGGGTTTAGTTGTTTGAGCCATACCGGTAGTCTGGTTACTCACATGTTCCTGGCCAGGGACACAGGAGAGCCGCCCATACACGACAAAGCGTCGCGTACTGCGTGACCGTTTGTGCCGTTAGCCACCACAAAGTGATGTTCACCCCTTCACCGCGGTGAGGTGGCACATGAAGGGGATATTCATTTAAACAACCATAAAAAGTAATTTCTGCGTTTGCATACGGTAACGGTCTTGATTTTGTTAATTTGCACTCTTCTTCAGTACGTTCTCCAATAAAACATATGCCGCGCCACCGAAGGATTGCTTTATCACACGCTGCGACGCAAATTCAAAATTTCTTATTTTCCTGCTACCTACTAGTTTTTACTAGTTATCTTCCTTTTCCTGTTGTCTCGGTTCCTTTTCTCTATCAGCTCTCCTTTATATTTGCTTGTTTCATTATCATGCAGTGATTTTTCGCTCTAATGTCGCGTTTCCTTCTCCGATTTATACATTCGTATGATTCGTCATTTAACAGGACAGGAGTTGGGCGGGCCGAGAAGGAAGATCGGACAACGGATTCAGGTGTGTTAGTTTGTCAATACATTCTTAAGAGCTTCCCTACTTACTGAGGGATTCCGGGGAACATGTTTCCAATGGAAACATTCTCGTACGTTACAACAGGAAAAGATCACGAAGAAGATACCGTCGAAAACCCAACAACTACATACATCAACGAAAATGAACACACTAGGTTCCTACCAAGAACCCATAAAAGGCCAACAGACGTACATTGCTTTTCAGTAACCGAGCGGACGCTCTCATCTTAGCAGGAGAGGCTCAGACTTCAATCCAGACACGAAATAACTGGAGCCAGTTCACGTCATACTAGGCACGGGAGCTGATCCATCATTCTTTTACAACGAACTGGCCTGCAAATTACAGCTTGAAGACGTCGACTTCTGACAACAATCACTAAGCACTTCAGATTCATCAATGCCAGTGATGAAAACACGTGGTGTCACCGTACTACAGGTGTGGGAATGTCCCACTCTTTGACCGTCACAAAGACCGCCATTGACACAGACTCAACACAACGTAGCAACTTCAGTCTCGAATACAAACGCTACGTTTGTGACAACGATCACGAGTAGTATGTAGTATAGGAAGGACTTGAAAATGGTATGCATCATACTTGAATACAACAAAGTCCTCATTTGAGAAGAACGATAGAAGACATAGAAGCAATCATCATCATTACCATATATAATCGAGAGAGGCATGAGTCACTGTCCGACGACATGTTTGCACTCTTATGTGAAGCCAATGTGCACTCTTATGTCAAGCCAGCATGTACTCTTAAGTGAAGCCAACATGCACTCTTATGTGAAGCCGGCCGCGCACGCTGCGATGGAGGCCGCCGCGTCCGTTGCGTCCGCTGCGTCTGCCGCATCCGCTGCGTTCGCTGCGTTCGCTGCGCTGAAGCTTGCCACCTCCGCCGCGCTCAAGCCAGCCGCGCTCGCCGCGATAAGTCCGCCGCGTCTGCCGCGCTAAGTCCGCCGCGTCCGCTGCGCCCACCGCCTCCGAGGATGTTTACTGCTGACGGCGCATGAACTGTCGACGGTGGCATGTTGATCCATCTAAGGTGTTTATGAACAGACTGCCAAAGGGATGCAAAGCAGGAACATTGTGCTTTTGCTCTCGGTACGGGTTCACTCACTTTCACCCACCATTTTCATTTCATTTTTGCATCCGTCCCTTACTCCATTTTCGTCTGCATTTCTGTATTTTCACACTGCCGCTGACGTTTTCCTCACCCATTTTCATTTCTGTTTCAATCTATGCATATGCTATGGACTACGTTCCTAGCGTGACCCGCCACACCCGAAGCCGGCGAGCCTGGCGTGGCGCACGTCTAGCGTACGGCGACGGCGAAGCCGGCGACGGACGCTGGCTGAGGAAGCATCCCAAACTCTGTTTGGGCTACGTTCCTAACGTGGCCCGCCATACCCGAAGCCGGCGAAGCCGCCAAGCCTGGCTTGGCTCGCACGTCCAGCGTACGGCGCCGGCGAAGCCGGAGAGAGACGTTGGCTGAGGAATCATCCCTAGCTACGCTTGGACTACGTTCCTAGCGTGGCCCGCCATATCCGAAGCCGGCAAGTCTGGCGTGGCCCGCACGTCGAGCGTACGGCGACGGCGAAGCCGGCGAGAAACACTGGCGGGCTACGTTGCTAGCGTGGCACGCCATAGGCCCCTGTTATACTCCCGCGGGAGCTTCCGCGGATGGGCGGAAATCGCGTCGGGACCCCGCGCCGTGCCACACGTCGCGGCCCGCCACGCCCGCCGTCCGCGGACCGCCGCCAACAGACGATGAGAGGGGTGTTATACTTCCCGCCCGCGGGAGGGCAGCCGTCAGCGGTGCAGTGCACCGAGGAAGGCTGTCGGCGAAGCCGGCGACGGACGCTGGTTGAATATAACCTCTCAATAAACTTTAAGATAATGAACATGGTTTTGAGTACACTTGAGTTCCTTCAACTTTCACCCGCAGTAGAAGAATATACGATAAATGCTGTGCTACTTCTGGTAGAAGGTGAGAGGATCTGTCCGTGGTATGGAAACTGATTGCTGGCAGAGTGGCACTTCTATACTAATTCTACGCAATCCCGGGTCCTAGCACAAAAGGCTGTCAGAAAAATCCATGCTTCTAAAGGCAGGAGCTGCAAGCTGCTTTTAGTAACTGGTATTGAGCTCTTGCTTGTTCCGTGTGCTTGCCTTGGAAGTCTTATTGAAACTAGAAATTTGCTCAGGGAGCGATCATTTATGCTGATAGAGCTCTACAAATTGGTCTGAACATGTAAGTAATGGACCTTGACCGCTTTGAGAACCATTACGTAACGATGACAGAATGCTTAAAAAAATATTAAGATTTGCCTCGTAAGATCTGACGACGTCGGCCACTTTTCGTGACAACGTCTACTTCTGCTGGACTGTCATTGAGCTTCGGCTGATGCTGCAGATTTAGCAGGGAAGACGACGTCTTGTAGATAGACCGAAATGAGAGTGCTCGGAATTTTTGAAAGGTCGTGGTCATAAGGCAGGGTACAGTGAAGCCCATAGTGTCATGATATAGGATGTCTTTGCCTCCAAACGTAAACTACTCTTTCTCCCCGAGACAGATCCCTATCCTTCTGCAGCACATCGTGGAAATTCGGGAGAAATTTCTGTAAGACGTTCTCCACTTCATCATGTATCATTATTGGGTGAGAACGTTCCAGTAAGTGGATGCTGGGGTCATGTAAAATCAAGCTACAGCCCATTGATTAAAACCTCCTTATAGAAGTAAACCGCACCTAGAAGACCGTAACAAAAGCCCCAATCTTCTAAGCAAGTGAGGATGCTATTCGTTGCATTCGGCGTCCATTTCGGATAGCATCGCTTCATTTATTTCAAACCCTATGCAAGTGGAACGTGTGAACAATGATTTTTTGTTGAAAAGTTAGGATATTACGATAATTCAGATAAGAGGGAATGTCAAAAGAACGGATTTCTAGATCATTGAGATAAATGACTTTCCTTCGGATTGGTAACGGATATCTAAACAGGATAGGATACCGGACTTACAATCAAAATCAGTTATCTGATTTTTACGAAAAATGGGTCTGGTAAAGGCTATGTAACTGAATCACCATAAGATCGGAGCCTTTCAGAAATGCCAGCATTCATATGATCCATGTTCGCGGCTTAAAATAAATGAAGCCGAATTATCCGAATCGACGTTGAAACAATGTGCAGCTTTCCAAGCAAGGCTTTTTAAAGCTTGGTAATTTAAAGGTGCTTAAACTATAAGGTAGAAAAGTAAAAAGTGCTGTTACAGCCTAACTTAGTCACTTTTTTCTAGTTACTTGAATTGAAAAATTAGGAGGACTGTAATGTCCTCCATGAATCTAATTTTTGTAGTTTAAAATAGCCAACAATGTCTTTGTTCCTATCCATGTACTATTACTTCATGTAAAAAGGGTGCGTTGGTATATGTGTAAGGACTAGGAAGGCCTTCAACACAATTGCTGAGCACTATTATGAATCCCGCGTGGCTTCTCCAATATTGCATAAATGTGCTCATATAGACTAATCTATTTGAGGGTACTGCTGTTGCAGTCCTGTCATTTTGTGTTATTTTAGTATCAGTGGAAAAAGAGCAGTTATCCTTGAGCAGATGCCACATTTCCATCCCAAAAATGCATTTTAGGGAGTTTAGTTGGTAATGATTCGTGAGAAGTGAGGAGTATCTAATGGAAATTGCGGATAAAGATCTTATTCAATCCTTATGGAATGTGCAATACGCCAAGGGCTATTATACAGAATTACAGCTTAATTTGCTCACGTTTTGCCAGTTAGACAAGTCGAAAGTTCAGACCACAAAAACTTTCTCCATGAGTTTACATCAAAATAACCCAATAGGGCGCTTATTTCCAAAACCGTCTATAATTCCTTGAAAGAAGAGCTTCGGGTAAATGTCGCAAAAAGCGCACAGCAGGGTTGCGGGAACAGCCAGAGCCGCAATCTCACCCGGTGGTACGGCCAGGGCTCAGCCGTACAGCCACAAAGAAGACGTGTTCGACCGCTGCTGTGATTGACTGGCTCGACTACGGTAAGAGCAACGGTGCATTCCTGCACCCGTTCTGCACGTTTCCACACCCCGTGTTCTACGCCTTCGCGACATGTACCGATGACACCTATGTAAGGAATAGGAGGAAAGCACCCTTATCTGAATCATCCCAAGATTTGAACTTTCTAGAACTGCCCTTGTCCGCATAATCCACTTGTTTGAAGTTTATCTGGAGGCAATTTGAGTGCCTCGCCCTAATAGTGGACAAGTTAGAGTTGTATCGTTAACATGTTTGTTACTACAGTACCGGACGCGTCTTTTGGATAGACGCCACAAAACCCACGATTTTGCGGTTTTTGCGTCATTTTGATATAACTCGCCTAAAATCACTCGTTTGAAAAACCAAAACCATATTTAAGCTCAGGAGCTCGATCTCTATCGTTTGGTATACATTGTTCATATAGATCCTACAAAGTGTTCGAAGTTGAAAACTTGCGCTCCATTGCAAAGGGTGGTCGTGGACGAGTTGTCGGTCGCAAGTCGTCGAGAACGGTTGCGGGCTCACAGTTCCTCTAATTTGAGGTTTTTTGAGAAACGGGTTGTGCCGTTCGTATTTCTTTTCGAGATCTACACAAACGTGTACACAATTTCGCTAGATCACCGCGTTTTCGCAGTGGGTGGTCAAAAACGACTGGAGCAGATTTTTTGCGATTGGAGGAGCTTATATTCCAGGACTTGCATGTTCTCGGAGTATCTCAAATATGGCGTGAAATGTTCTGTCATACCAGGAAATCTCTGAGAGTGCGCCGTGCACAATGCATATAAGATCGAACCTACCAATCGAGGGGGTGGGACAGCTTGCTGAGTGAGCGTTTAGGGAGTTTTATGAGAAATCCTCAGCCGCCCTACTCAGGAATCACTGCACTCTGTCCGGCGAGGCTTTGGAGTGTGCCGTGCACAATGTATTTAGCATCGAACCTATCATCTGGGCGCGACAGCTCGCAAGTTGCACCGCGGGCGTGTTCTGAGCGCAATAACTCTATCACGTTTGAATCTTTCCGGCTGCAACTTGTGAATTTTGTAAGCAGTAGAAAGCTCAAGAAGTGCGCTGAAACACAGCAACGTAGCTTAAATGAGCTACAGCGGTGTGAAAATGCAGTTTAGTCTGAGTGATTCGATTTTTTCCGAGTTCAGTCGCATACTGCGGGAAGATAGGGAGAGCTAACGGCATGCAAATGCGTGTGCGAGCTTAAGATTGAAAACAATTTACGATGACATACTCGTAGTTTCCCAGATACCTAAGCTGCATCAGTTCCAGGTGCCATTTTAGAGTTGCGGAGGGTAGCGGTGAAGTTCCTTTCGCCCTTACTCACCCAAATTTGAGTTCTTGACACTCCCAATCGTACCAATCTGTTCATCTCGAAAAGCTCCATCAGATAGGGTCACCGTCGACCAATTTTGAGAAAATCGATTTTTTCACAATTTCTCATCAAAGGCGAGTCGGCTCAAGGCCGCGGCAGAAGGACGGTGACGTCATCGAAGACCGATATTGTTGAACCGGGCCGAATTTGATACCATTTGATAGAGAATTCCGTGGTGAATTGAATGTTCTTACTGCGAGCTGCGAGGCCTGTAATCTGGACAAGTAAGAGCACGAAGAACATCGACCGTTGATGTGCTAAATTGGAGGGAAGGGCGTGTTCTGAGCGGAATAACTCTGTCCGGTTTGAATCATTCTTGCAAGCAACTTGCGAAATTTTGTAAGAAGCTACAGCTGTGCGAAAATGCAGTTTAGGCTTGCGTGACACGATTTTTTCCGAGTTTTCGAGTACTGCGGGAAGTTAACGAGAGCTAATGGAGAGTTCCAGATGTCATTTTAGAGCTGCGGAGGGCTGCTGTGAAGTTCCTTCCGCCCTCACTCGCCCATATTTGAGTTTTCGACACTCCCAATGGTACCATTCTGATCAGATCGAAAAGCTCTATCAGATGGTGTCAATCTCGGCCAATTCCGGGAAAATTGATTTTCTGACAATTCCCCTCGAGGGCAAGGGCGCTCTTCGCCGAGCCTGCGGGACGATAACGTCATCGAAAATTGATGATTTCGAAATTTGCCAAATGTCTTCATCCAAAATTATATGGGTGTTGTTACAGCGATGTTTTGTTGCGATCAAAACTCCTAGTGCCAGGCGGGAATCGAACCCGCACCTCCCTCTGACCGGGCGGGAATACTCTACGCCATTACACCACCGGCGCTGTTTGATCGAACACAACATCCACACCTAGTGGGACCCATCAGCACTCACCCGTATATCGGGATGAGCCGGCTGCTGATATCAGCATGGAACCAGTTAAGCTGTAAATCTAGATAGAAATGATTCAAATCAGTTTCTTTAAGCCTCAATTGGCTGGTACCGATTATTATATGGGTGTTATTTGGAGCGCCGATTACGAATCCGACGTCGGTTTCTGAAAATTCCACCGATTTTGGCATGTTATAGCTGTTTGAGGTTGGCAGGGTCAGGATCACTGACCACCTTCAGTTATCGGTATGGGTCGTCTCTTGCCATAATCGGCCAAATGGACAATAGCATCGTATTCGGCACCCTGAAGAACCCGTGCTCTTAGGCGAAGTTTGAGCAAAATCGGGGTTCCTGCCCGACCACCCACAGTTATCCAGGAGATAACAGAAAATCTACTAAATCGGTAGAATTTTCAGAAAAGAACCTCGGATTCGTAATCGGCGCTCCTAATAACCCCCTAGATAATTTTGGATGAGGAGATTTGGCAAATTTCGAAATCATCGATTTTCGATGAAGTCATCGTTCGCGCAGGCTCGGCGAAAAGCGCTCTGGTCCTCGAGGGAAATTGCCAAAAAATCAGTTTTTCCAGAATTGGCCGGATTGATACTGTTCGACAGAGCTTTTTAGCTGAAGCAATGGTGTTATTGGGGGTATCAAAAACTTAAACCTGGGCGAGTAAAAGCGGAAGAAACTTCACCGCTGCCCTCCGAAGCTCTGAGTGGGGGCAGCTGGGACTAAGGCAGGTTTGGCAGCTGGAGAGTTATGGACACTTAAAGTATCTTAACTGCATTGCTAGCCTATGCATTCGTAAACCATTAGCTGATCGCGTGTTCCCACAGTGGTCGACTGAACTCGGAAAAAATCATGTCACACAAGGCTAAACTGCATTTTCGCACCGCTGTTTTTTCAGTCATAAGCTACGTTGCTGTGTTTCAGCGCACTTTATGAGCTTTCTATTGCTTACAAAATTTCGCAAGTTGATACAGTTATTGCGCTCAGAACACGCCCGCGGTGCAAGTTGCGAGCTGTCGCGCTCAGATGATAAGTTCGATCCTATATACATTGTGCACGGCGCACTCTTAAGTCTAGGCGGGACAGAGTGCAGCGATTCCTAAGTAGGGCGGCTGAGAATTTCTCATAAAACTTCCTAAACGCTCACTTAGCAAGCTGTCCCACCCCATCGATTGGTAGGTTCGATCCTATATGCATTGTGCACGGCGCACTCTCAGAGGTTTCCTGGTATGACAGAACATTTCACGCCATATTTGAGATACTCCGAGAACATGCAAGTCCTGGAATATAAGCTCCTCCAATCGCAAAAAATCTGCTCCAGTCGTTTTTGACCACCCACTGCGAAAACGCGGTGATCTAGCGAAATTGTGTACACGTTTGTGTAGATCTCGAAAAGAAATACGAACGGCACAACCCGTTTCTCAAAAAACCTCAAATTAGAGGAACTGTGAGCCCGCAACCGTTCTCGACGACTTGCGACCGACAACTCGTCCACGACCACCCTTTGCAATGGAGCGCAATTTTCATTTTCGAATATTTACATGGCTCCATATGAAAAATGTACACCAAACGATAGAAATCGAGCTCCTGAGCTTAAATACACGCTTGGTTTTTCACATGTGAAATTTAGGCGAGTTATATCAAAAAGCCCCGAAAGAGCCCCCATTTCTGCAGCGATGGGAAGGACGAGTACGGAGAGGCTGCTAAAATCTCAGGGCCTAACCAGGCTGCGCAAACTGAGAAGGACTAGGATGACGATCTGTACTTACAACGCCCGCACGCTTGCGTCGGAAGCATCCGTCGAGGACCTGATGATGCAAGCCAGGAAGATCAAGTACGACGTCATCGGACTGACCGAGACGAGAAGACACTACCCCCTACACGCCGCCTACGACTCCGGAGAAGAACTGTTCCTCGGAACATGCGACAGCAGGGGAGTAGGCGGCGTTGGTGTCCTCGTCAACACGCACTTGGCCATGAACATCGATTCGTACGAGTCTCTGACAAGCCGAATCGGACGTCTGCGACTGAAGCGATGTGGCTCCGTGCCAGCCTTGACTGTGTTCGTCGCGTATGCCCCAACATCCGACTACGACGACGAAGACGTCGAGGCCTTCTACGTGGAGCTGGAGAAGTTCTATAAGGAAGATCACACCTTCTACAAGGTGATCGTCGGCGACTTCAACGCCAAGATCGGGCCACGAAGGTCGCCGGAAGAACTTCACATCGGAACCCACGGTTTGGAGTGGAACGAGCAAGGTGAAAGGCTGTCTGAGTTTATCATGTCGACCAAGACCATCCATGGAAACTCGCAGTTCCAGAAGCCTCCCTCCCTACGATGGACCTGGGAATCCCCCGGTGGCCAGTTCCACAACGAGATCGACCACATCATCTTCAATCGCAAGTATTGCCTGACCGATGTCTCCGTTGTCCCCAAGTTCTACACGGGATCGGACCACCGCCTCCTTCGCGCGAGGTTCCGCTTTTCGCGTCAAGGAGAGAAAGCCGCGAAGTTCAAGAAGAGGAGTCCCAGAACGACCATCAACTGGGATCTCTACACCTCTCTTGTCGGCCTTTGGGAAGATGCCGTCATGGACAACGTCGACGAGGAATACGATCGCTTCGTGCACCATCTCCACGATAGTGCTAAGGGAGCCGAGAGCTTGAAGACCACCAAGAGACGCCTGTCTCCGGGAACTCTCGAGCTGATACGCCAGCGTGGAGCAGCACGAGCGTCAGGCAACTATCAACTGACGTCCGAGCTTGCAAAGCTATGCAGAGCGGCGATAAAGGAAGATCTGAAGGAGAGAAGGGCGGAAGTGTTGGCTGAAGCAGCAGAGGCAGGGCTGAGCATCCGCAATGCCCGCCGGAACTTCGCCAACTTCAAGACCAAGATGACCGCTCTCCGACGTCCTGACGGAACCGTCACCTCTTCCAGAAGGACCATGGAGAAAGTCATCCACGACTTCTACTCCGATCTCTTCGATAGCCACGTCCACCTGCCCCTACGCCATCTTCCGCAGGATGGATACGTCATCCCCTCTGTTCTCCCTTCCGAGATCCGACACGCCATCTCGTCGGTGAAGAAACGTACAGCACCCGGTCCTGACAGGATCAGAGTTGAACACCTGAAGAACCTCCCGCCAGCGCTTATCAACACCTTGGCGCGGCTCTTCACACGCTACCTGTCCGAATGCAAGGTTCCATCTCAGTGGAAGACCAGCAAGACCGTCTTGCTGTACAAGAAGGGAGACGTGCACGACATTGGCAACTATCGCCCGATCTGCCTGTTGTCCGTAGTCTACAAGCTGTTCACTCGAGTCATCCTGAATAGGATTAGTAGAACGCTGGACGAAGGACAGCCATGCGAACAAGCAGGATTTCGGAGAGGATTCAGCACGATCGACCACATACACACCATTACGAAGCTCATCGAAGTGTCGCGAGAGTACAAGCTGCCGCTGTGCCTTACGTTCATTGACCTGAAGAAGGCATTCGACTCCGTCGAGACTGAAGCGGTCATGGAAGCCCTGCTCACCCAGGGCGTTCCTACTCAGTACATCAAAGTCCTTCGAGAGCTGTACAGTGGATTCACGACCAAGATCTCACCATTCTACAACGACGTCGTCATTGACGTGAAGAGAGGGGTTCGACAAGGGGATACCATATCCCCGAAGCTCTTCAGCGCCACCCTCGAAAACGTCATGCGCGAACTAGAATGGGATGACATGGGAGTGAAGGTCGACGGCCGGCAACTGCACCATCTCCGCTTCGCTGACGACATCGTGCTCATAACACCGAGCATCAGTCAGGCGGAACGAATGCTGGCCGACTTCGATCGTGTATGTGGAAGCGTTGGACTGCAGCTGAACCTTACGAAGACGATGTTCATGAAGAACGGATGGGTTTCTGATGCCCCATTCTCGCTCAACGGAACGAACATCTCCGAATGCTCCAGCTATGTGTATCTGGGTCGCGAAGTCAACATGGCCAACGACCTAGCACCAGAGCTGAGCAGGAGGAAACGAGCGGCTTGGGGAGCTTTCAAGAGCGTCGAAGAAATCGCGAAGAAGACGAAGAACGTCCGACTCCGTGCCCACCTATTCGACTCCACTGTTCTTCCTGCCCTAACATACGCCTCAGAGACCTGGGCTATACGAAAGCAGGATGAACACGCGATCAGCGTCGCGCAGCGTGGAATCGAGAGGACGATGCTCGGAGTGACACGACTCACGCAAGTGAGAGAAGGCCTCCGGAGTTCCGAGCTTCGCCGACGTTCGAAGATCAGAGACGCTGTCGCATGGGCCAAGTCGTCGAAAATTAGGTGGGCCGGCCACGTAATGCGATTCGCAGACACCCGCTGGACGAGAGCCGTCACAGACTGGATTCCGCGGGATGTCAAAAGAACACCAGGACGCCCACCAACGCGTTGGTCGGACTTCTTCGTGAAAGCCCTGAACGACCGATATGACGCTCTTCGTGTCCCTCGAGCGAGGAGGATCCATTGGACCACTCTGGCACGCGACAGGGACGAATGGAGACGCTGCTGGCGCCCGCTCGAGCAAGTCGATGATCAACGGGACGACAGGTGATACAGGTGATATCAAAAAGACGTAAAAGCCGCAAATTCGCGGTTTTTGCGGCGTTTATTCGAAAGACGCGTCCGGTACTGTAAAATTGGAACATACAGAGAAGATTAGCGTGGTCCCTGTGTAGAAATGACACGCAAATTCGTGAACTGTTCCAACATTTTTTCTTGCCAAAACTTCTGTGATCCATTTTGGAGCTGAAATTGCACCTGACTTCAGCTTCAATAATATTACTTTACGGCAAGTTGACGTGATCAAACATCTTGGAATTGTTATGAATAAACATCTGAAGTTGATGCCTATGTTGGCATAATTGTGCGTAAAGCCTTTTCAGTACTTTATGGCATGTTGAGAAGCATTATTGATTATGATTCTGTTACATTGCTCAAGCTTTATAAAGCATATGTACTGCCTATAGGTCACAAATCTGAAATCCTCAAACAGAAAAGCTCCAAAACAAAACTGAAAAAGTACAACAGACGTTTACTCAAACAGTACTTCGAAGATGCATACCATCTACAACCTTCGAATTACGAAAGCAGGCTAGCATTTTTGAAACTAAAATCTCTGAGGCACAGACGTATTTTTAATGATTTGGTCTTCTGTTCCAAACTGCTTAAAAGTGAGTTAGTCTTGAAGGCTAGTAAATACTGGACATTTAGGCCATGTAGAAATCGGATCAGTATGCTTTCACTTCAGTTTAAAAACCCAGGAAATAAATTTCTTTGGAACAGTGCTAACTTTATTCTTTCTCGTGGAGCAGTTCGGCTACAGATACTCCTAGCTCATGTCTTAATGTCTCTTGTCTTAGTCCTCCGTTGCCATTTTCAAGAGTCGATAAAAGAATGATTTTTTGAAGTATCCTTGAATTACAGAGCTGATTGTCGTCTCGTGGAGTTAGACATCTAAGGTAGAAATGTTATGTGTGGACGTGTATGTCGTCTTGCGGAATGTCCTTTGCGCAATAATGATACAATAATTGTAGATTGTTCGTGTCCAAGAATGGATGCCTTGACCCGCTCTTCTTCCTCACATTGTTCACTGAGTCATCATGCCTGCTCCACGTTTCTTTACTGATGTTAATACTGCCCATAACTAGGATGGTCCAAGAGTTGACATTTTTCTGAATTTATGTTGTTCTTGCATTCTTCTTCATATGTTTAACTTTGTCATTATGCCTGCTGTAAAACCCTTCTCAACTACTTTTCTAAGTCGGTTAGCAGCTATCCAGAGCTTGTGTACGGAGCAGCCTAATAAGACACCAGATGCTTTCACTCTTTAGTGACTTCTTTATAATGTCCTTCCTTATACACTTATATTGCATAAGCCAATACCTTCAGACACGTTTTATTACTAGTCGGTTAGGCTAACTCAGTTGCTATGGAAGCAGCACCGACTGGAGGCGTAATGGAGGCCTAGGTATGGCCGGATTTAAGACCGGACTCCTAGGTGCTTCCTTGTTATATGCTGCTCGAAAGTGATTTTTCTCATCAACCTGAATCACGCCAAAGCTATAGTGAGTGCCTAGCGGAACTCTGCATCTTATATAACGATCAAATTAATTGCCCAAACTATTATATATTAAACTAAATTGCTTATTACTGTTATTCTCATGTTACTGCCATTTTTTGGGTCGGGCTCCTTGTTTCTGAGCTCATGAATGCTGCGAAACACTTAAAAATAACGAAATTGCAGAACATAGTGACAGTGCACTAGTTCTACGTTCCTTCTTAAGTTACAAGGATTGCGCATGATTGCTTTGCTTGTTATTTCCCTGTTTTATGAGAGCACTTGAGCTAGAGCTACAAGTAATAAAATAAACAAATAAAACAAATTGTTTGTGTCCTTAATAAACAAGTAAGGAATAAATAAATGTCTGCTACCGAGAAGTGGTAGGCTTGGTTGACCAGGACAGAACACAGCTATGCATGAATCAAAGCGCGAACAGGCAATGCTTCCTAACTAACGATAAGACTGTTCTACACGCGAACAAGAGGAGTCCGGGGTCGGTGAGTTGGTACTAGACTTCTCCGGGAAGAACAAAGCGCTAACTTGTTCATCATTTGGCCACCGCGAGACGTAGGCCAAAGACGCATTCGAATCGCCTCCATGACGACTCGTAAGAGTAGAGTGCGTGGCGCATCCCAAAACTGATTCAGAAACTGCATCCTTGATCCTTCTAACATGGTAAATATTCGGATCGTTTGAATGACATCCACAAAAAATCGATAGTTTTATCAGTATTGATTGACTGCGATCTAGCTTCAAAAACGGACTTCAAGTTCGTGTTCAGCGACCTCGACTACCACAGCAGCTGTCGGTTTGGGCAGCTGTCGATCGACCAATCGTTGAATATCACCAATACGTCATGCCCCTCTAAAGTTGTGACGGACGGAAACACATACATACACACACTGTATCACCTGTATCACCTGTCGTCCCGTTGATCATCAACTTGCTCGAGCGGGCGCCAGCACCGTCTCCATTCGTCCCTCTCGCGAGCTACAGTGCTCCAATGAATTCTCCTCGGTCGAGGGACACGAAGAGCGTCATATCGGTCGTTCAGGGCTTTCATGAAGAAGTCCGACCAAAGCGTTCGTGGGCGTCCTGATGTTCTCTTGACATCCCGTGGAATCCAGTCGGTAACGGCTCTCGTCCAGCGGGTGTCTGCGAAGCGCATTACGTGGCCGGCCCACCTAATTTCCGACAGCTTGGCAAACGCGATAGCGTCTCTGATCTTCGAACGTCGGCGAAGCTCGGAACTTCGGAGGCCTTCTCTCACTTGCGTGAGTCGTGTCACTCCGAGCATCGTCCTTTCGATTCCACGTTGCGCGACGCTGATCGCGTGTTAATCCTGCTTTTGTATAGCCCAGGTCTCTGAAGCGTATGTTAGAGCAGGAAGAACAGTAGAGCCGAATAGGGGGGCACGGAGTCGGACGTCCTTCGTCTTCTTCGCGACTTCTTCGACGCATGTGAAAGCTCCTCAAGCCGCTCGTTTCCTCCTGCTCATCTCCGGCGCTAGGACGTTGGCCATATTGACTTCACGACCCAGATACACGTAGCTGGAGCATTCGGAGATGTTCTTTCCGTTGAGCGAGAATGGGGCATCACAAATTTCTCCGTTCCTCATGAACATCGTCTTCGTTAGATTCAGCTGTAGTTCAACGTTCCCACATTTACGAAGTCGGCCAGCATTCGCTTTCCCTTGCTGATGCTCGGTGTTATGAGCACGATGTCGTCAGCTGAGCGAAGATGGTGCCGGTCGTCGACTTTCACTCCCATGTCCTCCCATTAGTTCGCGCATGACGTTTTCCAGGGTGGCGCTGCAGAGCTTCGGGGATATAGTATCCTCCTGCCGAACACCTCTCTTCACGTCGATGACGACGTTGTTGTAGAATGGAGAGATTTTGGTCGTGAATCCATTGTACAGCTCTCGAAGGACTCTGATGTACTGAGTAGGAACCCCCTGAGTGAGTAGGGCGTCGATGACCGCTTCAGTTTCGACAGAGTCCAATGCCTTCTTTAGGTCGATGAACGTAAGGCAAAGCGGCAGCTTGTACTCTCGCGACACTTCGATGAGCCTCGTAATGGTGTGTATGTGGTCGATCGTGCTGAATCCTCTCCGAAATCCTGCTTGTTCGCATGGCTGTCCTTCGTCCAGCGTTCGGCCGATCCTATTCAGGATAACTCGAGTGAACAGCTTGCAGACTACGGACAGTAGGCAGATCGTGCGATAGTTGCCAATGTCGTGCACGTCTCCCTTCTTCTACAGCAAGACGGTCTTGCTGGTCTTCCACTGAGATGGAACCTTGCACTCCGACAGGTAGCGTGTGAAGAGCCGCGCCAAGGTGTTGATGAGCGCTGGCGAGAGGTTCTTCATGTGTTCGGATGGTCCTTCTGGAAGAGGTGACTGTTCCAGAACGTCGGAGAGCGGTCATCTTGATCTTGAAGTTGGCGAAGTTCCGGCGGCATTGCGGATGCTCAACACTGCCTCTGCTGCTTGATTTTGACTTGAGTACACACAGGTAGCTAGTCGGGCTCTGTCGTGCGGACGAAGAACTCCGGGCAGCCAGCCAGACTGCCCGAAGGGACGGGGCGAGACTTAAGGCGGCCTCGATTCGCCTTACATGTACTCCCAGTCTACCGAGTGCAAGCTTTTGGCTGAGCCGACTCAGTTACAATCCGCACAGCGCAAACACGTCCACGCGCACAGTGCATGAACATGCCACTCCCACACCCAAGGGACGTGTTGACCCGACACAGCAGGAGCAAGGAGTCTATCCACTGCATCCAACCTGCATCTCTGGGCAGTACACGGTCGCATTTGGTTCGCGTTTTCATTCCCCTATCCACCACCCGGGACGCGCCTCGTGGCCCTGCGACAAGCGGCCCGAGATCCCTCTTAACAAGAGAGCCCGAAAGCTCTCTATCGAGGGAGATCCGTGATACTATATATATATATATATATATATATATATATATATATATATATATTTATATATATATACATTTGACAATGAAACTTCTTTATTCCCTTACTAATAAAAACATATCAAAATCATTCGAAGTGGTCGCCTTTCGTACGAACACAAGTTCTCATAACTTAATGAAGTGGTTCGCGAATGTCACGCACCGCGCGGTCGTTTTTTCTAATGAGAAAGTCTTGACCCTGGAACCCACGGTGAATCGTCGAAACGATCGCATTCTCTCATAGAATGTTGGAGCTGCTATTCGTGACTGGAAACTGGGCGGTAAAACGGCACATGCAGCTTCAGTTGTGATTTGGGGTGCGATTACTTCAAACCGCAAGTCCCGTTAGTTTTTGCCGAATCCAGCGTCTAACTGAAGCATCCAACGAAATGAACGAAGACTACCTCAATGCGACGTGTGATGCGTTCGTTACTCGTCTGAGGACTTGTGTTCGTATGAAAAGATGACACTTCGGATGACTCTGATATGCTTTTGTTAGTAAGGGAATAAAGAAGCCATGTGTCAAGCTTCGTTATACCTCATTTGTGATGAAGTTACACTGTGATTTAGTTCCACCGGGCGATTCTTCAGTATTTCCTTGGTCAACAAAGGGCAATGGCAAGCTTAATTAAGTGAGGTGTGAATAAACTTCCTCCGTCTGATCCTAGCGGGTTGTTTTTAATGCAGAACCTTGAGCGAGAAGTAGTTTCTCTTACACGTAGCACGCAAATCGCCTCCATCTAATGAGCGGGTGTGTAAGACTTATCGAGAATCCCGATAAACGCAATAAAGGTTACGGTCTGGCACTATGGCTTCAGCTTCCCGATATTAGACATCTAACCCTTTACATGAGGAGAATGGAAAGGCGTCTCACGTTTCTTGTCTTGATTGCAGTGAGTTTAAGCAGTCTTTCTACGTTTACGTCGTTTTATGCACAAAAGTAAGGAAAAGGTTCGCAAGTAAAACAAACATGGTTTTGATGTGATGGCTTGATAATATAATCCTCTCTTTCAACTGCTTCCGACGTTTTTATTCCATTTTCCGGAACTTAGTACATGCATTGCTAACACTACAGATGGCAGTTCTTTCCTGTTAGGTCAGATTTAAAACTACCGCCGTTTGCGACCTCAAATAATCATATCTTCATTCAGAGTTATTTGTTTTAATTAAGATAAGAACTGCGATATTTAAAATTTATCTTCCAAGGTAGGTAGCGAGGTATTGCTTCTTTCAACGACCGCTTTTGTTGCTTCTTTAACTACAGACTGGTCGATCAACACAGCGGCAATTTGAAAGTTTAACAAAACAAACAACAAAAGTTTCCAGAATATTTTTTTGCCTTACCGTTTTTGCCATCCAACTTGATATCGTTATCCAGTAAATTGAATCATACGACTGAGGAGGAGAGTAGGTGTCATCGTGTACCGAAAATTAACCTAGTGACAGAACTTGATAATTTTCTTTCGACGTGCTGAATAACAGAAAAAAGGGGAATGGGCTTTACTCAGACTAAGCAGAATCTCGAAAACATTCACAAAAAATGTAGCCATTAAAACATTCAAAAGAACCCTTTCCTTTGAGATGTGACTCCAGTCTTGCCTGAAGCTGGCTGGAGTTGATGATGAAACTAGATCGTTTGGCAACTCGTTTCATGTTTTCGCTGCAGTTACTAGAAAGGATTCAAAGAACTGTCGAGATCAGATTCGTCCAATGCTGATCCGCAAGTCAAGAACTTTTGTTCTAATGCTAAATTCATAAATTTAAAAAGTTCATATTTTCAACTTCTATGAGATCAAAGACTATTTTGAATACAGGTCTTGATAATATATGGTTCTCCTTAATCGCAGGGATGTGGTTCCAAGGTGGACGGGTCCATCTCGTTAGCTGACATTGAACATACCATTTCTACCGAAGATTTGATTCGTAAACCTCCTTTGAATCTTCTCGACTTTTTCAGTATACTTCACCTTAGAAGGCGACCAAAGTGGAGTGAAGTGTTCCAGTAGAGATCTAGCATACGTTGAGAAAAGTCGGAACAGAATAGTTATCTTACTTGTCTGGAAGGCGCATAGGATTAAACTGCACTTCCTATTTGCCGCAAATGTTATGTCATCAAATTTCAAATATCAAATGCGATCGAATCAATGTATACAGCGCCAAGATCACGCACAGAATTCATAGTATTCAGTTTTTTTGTTCCAGACAAAATGATAAACCATGTGGGTGTGTTTTACCAATACACATTATGAACGTTTTTTCGTAGGAAATATTTAACATCAATTTCGTTGACCACGAGTGAATAGCATCAAGTCCATGCTGAAAGGGCTTCCGCGTTGTTGAAAGAAAATATCTTGGAGTCATCTGCGTAAATTGAGCAAAATACTCCGTCTGTAAGACACTCCGGGAGATCATTGATGTAAAGTAGAAACATAAGTAGACCAAAACGCGTTCACTGAGGGACACCACTAGGTGTTTCATACGTAGCGGAAACAGCACCATTAAATACCACCGCCCTTGTGCACCCGGTTAGAAAGGATATCAGGAACTTCAAAATACATCTCTCTAAACCGTAAGCGCGCAGCTTTTCTATAGGAAAATCTAGATTGAGGGAGTCAAAGGCTTTTGTATAATCGAGAATGCAAGCAGTGGCGTATCCATTTAAATCTAGCACCTTTTGCCAAACAGGAATAGTAGAAATATTAGCTGTAACCGTAAATTTCTTTTCGAGGAAACCGTGTTGTGACTTTGTGATAAGATTTATTTCTCGTAGATAATTACAGATCTGACTGCGTACTATCCTTTCCAATACCTTACTAGTTGAGAGTGTTAGGCAGATAGGTCTGTAGTTTTTAAAATCAGTCTTATTTCCTTTCTTAAATATCGGCTTAACGAAGCTTGCCTTCCATATAGAAAGAACCTCCCCGTGAAGTAGGCGCCAATTGAACAAAAGAGTCAATACTGGAGCAAGCCCTATGGCTGCCTTCTTTAGAAAAATGTATGGCATTTTGACAGGTGACGTAAAGTTTCGCTCCAACAATCTCACCAGCGTTCTATACAGTTCTAAGTTCTAAGCTTTTTACGGAACTCCTTGAATACGAGTTCACTGGTGTTTCCGTTCTTTTAGGAAGATCTCCTTGTTAAGCATAACATATTGCAACAGGTTGTCACAGTTTGTCCTCAGATACGTATCAGCATCCTCAGCTCCGGTCTACTAGTTTAGTTACTGAAAAAGCGGCACTAGATCTCCAAGGGCCAAGAAATCACTATTGAAGCTGAACTATAGCTTCTGCTTTGCTCGAAGAGTTGGGTTCTTGTTGAAAATCTTTACGCAAAACCATTCACGTTGTAGCGCATGATCCACTCTCTATAAAGTTAAGAAGACTTCAAAAAATGTATCCTTTCCAGTAAAAAAGGGAATCAGAGGTTGCAATCGGCTCCGTACATATTTGTCGAGGTGCTGGAACACTGCGAACAGACTAAGTGAACTTCTTTCTTTTTCTTGTGCAAGAGGGTGGCTCGGCAGAGTGCATTTCGGATTCAATGAAAATTCGAGAACATCATTTGGGCTTTGCCTTTGCCTTCCATCTAGAAGATTCTTTATTCTGAGCAACGCTTTTCATCATTTTAAGTTACTGCACCTCTAATTCAAGGATAGCTCTCTTATCACTATTTAGATTGTCACTTCATATTGTATATCCGAGATTTCGATTCATTTCTGGCGCAACGTTCCGGATGTTCAAGCTATAAAGCTTCTTAATAGAAATCGCGCTTTTGGGCGTCTTTTTCTGAGCAGTCGGTTAAGCTCAACAACTTTTAGAAGACATCTAGAATATTTTATATAAATTTAGACCAGCTTCTACTTCCCTACATTGTGATGCCAAAACTGCTCAAGCCCTCATCTTTTAGACTTAAGCAGAGACGCGACAATTCAGTCCACTGAAACGGCGGAACGGTCCGACCTAATATGAAGACCCAAAGTGATCTGAGGAAGAGAAAATGATATGTTGCGATACTTATTATGTTGTATAGGACAGACGAAAGAAAGAAACTTCGACGACCGCTCGCGCATGTACTAGGAAGCACGCGGAAGTAGGGTGGTCTAGACCATCAAGCATGTATACTACCGCCTTAGTACTCTGTTGTTCAAGCCGAGGTGCCGGTCTGTTATGAATGATGCTTGAAAGGGGTGCGCAGCCTGACCTTCATCTAATGGAACGTGGCTGTCCGTTGTTCGATAAGCCAGCCAGCATTCTAAGTGGTAAATCCTGAAGACACGCATAGCAAATGTGCTTTTAGGACAATAAGGTTCCAACAAGCCAGCAGAATGGACCATTCCTGCTTGTCGCAGTTTATTTGTGAAATAAGATTCGCTGGACTAAATTCATGCTATTCTCCAACTCGTGGTGGCCCTTAAGAGGGTCACTCATGTGACCAAGGGACTTCTACAACGTGGAAGAAAGCTCAGTGCTCATTCATCGACTCTCTAGAATGGAGAGAAATCGCTTGATTGCCGGATGTGTGAGGACGACAAGAATGTGGCTGAACTTGAATCACTGGATCCGGTTACTGAACAGCTAAGCCAGCACTGTAAATGGAGGCCGAATAGGGTGCTCGTGTTGAACGGTCAACCAATATTTGGTATTCATCGATAGAATGTATAATATGTGCTAGTAGGATATTCCTTATGTGTCCTCACCGATCCACGGATCTCCCTCGATAGAGAGCTTTCGGGCTCTCTTGTTAAGAGGGATCTCGGGCCGCTTGTCGCAGAGCCACGTGGCGCGTCCCCGGGTGGTGAATAGGGGAATTAAACGCGAACCAAATGCGACCGTATACTGCCCAGAGACGCAGGTGGGATGCAGGGGATGGACTCCTTGCTCCTCCTGTGTCGGGTCGACGCGTTCCTTGTGCGCGGGAGCGGCATGTTCGTGCACAGTGTGCGTGAATGTGTCCGTGACTGTGCGGATTGTAACTGTGTCGGCCCGGCCAAAAGCTTGCACTCGGTAGACTGGGAGTACATCGTAAGGCGATTCGAGGCCGCCTCAAAAGTCTCGCCCCGTCCCTTCGGGCAGTCTGGCTGGCTGCCCGGAGTTCTTCGCCCGCACGACAGAGCCCGACTAGCTACCCGTGTGTACTCAAGTCAAAAACAGCAGCACTAAAGGGCCTCATTCCCCTGACCCCGAAAGAGCCCCCATTTCTGCAGCGATGGGAAGGACGAGTACGGAGAGGCTGCTAAAATCTCAGGGCCTAACCAGGCTGCGCAAATTGAGAAGGACTAGGATGACGATCTGTACTTACAACGCCCGCACGCTTACATCGGAAGCATCCGTTGAGGACCTGATGATGCAAGCCAGGAAGATCAAGTACGACGTCATCGGACTGACCGAGACGAGAAGACACCACCCCCTACACATCGCCTACTACTCCGGAGAAGAACTGTTCCTCGGAACATGCAACAGCAGGGGAGTAGACGGCGTTGGGTCCTCGTCAACACGCACATGGCCATGAACATCGATTCGTACGAGTCTCTGACAAGCTGAATCGGACGTCTGCGACTGAAGCGATGTGGTTCCGTGCCAGCTTTGACTGTGTTCGTCGCGTATGCCCCAACATCCGACTACGACGACGAAGAGGTCGAAGCCTTCTACGTGGAGCTGGAGAAGTTCTATAAGGAAGATCACACCTTCTACACGGTGATCGTCGGCGACTTCAACGCCAAGATCGGACCGCGAAGGTCGCTGGAAGAACTTCACATCGGAACCCACGGTTTGGAGTAGAACGAGCAAAGTGAAAGGCTGTCTGAGTTTATCATGTCGACCAAGACCATCCATGGAAACTCGCAATTCCAGAAGCCTCCCACCTTAGATGGACCTGGGAATCTCCCGGTGGCCAGTTTCACAACGAGATCGACCACATCATCTTCAACCGCAAGTATTGCCTGACCGACGTTTCCATTGTCTCCAAATTCTACACGGGATCGGACCACCGCCTCCTTCGCGCAAGGTTCCGCTTTTCGCGTCAAGGAGAGAAGGCCGCGAACTTCAAGAAGAGGAGTCCCAGAACGACCATCAACTGGGACCTCTACACCTCTCTTGTCGGCCTTTGGGAAGATGCCGTCATGGACAACGTCGACGAGGAATACGACCGCTTCGCGCACCATCTCCACGATAGTGCTAAGGAAGCTGAGAGCTTGAAGACCACCAAGAGATGTCTGTCTCCGGAAACTCTCGAGCTGATACGCCAGCGTGGAGCAGCACGAGCGTCAGGCAACTACCAACTGACGTCCGAGCTTGCGAAGCTATGCAGAGAGGCGATAAAGGAGGATCTCAAGGAGAGAAGGGCGGAAGTGTTGGCTGAAGTTGCAGAGGCAGGGTTGAGCATAAGCAATGCCCGCCGAGACTTCGCTAACTTCAAGACCAAGATGACCGCTCTCCGACGTCCCGACGGAACCGTCACCTCTTCCAGAAGGACCATGGAGAAGGTCATCCACGACTTCTACTCCAATCTCTTCGATAGCCACGTCCACCTGCCCCCATGCCATCTTCCGCAGGATGGAGTCGTCGTCCCTCTGTTCTCCCTTCCGAGATCCGACACGCCATCTCGTCGGTGAAGAAACGTACAGCACCCGGTCCCGACAGGATCAGGCCCGAACACCTAAAGAACCTCCCGCCAGCGCTCATCAACACCCTGGCGCTGCTCTTCACACGTTACCTGTCGGAGTGCAAGGTTCCATCTCAGTGGAAGACCAGCAGAACCGTCTTGCTGTACAAGAAGGGAGACGTGCACGACATTGGCAACTATCGCCCGATCTGCCTACTGTCCGTAGTCTACAAGCTGTTCACTCGAGTTATCCTGAATAGGATCGGTCGAACGCTGGACGAAGGACAGCCATGCGAACAAGCAGGATTTCGGAGAGGATTCAGCACGATCGACCACATACACACCATTACGAGGCTCATCGAAGTGTCGCGAGAGTACAAGCTGCCGCTTTGCCTTACGTTCATCGACCTAAAGAAGGCATTCGACTCTGTCGAAACTGAAGCGGTCATCGAAGCTCTGCTCACTCAGGGCGTTCCTACTCAGTACATCAGAGTCCTTCGAGAGTTGTACAGTGGATTCACGACCAAGATCTCACCATTCTACAACGACGTCGTCGTCGACGTGAAGAGAGGGGTTCGGCAAGGGGATACCATATCCCCGAAGCTCTTCAGCGCCACTCTCGAAAACGTCATGCGCGAACTAGAATGGGAAGACATGGGAGTGAAGGTCGACGGCCGGCAACTACATCATCTTCGCTTCGCTGACGACATCGTGCTCATAACACCGAGCATCAGCCAGGCGGAGCGAATGCTGGCCGACTTCGATCGTGTATGTGGGAACGTTGGACTGCAGCTGAATCTTACGAAGACGATGTTTTTGAGGAACGGATGGGTTTCTGATGCCCCATTCTCGCTCAACGGAACGAACATCTCCGAATGCTCCAGCTATGTGTATTTGGGTCGCGAAGTCAACATGGCCAATGACCTAGCACCAGAGCTGAGTAGGAGGAAAAGAGCGGCTTGGGGAGCTTTCAAGAGCGTCGAAGAAGTCGTGAAGAAAACGGAGAACGGCCGACTCCGTGCCCACCTATTCGAATCCACTGTTCTTCCTGCCCTAACATACGCCTCAGAGACCTGGGCTATACGAAAGCAGGATGAACACGCGATCAGCGTCGCGCAGCGTGGAATCGAGAGGACGATGCTCGGAGTGACACGACTCACGCAAGTGAGAGAAGGCCTCCGGAGTTCCGAGCTTCGCCGACGTTCGAAGATCAGAGACGCTGTCGCGTGGGCCAAGTTGTCGAAAATTAGGTGGGCCGGCCACGTAATGCGATTTGCAGACACCCGCTGGACGAGAGCCATCACCGACTGGATTCCGCGGGATGTCAAAAGAATACCAGGACGCCCACCAACGCGTTGGTCGGGCTTCTTCGTTAAAGCCCTGAACGACCGATATGACGCTCTTCGTGTCCCTCGAGCGAGGAGGATCCATTGGACCACTCTGGCACGCGACAGGGACGAATGGAGACGGTGCTGGCGCCCGCTCGAGCAACTCGATGATCAACGGGACGACAGGTGACAGGTGACAGGTCCTCACCGATGGTAACACGAGGTGTTGGAAAGGTATCGGAGATCCCCTGATTCGCTCACATAGGAGTTATTATCGAGAATGACAAAAGCTAAAACGTATTGCTAGTCCAATCCTACTTCAATACTCGTAAGGCTACCGAGGAGAAGTACATACAGCAGCCTACATAATTCTTTCTTTTCATGTTTAACATTTTGCGTTGGTTTGAATCCCTTAATTGAGAAGATTCGTGGAGAGTTTTGTGCTTTTGAAAGGAAATATGCTATGATCATAGAACTGAATCCTATGGTGGTTTAAATGGTTTTACAGCTAATTGATTCCACAGTTGCTAATTATCCTGCAGGTAAAAAAGAACGATTTTCTAGGGCAGCCTTCGAAACTATCAGTTTGGGTTCAGTTGTATGCTGATGTTAGCAGAACTTCATGCCACATTTTCTAAATACTTGAAGGGTCGACATCATGTTCTAAAGCTGAAACTCATTCAAAACTTTATATGAATTACAATATGTATATACAATTCTATGTTCAAAACATATCTTCTTCAGTGATTTAAGCTGCCCGCGAATCTCCTCAATGTCGAAGCCACATCCGGAAGTAACAACTATTTAAGGGATACAAAAATCACCTGAAAAGTTAAAAAATTTTACGAAACCGTCTTCCACAGACTAGACACAGTACGTCCCCACCAGACGTGTGCGTGCACGAAATCCGAAATTTCGTAAATCGTAACGAATCTAAAGATTCAGAGAGTGCCTCAGAAGAAGTGTTTTGCAGCCCGCGACTCCAAGATATGCTGTCAGGTGCCACTGCAAATAAACGGCTTCAACCTTTTCTGGCGTACAGTTTGGTTACACGGCTTTCAGAGCAGATAGTGTTGACCTGCATATTGGCCAACCTTAGAATCATTAGAAAGATCACATAAAATACGCGCATATCACAAAATATTAGAATGTCATATAATGTAGTGCTAGATAAAAGATGACGATGTCCATTGCTGCAAGAGGTGCCACTGGGAACTACCTGCTTAGCGAGCTGAGCTGAACGAAGGCATTAAAATGCAGGCGACAAGCCGTTGTGACAGGCCTATGGAGATCGTATTTCACATCTCGTGGTTCACGGCGTTACGTGATTGTCAAGATAATGCTAGGGCGTCCGCGGAAGCCGACGCGCTCTCGCAAAGTCCAGCGAGTGTGAGAAACATGCAAATACCCCTGATGCAAGGGCGGCATCGGAGGGTAACACAGCAAGTCCGAAAGTTCGAAAGTCAACGTAACAAGACCCGCGTGGCCACGCTGAATGTGGGTGCGTTGACTGACGTTGACTGTACCAAGGGTGCACATTTAACGGTTAACGATTTAACGAATTTAACGAATTAACGGCATTTTTCGTTAAAATCTGACTTAACGAATTAACGAAAATTTTTAGAGATTTAACGGAATTTTTAACGGACTTTTTTCTCAGTGAGTTTGTCACATTTACCCTTAGTATTCTCTAATGTTGCAGGTCTCATCTCCTGATTAGGACTGTTCCTGAAAAAGAAACTATTGGAATCTTCAAGAATATTTTAATGTTTTCATGAATTTGTTTTGAATTTTTGGAAATAATGCATTTTGGGGTGTCGGAGGAGGTGCCGACTGTTGCTACACCAAATACAATGTTTCTGGCCCTTCTTTCGCGATTCCCGCCCAGACCAACCAAGCCTTCGATCCGACTGGGTTCGGTGGATTGGTGTCAGACTTGTCTGGGAAGGATATTGCGCTGACTTCCTCATCGGCTGGCCACCGCAAGTCATTATTTAGCCAGATACCCATTTAAATCGACTTTACGATATCCCGTAGCACTAGAACGGGCGGCGCATCCCAAAGCTGACTGAGTAACGCCATCCTTTATCCTTCTATCGTTTAATGCATTTTGGAGCTATAAATTTCTTCGCCGAGCTCCCAAGCGCGTCAACAAATCCACAAAGATATTGATCTAACCTCCTCATAAGATATGCCTATCCTCACGTGGCGCTGCTGATCCCAGAATACCTTTACCCGCCAACTGGAACAGTCGAGACGGGAGAATGTTTTCAGCTGCTGGACGTATTTTGAACGATTTTAGAAAAGGTCCAAAAATTAGGAAAGCATCATTTCCTGAACGTTAACACTTTGACGACCTGTTGCACTTTTCGGCAGTGTGGGACCATGCGACACGATGTCGTGTCACGGTCTCGACGCAGCAAAAAAAAATGGATTCGTTGAACGCACCAGACACTTGAAAGTCGTGCGTTCGACAACATTCCACTGATATTCTTTTAATTGCATTTTTATTAATCCTTTCCGTACTTAATGGGCTGGCACCCGCATCGAGATTGCATATGCTTCTAGAACATTCAAGTGCGGTTTCGCAAAGAACTAGGAAGTGGGATGGGGAACTCCGGATACCGGCCTGATCGCACATTTTAAGATGCCCTATCGGTGATCATCTTGAATGATAATTCCATACCCGTTCTTATTCCACACCCTGTAGATAATTTGTTGCTGAAGGCTTGTTTATTTTTCTGTGTTTGTTGATGTTGAATGGTTTATTTTACATTGCAGTGTTGCACTCCATTCCTTAAACGTTAGCTGTTGAACTCTTGAAGTGGGAACCTATTCGATTTCCTTGATTTTTTTCACTTGAAATAGCGGTTTGCAGCTAATGGTATTTTTAACGAAATTTAACGATTTACCGGAAATTTAACGAAAATTTTCCGTTAAAAAATTTCGTTAAAAAAATTTAACGCACAAAATTTTGTGTGCACCCCTGGACTGTACAATTGGTAGAAGCACTGGAGCAAAGAGGAATCGACTTATGTGTGGTTCAGTAGACAAGGTGGACCTGACGTAAGTCGAGGAAACATAGACCTGTCTTTACCCCATTCTGCGCGGCAGTCTCAGGGCCACCAGTGTTGTAGGGAGAGCTGCCTTTGAGCGTCTAGCTGCTTGATGAAGGTCGTAGTCGTTGCTGAATAGCGCATGTACCATTTCTTCTCTGCGTACGCATCGAAGTCAGGCTGCTCTAAGAGAGCTACTTGAGTTCTGCTTGGTGAGAAGACAGGAGAGGTGCCGTCGTCATCGAAAGTGACCTTAACGATCGTGCTGGAACTACAAAAGATGGTTATAGTTTAGCAGGACGATTACATGCTTGCCAAGCATCGCGATCGAAGGCTTGTCACACATAAGAAGGTT
The DNA here is from genome assembly GCA_947359475.1 of Heligmosomoides polygyrus bakeri. Lineage (NCBI taxonomy): Eukaryota > Metazoa > Nematoda > Chromadorea > Rhabditida > Heligmosomidae > Heligmosomoides > Heligmosomoides polygyrus. Next base: position 57,827,275 of record OX375868.1, read on the forward strand.
GTGCAGTACGAAACTGCATCACGCGGCATCGTTTACTGATCTGCACTTTTAAGTTCGGTCGTCCGAGGCTGGGCAGGTCGAGCGCACTTGAAAGGATCAAGGGATCAAGTGGAGCGAGGATCATGTGGTGACAGTTGAAGGAAAACAGCTGTTGTTTTCGTATTTGGTTGCCGACGGTCACCAATGTGGAGGGAACGTGGAAACGTGCAATAGATACGATGCTGCAAGCTGAGCGTTCTGGAACTAGGTGTGAAGAAGCCTGGACAGCGCAATATCGAGAAGCAGCCATGGTTGTGGAACAAAGAAGTCAAGAAAAAAGTTCAGGAGAAGAAACTTTTATATCATCATTTTCAAAACATCCAAAAATTGACGCATGTTACAGGCGACGAATAAAGCAGCCTAGAAGGCCGTTGCCGTTGCGAAACCCGTTCATTGTAACGATGTTGAAAGGAAACTCGACACCCGCGATGGTGAGCGACCTTACCGGCAGACCGAAGACATTCAGAAATTCTTTGGCATCAGTGACGACAACGACCATCTAGTGAAAACCGAAAGAGAGAAGTGGAGCGGCCGCATGACGACTTCGAGAAAATCTCGACAGTAGAGTTTGACTATCTACCACTATATAATTGAGTTAGCTCCCCGCCCTGTAGATGATGAGGCGTACCTCAATCAGGTTAGAAACCTGGCTGACATACGCCTCCTGGAACCGCGCGCAATCTCATGGAATCCCTTGCGACGCCTCTGCGTACCTCGCGCGGGCAACGTTTGCTGTTCAACATGGGATGTTGTTGCAGCAGAGGACGAGTAGCCTCCTCCTGCTTGGCACAACGGCGTCTGCGCACGTTTCTGAGTGGCTGAATCCAGAAGATGGGTTATCTTCGTCGCATCACAACCGTTTGGAGTCAAAAGAGAAGACACCGTCGTCCTACGACGAGGGATCGCATTGAGAATTGAGCATGAGATGCTGCTGCTACACAGCGACAACTGCGAGCTTTTCTGAGCGCCTGGATCAAGAAGACAGGTCCCTTTCGTTGCACAACAACCACGGAAACAGAAGAAGCGAAAAGGAAGGAAGCAGAGGTCACATCGTCGTCACACGACGACCGGCTGCAGGCAGAACTCAATTATCCCATGTTGAACGGAAAGCTTTACCCGCGCGAGGTACGCCATTGCGTACTTCGCGCGGGCAACGTTTGCCGTTCAACATGGGATGTTGTTGCAGCTGAGGAAGCGCATCCTCCTCCTGCTTGACACAACGGCGTCTGCGCGCGTTTCATCATCCACAGCGAGGGCGGTGGAGTGATCTAACCAAGTAAGATACGCCGCATCATCTACACCGCGGGCAAAATTGCTATTGAACGTGTGATGTGTCTACAACAGCGGAAGCGCAGCCCTTTACTGATTAACACAACAGCACCTGCGCGCGTTTCTGAGCGTGCAGATTCAGAAGCCGTGCCGCCGACTTCGTGCCATTAGCATGGGAAGACCACTAAAGGGGTAAGAGTAGAAGGGGGACTTCGAGAGTGGAGAACCAACAGCGACAAGGAAGGAACGACCTGGAGGAGGCATCGGGATGTGGGGGGGGGGGTCGATAGGGAAACAATGAAGCAGGCCAAGGGGTGGCACTAAGAAGGATTTAGGCATTAAGGAGGGACCAGTAGGGAGTTACCATTCCAAGGGGGGAGCAGTAAGGAGGATCTGCAAAGGGATCCATTACCAGTAAGGGAGACCGGATTTAGAAGATGTGACACCGATGTTGTGCAATGGGCGTTCGCTCACCGTCATCGTGTTCATCTGCGTGGGATGGCTACTTAATTGGGATAGAGTAGTAAGGAGAACCTCGAGGGGAAGGAATCGACCTGGAAGAAGAGACTTGGAAGCGGGACATGGACGAAGAACCAACAAGAAGGGAGCCGCAAGGGAATTCATTCGGAGAACAAGGAATCTGCCATATGCATAGCCTCTTCATGCACGACACAGCGGCGACTGCGCGAGCTTCTGAGCTTCTGGATTCGGAAGACGGGCCCCCTACGTCGCGCAACAAGCGCCCTGATTCTGAATACGTGTCACCGACTTCTGCCGTAAAAATGGGAGGATCACTAAGGGGGTGGTGAAGAAAGGCGGTAAAGGGGACCTCTAGGGTGGACCAGGAGAGCGACCAGGAAGGAAAAGAACAGTCTGGAGGAGGGCCACGACGGGGAAACCAGCAAGAAGATACCAGTAGGGGGTCAGTAGTGGAAACAAAGAAGTAATAAAGGAGCTGGGACCAGGAAGGTGGGAGACTAAAAAGAGGGGGAGGAAACTTCATACTGGATCTAATTGCTGGTCTGCCTTTACTGGAGAAAGACAGTAAAGGCAGACCAACAATTAGATCCAGTAAGAAGAAACGAGTGAGGGGGGACCTGGCTTCGGAAGATATGTCAACGATATCTGGGAACGCTAGCTGTTGAGCATGAGAACGGTTGCAACCTGAGGGACAGAAGTACTGCGCAGCACAAACCAATGACGTTAATGGCCGGTCCGGAGAGAATGTCTCTGATGAATCCACGGAAGTGGTGAACGGCTTGATGCCGATAAAGCACGCACAAGGTCCTAGATGTTAACGAATTTTATGTTTTACAAAAACTGCTTTTCATAGGTCAGGGATGCTGCAAAGTCACGCGAAGCGCGCAAGTGCGAGACAAGCCTAACGGCGTGTCGGAGCACTTGTCTATCTATATTTTGCGTTACTTCTACGTACGGTCCTGTTCAGAAAGTCACTGTGATCGACAAAAAAAGCGGCCATGAAAGAGATAAACTCCAGGTAAAGCAGCGGAACCCGACGACTTAGCGGCCGATTTATGGAATTCGAGTTGCAGGCAATCTGCTGAGTGGCTAACAAAGGCCTTTGACCAGGTTGTTGCAAAGAAGTGTGTACCTGGTAGTTGGCTTCAAAGCTCGACGATCCCTATTTGGACGAAGGGCAGTCATGCGACTGCATAAGTTACCGTCCAATTCGCTTGCTCTCACACAGTATGAAAATCTTCGAGCGCGTTGTGGGCGCACGTATTTGTGATATCGTCCACCTTTAAACCAACCAGTGCATTCGTAGCCGGCTGTGATATGATCGCCACCATACATGCTGCTCGTCTTCTGGTAGAAAAAAAAGTCGGTAAAAGCAGGAGCCACATAGATTTTCTCCAAGGAAAACATTTGATGATGTACCGAGTGAGGTTTTATGAAAGTTCGGCATTCCCGAGGAGCTTACTGTTTGGGTGGGCATACTTTGCTCTTGCACATAGTGCGAGATCAGCCGGCACATCAGCGGACATTCCTATCTCTGTCGGTGTTCATCAAGGATCTGCCCTTTCTTCGTTCTTTTTCATTGTCGTAATGAACGCCATTTCGAGAGATATTCAGATGCCTATTTCCTTAACACTGCTATATGCAGACGACGTAGTGCTTGCCAGCGAAGACAAAGCGAAACTCGAGAGACAAGCGCGCAAGCTTGGTGTGACTGCTTGGCAATGTTCAGGCTCAATCTAAACGTTAAAAAAAAAACAGAGCACTTGACTGTTGAACTCGGTCTGTTGAGATCAATGATTCTACCCTAGTGCGGACGACAAGTAGTTTGAATCTGCAATCGCGTCTGAGGTTCAAAGTGAAGCCACGCATGAGCACAGCGTGGTCCAAACGGCGCTCAATAACAGACAATCTATGCGACAGGAGGATACCGGAATGCTTTAAATCGGATATCTGCAGAGTCGTCACCTGACCAGTAGCGATGAATTGCGCTGAGTGCTGGTCTGCAACCAAGGAGGTTGAGACCTGCATCAGCGTAATGGAAACGGAAATGCGCTGGACGGCCAAATGCTGCGCGTTTGGACTGCATTCGCGACGATACAATACGCCATAGATTTGGTGTCGCTCCAAAGCTACGTGAAGCTTGCCTTTTGCCGAAGCAGAGTTGATTTGATACTTTGCATGTGGAGATGAGGAACGCTAGTATCTACCTCGATCAAGCATTTGGTTAAAGTGGCGTCTTTACCCCAGAAGAGAGGACCCCTCCGCTGAGTGAAAAACACTGAGGAATAATAATAATATTATATAACAAAAGCCTATCCCGATTTTCAACGTTGCTCTTCTTTCGGCATTTCTATTGTGCTAACTCATTTGAATGCTGTCCAAGTTCGGCTTTCAATAAACCTTAACATATTGACTTCAGATCGATGTTGCCTTATTGAGCTGATAGGCAATTTGTTATTACATTTGTTTGACTCGGTTTACGTTTCGGCACCTAGCCTTCGTCAGAGCCTGAAGAAGGCGAAAAATACTTATGAAGCTGTCCTCCCAAACACCGTTATATCCTACAGAGTACTAATCTTAAGGAGAGATAGCGACATGATACAACATGACAGTTATGTTAGTACTAGTACTAAGGCGCATTATCAGAAGCATGTTTCGAACTGCCAACGGCTCTGATAGCGAACAAAGATCGATGTTCATGAAGATGACAATAAACATCGCATGTAGCAACGGCTACCCAACGCAGCAGTGGCGGAGCAGGCGCAGGGCGAAAGCCAATGCGCCTCGTCGCGAGGAAGAACGCGGTAAAGTACCGTTCTGTGTGCCATTCATTTCAGACGAGATTCGTTGGAAATTCGAAAGTGTCAATGAGTGTGGTGAGAACTACATAGGGGAAACGGGCAGAATTTTTGAGTTATGAATCCATGATTGCTAATCACGCTTTATTCGGTTGACATTTCCGGCTGTCGCACTCCTGCGTCAAGCCAGTGGTCAGCAAAGGGGCTATCTCTTGAATTACAGCTTACAGTTCTTATGCTAGTAAATTTTTGAATCTCGCTTGACTTTTCCAGGCTCGGAAAAGGCCGAAATGTTGGTCGAATAAAACATGTTACCAATCTTGGCTCTACACCTCGAAGATCCCAGTTACTACTGAGGAGGTGTTAAGATTTAGCTCATATGCTAAGCGTCAATTACATGGAGTTGAGCAACAAATTTGATTAGAGGATGTTGCTTGTACAACTTAGAGCCATAATTAGTGCTCTCAAATATATGTAAAAACTAGTTAGACTCTTTACTTTTGGATTGAAACTGCGGTTTCTTGTCTCAGTAAGCTAGAGAACTAAAGCAACGGCAGAAAATCATGAATTACGCTACGGTCATCATTACCGGTGCACCCTCTGCAATCTCTCCTTTTCCTTGATTTTAATACTTTGATGCTGGTGCGCAAGGTACAATACCGGCTTTAACTTTTGGTCTATAGGCGGAAAAAGCAAAAAAACCTTTTCCGCCGCGTTTCTGTAGCGCTCTTGAAATTGAGCGCATTATAAACTGAAACATATATTTGTATTCAGCACCGAGCCCTCCTCCCGATGAGTTGCAAAACGCCTAGCGAGCTCCTGAGAAATAGTTCGGTGACCTAATTTCTGCCTGGCGGGGTCAGCCTTCCTTCGCGCAACATAATTACAGCTCCTAATTAGCTAATGAAGGAAGAAATTCGGCCTACTACAGACTATGTTCTACATTATATACAGTCGCACATAGGTTTTTGGACACCCTATATTTCACGATCACAATGATGTATTTTTTTAAAAGGATTCGATAGTTTATGTGCCATTACTTTCAAAAAACAGCGTCCGTCGCCGGCTTGGCCGGCGACTGACGCTGGACGTGAGGGCCAGGCCAGGCTTGCCGGCTTGGGGTTTGACGGGCCACGCTAGGAACGTATTCCAAACCTAGATGGGGTTCCTTACTCACCCATCGCCGGTCGCCGGCTTCGACGGCAACCAACGCTGGGTAAGGCGCGTTTTATACTCCCGCCGCGGCGCGGCCAGTCGCGCCGCTGCGCGATTGCGGTTAGGAAGGGGGGCGTCAGCGCTGAGTATATCTTCAACTTGGTATATGAAGCTTCGTGACTGTCTACAGAACTCCATTCTCTTCTTAGGTTACAGAAGGTACGGGTGACTAAGGTCATGGTCACCGATTTCGCCCAAACTCCCCTATCAACCGAACCTACCGTAATCGCCCGTAACCTCAAAAGCGATGTCACTCTAAAGAACGCCCTCCTCCTTCCCCTTAGGAGAAGTTTGGTCGAAAAGGTGAAATCTCCCACCCCACACCGAGTCTGCCGCGTCTGATCGCACCGCGCCGCGCCCTTCTCCTCAGCGCGCGATTCGCCGAATACCGTAACCCAGAATTCCGTCAAGTGCGGTGTTTTGCGGGGGCGGAGTATAAAAGCGATGCGGCGCCGTCTCGCCCCTAGCGTCGAAGTCGATCACGTAAAAACCTACGCCTGCTACAGATTGATGCCTTGCTGAGTATCACTCACATCCCTGTATAGAAAGTGCGTGCCCGAAGCACTACTGCTTCGTCTAGGATTGTGCTCACAACCTATTGCAGCTCTTCAAGCCTAATCGGGCGTCTGACCGTTTCCGTCCAGTGGCCGTGCTTTATGCCACGTGGTGTGACGAATGTCGGAATAGGTGACTTAGGACAAAAATACTATCTTGCTCTGCATAGAATGCTATGGAAATTGGTCAAAGCACTGCCGAAAATTGGGAGCTAGGGGCGAGACTTGGCTGAAAGCGTAGTCGAACCGAGCGTAGGTCCCACCAAGTTTCTTCGCTGACCTGTCCTGGTTCACTGCTGAAAACTGGCAAACCTGGGCAGGTAGAAATAGCTTAGTAACCAACGCGCGAAGTAAGCATGCTCTTGAGATCAAAGTGAACAGTTTCCAAATCAAAAAGGAGCGTCTTCCAGAGTAAGACATTGGCCGCTTTTTTGAGGAGACGTACGGGAAGAACACATGTACACGAGAGCCTGGTGTAGTCGAAAAATTGGGGGAGGTAGGCACTTTATTTTTGCTATTGAAGAACCGCTACGAAAAGTAACTCACTGCCTTCCTCCTTTATGGTGGGTTTCGCCTTCTGTTGATTTTCGTTACTTCAATGCAGTATCACGTTCAAAAGATCGATAACACCTACCGATATTGACCGCTTGATCGAAGCGAACAATTGCTGTGACGCTTCCGTCGCCCAGCACAACCACGCAACTCTCACTCGATTAGTTAGGCTGACTAGGAAACTATATTAACGGTAGGTCAGAACGGCCTAAGCGTTGTGTATGAGCAGAATCGCCTCTCTCTGGGAAACAACAAATTGCAAATATCTCAACCGCAGTACAACTCTGCGCAGAGTTAGGGACGACAGAAGTTGAGACGTTGGCGGCGTTAGCCCTATGTCTGCAGGTGGAGGGCTTGCTCAAGTTGGCTGGAAATAGCAATAAAGAGCGAGCGGCGGTGGCGCAGTGGGTAGCAGGGCGGCGTAATCCTCATAATCGCTGTTTCCACCCAACTTGAGCTCGCCCTCCGCATACAGGCATAGGGCTAACGCCGCCAACGGCCCAAGTTCTGTTATCCCTAACTCTGCGCAGAGTTGTATTGAGGTCGAGATATTTGCATTTTGTTGTTTCCCAGAGAGAGGCGATTCAGAACATATACAACACTCGGGCCATTCCGACCTACCGTTGAGATAGTCTCCTGGTGAGAGAAAACCGATAGCATCACTTAAATTATCGATAATATCGATCGATACTGACTGTCTGATCAAAACTTCTCCATGTAGTAAAGCCTTTCCGTAGGCCATCTTAGTCACTCAACAACCTCTCCGAACAGTTAGGTCGGGGGAAACCTGATAGCACCGGCAATATCGATCGATATTAAATGTAGAGTGAGCTTCTGTGACTCCAACACAATCACGCAACACCCACCCCAATCGATAAAGTCTGAGAGAGAAACGACAGCATCACTCAAATCATCGATAATATCGACCGATATTGAATGTCTGAGCGGCCTTCCGACCGCCATCATCACGCAAGATCCACTAAGACCGATTAAGTGAGAGAAATAAGCGATAGCACCGCTCAAGAGATCAATAATATCGATCGATATATGTCTGAGCGACCTTCATCGCTCAAAGATCAATAATTTCGGACGATATATGTACTTTAAGAACTGCCCAAGTTCGGCTTTCAATAAATCTTGGCATAACGTTGTCAATCTATAGATGAGATTGTTCAGCTGTTGACCAAGATTGTCATCAACTTTATTATGGCTGACGTTTCGGCGTCGTCGCCTTTTTCAGAGCCTCGAAAAGTCGGAGATACTTGTGGAACTGTTCCCCAAACACCATTTCTTACTACAGAGTACTCTTCCTAAGGAAAATAGAGGCAGGATCCGATATCCGAGGTACAACTAACCTTCGAGATGGATGACGTTGGACCACCAGACACCCGTAGCTGGAAGGAATTGTGGGTGAATGAGCTGTGGTCCTAGGGACCACCGGAGAAATGGTGTTTGGAGGAACAGTTCCACAAGTATCTCAGACTTTTCCAGGCTCTGAGGAAGGCGACGACGCCGAAACGTTAGCCGTAATAAAGTTGATGACAATCTTGGTCAACAGTTAAACAATCTATCTCATCATCATCACATGTACGACCCACTTTCCGTCGACCATCAAAATCACGCAACATCCACCCCGAATCAAGTTTGGAAGAGAACCGATAGCACCACCGAGCGTGGGCCCGGCGAGCTTTCTTCGCAGACCTGTCCTGGTCTACCGCATAAAATTGGAGGACCTGGGCAGGTAGAAATAGCTTAGTGACCCAGCGCGCGAAGTTATGATGCTCTTGGGATCAGATGAAGTGAAAAATTTCCAAATCAAAAGGAGCGTCTTCCATATGAGCATCGACGTCTTCCATCACAGATCATGGTGTCTGAGGCGTGCCACGGTATTGACCTTTTCCGCAAAGCTTCAAGTATTGTTTAAACCCGGCAGCGGCGGCTCGTCATGATTACGAGAGAAAATGCCCGAACCACGCCGCGTCTGTTTCGGTGCGAGAAAATGCCCTCAACCAGGGGAGAAAATGGCCGCGACCAGGAGAGAAAATGCCTGCAGCCAGGATAAAAAATGTCCACAGCCAGTGGAGAAAATATCTGTGGCCACAGAACGGTTTTCGATAGGGTCCACTACAACAACCACTACAACAAAACAAATGGTAGTCACGTGGACAGGGATACGGTATTTTTTCATGCCGTCGAGTAAAGTTCATGAGAAATCGTGGGCGGGGTAACTGAAACTGTGGCACCATCATTTGGATTCCCTAGCAGACTTCATGGCCTTACCGTGATAGAGAAGCTTTGGAAAATACGAGGAAAGATTCTCGTTACACAGTTAACAGGCATGCTCAACGGTAAAATTAGTACCAACGGTGTTTTATGTGAAAAGAACACTTGAAAACACTGAAAGGAGCGAAAGAAACGCTTTTGCCCGGATCTCAATTTTTAGCACGTAAAACTAGAAAACGAGCACATCAACGGAACCTGGTAACTTAGAATCATTTTCCGAAGCATTGAGCTGCGGAACTTTAGGCTACCTCAACTTTTGAGTTTGTTTTTAAGCAACATGAACTCCACATGGAGTGAGCAGTAAGGTGCATGCACTTCAAAGTCATGAGAAGTAGAAAATGAAAAAATGGCAGAACTTATTTGGGAAATTATTTACAAATTGGCTTTTAGGTTTTACTGATGTTTTACTGAGTCTTTCTGATGAAGCCTTCATTTTTGACCAATCATTTCCTTGTTTACTAAAACAGGATTTGAACCTAGATATTTCATTAAGTGATTTTCATCTGATACCCCGTTGGTATCGTAAATATAATACTTGTTGTACCCTTTTTTATTAAAGTTTTTTTCAGTATAGGATTTCCATTTTGATTCGCTTTGTTGCTGTTTTTCTAATATTTCCACATATCTGAATAAAGGATGTAAATATCTGAATGGTTAGTTGCAACATAGGTTTTACCAAAAACGTTATTAAAATGACCAGAACCTACGGTGTAGCACCTCGCCAAAAATCTTGCAAGCCATCTTATCGAAATATAGAGTGTTCTTCGAACATGAAAATTTGCGGTCAACTCTTATTAGAGCTTTGGTACGAATGAAACGTTGCGGAAATAGACCATTGTATAATAATAACGATGCGTCCGGTTCCGTCCCTAATGTACGGTTTTTTCCACAGTTTCAAACCTTTCTTAGTTTTCTAAGTGCTGATTACCGCTCAAAGTTGTTTTCTTTATTAACTCGCTTTTGCTATTCACCACATGATGGTGTGCTATAGATTCTTCTCGTCGACCCGGGAATTTTCTCCCCTGATCGCGGGCATTTTCTCCCCTGGTTGCGGGCATTTTCTCCCCTGGTCGCGGGCATTTTCTCCCTATTTCGGGCATTTTCTCCACACGCAACGCGCGCCGGGAGATTCGGGCATTTTCTCCGTAGACCGCTCGTCATGGTCGTAGTGACGTCTTGCGAAACCTCATCAAGTGGGTGTTCTTTAGTGACCACCCGACAGTAGAAGCATCGTTGTAGTCAACACCGGCAGCAGTGGCTGCCTGCCATGCTGGTTGAACAATATACGACGCTGGGTGTGGTGTCAACGAATGTACCCGTTCGTTTGCACCCGTTAACAGAAATGCACTTGTTGACAGACATTGATGCATGCCTTTCATGCCAGGGGTGTGCCTTTCATGCCAGTTACGATTTACGATTTACGATTTTACGATTTACGGCTATTTTTGCCGAATTCTTTACGATTTACGATTTACGACATTTTGGGTCGTAAATCGTAAATTTTCGTAAAAGGGTCTTTGATCAGCAACCAACTGACGTCCAAATTTATGTGGTCCGGGTTATAAAGATGTGCCCACCCTAATGGTCCCCTCTTATATGTTATGTTCTGTTTTTGTTATGTTTATTTAAGCCAACAACAAACAACAAAGTCGACAAGCGAAACACGTAGCAGAGCAATGGTTGGCTATACAACAAGAAATGAAGGGAATGATATAGCTCTTTACCACTCCCCTTCAGATTTGTTTTTTGATATTCAAATGTGCTACTGTGGTATAAGACACCGTCCTGTGCACAGGGTTCTCGAATCCTACTATCAGTTTCCTAGAGGAAAAGGGATGAATATTCTAGATCCATGTCCTGTTTGGTTGTGAGGTTTAGTCAGTTTGTTTATAATATATTCATGCTAAACCTAACTAATAGAATTGACGCAAATTCACTATTGAACATCATTCGTGATTGGATTCGGATCCAGAAAGTTGCTACACTCGTGTGGAAAAGATAAACCACTAACGTTTCCATTGGTTTGCATTGTACTTTATAGGGCGGAGCTTACTGATATACAAAGTGCGGTAAAACCAAGCGCGTAGCATTTCAAGAAACGCTCGAACTGGTTTTGACAGTTTTGATCCCCTTTTCGGTGATGTGGTTAAGTTTATCGTATTCACCCTATCTGATACGATGCTGCAGACTTTCGGAGCAAACGTTCGTTACTGAATTTATGAAGAGCAGCCCGAGCGAGTACAGAGAATTACTAAATGGTAGTGCAGTATTTCAGTGGTTTTCAAAATCAGACAAGTGCAGACAAACTTGCGTAGAAATCCAGTGCTCTAGGTAGGTTTAGGCTACTCCCCTCCCCCGCCCCGATAGTTGATATTGTCGATCGATGGGTCAGAAGCTGTGAGCACTTTTAAAATTATGAAGTGACTACAACTAACAGAGCTTCTGAATTTGAATATGCGATGAAGTTACTTCTTGGAACCTTCTGTGCCACTACCTTAGTGCGGCGGTCTATTTCACTTGCTGCATTTAAAATGAACATCTGCAAGCTCAAACTGATCCTGTTTCAACCTTGTCCGCGTTCTTCCCAACTCACAGATCAAATAGGATTACTTTTAAATCACACTAGATAGAGAATGCCTTAAGAAGGTTACCTTAAGGAATACGTTAACCTTACCATTTTAAAGCGACTACAAAAGTTGTCCAAGAAATATGGTCATTTCACCACTGACCAAAGTTCATACTGTTTTGGCGACCAAAACTCTCTTATCCACCTGCAATGGGAACGCCCATGGACTAATTTCAAAATGTAGAAAAGATGAGAACTTTTGGTGCGTTACACAATGGGATTGCGCCATGCATTCACTCTGAATTCATGGCGCAGTTCCGTCGTATGACTCAATATGTTTGTTTGATTACTGCATGCACAGTTGCTGTTTTCTCCGTATTGGGCAGTGGGAAAGTTATCTTTTAATTAAATGTTGACAGCCACTTGTCGCTGTTATGGATTAAAATACGCAAGCTAAAAAATTGGTGGTAAGTTAGGAATTTAATGAATATTCAAACGATACAGGGTGTTGTTGGTACATCATGCACAGGATAAAGTAAAGTCTTTGAATCTACAGTTTTGTCGGCTGTCTTGGATAGTGTGAAATTGAATTTGAAAGATGTCATACTAGTAAGACGTTACGATTTACGATTTACGAAATTTCAAATTTTATTTACGCACACCCCTGTTTCATGCTTTATATAATAGGATTTCTCCAGGATTTTTGGAGAACTACTTTTAAAATATCAAATTTGTGTGAGTTTATATTCATTTATCCCGTTAAGCGTGAATGATGAAATAGTTGCGAAAGTGGGAACCTTTAGATTTGAATTTCTTAATACTTATACGCCGGCAAAGTTGCCCACATGACATTTCTTCTCAGTTAGCTTCTCCTTTCCCACTATTGAACTGGTCACAAAAAAATTCTTTGAAGAAAGAAGCATTTGGGGACCTATGCGAACTGCTTATAGTCTTTCATGGGTGAGATTTCGATCAGACTGGAAGACATTTTGGACACTCAGCTACGCAGCAAACTCACTCCAAATGCTAACTGCGTTTCATTGAAAAATTGCTCAAAAATGGAAAATAGTCCACCAGTGCATTCACCATTTAAAGTTAACTCGAACGGTGGTTCAAATTCAATTTTTCGTTCGCCTGCACCGGCTTACTGCAAATGCCCAATAGCCCTGGCCCGGCCGCAGATTAGTTCGCGAGTCAGTCCCGTCGCCTGCCCTTGTCACCCCTCCCGCCATTTGAGGACGCCGTAAAAACAGGGCGTGCGTGAAATGGCCGACCCTTTTGCGTTTTTTGCTCCATGTGCATGGTTCAGTGCTGCTTCACACCAGGTTCGAGTACCTTACCACATTTGATTGGCTGAAGCTGTACTAAATTTGAATGATCCGATCGCATTTGTGCTCGAATTCAGGCATGTGCAAGCATCATATTTAGTTCTCCATTTCTAAAGAAATCTTCTTTCTCAAGAGAAGTGTGGCACATACTCCATTTTCAAGAAGGATCTCCTTTCTGCCTTGTACGAAGTACTTTCCCTAGGTTGCGTGAGTGTCCTGATTAGGCTAGTGCAAACGTGCCGCACGCCATAGCTTCGTATGCAAAGATAGATTTTTTCGCATATTGAAATTTCGACATCATTGCCGTTGAAGATAAGAAGGGAGCTTGCTCACTAGTGCTGTATACCTGTCTGACTTCCGCTAACTGGAGACAGGGTAAATTTTCTCTAATGAGGGGGCTCCTTTTATGTACCCAATTTATATCGAAAAACCATGCGCGATTCTGCTTTTTTCGACAACTTGGTTGAACTGTTTTGCTTCAAGAAAGAGTTTGGCAGTTATTTCCTGCACACAATTAGTCTTTTAATGATCCAGTATTGTCCGAATAGAAAATCTTCAGCATTTTCATTTCATTCATTTCATTCCCCTTAAACATTTCATTCATTTCATTCCTCTTAAACAAACAACAGTAGGCAGAAACAAAAACATATTCTGCAGTTTGAGCGTTTTTCAATCCTTTGATCCTAAATGTTTAGGAGGTGGCGATGTCCGTTCCTCCTCGTGGTGCCACTGGAAACTGCTCTCTTTGTGAGTTATGTTAAGCACGGACACTCGAATGCAGGCGACATGCCCTTGTGACAGGCCGGCCTAGGAAGACCCACGTCACATCACATGGTGTATATATAGTCATGTTTTTCGAGATTGTGCTACGCCGTCCGCGGAAGCTGACGCGCCTGGCGAGTGTGGAAAGTATGCGAGGGTCCCTGATGCGAGGACAGCATCGGGGGGCAACTGAGCTAGTCCGAAAGTCCCGTGACGTGAGCAGGACCCGCGTCGCAACGCTGAATGTGGGTACGTTGACGGGCCGCTCGTGCGAGTTGGTTGAAGCACTGGAGCGTAGAAGAGTTGATCTCTGTGCGGTGCAGGAGACGAATTGGTCCTGCAGCAAGTCAAGGAACATAGGACGTGGCTTCAAGGCCGTTCTATGTGGAAGTCCCTGGACCACCAGTGGTGTCGGAATAATCGTCTCCGAACGATTTCGTGACTCGATTGTAAGTGTTAAGCGCTTCAACGATCGGTTGATGAAGATCGTTGTCGCCGCTAAGGAGCGATTCTATAACTTCTTCTCTGCGTATGCCCCGCAGACTGGCTGCTCCGATCAGGCCAAAGATGAGTTTTGGAGCCTGCTTGATGAGACGACAGCAGAGGTACCGCCGAAGGATGTCATCACAGTCGCTGGTGACCATAATGGGCACGTAGGTGCTACAAAGGACCGGTACAGCTGTCATGTTGGTTTCGGATACGGGTCACGTAACGCCGATGGTGAGCGTATTCTTGAGTATGAGGAATCGCATAATCTCACCATTGTGAACACCGTTTTCCGAAAACGCGACTACCACCTCATCTCATACTATAGGGGGAGCTCCAAGTCTCAGATAGACTTTGTCCTTGTGAAGGATCGTGACCGGAGCATTGTCACAGACGCGAAGATCGTGCTGTATGAGACGGTCGAGACGGTCGCCCCACAGCATCGGCCGCTGATCTGCACCCTAAAGATCGCCCCTCCGAGGCTGAAGCAGATCGAGCGATGCGGTGCTGCAAGAATCAAGTGGTGACGAACGAAATAGAAGGAAGCAGCTGTGACTTCCGCGTACGGTTGCCGACAGTCACGACTGTCGACGATTCTTGGAAGAAAGCGACCGACGCGATACGCGAAGCTGCAACGTTGGAACTCGGCACTACGAAGCTGGACGACGTAAAGTCGACAAGCAGACATAGCTGTGGACAGAAGATGTGAAAGCGAAGGTTCGATAGAAGAAATCGCTGTATCATGTGTTTCTCGGCGACAGAACAGCCGACAACTAGCAGAAGTATCAGAAGGCGAAGAAAGCTGCAAAGAAAGCCGTGGCTGTTGCGAATGCCACTCATTATAGTGTTGTCAACGAAAAGCTCGCGTCGCGCGATGGTGAGCGGTATTTGTACCGACCTGCTAAAACCCGCCATCGCCAAACCGAGGATATTGGAAGTTCTTTGGCATCAATGATGAGAGCGGCCATCTTCTGACAGCAAAAAGGCGCTGAAGCGATGGCGTGATTACTCCGAGGAAATTTCCACTATGGAATTTCCTCACCCGGTCATCCCTTCTGTGGGTTCTGTTTACGGTCCCGTTCACAAGATCACCGTGGAGGAAACAGAAGCAGCTCTGAAGAAGATGAAGCCATACAAGACGACAGGACCGGATGATCTGGCAGCCGATCTTTGGAAGTCGAAGCTCTGGTATCCTGCTGAGTGGTTGGCTTGTTCAACCAGGTAGTAAAGGAGAGGAAAGTACAGGAGTGTTGGCACAACAGTACGACGACTCCGATTTGGAAGAAGAAGGGCAGTCCTGCAGACTGCTCCAATTACCGTCCGATTCGCTTGCTTTCGCACACCATGAAGATCTTCGGGCGAATCCTCAATAGACGAGTTCGTGAAATCGTCAAGCTCTCCGACAATAAGTGCGGTTTTGTGTCTGGTTGTGGGAAGCATTTATGCTATACACGGCGCCCGACTCCTGGTGGAGAAGCATCGCGAGAAACAGAAGACGGTGCATATTACCTTCCTCGACTTGGAGAGGGCCTTCGACCGCGTACCGCGTGAGCTTATATGGTACGCCTTGAGACAATGCAACGTACCTGAGAAACTCATAGAGTGGGTGCGGATGCTCTATTCTTGCCCAAAGTGTAGACTGCAAGCTGCAGCTGGAACCTCAATGGAGTTTCCCATCTCTGTTGGGGTGCACCAGGGTTCTGCGCTTTCTCCACTCCTCTCTTTTGTCGTCATGGATGCCATTACGCGAGATCTTCAGCAGCCTGTTCCATGGACGCTGCTTTATGCTGATGACGTGATGCTCGCTTGCGAAGACAAAGACGATCTCGAGCGGCAGATGCAAGCTTGGTGCGACGGTCTGGCGAGGTTCGGACTCAAATTGAACTTCAAGAAGACTGAGTACCTAACGACTGACGTGAACGAGTCCGGCTCCAATAAGATTAATGGTACTGAACTTGCACGCACTTCGGTGTTTAAATACCTGGGATCAGCAATAGCGTCTGACGGTGGTCTGATGGTTGAAGTGAACTCACGCGTGAGAGCAGCTTGGTACAAGTTCGCTGACTGGCGTGACCAAGGAATTTGAGACACGCCTCAGCGTCATGTAGACGGAGATGCTGCGCTGGACGGCTGGAGTCACGCGCATGGACCGCATCCGAAGCGATGTCATTCGGCAGAAGTTCGGTGTCGCTCCGATAAGATTCGCGAAGCTCGCTTGCCATGGTACGGCCACGTTTTGCGTGGGAAAGAAGACAGCGTCTGCAAGATAGGCCTTGAGTTGGAAGTGTCAGGAAGGCGGCCTAGAGAACGTCCGATGCAGCATTGGTCCGATGCGTTACACATGGATATGAAAGTAACCTGATGCAGGATCGAGAAAGGTGGCGTCATGACACCAGTAGAGCGAACCGCGCTACGAGGCGGGACAAACGCTGAAGAAGAAGAAAAAGATCCTAAATATTTAGGAATCTTTTATAAGATTTGAGCATCTTCATCTTCTCCACCTAGGAAAGACTATAAGGAGTTGGAATAGGCCTCCAAATCCCTATGCTTAGTTCTTCAAAGAAAAGTTTCTGTGGCCGGTTCAATAATGGGAAAAGTGTGTGACTAACTACGAAGAAGTGTTATGTGGGCAACTTTGCCAGCGTATAATTATTAAGAAATTCAAATGTGAAGGTTCCACTTTCCTTTCATGGGGAAGATGGCTTGGTGCTGACCACGAATACATGTCTCAAGTTTCAATGCGCTCAATTTGAAAAGCGCTATAGAAAAGCGGCGAAACGCTTTTTCCGCACAAACACCAAAGTTCAGGCCGATACTGTTTATGTGATTTTTTTGTCGATCGTGCACAGTCCCATACTTTTCATCCAAGCTTTGAACTGTCTCAGTGATAGTTTCTCGCAGATTACAAAACCAGATCCTTCTAGAGTTTTCGCTCTTCCACGGGCTGATCACAAGGTACCGATGCTTGCTTTGTGATGCGTCATCCAACCTTCACTTCACCTCATTTGACACGGGTGGATCTCTACGTATTAATATTTCAATCTGCATAACGAATTCGTTTGTCCAGGTCATGACATGCTTTTACCCATTGCAAGCAAGCATGACATCAAATGACTAGGAATATTGAAGGAAACCTTCTCTGGTGTAGCCTTGGAACCGCTCCAACTTTATTCCAACGTCTAAATGCAGCACCCTCAGATAGTCCGCACGCGGACACAAAAGATTTCCAGAAAGTGCCTGAAGTCGAACGTTAAGGCAAGCGTGTACCCAAACTAGAGCACGCTACTTATGAGGGTTAAGATGATATTCACGAAAATTTAGGATTTACGGCTGAAAATGTCGCAAATCGTAAGAAATCCCGTAAATCTAAAATCGTTAATCGCAAATTGTAATCTCACAATCTTGTCATCTTATCCCCATCCTTTCGATTATCGAACCTCAAGCAGACCCTTGCCGCTACCTTAACTCACTTAACTCGGGTCGCTGCTGCCCTACGGAGTTCTTCAAGAAAGGCATCCATTCTTTACGAGGACGTTGAGGACATGCCACTGATAATAATGGAGATTGACTCTTGTATTGAGATATGGTCATTCTTTTCTTGTAGCAAAATTTCTTTTCGAGGAAAAACGAAATTTATAGGTATGGATGCTATGGAGTCTCAGCTCAATAGGTTGAAACCGTTTTAGGACCCTTGCTTTTAATTCCCAGTTGTGTTTCAGTTCATTCTTTAGAGGGCATTCAGAGCAGCGGTGCTACGCGACGTAATGCTAAACTCCCATATCGATCGCGCGACGTCGCGCCGTGCCGTCGCTAGGTGTTCATACCTGTTCTGCAGCGAACACTTTATCGCAGGCAATTATCAGCATCACCACGGCAGCAGATGATATCGTAGTTCATTGCTGAGCGATTTGCTCATAGCTCAGTGATTAGCTACTACGCTATCGTTTCGCAGAAGAGCGTGATGTGATGTTCGCGTTTGTGTCGCTACGCGAACGCTCTGAAAGCTCGTTTAGTGTTATCTACCACTATATAATTGAGTCAGCCTTCGATGACGTATGAGGGATCTTACCTGCGTGAGATACGCCTCATCCCATCCTGCGCGGACAAAATGTGCTCGTCAACATAAGATGTTGCTGCAGCCAAGGAAGCGCAGCCCTTCCTGGTTGGAACAACGCATCTGCGCGCGTATCTGAGCGTCTGGATCCATAAGATGGAATCCCTACGTCGCGCGACAAGCGTCTGGAGTAAGAAGAGGTGATGTCGTCGTTGGACGAACGGCCGCATTCAGAATTCAACACGGAATCCTTCTTGGAACAACGCATCTGCGCGCGTTTCTGAGCGTCTGGATCCAGAGGAGGTTCCCGTACGTCGCAAAGCAAGCGTCTGGAGTCATAAAAGGTGACGTCGTCGACTCTCGACGAGCGGCCGCATTCACAATTAATTAAGCATTATCCCATGTTGAGCGGGAAATGTTGCCCGCGCGAGATAATCTCTGCGTACCTAGCGCGGGCAACGTTTGACGTTTAATATAGGGTGTTGCTGCTGCCGAGGAAGCGCAGCCTCCTCCTGCTTGACACACCTGCACGCGTTTCTTAGCGTTCTGATTCCGGTTACGTGTCACCGACGTCTTCCCTGAGCATAGGAGAAAGACTAGTGAGATGGTGGAGAAGGGCAGCAAGGGAAATCTCTAGGATGGACCAGGAGAGCGCCCAGGAAGGAAAGGAACAACCTGGAAGACGGGGTAACCAACAAGAAGAGGCTAGTAGAGACTAGTAAGGGTCAATAGTGGAAACAGGGAAGTGAGCCCGGAGTTGGGACCAGGAAGGTTGGGGAGCGCTATAAAGAGGGGGAGAGGAAAAAGACCAGTGAAACCGGACCAGCAATTAGATCCAGAGAGAAGAAGCGAGTGGGGGAACCTGGCATCCGGATTCGGGGGAGGTGTTAACGATATCCGGTAACGCAAGCTGTTGAGCATGAAAATGGTTGTGGAGGAGCAATCTGAGCGCAGAAGTACTGCACAGCACAAATCAATGGCGTTAATGGATGGCCCGGATAGACTGTCTATGATGAACGTTTGGAAGTGGTGATCAGCTCGATGCCCATAAAGTAAACAGCAGATCCTAGATGATAGCGAGTTTCATGCTTTCCATAGGTCGGTGATTTTGCAAAGTCGCGCGAAGCACGCAAGTGCGAGACAGGCCGGTATGGGTGTCGGAGCAGTTGTAAAGGCAGAAATGCCTAAAGACGAAAACTAGAACCGTCGCAGCCTGTGTCATCGGGGCTAGTATGAAAAAAGTTGAAGGATAGGTCAAATAGCAACGCTTTTCGGCCAACTTATAGAATACTTTATACCTTCAGTTTTAGGCAACAAAGGTAAGACATGTGGCCCTCTCTTTATAAACCCTTCGCGTTCATCGCGGATTTATTTGCAGCAAAAGCCAAGGAACCATTCTTCTTCTTCTTCTTCAGCGTTTGTCAGGCATCGTGGCGGGGTCCGCTATTCTGGTGTCATGACGCCACCTTTCCCGATCCAGCGCTAGATCAGGATGGACACCAGCTACTCTCAAGTCCATATGTAACGTATCAGCCCATCGCTGCTTCGGGCGCCCTCTAGGTCGCTTTCCTATTACCCCGAAGTTAGGGCCTATCTTGCGGACGCTGTCTTCCTTTCCACGCAGAACGTCGCCGTACCATGGCAAGCGAGCTTCGCGTATCTTGTCAGCTATCGGCGCAATACCGAACTTCTGCGGAATGACATCGTTTCGGATGCGGTCCATGCGCGTGACACCAGCGTCCAGCGCAGCATCTTTGTCTCCATGACGTTGAGGCGCGTTTCAACTTCCTTAGTGGCAGGCCAACACTCAGCGCCGTACATCGCTACTGGCCGAACGGCTGCCCTGTAGATTTTTGACTTAAAGCGCTCTGGTACCTTCTCGTCGTGGAGCACGCCAGCCAATGAGCGCCGCTTGGACCAAGCTGCACTCACGCGTGCATTCACTTCGAGCATCAGTTTGCTGTCGGACGCGACTACTGATCCCAGGTATTTAAAGACCGCAGTGCGTGGAAGCTCGATGTCGTTAACCTTGATGGAGCTGGACTCAGTAACGTGATTCATTAGATATTCGGTCTTCTTTACGTTCAGTTTGAGTCCGAACCGCTCCAAGCGATCACACCAAGCTTGCAACTCTCGCTCGAGTTCAATTTTATCTTCTCTAGCGAGCATCACGTCATCGGCATAAAGCAACGTCCAGGGGACGGGCTTCTGAAGATCTCATATGATGACATCCATGACGACAACAAAGAGGAGTGGAGAAAGCGCAGAACCCTGGTGTACCCGACAGAGATGGGAAACTCCATCGAAGTTCCAGCTGCAGCTTGAACTCGACAGTTTGGACAAGAGTAGAGAATTCGCACCCACTCTATGAGCTCTTCAGGAACTCCATGCTGACGCAGGGCCTACCATACCACTTCACGCGGTACGCGGTCAAGGCCTTCTCAAAGTCGAGAAAGGCGATATGCTTTGGCTTCTGTTTCTCGCGATGCTTGTCTATCAGGAGGCGGGCAGCATGTATGGCGTCAACGGTGCCACAGCCAGCCACGAAGCCGCACTGATTGCTGGAAAGCTGGACGATGTCCCGAATTCGTCCATCGACAATTCGCTCAAAGATCTTCATGCTGTGCGAAAGCAAGCGAATCGGACCGTAAATGGAGCAGTCTGCAGGACGCCATTCTTCTTCCAAATCGGAATCGTTGTACTTTGGCGCCAACACTCAGGGAGTTTCTTCTCCGCCACAACCTGATTAAAGGACTTCGCCAACCACTCAGCAGGGACTTCCATAGATCAGCTGCCACGTCATCGGGCCCAGTCACTTTGAATGGCCTCATCTTCTTCAAAGCCGCTTAAATCTCCTCCACGGTGATCTTCCGAACGGGGTCGAGGGTTGGAGTCGTAGAAGGGATGGCTGGATGAGGAAATTTTACTGTAGAGATTTTCTCAATGTAGTCGCGCCATCGCTTCAGCGCCTCTTTGCGGTCAGAAGATGGCCGCTCTCATCATTGATGCCAAAGAACTTTTCAATATCCTCGGTTTGGCGATGGCGGGTTTTAGCAGGTCGGTACAAATACCGCTCACCATCACGCGACGCGAGCTTTTCGTTGACAACACTATAATGAGTGGCATTCGCAGCAGCCATGGCTTTCTTTGCAGCTTTCTTCGCCTTCTGATACTTCTGCCAGTTGTCGGCTGTTCTGTCGCCGAGAAACACATGATACAGCGATTTCTTCTCTCGAACATTCGCTTTCACATCTTCTGTCCACAGCTATGTCTGCTTGTCGACTTTACGTCGTCCAGGCTTCGTAGTGCCGAGTTCCAACGTTGCAGCTTCGCGTATCGCGTCGGTCGCTTTCTTCCAAGAATCGTCGACAGTTGTGACCGTCGGTAACCGCGCGCGAGAAATCACAGCTGCTTCCTTCTATTTCGTTCGCCACCACTTGATTCTTGCAGCACCGCATCGCTCGATCTGCTTCAGCCTCGGAGGGCGATCTTTAGGGTGCAGATCAGCGGCCGATGCTGCGGGGCGACCCTCTCGACCGTCTCATACAGCACGATCTTCGCGTCTGTGACAATGCTCCGGTCACGATCCTTCACAAGGACAAAGTCTATCTGAGACTTGGAGCTCCCACTATAGTACGAGATGAGGTGGTAGTCGCGTTATCGGAAAACGGTGTTCACAATGGTGAGATTATGCGATTCCGCATACTCAAGAATACGCTAACCATCGGCGTTACGAGACCCGTATCCAAAACCAACATGACAGCTGTACCGGTCCTTTGTAGCACCTACGTGCCCATTATGGTCACCAGCGACTGTGATGACATCCTTCGGCGGTACCTCTGCTGTCGTCTCATCAAGCAGGCTCCAAAACTCATCTTTGGCTTGATCGGAGCAGCCAGTCTGCGGGACATACGCAGAGAAGAAGTGATAGAGTCGCTCCTTCGTGGCGACAACGATCTTCATCAACCGATCGTCATAGCGTCCGACACTTACAATCGAGTCACGAAATCGTTCGGAGACGATTATTCCGACACCACTGGTGGTCCTGGAACCTCCACATAGAACGGCCTTGAAGTTACGTCCTATGTTTCTTCCACATAGAGCGGCCTTGACGTTACGTCCTATGCCCTATGCCTTCTACATTTAACGGATTTGAAGCCACTTCCTATGTTCCTTGACTTGCGGCACGACACCTCGTCTCCTGCACCGCACTGAGGTCAACTCTTCAACGCTCCAGTGCTTCAACCAACTCGCACGAGCGGCCCGTCAACGTATCCACATTAAGCGTTGCCACGCGGGTCCTGCTTATGTTACGGGAATTTCGGACTAGCTCAGTTGCCCCCCGATGCCGCCCTCGCATCAGGGACCCTCGCATACTTCTCACACTCGCCGGGCTCTGCGAGTGCGCGTCAGCTCCCGCGGGCGCCGTAGGATTATCTCGAAATCCTTGAACTCTCATACGTCATGCGACGTGACATTGGTGTTCGTAGACTGGCCTGTCACAAGGGCCTGTCGCCTGCAATCGAATGTCCGTGTTCGGTTTAGCTCGAAAAGCGGGCAGTTTCTAGGGGCACCACGTGAAGGAACGGACATCGCCACCAAAACTATCCTTAAAACTACTGCATTTACAACAAGGATATACAACACAAAACAGTTTGATGCAAAGATTCCAGTCGAGGATGCAGATTGCGCAATAATGAATGAATAGAATATAATAGAATTGGGCGAATTCAATAAAGCAATTTTTTAGGTGACAAGCTCTCAGATCTCCAGTAAGACCATCAAAGTCGGACTGATGTTTGTTGAAAACGTGACCAACTTGGATGTCTACATGGGTTATAGGTTCGAATTTTTAAAGTTTTCGACTATTTTGCGTCGTGAAGCGTTCGTGAAATACGTGTTAAGAACATCCGCCTCTGCTGTTCTAATTGCCAGAGATCGAATTATTGAGGAAAGGCTGCTTCCAGAACACGAATTCGAGTAGGACGCGTCACCTTTATCGCTAATTGGTCATGACTGTGGCTAAGCGAGTTTAGATTTATCTACAATTTCGACCAGTGCGACGAAGTGAAGGCTGCTGGTGTCGCTATTGGAATGATGCTCAACGACGGCGTCGACGTTGTCATTGGGCCGACCTGTAACTACCGTGAGCCTGCCGTTATTCTTGCCCTTCCATTCTCAGCATTACCGTTTCACTCTGCTTTTAAAGGACTGTGTTCGCAAAATGGTGTTATTTGTTAAGCCACCGCCGCTGCAAGCATAATATCGAGCTTCTACAACAAGCCGCTTTTCACGTGGGGCCTCAGCACTTCCTCGGAATTTGACGACACTGATCGCTTTCCTACGATGTCCGTGCTTTCCGTCAACTCTTACAGGTAAATTAAAATGCTCAGCTTTTCTTCGTTAAAGTGCCTTAGTTTTGCCGCATTTGTTTCATCATATGTTTACGCCAACATAACTAATTGGAAGTTCTCCCTGCACATGTTCCTTTCCCAAGACTTTACAAAAGCCTTTTTTATTGGAGTGGTGAAATATGAAGAATTCTTATTTTTATCAGCTTACCGAATTCTTTAAAGCAATGCAACGAAGAAATAACCTGCTAAGGTGCTTGTGCCTTTCTAGCAAACCTCCAGGAGATAAATGTGGAAGGTGGTTGTGTGATGAATTCATTCGTTGTTACATCGCTATGGACAAATATCTATAGGGAGAATACATTGCAAGCCATTTGCGAAATGCTTGGGGAATACCAGGACCAGGTTTCACTGTATGAGCTCAGTATATCCTAAGTTATGACACTCCTGGATGAGCGTCTTCAGTGTACAATACCAGCCCTATCTTTTGTCCATTCGGCGCAAAACCGCGACTTTTGCACCGTTTTGGGCGAGAAAGCGCCGCTTTGCTATAACCTGCTTCAAAAGCATCCATTTTTTTAAAGAATGTCATATTCGGAATGATGATCGAATTTCCTATCCGAAGATGTGCAACCTAATCAGCTAATTTTGATAAGAAAATCGTGCAAAATGATGGCTGCTGTATCGGCCCAAGGAGTACGGTCAGTTTATGGCCTCTCCCTGCTCCCTCGAGATAATTACCTCCTGAGGACCTTTTTGATTTGGAGGTAGTCTGGTGGAAGATTCTACTGCAGGATCGTGAATCGTGAACAAACGCCTTTCCAACGATCTCGCAGGACCCAACACTGGTAAGAACGACCGCATCAGGCCTAGACATTCTCAGACGACTGTCAGTAGTGTGGAGTGGAATCTCTTCAAAAAGTTCGAAGTTCGGGTCCCAGCAGAACATTCGTCTGGCCGTGGAGTCCTATCACAAAATGACGAGACGGTTCGACACTCAGAGAAAGGAAAGGATGCCTTTGGAAGAACAATGTGAATAAACTATGAACTCCGAGGCTGATGAAAGCTTGAGGTTCTCTATTTGGATAGAAATTTCTCTCATCTTCTAAACCAATAGCTTTTCTAACATGAAGAGCAGCTTCAAATAAAGGAAAAATCAGATTTCTGCTTGAGGACGGCAGATACCCTTGAACAGAACGTAACTTTTGCATATTTCTTTTGCTAAAAGGGTTCGGCTCAAAAGGTGGTTTTACTATCACTGCTCTCCAGTTATTCTCTTGCTAGGTAGCTCTGAGGCACTGCCCATAGGAAGGTTAACTTCCTTTTTAAGCAATGCTTCAAGTGCCCTAAATTAGACAAAAAGTCGCGATTTTCTCTTGTTCTCTACGCTTGCACGTTCGCTCTGACTTTATTTGGAAAACGGCTGCGCTTGCAATGTTAAGCATAGTAATAGCTCTTATTCGAGCACTACGGGGAATTGAGAGGATCGATATTTTGGCGCCTTCGACTCAGCAGAGTTCTGTGATTGCTGTGGCTTGACCTTAGCTAGCGCTCCATCAGTCAGGCGATGGAGCTAGCGCTCCATCGCCTGACTGATGCTCGCACCTGGGTGCAATCCCCAGTGGTCCTGCACTCTATCGAGGGGGTAAAAAGGCAGCGCAATGGGCACTTTTTGGTATCGGTAGCATTCCTTTTCAGATTATGTAGGAGATAAGGTTTCTAACATCTTGTAAAGATTCATTTAAATTTAAAATCAAGTAGTTCCTGCGACATCTAGAATGCATTGTAATCAGCCCTTCTTCTATTTGGTTAAACCGAAGGTTTCCGTCTTTTCGGATTCTATTTTCAAATGACCATAAATTCCTTTGGAAATGTCTATTTTAGCAACGCGAAGTATTACATATTATTAATTAAGTTTAGGAGGAGCCTCTTGTGCAGTCGTAAAAGACGCCAATTGTCGCATGCATCCTACGTCATAGCTTGAAGTTTGATGCGTCGGTCAGGCCAATTGAGCCACCTTCCATCCATCAGGGTTGATGAATAAGTGTCAGACTTCCCTGTGTATGATGGAACATCGACTCATCGTACCGCCACCGCAGGCCATAGCATAGGTCAAAAGCGCATTCGAATTGCCATCACGATGCCTCGTTGAAGTAGAATGCATGGCGCATTCCACTTATAAAATAATAAAGCGCTTCATCCTTTACCTTCTACAATTTTTTTGAAAAGTGTTTGCTATAATTCTGTCTGTTTTTCTGGACTGTTTTTCTCACACTGGACCGGTTACTGCGCTCTCCCGAATAATCGTAGAACGCTGAGATTGCTCAAGAGCATTGTCGGTTATAGTTGTGCTCTCGAAAAATTTTCGATTATTCGAATGGTTTCGAATACCCGCATTTTTCGAGCATTCGAATTTCGAATGTCTTCGAAAAACGCGATTTTTTGAATATTCGAATCGAATAAAATCATTCGAATACCTATTCGAATAGGTCATTCAAGCACAACTATATAGTCGGTCTTTCTTTTTCCGGAATGGAACGCATTGTCTTGACTTGAGAAAGTTTATTCCGCCTGGAACACTCGTTCTAAGGCACAGTCCTGACGGAAATTTTTGATGACATTCATTTTCCTCCATTGCTCTATCATACAAGTTCTGTTTTGAAATTAACATACACAAGTTTCTAGACGAGAAAGTATGCTTTTCCGTGATATAAAACTGTGCAGATCCGAATCTATTGATAACTCCATGCTTGCACCCACCGCTAGAGTTCCACGGCTGGAAATCGACCTCGGCCATGCGCTCGCCGTTTGGGTCGGCGAGCGCATGGCCGAGATCGATCTCGCACCTAGGTGCGAGAAACAGCAGTAATGACTCATTCCTACCACGAGTCATAACTAAATCTTCCTGCATCTCCTGACCTCCTGGTGTTTTTACTGTTTTCACTTTTTCTTGTTATTAGTTTTTGAGTTTTTGAGTTTTTCAAAATGTACTCCACCAGTATAAAATCCTTCAATTTTCCCGTACTAATTTCAGCAACTCTTAACACCTGATATTCACTCTCTACAATACTGCTCACGCCGCACGGTCAAAAGTGGGTGAAAAAACGCAAAAATCGCGTCGCAAAGCGTCGCATGCTCATAACTCCTTCAGTTTTAGGTTTTTTGAAGAGAAGTTTACACCATTCGATTCATCTTTTCTTGTTCTACACAGACATGTGTAAAACTTTACCGGAACACCCATAATTTCGCCTTGGGTGGTC
>OX375868.1:57854471-57908403 GCA_947359475.1 Heligmosomoides polygyrus bakeri
GCTTAAGGTACTTTATGATGACGTGCTCCTAGCTTTTCATTTGCCTAAACTGCCTCAGCCTCAGTGCCAGCTTAAAGCGGCGGAAGTTAGCGGTTAGAGTTTCTTGCGCTCCTACTCGCCCAGATTTGAGTCTTCCGACACTCGCAATGGCACCGTTCGGCTCAGCATGAAAAGCGCTATCGAATGGTATCAATTTCGACCAATTTTGGAAACTTCGATTTTTTGACAATATCCCACCGAGGCCGTGGGTGCTCTAGGCCGAGTGCGCGGATGATGACGTCATCGAAAACCGATATTTTCGAAATTGGCCAAATTTCCTCCTGCAAACTTCGTCCAAAATCGTCTAGGGATTATTTGGGGCGCTGATTATGAATCCGAGTCTGTTTTTGAAAATTCCGTCGACATTGATAGGTTTTGGATTTTCTTCTGGATAATTGCAGGTGGTCGGGTCAGGATCATCGATTTTGCTCAAAATTCGTATCGGGGACTATCGGAGTATCGGGGACTTATTCGGGGTGCCGAACACGATGGCGAAGTACATTTGGACGATTACGGCAGGAGACCGCTCATACCGATAACTGAGGGTGATCGCTGATTCTTTCCCGACCACCCTCAAATGGGAAGTAACCTGCTGAAGTCGGCGGAATTTTCAAAAACGAACGTCGGATTCGTAATCAGCACCTCAAATAACCCACAGATGATTTTGGACGAAGTTTGCACGAGGAAATTTGGCCAATTTCGAAAATACCGGTTTTCGATGACGTCATCGTCCGCGCAGCTCGGCCTAGAGCGCCCATGTCCTCGATAATCTCAAAAATTCGATTTTTTTGAAATTGGTCGAAAGTGACACCATTCGATAGAGCTTTTCGTTATGAAGAAAACGGTGTTATTGGGAGTGTCGGAAACCCAAACCTGGGGAGTAAGAGGGCAGGAAACTTCAACCGCTAAGTCCGCCGCCCTAGAACGGCAGATTGGGCTAAGGCAGCTTAGGCAGCTTAGAAGTTCTGAGCCCGTCACCATAAAGTACCTTAAGTGCTCTATTCGCGTACGCATTTTGAGGCCGTTAGCTCTCCGCGTCTTCTCGCAGTGGTCCGCCGAAATCGAAAAAAAATGCGTCACGCAAGCCTCACCTGCATTTTCGCACTGCTGTAACATTGCCCCCTCCAAAGCTAAGCCATTCCACTTTAACATACTAATAGAATGTTCTACTGCCTACAAGACCCACAAGTTGCAGCCGAAACGATTCGAACTCGACAGAGTTATTGTGCTCCGAACACGCTCGCGCGTGCAATTTAGCGCAACAACGGCAGACGCTCTCCGCGCTGTTACTCGCCCAGATTACAGTTTTTCCCACTCTAAATGATACCATTCAATTCAGCATGAAAGGCTCTATGGAATGGTATCAAGCATAGCCCAACTCGAAGACATCGATTTTTCGGTGACGTCATCGTCCTTCCGCCACGGCCTCGTCCTCAATGCTAAAAAACTCTAACCGCTAACTTCCGCCGCTTTAAGCTGGCACTGAGGCTGAGGCAGTTTAGGCAGCTGAGGAGCTAAGAGCACGTCATCATAAAGTACCTTAAGCGCTCTGTTCGCGTACGCATTTTGAAGTCGTTAGCTCGCCGCGTCTTCTCGCAGTGGTCACCGGAAGTGAAAAAAATGCTTCACACAAGCCTCACCTGCATTTTCGCACCCCTGTAACATTGCCCCCTCCTAAGCTAAGCCATTCTACTTTGGCGTACTAACAGACCGTTCGACTGTCTACAAAACCTGCAAGCTGCTACCTGAAAGGTTCCAACTTGACAGAGCTGTTGCGCTCCGAACACGCCCGCGCGTGCAATTTGCGAGCGGACGCTCCCTCGATTGAAAGGTTCAAATCTGTATGCATTGTTCACGACACACTTCAAACGCATGCTGGACAGCCTTAGAGCAACTCCTGAGTAGGGTGGCAGGAAGTTTCTGATAAAACTCCCCAAACGCTCAGTCTACAAGCTATACTCCCCCCTCGATTGAAAGTTTCGAATCTGCACGCATTGTTCACGGCGCACTCTCGGGGCATTCCTGACATGACAGAGCACTGGCAACGTACATCATGCTTGAGATACTCCGAAAGCACGCATGTCCTGGGAAATAAGCTGCTCTAATCGCAAAAGCCCAGTCAATTTTGGACCACCCAAGGCGAAATTATGGGTGTTCCGGTAAAGTTTTACACATGTTTGTGTAGAACAAGAAAAGATGAATCGAATGGTGTAAACTTCTCTTCAAAAAACCTAAAACTGAAGGAGTTATGAGCATGCGACGCTTTGCGACGCGATTTTTGCGTTTTTTCACCCACTTTTGACCGTGCGGCGTGAGCAGTATTGTAGAGAGTGAATATCAGGTGTTAAGAGTTGCCTTAAGCGCTCTGTTCGCGTACGCATTTTGAAGTCGTTAGCTCGCCGCGTCTTCTCGCAGTGGTCACCGGAAGTGAAAAAAATGCTTCACACAAGCCTCACCTGCATTTTCGCACCCCTGTAACATTGCCCCCTCCTAAGCTAAACCATTCTACTTTGGCGTACTAACAGACCGTTCGACTGCCTACAAAACCTGCAAGCTGCTACCTGAAAGGTTCCAACTTGACAGAGCTATTGCGCTCCGAACACGCCCGCGCGTGCAATTTGCGAGCGGTCGCCCCCTCGATTGAAAGGTTCAAATCTGTATGCATTGTTCACGGCGCACTCCAAAAGCATGCTGGACAGCCTTGCGATGCATTGCGACGCGATTTGTGCGTTTTTTCACCCACTTTTGACCGTGCGGCGTGAGCGGTATTGTACAGTGGGGTGAGTAGTGATAATAAAACCACCTTTTGAGCCGAACCCTTGAACAAAAGAAATATGCGAAAGTTAAGTCCTGTTCTAGGGTAGCAGAAATCTGATTTTTCCTTCATTTGAAGCTGCTCCTGACGTGTAGCCTTCGAGATGATCAGCACAAAAATAGAAAATTCCAAACTGCACTTTAGTGCGCTTCAGTGGTGCTTTTCTCAGCTACCCACGAACAGTGCAGCCTCTTCAAATAATCACTCAAAATACTCCAAGGAATAGAATCGAATTGTCTCGGGGGTCAGTTCAAAATTTTGTCCCATTTTCCGGAATTTCCTGCCGACTGGATTCTGTTCTCATTTCTGAACAGAATGATTACCTGATTTCGATTTTTAATGCACTTTAGATTACTCCGGTTTCCAACTGGCGAACTATCCTATGTGCTCTGGCCATGGCTCCGACAATCCTTGTCACGACTAGCGTCCTATGACCCGTCGCACCGATTATCACCTAAGGGTGTCCACCATCGCCTATAACGCATCTTCACACGTATAATGAGGCGGCGCACTAACTGATTTTGAATTTTTTACGACCCGACAACGGATTGAGGCGTTTGGTTCTGTAGCCGCAGAAGGAAATAGCGAAATGTCCTTTTTTAATTAATGTGATAGATCCAATTGGTACAAAGAATAAAGAAACGCGTTAATCCTTTTTGGGATGCACTACAAGTTATACTTCCGCGAGTCGTGATGGCAGTATTTGACCTATGCAATGAACTGAAGTTGTCCAATAGACAAGTCAGTTCCAATGGACAAGCCAGTGTTTTATAAATTCCAGACAAGTCTGGCACCAATCCAACTACACCTGTACTTCGGAGGGATGAAGGCGCAGTTGGCCTAGGCAGGAAATCAAACGAAGAGCCTCGAATTGGGAGTATGCGACAGCTGCCACCGTCTCCAACTGCGCTATCACGCGCTCGAATCTCAGCTTTAATTTACTGCTTCGTTTGCTGGATTCCTCCATGAACTATTTCGCAAATAGAACATATGATCCTTAGAGGGTGACATAATGTTTTCCAATGGTTCTAGGGGACCAATTCTTGTATATGCCTTTCGTGAAACCTCGTGCTTTCAGAATAGAATTAGAATCAAAATTAGTAGAAAGAGCAATCGAGCTGGACAGGTTACATCAAAACTTTAGGCCAGAATTGGGCAAGAAAAACGAACGCTTATGCAGAACGAACTTCTTCATGTTAGAAAAGCGATTGGTTAAGAAGATGAGAGAAATTTCTATGCAAATAGAGAAATTCAAGCTTTCGTAAGTCTCGGAGTTCATAGTTTATTCATGTTGGTCTTCCAAAGGCATCCTTTCCTTTCCCTGGGTGTCCAACCGTCTCGTAATTTTGTTATAGGACTCCACGGACAGACGAATGTTCTGCTGAGACCCGAACTTCGAACTTTTTGAAGAGATTCCACTCCACACTACTGGCAGTCGTCTGGGAATATCTAGGCCTGATACGGTCCTTCTTACCAGTGTTGTGTCCTGCGAGATCGTTGGAAAGGCGTTTGTTGAGTGCTTACCACGATCCAGCAATAGAATCTTCCACCAGACTGCCTCCAAATCAAAAAGGTCCTCAGGAGGTAGTTATCTCGAGGAAGCAGGGAGAGGCCGTAAACTGACCGTACTCCTTGGGCCGATACAGTAGTCATCATTTTACACGATTTTCTTATAAAAATTACCTGATTAGGTTGCACATCTTCGGATAGGAAATTCGATCATCATTCCGAATATGACATTCTTTAAAAAAAAATGGTGCTTTTGAAGCAGTTTATAGCAAAGCGGCGCTTTCTCGCCCAAAACGGCGCAAAAGTCGCGGTTTTGCGCCGAATGGACAAAAGATAGGGCTGGTATTGTAGATATGGGTATAGATCTTCAAGTGTCCAACGAGTACTACAGGTGGATAGGAGGGTTCGCTAGGGGTAACGTCTGGCACCTGAGGTGGTTATAGCATTTATGTATATCAAAAATAGAGAAAGCCATGTTGAAACGCAGACCTACTTCACCGATTTTTTCATAGTTTGTGCCACACAAAGCGAAGTGGAGTCCTGCTTCGATGTCCTCAGTCATCAAGCGGAGCACATTACGGTCACTAGAAAGAAACCTGCAACTAGCTCGACGCCGTTCCTCATCGAGCATGTGCACCTACCGTGGCACCTTCCAAGCTAAATGGTATCGAGAGCCTAATAACAGGAGGAACTTAGTGCATTTCCGTTCTGTGCATCCGGGCAGTGCTAAAAGGGCCATTATTAAGAAGGTGAAGGTGTCTTCCCATAAAGACTTCCAGACTTCTTCAATGGAGATGGCTTCTCGCACTGCATTGTCTATTGGGTATGTTAGTTATGCTTCTGAAAACCTTCGTCTGTAAGCAACATCATCGGCCTGCTAGAGCACAAATAAGCAGAAACCAGGAGAACACCAAGATTGCTTTTTCAGTCCCACTTGTCTTGGATGCTTTAAGTTGGAAAGTACAAAGCTGTATTCGTAGAGCTACTCTGGACAACATGATCATGATAACTGAGATAGGGCTAGTAGGTAATCTCAAGTAATGTCGAGGCGCAGCTTCTACGAAACCGCTTTTATTATTAAGCTTGTTCTAGTCCTTCATGTGTGGTGTGTCTATTTGCTAAAGAACGAGATTGCATGGCCTCGAGGTGGTGTACCTCATAACTTCTGCTCATTGCAAAGAGGAATACATCGGTGAGACAGGCAGGCCGCTTTCGGTAAGGATGGAAGAGCTCGTGGATGGGCTTAGCAGGTGAAAGCGTGCGACACCGTTAGGAGAACACAGTTTGCGATGTCATGCTGGTACAATGTTTGGGTGGCGGATGCAGTCCTAGCCCACGAGGTGGACATCACAGTACGCAAGATTCATGATGCGCTATGGATGGCCTCAAGCAACCCCGTAAAGAGTAGGAGAGAGGAACGCGTGATGGTAACTCAGAAACTCGCACCGTTTGCTGTTTTTTTTGCAGTCTGACGCAAGATAGTGATAGAATGTGGGTCGTTGAATGGGTAGCAAGAATGGGAGTCTCACTCGCCCAATCTTCGTCCATCTGAGGGTAACGTGACAACCTCTCGACTGCTATATTAAGGTTGGTTAGGGCTGTACCACTTCCAGTCTGTTACATCCAGTTCTATTTTTTTAAATTGAAAGTGGTCCTTCAGGGAATAAACTCAATAAATTAAATTGTTTTTCTACGCTCTGACGAAGAGGGTTGCTCTGAATCGTTAGCCAGTCAAATTGATAATAACAATCTTGGTCTTAAGCTCGAAGTAATTTTACCATGTCTGTTGCAAGTCGGCGGCCCCAGTGCAGCGGCTGTGCCGTATAGACGTGGGACACCAACCTGCCCATGGGGCACCCGAAGCTGCCAAGACGGAGAGGTGTATGGTCCCATGCCCTTAAGTGCCACTTCCGAAGTAGGGATTCCCCGGGTCCGTCCCTTCACTCCCCACTGAACTGTATCCCTTTCAGCCCTGGGCTGCAGCCAGCAATTACCATGGGGAGACACTACTTATTGAACTCGTTGGTTGCCTGGCACTGACACCAGCGCCCACGCGGTGTCCATGCGGACGGCCACGCGCAGGCTTATGCCATGAGCGCTCTGCCCCTCCACACGGACCCCGCGTGTGGCTTCTTCAGGCAGAGCCAAAGAACCCCAATACAAACACCCACAACAATACAACAATACGAGACAACACTATAAGAACGGGCTCACCGCATTCCCTCTGCTAGCACACGGAAAACCAACACAGATTTATTGCACACCATATGCCGACATAGTAGAATAGATATAGAAACCGATGACGCAATAGTAGAATAAGAGTATAGCCGACAGAATGGAATGAAGAGAGACTCAGAGGGACCGGGCGCTTCACTGTACTGAGTACTCCGCGCCCTCAGCCCTGGCGACCCTTCTAGGAGGGGTCGCCCTTCATCCGATCGGCAGTCGATGCCACAATAAACCGGGACGACGAAGTGGCCAGGCCCCGCAGCTGGCTCCGGCTGAACTGAGTCGAAGCTGGCGGATAAGCGCAGCCGCTCACGGTCGGCGCAGACGTCGAATGAACATGCCGGCTTTGCGCGGGGAGCGGGTTATGCCCGCTCCGGTGCGCGCCCGCCCGCGGATCGATGCCGACGGAGGCGGGGGCAAGCCGCGCGATCGATGCCGACGGAAGCGGGGGCGGGCGCCCCGCCGGAGCGCCGCGAGCCTAAACGCCCACAGGAGGGGAGCGCAAGGTCGCGAGTCGCGACAATGTCATTCTAACCTGTTAAGGTTTCTGCAGACCGATTATTTTCAAATCATTGTCAAAGCATGAGCTTCAGCCATAGTTTTCCGTGTTTGTTGCTCACCGTCAGTGTAATTGCTTTCTCAACTTACTATAAATTGCATTTGTTGTAAACGATAAACGATACAGAAAAAATAGGAAAATCGATAGCTGCCCTAGTCATGAGAAAAGGGGTGTCGGTAGATCATTCGAGACTTCTGTTGTAGAAATGTTCTGTAAGCTATGCATTAGCCCGTTGTTTATGAAAATGCCGATTTTGACTGGAAACTTTGACAGATCATAACTTTACTTTAGGGCAATTTTGTTAATGGAAATAAGCCCGTTCAAATATAATGTGATTTTCACAACGTACAATAAAGGGATAACGGACGGCGTTACTCAATCCCTTTTAGGATGCGCCACGCACTCTACTTCTACGGGATGTCGTGGAGGCGATTTGAATGCGTGTTTGGCCACACATTGACTTGGGTTAGCCAGCCAATGAACAAATCTGGGCTTTACCCTTCCCAGACAAGTCTGGTACCAATTCGCTGACCCGGAGGGATGGAAGGTTTGGTTGGTCTAGGCGGGAAATCCGAACCAAGAACTTGGTATCGGGTGCACACAATAGCCGTCGCCTCCTCCGACTGCGCTACAGGCTCCCAACGCAACAATAGCCTTTAGACATTCCATCTTTGTAAAAATCAGAACTACAAGAATTAGTAGAACATAAGAAGTCGTTTTCGACATCATCTAGGTTGCTGAATTTTTATCCATCACATGACGATCTAAATGCTTGAAAAAATTGTAATCATTATAATCGGTAGGGGACAGATCTGGTGAAGATGCTGGATGTGGCAGAGTTTCGTATCCCATTCCATCCACTTTCTTGACAACAATATTTTAAACGTGCGGACGCGCGCATACGCGTTGTGATGCAATAGGATTGCGCCTCTTTGATTCACCAAAGCCGGCTGTTTTTCTATCGACTTCTCCTGCATCATGGCACAGACCCGCTTCCACCATGGTTTTGAATTGGTCGTCGTTAAGGAGCGATGGCGGCCTACCTCGGTCTTCGGCTTCGAGACTTTCATCTCCAGATCGGAACCTTTCGAAACAGTGGCGAATTGTGCCTTCCTTAGCGAAATCCTCCCCAAATGCAGCTTTGATGTTACGACCTGCGCCCGCTGCGTTGTGTCCACTTTTCCATTCAAATAATTAGAACACCCAAATATCACGTTGGTTGAAACTGTAAAAACGATGTCAAAACTCCGAAAGAGGCAATTGTATCACAAAACCTATGAGCGGTAAGAAAGCGAAGGTTCTACGCTTTCAGAAGGTATATATAATACAGTGACTAAAACGGTAGCATTCGTAGCCCCAAAAATCGACCAGAAATTGAGGTAGCAAAATCTGTCATTTCATATGCAATACCTAATACATATTAAAATTTTTTACATGTAGGTTTATAATCAGCTTAATCCCTCAGGTTTAGCCTAGCAATCGCTATTCGTTCAATTCTGATGCATTTCGAATGGGACCAATTCGCGTTCGTGTTTTCAACATCTGGTGACGATCAGACCTGCGGAATAATGAAGAATGACCTCCAGGTGAGATTCCCAAAGAGAAGTGGTGCACAAGTGAAGACAGCTCTGAAGACGTGTTCTATAGCGTTTGGCAATTGAGGTTGAAATCGTATTGATTATCCTTAGTTTTGTCATTTCCACTAATTCTCAGAACGCCGTGGCCCAAGCAAGTGATATGGCAATTAATTACGTTGGAGAGGTCGTAACAGTGAATGCGGAGGTTATAAGGAAAGTGCTTGACAACGTCGCCCAAAGAGCTCGGAGTGAGTTCTTATTTCATTTTACATTATTCAACTCTACAAATTCCTAATCTGGGAGCACAAAAGTTTTATTTACAACAAACTATTCTCGAAATTGGTTCAGGAATTTATAGAGTTTCACGTAAAGGTGCACGTTTCTTCCTACAATATTTATAATTCTGAAGAAGGTATCAAGGGTGGCACATTTTCATAATATCTTGAAGAGGATCGCGAAAAAGACCATTCTAAAAGCGCGTGGGCTCCTGCGAGCAAATTTTTGCGTAAAAAAATAGCAATATATGGAGCGTATTGCGGCCGCAAGAGTTGGACGAAGAGCGGCTTCATGACGAATTGGCAAGGGGGGGGGGGTGGGGCGATTGTCCTCACGCAATTGTTCGATATACCTCGGAATCGTTCGATCCTAGCACTCCACTTGTACGAGTGAAATATTACTGAAGTGAAAGGAACTGACCGTGCTCCGTCGTAACAGATATCGCTGCCTTATGATACAGTTGAGCTGTCGAGACCGAATATGTAATTCTCAACTTAGACACTGTGTTGATGATGATGAATTATAGATACTCTTAATTTAGATATCCTTACGCTAGGCCACTTTAAAATTGATGTACTTTAGAAATCCCAGGTAAAACTTGTGGATAACTAAACTTTAAGCTTGGTCAAATGAAGTCCGTTACACGCGAAAATGACAGTTTCGAATGGAAAGAAGGAAACTATCCAGAGAACCACCTATAGTGTTGGTCTGAATCAGTGATGCGATGCATGTGGGCAGAATCGTCTCCCTCTAGGAAGTAGTGAAATGCAAGCATTTCTACCCGAGTACAATACTGAGCAGATTTACGACCAGTGGAAGCCGAGCGAAGAGTGGTTGCCTTTCGAGTTCACTCTTATCTCGAAGCCGTATCGGCCAAGTGGATAGCATAGTTGGCTCATGAACGGAATGTCATAGTTTTGAATCCTACGTGGGCATGTTTTTTGCATTTTTACAAACCCGATAACCCGACCTGCAACGGTGCAAGCGGTAACATTAGAGCGGACCGAACAAATATGCAGATTACCCTTATGAAGGATAAAGGTTGGCGTCACTACATATATCCCAGTTTTAGATCCGCCGTGCAGTGTAATCCTGTGGGATACCGTGAAGGCAGATTTGGTGCGTATTTAGCGTTTGCAATGGCTTGAGGTGGTCAACCGATGGACAAGTCAGAGTTTATCCTTCCGAGACAAGTATGGTACAAAATCAACGAATCATACAAAATCATAGGAGGGATGAAAGGCTTAGATAGTATTTGTGGGACCGCAACCAAGAAGCTTGAATTCGGAGGATGCTACGTGTGAAACTAGTCGGAGAACAACCTTGATTTGTTTAAGTTTATGTAGGTGTAGCGCGGTAGTGAGAGGGACCGCCATCCTGGATCAGCCAGAATTCAGGGCTCCTGGATCGGTACCTGCCAAGGCTATCCAAACCAGGAAGACAACGCCTTTTATCTCACCAAGCACTAGTAAAGATTGAGGAATGCTGGCCGGCATCGATCGTGTATTTGAGAGCATTGGAACACAGGTGAATTTTACGAAGGCATGAGAAAAGGAGGAGAATATGGGGAGCTATCGTCGAAAAATTTGTGAAGAAGACAAGGAATTCCTGTTCGGTGTTCATCTATCCCACTCCACTGCTCTTCAGGAGCTATCGTACCATACGAAAACTGGATAAACACACGACCATCATCGCGCAGAGAGGAATCGAAAGGACGATGTAGTTATACGATTCACGATTCAATGAGAGAAGGCCTCCGGTATTTCCTAGCTTCATCGACCTTGGAGGACTAGAGACGCTGTTACATGAGCCAACTCGTCGAAAATTACGTAGGTTCACGGGCTCGCAGACATTCGCTGGCCGAGGGTCGTTGTCCACTGGATTCCGCAGGGAAAATTTTTTCAAAGGAACACCAGGACGCTCATGCGTCTTCGCAGATGCCCTATGCGAACGATATGACGTTCCTTATGTCACTACAGCGACGTTGGTCCATTGAAGAACCCTGGCACACGACAAGGAGAAATAGAGATGACGCTTCAGCCGGCTTGAGTAATTCAATGATGAACTGAACGACATGCAGCGCAGTTGAAGATTGAGTAACACATAAACCAGTTCTCGAATGCTTTATTGTCACCGCATGCTCCCTCTCATGGTCATGAGGCTTACAGAAATGCAAAAAAACATGCTTCACTCTTCACACAGGATACAAGCTTATGGTTTACAATTCATGAGTTGACTACGTTATCCACTTGACCCAAGGGTCACTAGGCCTCTCCGAGAGAGCAATGAAATCAAGAGTGATAAGGCTCCATGGTGCAGCTTTCAAAGGCAGTAACTATGGTCTCTGCATGCGCGATCTCTAGCCCGTCATGCGTTTCCGTCCTGTTAGGCAAGCGCTATACTTCGGCGACACGTCGACGACGCTGTCGGCGACAGCGCTCGGCGGATGCTACGCAGTGCGTAGCAAACCATGCAACACTGTCGCCGACAGTGCCACAAGGAGTGTTACACTCCCCGTTGCCGACACGTCGTACTCGAGAGAAACAGAGCGGCATGGTGAGCTCTGTAGCTCGTCATGCCGGTGGTCCCACGCTGTCTGCGACAGATTATCGGCTACGGGACGCCGCGTTATGGTCAGGGCTGAGGGAGAGGGTGTGAGTGGGGAGGTGCTCATCTCTATTTGCACTAAACCTTCCGTATTTAGGGCGCAACAGGTGAAGTAGCGTGTTGCGGAGGGAATATCATGTGGCAGCCATGGGATCTTCCACTCAAAAATTGTGGGAGGGGTAGAGTAATCCACTCTGTCGTGGGAGCAACGTTGCGAAAAGGATAGTAGTCTCATAAAAATGAGAGCTCGTTTTTATTGGCATGACTCATCAAAAGTCTTCATCCTAGCACCCTATCCGTGCACGTTCCCCTTATAGCTTTACCCCTAATACATGTATCTTTATCTTGAATTTTACTTCTTCAACGCAGACCTCATCCTCATTCACTTTCAACACGCACACCAGATCTCATAATCTTGTATTGAACATATGTATTTGGCTTTATACATAATTTCCATGATCAAAACGAGCAAACTCTACTGCTGAGCTACAATTACAATACAGCCCGGGTCGCGCGGTCAAAAGGACGGTTTGCGACGGAAAAATCCGTCGCAAACAGTCGCATGCCCATAACTCCTTTAATTTTAAGTTGTTTGAGAAACTGTTGGCACCGTTCGATTAGTCTCCTCGAGATCTACAAAATCATACATCTATAAAACTTTAACAGGCCACCGCGTCTTCACCGTGGGTGGCCTAAAAAATTGCTGCAACAGGCTTTTACGATTAGGGCAACTTATTTTCCTGGACGTGCATGTGACATGTTTTCCAAGTATCTCAAGCATGGCATA
Source organism: Heligmosomoides polygyrus bakeri (assembly GCA_947359475.1). Taxonomy (NCBI): domain Eukaryota; kingdom Metazoa; phylum Nematoda; class Chromadorea; order Rhabditida; family Heligmosomidae; genus Heligmosomoides; species Heligmosomoides polygyrus. The sequence continues at coordinate 57,866,870 of OX375868.1, forward strand.
TGTTGTCAGTGCTCTTTCATGTCTGGAATGCTCCGACAGTGCGCCGTGCACAATGTATGTAGGATCGAACCTATCAATCGAGTGGGAGAAAGCATGTTCACTCCACTTCTATCCTCCCTTACTGGAAAATGTAAAGCCTTCAAGACTATTTCGAACCGTTTGGAGAATTTTATCTGAAATTTCCAGTCGCCCTACTCGGAAATTGCACGAATCTGTCCCGGCAAGAATTAAGTGTGTGCCGTGTGCAATGCGTATAGAGATGAACCTATCAATCGAGTGAGAACGGTACAGTGAGCGTTTGTGGAGTTCTATCATAAGTTTCCAGTCGCCCTATTAAGGAATTGCTCTGAGGCTGTCTAGCAGCCTTTGGAGTGCGCCTTGAACAATGAATATAGAATTGAACCTTTCAATCGAGGGGGCGACATCTTGCAAATTGCATGAGCGGGCGCGTTCGGAGCGCAATAACTCTTTCAAGTTCAAATTATTTCGGCTGCAGCTAGTGGGTCTTGTAGGCAGTAAAACGGTCTAGCAGTACACTAAAGTAGAACGGTGTAGCTTAGGAAGAGGCAATGTTACAGGGGTGCGAAAATGCAGGTGAGGCTTGTGTGACGCATTTTTTCCGATTTCGGTGGACCACTGCGGGAAGACCCGGCGAGAAAACGGCCTTGAAATGCGTTCGCAAACAGACCGCTTAATGTAATTCACGATGACGTGGTCAGAACTCCTCAGCTTCCTAAACTGCCTTAGCTTCATCTGCCGTTTTAGGGCGGCGGACTTAGCGGCTGAAGTTTCCTGCCCTCTTACTCGCCCATGTTTGAGTGTTCGACACTCGTAGTGGTGCCGTTTTGTTCAGCATGAAAGGCGCTATCGAATGGCATAAATTTTGACCGATTTTGGAAATATCGATATTTGACAGTTTCGCATCGAGGCCGAGGCAGACGGACGATGACGTCATCGAAAATCGATATCTTCGAGTTGGGCCATGCTTGATACAATTCGATAGAGATTTTCATGCTGAATTGAATGGTGTTATTGAGAGTAGGGAAAACCGTAATGTGGGCGAGTGAGGGCGAGGAAAACATCGAATGTTGTTGTGCTAAATTGCACGCGCGGGCGTGTTCTAAACACGAAAACTCTGTCATATGTTTACCTTTCCGGTTGCAGCTTGTCGATTTTGTAGGCAGTAAATTGTTATAGTAGCGCGCTGAAACACAGCGACGTAGCTTATGACTGGACAAGGTTACAGCGGTGCGAAGATGCAGGTTAGCCTTGTGTGACACGATTTTTTCCAATTTCAGTCGACCTCTGCGGAAAAATGCGGAGAGCTAACGGCCTACAAATGCGTAATCTAATAGAGCACTTAAGGTGCTTCAAAACGACGTGCTTGCAACTCCCTAGCTTATTAAACTGCCTCAGCACGATTTGCCATTTTTGGGCAGCGGGAGTTTTAGCGTTTGAAGTTTCCTGCGCCACAATTCACCCACATTTGAGTGTTCGACATTCACAGTGGAACCGTTCTGTTCAGCATAGAAAGCGCTATCGAATGGTACCAATTTCGGCCGATTTTGGAAAAATCGATTTTTTGACAATTTCCCATCGAGGACGGGGGCACTCCAGATCGAGCCTGCGCGGACAATGACGTCATCGAAAATCGATATTTTCGAAATTGGCCAAATTTTCTCGTCCAAAATCATCTAGGGGTTAATTGGGGCGCTGATTACGAACCCGACGTCCGTTTTTGAAAATTCCACCGATTTCGGTAGGTTTTGGATTTTCTTCTGGATAATTGGGGGTAGGGGTCCACGGATAGGGGTCCACGGATCTCCCTCGATAGAGAGCCTTAGGGCTCTCTTGTTAAGAGGGATCTCGGGCCGCTTGTCGCAGGGCCACGTGGCGCGTCCCCGGGTGGTGGATAGGGGAATTAAACGCGAACCAAATGCGACCGTGTACTGCCCAGAGACGCAGGTGGGATGCAGGGGATGGACTCCTTGCTCCTGCTGTGTCGGGTCGACGCGTTCCTTGTGCGTGGGAGCGGCATGTTCGTGCACAGTGTGCGTGGATGTGTCCGTGACTGCGCGGATTGTAACTGTGTCGGCTCGGCCAAAAGCTTGCACTCGGTAGACTGGGAGTACATGTAAGGCGATTCGAGGCCGCCTTAAGTCTCGCCCCGTCCCTTCGGGCAGTCTGGCTGGCTGCCCGGAGTACCCCGCCCGCACGACAGAGCCTGACTAGCTACCCGTGTTGTATTCCAGTCAAACACAGCAGCACTAAAGGGCCTCATTCCCCTGACCCCGAAAGAGCCCCCATTTCTGCAGCGATGGGAAGGACGAGTACGGAGAGGCTGCTAAAATCTCAGGGCCTAACCAGGCTGCGCAAACTGAGAAGGACTAGGATGACGATCTGTACTTACAACGCCCGCACGCTTGCGTCGGAAGCATCCGTCGAGGACCTGATGATGCAAGCCAGGAAGATCAAGTACGACGTCATCGGACTGACCGAGACGAGAAGACACCACCCCCTACACGCCGCCTACGACTCCGGAGAAGAAGTGTTCCTCGGAACATGCGACAGCAGGGGAGTAGGCGGCGTTGGTGTCCTCGTCAACACGCACTTGGCCATGAACATCGATTCGTACGAGTCTCTGACAAGCCGAATCGGACGTCTGCGACTGAAGCGATGTGGCTCCGCTCCAGCCTTGACTGTGTTCGTCGCGTATGCCCCAACATCCGACTACGACGACGAAGACGTCGAGGCCTTCTACGTGGAGCTGGAGAAGTTCTATAAGGAAGATCACACCTTCTACAAGGTGATCGTCGGCGACTTCAACGCCAAGATCGGGCCACGAAGGTCGCCGGAAGAACTTCACATCGGAACCCACGGTTTGGAGTGGAACGAGCAAGGTGAAAGGCTGTCTGAGTTTATCATGTCGACCAAGACCATCCATGGAAACTCGCAGTTCCAGAAGCCTCCCTCCCTACGATGGACCTGGGAATCCCCCGGTGGCCAGTTCCACAACGAGATCGACCACATCATCTTCAATCGCAAGTATTGCCTGACCGATGTCTCCGTTGTCCCCAAGTTCTACACGGGATCGGACCATCGCCTCCTTCGCGCGAGATTCCGCTTTTCGCGTCAAGGAGAGAAGGCCGCGAAGTTCAAGAAGAGGAGTCCCAGAACGACCATCAACTGGGATCTCTACACCTCTCTTGTCGGCCTTTGGGAAGATGCCGTCATGGACAACGTCGACGAGGAATACGATCGCTTCGTGCACCATCTCCACGATAGTGCTAAGGGAGCCGAGAGCTTGAAGAACACCAAGAGACGCCTGTCTCCGGAAACTCTCGAGCTGATACGCCAGCGTGGAGCAGCACGAGCGTCAGGCAACTATCAACTGACGTCCGAGCTTGCAAAGCTATGCAGAGCGGCGATAAAGGAAGATCTGAAGGAGAGAAGGGCGGAAGTGTTGGCCGAAGCAGCAGAGGCAGGGCTGAGCATCCGCAATGCCCGCCGGAACTTCGCCAACTTCAAGACCAAGATGACCGCTCTCCGACGTCCTGACGGAACCGTCACCTCTTCCAGAAGGACCATGGAGAAAGTCATCCACGACTTCTACTCCGATCTCTTCGATAGCCACGTCCACCTGCCCCTACGCCATCTTCCGCAGGATGGATACGTCATCCCCTCTGTTCTCCCTTCCGAGATCCGACACGCCATCTCGTCGGTGAAGAAACGTACAGCACCCGGTCCTGACAGGATCAGAGCTGAACACCTGAAGAACCTCCCGCCAGCGCTCATCAACACCTTGGCGCGGCTCTTCACACGCTACCTGTCCGAATGCAAGGTTCCATCTCAGTGGAAGACCAGCAAGACCGTCTTGCTGTACAAGAAGGGAGACGTGCACGACATTGGCAACTATCGCCCGATCTGCCTGTTGTCCGTAGTCTACAAGCTGTTCACTCGAGTCATCCTGAATAGGATTAGTAGAACGCTGGACGAAGGACAGCCATGCGAACAAGCAGGATTTCGGAGAGGATTCAGCACGATCGACCACATACACACCATTTCGAAGCTCATCGAAGTGTCGCGAGAGTACAAGCTGCCGCTGTGCCTTACTTTCATCGACCTGAAGAAGGCATTCGACTCCGTCGAGACTGAAGCGGTCATGGAAGCCCTGCTCACCCAGGGCGTTCCTACTCAGTACATCAGAGTCCTTCGAGAGCTGTACAGTGGATTCACGACTAAGATCTCACCATTCTACAACGACGTCGTCATTGACGTGAAGAGAGGGGTTCGACAAGGGGATACCATATCCCCGAAGCTCTTCAGCGCCACCCTCGAAAACGTCATGCGCGAACTAGAATGGGATGACATGGGAGTGAAGGTCGACGGCCGGCAACTGCACCATCTTCGCTTCGCTGACGACATCGTGCTCATAACACCGAGCATCAGCCAGGCGGAACGAATGCTGGCCGACTTCGATCGTGTATGTGGAAGCGTTGGACTGCAGCTGAATCTTACGAAGACGATGTTCATGAAGAACGGATGGGTTTCTGATGCCCCATTCTCGCTCAACGGAACGAACATCTCCGAATGCTCCAGCTATGTGTATCTGGGTCGCGAAGTCAACATGGCCAACGACCTAGCACCAGAGCTGAGCAGGAGGAAACGAGCGGCTTGGGGAGCTTTCAAGAGCGTCGAAGAAGTCGTGAAGAAAACGGAGAACGTCCGACTCCGTGCCCACCTATTCGACTCCACTGTTCTTCCTGCCCTAACATACGCCTCAGAGACCTGGGCTATACGAAAGCAGGATGAACACGCGATCAGCGTCGCGCAGCGTGGAATCGAGAGGACGATGCTCGGAGTGACACGACTCACGCAAGTGAGAGAAGGCCTCCGGAGTTCCGAGCTTCGCCGACGTTCGAAGATCAGAGACGCTGTCGCATGGGCCAAGTCGTCGAAAATTAGGTGGGCCGGCCACATAATGCGATTCGCAGACACCCGCTGGACGAGAGCCGTCACAGACTGGATTCCGCGGGATGTCAAAAGAACACCAGGACGCCCACCAACGCGTTGGTCGGACTTCTTCGTGAAAGCCCTGAACGACCGATATGACGCTCTTCGTGTCCCTCGAGCGAGGAGGATCCATTGGACCACTCTGGCACGCGACAGGGACGAATGGAGACGCTGCTGGCGCCCGCTCGTGCAAGTCGATGATCAACGGGACGACAGGTGATACAGGTGAATTGGGGGTGGTCGGGTCGGGATCACCGATTTTGCTCAATTTCGTATAGGGGCGGGGCCTATCCGGGATGTCGAACACGATGCCGAAGTCCATTCGGACGATTACTTCAAGAGACCGCAAATACCAATAACTGAGGGTGGTCGGTGGTCCTCACCCGGTCACCCTCAAACGGAAAGTAACCTGCTGAAACCGGCGGAATTTTCAAAGACGGGAGCCGGATTCGTAATCACCTCCCCAAATAACCGCCTAGAGGATTTTGGACGAAGTTTGCACGAGGAAATTTGGCCAATTTCGAAAATATCGGTTTTCGATGACGTCATCGTTCGCACGGGCTCGGCCAATGGCGCCCACGCCCTCGTGGGAAATTGTCAAAAAATCGATTTTTTTGAAAATGGTCGGGAGTGGCACCACTCGATAGAGCTTTTCGTGAAGAACAAACTGGTGTTATTGTGAGTGTCAAAAACCCATATGTGGGCGAGTAAGAGGGAAGGAAACTCCAATCGCAAAGTCCGCCGCTCTAAAATGGAAGATGGGGCTAAGGCAGTTTAGGCAGCGGGGAGGTTGCGAGTATATCGTCTTAAAGCACCTTAGGTGTTCTGCTCGTCTACGCATTTGGATGCCGTTGGCTCGCGGAGTCTTCACGCAGTGGTCGACCGAAATCGGAAAAAATTGCGTCACACAAGCCTCACCTCCATTTTCGCAGCACTGTCATTTAGTCCATTCATGAGCTACACCGTTGTGCTTTAAAGAACGTCAAGAACCGTTCTACTTTAGTGTTCTACTAGACCGTTTTATTGCCTACGAAGTCTTCGAGTTGCAGCCGAAACGATTTGAACTTGATAGTGTTATTGCGCTACGAACTAGCCCGCGCGTGCATTTGCGAGCGGTCGTCCCACTGATAGCCTCTATTCTATATGCATTGTTCACAACGTACCTTAAAGCCTCCCAGGAACAGAGTACAGCAATTCCTGAGTAGGGCGGCTGGAAATTTCTGATAAAACTCCCCTAGTGCCCACTCTACAAGCTGTCGCGTACACTCAATTGATACGTTCGATTCTAAATATATGTATTGTTCACGGCGTACTCTAAAGCCTCGCCGAAACAGAGTACAACAATTCCCGAGTAGGGACGGGCGGAAATTTCTAATCTAATCTAATTTCAAACGGCTCTATCGTATATGCATTGCGCACGGCGCACTCTCCCTTCTCGCTCCATCAAACCTCTTCATTTGTATAAGCTGCTGTCAGCGTGTGCACTAAAGTACCTATAGAAGGTAAGCTTCCCTGTTTAGCATGACATTTGAACCGCTTGCGCTCATCGATTGATAGGTTCGATCCTACATGCATTGTGTAAGGCGCACTCCAAAGCCTCGTCGGATTGACTGGAGCAAATCCTAAGTAGGACGGCCGGAAATTTCTCACAAAATTTTCTAAACGGTGCAAGATAGTCTTGAAGGCTTTACATTTTCCATTAAGTGAAGATAGAAACCCAGTGGGCATGCTTTCGATCATTCGATAGATAGGTCCGATCCTATATGCATTGTCACGGCGCACTCTCGGAACATTCCAGGCATGACAGAGCACTGACACCGCACGCTCTATGTTTGAGATACTCCGAAAGCACTACACGTCGCATACACGTCCTGGAAAATAAGTTGCCCGTATCGCAAAAGGCTGCTGCAGCTATTTTTTTAGGCCACCCACGTTGAAGACGCGGTGGCCTGGCAAATTTTTATAGGTGGTTTTGTAGATCTCGAGGAAGCGAATCGAACGGTGCCAACAGTTTCTCAAACAACTTAAAATTAAAGGAGTTATGAGCATGCGACGGTTTGTGACGGATTTTTCTGTAGCAAACCGTCTTTTTGACCGCGCGACGCGGGCGGTATTGTAACGTTTGGTCGTTGGGCGGAAAACATATCTTTTTCCCGATTGCACGTAGCGCTCTTCAAATTGAGATTTTTTTAAATAAAACAAAACAGAACCAGCATCGAATGATCTATCCGATGAAACGAAAACTACCTATGAATGTAAGAAAAGTTAGTTTGCTGACCTACATTCAGCTTGGCGCGCTTCTTCGCGGGGGATAACTCAAAGGACATTGTGATCCTCCCAACTAGTCTGATAGCCTTAACATTCGGCTCAGTTTTAGCTTTATTGTGACTCTACAGCTCACACCTTACGAAGCTTTGTACTCTCCGGTCCCTGACGATCACATTGGTGTTTAAAGTTCTTAATACTCGTTGATTTTTCCCTCGTGGTGCCTGCCGAGCGGTCGGTCTACCTCACAGCTCTTAAGCAACCTCACAGGAGATGCAAGCCGACGTCTTGTCGCTAACCGAACTAAGATGGAGAGGGGCCGGATGCATGGACCTAAACGATTCCAGCCACATATTTTTCTATGATGGTCTAGAAAACGCTCAGAAACTGTTTGGCACCGATTTGTAGTGAGTAGCAGCCTCATACAATTCGTAGATGCATTTCTTCGAGAAAGCGACAGAATATCTCACCTGAACCTGCGATTCGACAACCACATAGTCCACCTCCGTCTACGAATACCAGTTCCGAGCATGATGACGATTATTCCCTTTTCTTAGAAAATCTCGACACGGTGCTGTCTCAGTCAATCAGGAAGTGTATTTTGTGCACAGTGAGAAACTTTGGGAATACCCAAAGACCATGCGTATTTGAGGTACACCCAATACTTTTAGGCGAATTCAATGCAAAAATCGGATCGAAGGAAAGCTTTATTGAAAACTCTGTCGGGCTTAATGGGTTTGTTGACAGAAATGAAAGGAGACAGCTTCTCGTGGAGATATGCGAGAAATTCCGAATACTAGCAGTGGCCTCCTTTTTCAAAATACCCAAAGGAAGGAAAGACTTGCCCCGGATGAAAAAATACTGAATTGTATCGAACGCATTTTTACATGTCGACATCTTCAATTCAAGAGCATACGAACAGGGACATAGAATTCGAGGCAGGCCATCGTCTATTCGGGAGTGTGCTTCGATAACCAAATTTTACCATGAAGAACCAAAGGAAACCACACTCTGGTAGCTGTTTTAATGCTAGTCTGTACCAAAATGTAATCTCGGCCATTTGCCCTTCTCAGATGCATTCACCTTCCAATGCATACGGTAAACTTTGCCGCTACCTCAGCAGTGCGGTATGGACTGCAACACGCCAACAAGAATACCGCGTTACCTATCAGTGAACACGGCTGAACTGTTGAAACATCGACAAACTCTGGAAAAAAACATTGCAACATCGGTTGATAGAGTTAGCTACACAGAAATATGGAAATTTCTGAGGCGAATGATAAAAGGTGATATCCGCAAACACCATTGTCAGCTTGTCAGAAAGGCTATTCGGTCAAACTGCACATTCAAGAGGATTAGACATGAAGCATCGATTGGAGAGAAGCAATTGTACCAGTAGAGGAACGAAGAGCGGTTCTCGTGCAAAACAAAAGACGAGATTACGTCGGCGACGAAACACTTTTACAAGCAACTAAACGCATCTACAGTTACCGTCACATATTCCAATCGACACCGATATTCAATGCACATTATTTCTGCAAGGTGAAATAGAGACAGCCATCGAATCAATGAAATCAGGGACAACCCCAAGACATGATCGTATTGCTACGGAGATGCTGCAGATAGGCATAAATAGCTTTTTACGCTAATAGCTGAATTCTTCAGCCACTGTTTGTGCAATCTATCCGTGCTCGAAAAGATGACAGATTCCATAACGGTACTTCAACATTAGAAAGGCGACCCATTTGAGCTGAAGAACTACCGTCTGTTTTATACAAAATTCTCACGAGAACAATTCTGACTCGAACAGGTATTGGACACAGAACAACCTCCTGAACAAGTTTTCGAAAAACTACCCCACTGTCGATTATCTACATGCTGTCAATCAGCTGATTGAACGGTGTACTGAATACCAAATTCCTCTCTTGACAGCTTTCATTGAGTATGAGAAGGCCTTTGATACAGTGGAAGTGAACGCGTCATGGGCGGCCCTTCAAGAACAAGGAGATCAACTTATAGAACTGCTTCGTGAAATTTATTCAAAAGCGCAGTCTATAATTCGTCTTTGAGAAGGAGACGTTCTAATAAGAGTTTGTCGAGAAGTCCTCCAAGGTGGTACAGTTTCACCGCCAAGGTGATACAGTTTCACCCCTACGTTGGAGCATATTACTCGATAACTTACTTGGAATGGTTATAGAATATCAGTTAACGGAACATGGCTCACCAATGTTCGCTTTGCTGACGACGTTGTTCTTATGGCAAAATCCGAAGCAGGATTGCAAACCATGATTAACGAACTGGATCAGTACTCGCTTAGTTGTGGTTTGGAAATAAGTGCCTCAAAACGAAGATAAGGGCGACATCTGACACATCCATCCCCTTAAAAGGAAAAGGCGTCGACAATGTGAAGCCTGTCATATACCTCGGGCGAAAAATCTCCCTAAGTCGAAATACCTCCAAAGAAATTACCCGTAGAATTCGTGCAGGCTGGAGCAGTTTCTGCCGACACGCAAATTTTTTAATATCGAGAACGGTCGAGATGAAGCGGAAACGACTCCTTTTTAATGTGTGTAAATTGCCGTCTATGCTGTATGATGCTGAGACCTGGCTTCTATCAAAGTCAGCCAAGGACAAACTTGCAGCAGCGCAAATACGCATGAAACGGCAAATGGTTGGAGTGAGTCTTCGAAGTAGAAAGCGAAACGTGTGTCTGCGAGGAATCACTAAAGTCAAAGATGTTGTTGACTGTGCCATGGAAAGAAAATGGACATATTGCTGGAAGATCTCTAATGCTCTTGATAATAAATGGTCTCGTCAAATTATGGAGTGGTGTGCGCCATCCAAACGAACAGTGGGACGACCAAAATCTAGATGGCGAGGTGTATTTCAGAAAGCTTATGGAACGTGCAATTGGCAAGAAGAAGCAAGGACGGAAACGAAACGAGAATGGATCGATCTAATGAGATGCCTCATATTGTAAAATATTGAAAGGCATATAAATTAATCATCCTCTCAATCCATAAATAAATACTGATTGATGGTTCGTTCTACAGTTAAAAATAAAGATTTTAGGTAGCAGCTTTCAAATCAATTAGGACTTTCCATTTCTGCAGATTTTTCCAGAATGTTATGGACACGATTAAATTTCCTTCCTGAAGGAGCGACATCTGCGTCTGAAGTTGTATTCTGTAAACATTTGAGTGTTTATTCTAAGAAGTTTGTTAACGTAATTGACAAGACGCTTTTAGCGCTTTAATGTCAGTTATGCTAAGAGCCGGTTAAGAAATCCAAGAGCTTCCAACATACCTTTTGGGCGCAACTAATGGAGACGTTTCTCGCTATTGAGCCATCCCTGGCTTCCAAAACAATTAGGTTCGAAAACAAAATGTCGAAAATCTTTTACGGTATTTGATCGGCCTGTTAGCTAGCTACAATTGTGAATTTTGTAGAAAAATGTAAAAACCAAGGAGGTTATATAATATAGAAAAACAGGATATGACCACCGCACCTTCCGCGGCATTTCTCCCTTTCTGGTGGGTGTTGTAGAACAGTATCTAAGGTCGCCCCACCACACATCTGCTACATTATCAATTTTCCATCATGCAATTTCAGTTGTCGTTGTCTGCTTGGCAGAAGGCTTCGGTTTCAAACGAACATTTGTTCTGACAGCGCTCGATGCTGGTTACCTGAACGATGATTTTTTTTACTTATTTGCGTCTCCAAATTCCAAAGGATTCTGTGGGTTTATCTTTTGTTTGTTATACGATGACATAATTTTTTCCACTCCTTCCTATTTTCTTTATTCTGATATATGCGCGACTAAATTGGGCATGTCGCAGAGCTACATCTTTCACTACAAGGAGCATAGTCTAGTCCACACATGCTCGTCTTAATTAAGATAACATATTTATATAAAATATATTTATTCATTTATTTTAATTTATAATATATATTTATTATATATCTTTATATATAATTAATATATTTCATGTTTTTGCCAAAGACACTAGATACTCCCAATCCAAATTGAAATTGGATTCAATTTCGATTTTTTTATGGCGAAAAGATTCTCACTACGTAAAAGATGTTAAAAGGTGAACCTGATTGTGTTATGTTTGGAAACTTCAAGCTGCTCCGTAAGGAGGTGCAATAAAATACCGGTCTTAACTTTTAGTCTTAGGGCGGAAAGGAACAGAAAATACTCCTTTTCTGCCGGTTATCCGTAGCGCTCTTCAGAGTCTGTGCTTTTATAAATGAAGCACGTATTTGGGATAGCATCAATGATATATCCGATAAAACCGAAAGCGCCCAGTAAATTTAAGAAAGTTGTTTGCTGACCTACGTTCGGCTCAGCGCGGCGGATCCTGTCCCTCGCGGGAGATAATTATACCCAATGGGCATCTACTCCTAACTAGTCTGAAAGCATAAAAATTCGGTTTAGTTTTAACTTTTCTTGTGACTCTACAGTTGATGCCTTAGACAGCTTTGTATTCTTCAGTTCCTGACAATCACAGTGGTATAAGCTTCAAGAAGATTAACAAATATCGGCTCCATCAATTTGAGGAAACCTCTTGGTTTTTAGAGAACTCCAATGATCGAAAACAAGTTTTTGGACGCCTATAATCGCTCATTCGGTCGACCAAAGTGTTCAGTGTTCGAAAATCCTTCGCATATGGGAGTGCTTGACTCGCAATTCACGGGGCCAGTTTTGTTATTTTTTCGTGGTTGATTCTTAAGATTTCCCAAGCAGCACTAAACAATGATTGAAGTCAATTTCCTTAAGCCTAAAGAGTGCGAATTCGAGCACTCGTACTTCTATCGCCACGCGGTTGATTACACACTTTTATTACTCCTTCTGCCTCTGTGAATGTTATGGACATAAAGTTTTCCTGTGACCTCAATGAATGTTGGTTTGGATAGACATTTTACTGAGCACCTCATCCGAATTTGTGCACGGTTGAACATGAAGCGAACTTTGGAGATTTCTGTGGTTGGAGAGCAAAGCGCGGTGAAGCTCTCTGTGCCACAGTCGATTTCTGCCAACACCGTTCCCTTCGTAGATCAGCATCGAATTTCAGCCTATGCACCTTTGTTGCAGCTATAGCAGCCAATTATATGAACGTTGTCAACTGAGCACTGTTCATCCGTGAAATCTTAGAGACTGCTATCAGCTGTTTCCTGCACATTCAAAATTAATTCTGGCAACGGTGGATCAAGGAGCTGAGGCTCCTTGATCCACCGTTGCCGTTTGCCGTTCTGTGCACGGGTCTGCAGTGATTCTCAGGGAAGGCAGTGTTACCGACAGCACATCCTCGATGTTTTTAAACCTTTTCGTGATATCTTCGTCTTCGCAGCGACCGTTCACTTGCGACTCACAGCCGGACAAGTACAAGCGTCCTTTATACTACATTGCAGTTTTTTTGGCGTCTTCTGGTGTTGGGCACAGCATTACCGGTTTCTTGTCCTTGCCCCTAGCGCCCTGTGTTCTTCGTCGAAATGTTTCCAAACCAGTAATGGGTGGAATGGCAAGAGCGCTTAAAGTGATGCTTGTGTTCAGTATTTGGACGGGCACATTAGCGCGTCAAAAAAATACGACGGCAAAGGGTTTGAAAGTTTTAGTGGAGGGTTTTTTGATCTGGACTTGAAGTTTCACCTCTTCTTTCCAGCGTGTACACGTGTAAATTTCGAAGACCATTTCATACGTCGGCACCGCGTAAATCCTGTAGAAGAGGAAACCGGAGCTAAGATAAAAGCAATCGAATCCCGGGCCTAAGTAGGACTCCAGGCATCCGGATCTTACTGGATAGTTGTTGCCTAGAGCTAGCTCAGGTAGCAACCTGAGCTAGCTCTAGGCAACAACTATCCAGTAAGATCCAGATGCAAGAATTTACATCTGCACATTTGTTTACTTGGCAAGAGCCCATGTGCGTACAACGTTTACTGTCGGTCACGTTCTGGGTAACGTTTCTGATGTACATTAGTGACGACATGTCGCACAGCAAGCGCAGATTTATCCAGCGCAGTCGTACTTCCATGACCGTGGAGTCTGCGTGCTCAACTCGAAAACATGCGCCTCTTTTGAAAGTGTTAATTTTTTACACAGACGCCATATTCAATTTACAGACTGTTGCTCCTTCTAACGTTGTGCAGGTCCGAAGTGGATGTGAGAAAATGTTCACTATCTGGCATGGCGTGCATGCTGAGAACAGTGAAAAGGTTCTCAATGCATCGAGAGTCCTCGTTTACTGACGTTTCCTTTTCCATAACACCACGGAACACCATACAGCATTCACGCTTTCTCAAATGTAAATGATCAAGTATAGAAGTTCGCAAAATCCTTCGAAGAAAAGTCGAAATGGACGACCTACAGTCACGGCAACGTAGCATATGGCGTAGCATAGAGCGATCAGAAGGTAAATCAAGGCACCAAATCCAAATATCGCTGAAGGTTGTCAACTCTTCGGATTTAGTATGTTTTTGAAGCACAGTGTACACTCGATCGTTGAGCAAAATGGTTGAGCTCGGCACGATTTTCCTACGAGGGCGATGACGTACCGCAGTTTCCATCTGGCTTCACAGTCCTAAAGGAGTTCTTCAGATGGTAGCCGGATTACTTTCTTTACAGGAAGGGAGGACTCTGTGACACAAAGGTCATTTACGCATGGAGCGTATCCATGGGCGTTCGGTGCGTCAATATACACACCTTGCTTCCTGCATTCGATGACGTGGTCGGAACGAAATTTCAAGGAAGTGGTTGTCGTACGTTCGGCTACTGAAGAGGCAATGCATAGTACCATGAGAGCCATTTTGAAGTAAATGGAAGATTCTGAATTACTATGTGCATCGCACCTGTGCTTGAAGGGGAACCTTCTTTGGTTTGGCCCTTTGTCCGGCGTGGTCGTAAATGGTAACGTTTTGAAAGGAACGCTCCTATTTGTTCAACCTGATCATCCTCTTCATAACTTTGTTTAATGTCATCCAAGACAGTTCCTTCAATTTCTTAGGGGTACAGCTGGTTTACAGAACGTCGTAATTTTTGTTTTGCACAGAAAATTTCGGCTTCTCGGCTTTCCGTATTGCTACGTCACTGCTGATGGCTATTTTCGTAATTCTAGCCATTTTCCACTGATGTCTTTTTTGACAAGGATCGCATAGTAAGACGACCTTCAAGAGGTGTTTTTGCACAGCCTTTTTTGTGGTCCATGTACCGTTGGTGGTGCTCTCTGAGTGTTGTCAGATAGTGCTCTCACCAAATCCTCCAGTATTTGTCAGTCAAAGCTGCTGATCACTGTAAAGCCTTCATCGTTCGTAGCTGGGTTTGAAGTCATGCGCTTCTTTTGGAGGAATATTTTCCATCTGATGTTTGCTCTTTATCCTTATTTATTGGGAGACTAAAGTCCATGTCCCTTTGTATGAAGTCGATAGGGCGCAATGCGTATATGTTGTCATCAATACTGCTCACCTGAAACGTTAATGGTTGTGTATTTAAGCAGCCTTCAATCTCCATGATGAAGGTATGTAACAGATATAATGTGAGGACTCGCTTCCCTATTGCCCAGGTGGGAGCCTGTTTGACGGACTGTAGGCGCTCATAGAATCCGCCTTTCCACGGGGAGTATGAAGTGATATGATGCCATTCAACGGAGTTACTACTCATTTCTCTGCCGACATCCTCGTCCAGCATGTTTTCTAAACTTCTTTCGCGAAGAACTTGACTCTCAAGAGTAAATGTGGGAGCATTGTCGCACGTGATGGATTGAGGTCTTCCACGACAAGCGACAAATCTCCGGAATGCGTTCAGGAATTTCAATGTTGTTCTATCAGGAACGACCTCGAGATGAATCAATCGTGTTGCGCAACAGGTGAAAATGCATCCATAGACATCCTTACGCGTTACTCCTTCCTTTGTATTTGTTGACCCAAAATAATCCAAACTAACATGCTGAAAAATACGAGTTCTTGTCACTACACTTGCTGAAAGATCGGGCATTTCTGGATAATTGTAAGGCAGCGCGTATGCCTTCGGACAGAGTACGCATTTACGAACATGTGGCTCCACCTGTTCGCGAACTCTTGGTATCCAGAATCTCTGACGAGTATTTCACATCGTATGAGAGATGTTGTTGTCGAATGTTCCGTGGGATTCTGCTATGATGAGTCGACTCAAATCTGTTCTCAGTGTAATCAGTATAGGATTTTTCGAAGCGTCGGTAACATTGGACTTCTGAAGGCTCTGAGGATTTGCTGCTGATTTTCTATGACGCTCAAGTTTTTCGTGAGCTCCTTCTTGTATTGCGCGTTCAGATGCACAGATTGCTGATTCCTTAACATGAAGATTTCTGCATCTTTCACATCACTGATTACTGATTGTCGTTTTGCCTGTTTATCAAAGGCACGGATGCTGCCAGTTTTTCCTTCAGTGGTCCTCGAAGGCGGCGAATATGTGTCTCAGGAACCTCAATGCATAAGCTAGGACTCGGCGCGCTTTTGTGTAGTTGCTGCAGACCGACAGATTCATGATTTCTGAGATATGCTGTTGAGTCGATAAAGTATGCATGCTTCGTATGCATAAGTGCACAACTTTCCTTTTCTTCTCCGTCATCCTCCGGAATGTTGAACAGTGTGGAGATAAATCCTTTTGTTATCTCATCGAGAGTGTATCCTCTCCACAAAACATGGCACAATCAGCTGGGTTCCACTTTGTCCTCACGTATCCAATTTTAACTGACGTTCGTAAGCCTTCCATCTCTCACCAAACGTCTCCAACCGAGTAAATGAAATACATTGTACCAAGCAATGTAATTGATTTACTCGGTTGGAGACGATCTTGTTTACGGGGATGTATTTGTATCCATTTCAGCACATTTTCCAAATCTGATAGAAGAATGACACTGTTGATTCGTATGCATGGCTTTAGACTCAGAAGGATGTTATGAGTCAGCGGAGCTCCCATAATGAGCAGTGATATAAACCATCCCAATGGATCGTAGATATAGGCGATCTGCGAGCGACAACACGTTTGCTGACAATGTCGCTACCCTTGATCCTAATGGATATCTCGAACTGATCGGTTTCTGAGTTCCACGGAATCCTCAACACTTTTGACGTGAGATTTCGTGCACGGTCGTTTTTTGGGGTCTTATTCATGACTTCGGAGTCGTTCGAGACGAATGCGCACAAATTCGTTCTGATTTCTTTGAAAAGTGATTTGAGCACCTCATATTTCCTGATGGCTTCAGGTTTGGAGTCAGCACTGACAAAGAGGTTGTCTACGTAAAGATTTGTAGAGATTTCCTCCGCCAGCAAACGATCCTTTACGTAGTTCTTCAAGTGATAGAGAATAGTGCCACTGAAAAGAAATGGTGAAGCATTAATTACAAACGTAACCCTTGTAAACCTGTAAACAAGGTTACGCTTGCAGTGACGCTTCTCACTAGCAGCCATAAAGTCATCCATGGGTCAGAGTCGTCAACCGCTTACTGGCTGGTATCGTATCTGTATTTCTCTGTATCTCTATATCTCTGTATTTCTCTCTGTGTCCTTACTACGCAGACCGATGTGGTGAATCCGCCGTGAGATGATACCGGCGGTATCGTTGATGAATCTGGCCCCAGGTTTCTGTGCCTACTAAACGGTGCAGTGTTTTCCTATCTTTCGACACTTTTAGGAAAGCAGCAACAACCGAGAAGAAGGATTAAAAAATAAAACGCCAGAGCCAATCAGAGAAATGATCGGTAATCCTGAAGCACGGTTGAACTATCGCAGTTTATTAGGTCGTTGCATGAAATGGTTAACTTTGACTGAGAACTTTGACAGATCATAACATTACTTAGAAGCAATTTTATTAATCGAAATACACATTACAATTAATACACTTATCCCAACGCGAAAACAGCTTAGGTATTCCATCTTTGTAAAAATCAGAACCACGAGAATTAATAAAACATAAGAAGTCATTTTCGACATCATCTTGGCTACTGAATTTTTCGCCCATCACATGACGATCCAAATGTTTGAAAAGATGATAACCGATACAGATCTCATATTAATATGATGTTTAGGGCAGAGTTTCGTATCCCAAATCATCCAGTTTCTGGACAAGTATTTTTGAGACGTGCGGACGCGCGTTGTCATGCAGGAGGATTGGAATTCTTCGATTGACCAAAGCCGGCTGGTTTTCAATCAACATTTGGTGCATCACTTAAACTTCGCCACAGCTCCTCCGCTGTGATAGTCTCTCCAGTCTTCAATAACTTGTAATGGACTATACCACCCATGGTCCACCATACGGCCGCCATGGTCTTCTCTGGATGGAGACTTGGTTTCGGCATCCCTTAGGAACTCTGACTATTGTCCAGCCATTGTACAGGGCGACGACGATTGTAATAAAGGATCTACTTTTGGTCGCATGTCACGATCCTGTCCAAAAAGGCTCCCTTAGATTACGAAGTCTTAACCAAACACCTGTGTTGTGGCCTTCAGCATCCGCCTGTCGGTCACTTCGTGCGGGATCCATTTATCCTATTGCTTTACTCTTCGGATCGCATTTAAGTGGCGACTGGTAGTGCTGCCGCCAACGCCGAAACGGTATGCTAGCTCTCTTACAGTTTGACGCGGACCCGCTTCCACCATGGTTTTGAATTGGTCGTCGTTAAGGAGTGATGGCGGCCTACCTCGGTCATCATTTTCGAGACTTTCATCTCCAAGCCGAAACCTTTCGGACTAGTGGCGAATTGTGCGTTCTTTAGCGAGATCCTTCCCAAATGCAATGTTGATGTTACGAGCTGCGGCCGCGCCGTTGTATCAACTTTCCCTTTCATATAATTAGAGCACCGGAATATCACGTTGACTCGTACTATAAAAACGACGTAGAAAACTCGTCAAGAGGCAATTATGCCACAGAAGCTAAGAATGATAATAGGGCGGAGATTATGCGCTTAAAAAACTATATGCATTGCCTGCAACGGGAACATTCGTAAGTACGAAAAATCGAGCAGAAATTGAGGTAGCAAAATCGGCTATTTTGCGTGCAACGATCTAAAATCTTTTTAGAGCATAATTTTTCCCGCATATTACCTTCAGTTTTCTGAAAAGTTTCGAGAGCTCTCCCAGAAATTAGAACAGTGAAGTACTCAAAGTAAGGAAAAACAGAAACAAGGCTCATCTCGAACTGAAATGCCTGTGCATCAAACTACGGTGACGTCAGAACTAGGTAAGAGAACAGTTCAGGAACGACAAGCATGCGTTTAATAACGGGAGAGGATCGGTGTTAATCAATCTTTGCTCGAATTGGCCACGCATTCTACTTACCACTACGGTTGAGAGGATCAATGCCACGGCGCTGCACAGCAAGTGTGAAGACACGGTATAGGCAATCGTTGGCGTCTTGTGACGCGCAAAGGGTCACAGGGGCATTTACGCGGAGCGACTTGGAAGTTTGGCTTGTGATAAAACTGTTTACGCAGTGGAGAAATTGGGATTGAAGTACCGTTAAACTCAGATTCAATTGGAGAATGCACACATATGAGGTTATTTTGGTGATTCTGAACAATTTTTTCAAATGACTCTCTATTGGCTTGAGCACTGAATTTCATGCTCATTTAAGGTGCTACTAACTCGTACACGAATGGAAACAATTAGGTGGAAGTCGCTCTCGTAGTCTACAAGCTTCTAGGTCCCTATCTCAAGGAAACCTTTCTGTGCTCACCTCAAAAGTAGAGAAAATGGCGAATTACTGCCAAGAAGTGTTGTTACGGGAACTTTGTCAACGTGTAATTAATGAAGACCTCCACCATAAAGGTTCTCCCTTTGAAGTTTGGTTCCATGTACTGTGGTCGACCAAAGGAGGAAGTATGTAAAAGCGTCAGACTCGGTATTCCATAATCGTAGTTCTCTAAATTCAAGAAATTTCCTAAAATTGATTGAGCTGAAACTGGTTAATTCTCGTTAATTTTTCTTCTGTTGCTATTGTAACAAAAAGCGTTCAAATCATCTTTATGTGAGTTTAGTTTTGTTCGCTTTTTGCATGCAGATCGTGTGTGTTACAGTCACGATGGTCAACAAAACAAATAAACGAAATTAGATACACTGAAGTTCTCCACTTTCTTTTTGATTGTATAATTCATGCATTTTTTGTCCAGCAACGTTTTCAATAATTAATTGAATGTTTATTTGTGAACAAATTGTAGAAGTGGCTTTCGATTTTTTGCATAACGAGAGCATGAGCAGTGGTTTTACAGCAATACCAGTGGCAGGAGGAAAATCGATTCCTATCTGGGTGGATCGTTTCGAACCAAAGGATGGTCGAGACAATGAAGCTTTTCTAGCCTTCCAGAAAATCGCTATGGTTTCTACAGTACGTTTCTTGACCTTATGCTACCATGATTCTGCAATTTTGAGGTACTGTATTGTGTATATGGGGTAGAAGAAATAACATGGGAAGAGCATACTTCCAACATATCTCGAAGGTGTATGTCAGAGAGGACCGTGTTGAGTTGTGGATTTACGCTCAACTCCGAGATCCTTTGTGCCACCAGGCAGGCTACATCTCTGCGATATGACCGAACAGCATGATGGTGACACAAGTATTGGAATGTATTACACAGCAATCAGATGACGGATACATAGCGCAAGAAAAACATAACGAAAATGACGCAATAAAAGGAACTATCAGGAACTATTCCTCTAGTTCCTACCCTTAGGCCCCGCTTATACTTCCATCGCAAGACGACGCGATTCGAACGGAGCGATGCGTCTAATCGCGTCGCGCTGTTTCGCACGGCTATGAGCACTCTGAACTGCCGGCGACGCGATCCGCGATTACGCGCCATTGCGTACTTGCACCCTCCTCCATCGGATCCGGCGCGCAGCGAACATATGAGGTCAAATACAGCATAAATAAATAAATAAATAAATAAATAACAAAACAGGTTATGTAAGCAGCAAAGAAAAACACACAAAAGAAATAGGTAGAAATAAACACGAGAAAACGACGGAGGAGACACTCACCTTGTGGGCGAATGCCGGCTCGCCTCCATCGGATCCGAGCGGGCGGCGACCTGACTCGAAACTATGGGAAGCAAGACACAACACAAAACGTTTTGTCGACTAAATCAAATCAAAAAAGTAAGAGGGTCAGCTGATCGAGGCCATAGCTCGCCCCAATCCACCGCGATCCATCGCATCGCACCTATTTCGAGCGCGACGCTATCCGACGCTGGCCAGCGCGAGTGGTCGCGGGCTCACGCGATTTATTCCGGAGAGCGGGCGTCGACGTCGGGCGACGTGACCAATCAATTTGGCCTCATTGCGTGGCCATCGCGTCGCGCCGCGACGAAGTATAAACGGGACCTCCTTCATACTTCGACGTCGAGCGACGCGACGCCACGTATCGTGGCCACATTGATCGGGCGACGCGATTGATCAATCTGGCCGTTTTACATGCCGTCGCGTCGCTTGGCGTCGGAAGTATAAACGGGACCTTAGAGGATGTGGGAAAAACAAAGCCATGAAGAACTGCTGTAGTTCCGCTTTCTTACACTCTAAACGGCGTATGACAACTCGCGAGATTGCATATAGGCTCCATGTATCGAATTCAACCACTGAATGGTAAAACTTCTGATTCCGATCAAGCTGTTAAAAATGAGTTGAACCAGTTTCTCGTCTTTGGAAACCGAGGCTTCTTCGACCGTGAAAATTTTTAACTGACCCAAAAATGGCAAAATGTCATCCAACAAAATGGTCAATATATCATTGATTAATGTTTGCCGAACAACCCAACACAGAAGTGGAAAAAGTAAAACATCGAACTACTGAAGCACATCTAACGCAGAATTCAGATCATCTGCACTAGATTGTACGTCTGGTAGGATTGTCAGTGAAGCTTTGTCTATTTTCCATCCGATTGACTTCATATTATAAATAATGTTCCTATGTAGAGGAATACACTTTTCAGCATAATGCCGGAAGATCCGACGCCGCCTACCTGAACTTTAGCGCAGAAGTAGTTGACCGCATGAAAGATCCACCGTTCTTTTGTACTTCCCAGTGTGAAGGTGATCTTTATTCAACGGTAAGTTTCACCACTCTTCGTGTTCCACAATGAAAGAAGTTAGAAGAATTTTAGAAGTTTGGCTTAACCACAGCATCTCGTAACAAAGTCAAGTTACGAAGGCTGAGCGCTAGACATGCAACACTTCAGTACCTTAAGTTACATATGGTGGCTTATTCTGTAAACAAAAGCTCACGATACAGGTCTTTCGGCTGTAATGGAATTCTCTAGTTTATAGTTTTTATCAGTGATACGTACGGAACTGTTTTTAAGGTTTCCGTGAAACATCACTTAATAGTAATTGTCGATTTCGGATCGCGAATGATACATTCAGAGAATTGCTTTTTCACATGCAAAAATATTTGTCCAATCTCACGTGCGCCTTGAACCCTTCGTTGATAGCCATGAGCCAATAATCTCGTTTATACGGCTAGATGAAATGGACGAGACGACCGTTGAAGTGCTCACAAACCCGACGAGTTGCTACCTGCTTCAGATACGTTATACCGATAGCGAGAGGAAATGGGTATCCATAATAGATGTGCCTTCCCAAAGATTTCGAGTAACCGAATATATTCGAACAGCGACTATTTCCGATTATTCGAAAATCGAATGCATTCGAAAATCTCGTTTTTCAAGCATTTGAATTCGAATACATTCGAAAATGGCGTTTTTAGTTCGAATATTCATTCGGGCTCAACTAGCTTTTGGGAGAGAACATCATTTCGTCAAAGCAAATACACGGTGTCTCAAAAAATGTATACACTGTTTGAAAGATGATAGTGTTATTCACGGTAAGGGTGCACAAGAAGTTAAGGAATCACATGAAAGCTTAACATAATAGTAATCTTGAATTTTGCGTTTTACACCCAATCGATTGTGCTTCGCTTGAATACTTGTTACATTTTTTCACGGAGTGGTCGTTTCGATTGATTTGTGCTTCTTTTGAAGTTTAAGGCCTGAGTTATATTCCCGCGGGAGCATCCGCGGAAGGGCGGGAATCGCGCCGAGACTCCTCACCTGGCCAATCGCCGCGCCTCGCCACGCCCGCCTTCGCCGTGCACCATTGGTCCGCGGACGTTCCGCGGATGCTCCCGCGGGAGTATAACAGATGCCTAAAACTTAAAAACACACTATCGCTTGCGGAAATGTAGGAGACCTCAAAAATGTAGGTACTAATTGAAAGCTTCTAACATTGCTTCTATGGAAGCTTATGGAGCTGTTCGAGACTCACATTAAAACAGTGGGTAACGCGATTTCTGTGGCGTGCAAAAAATGAAGATCGCGTTATTCCCCGCCTGAAATCTTGCATTTCAGACTCGATTTATTGTGCATGGTGAAGCGAGTGGGTGGTGCTTTGGAGAACTAGTCGCCGAATCACCTCTGCACTTCGCCGATGTTTTCGTTTTTAGCACTTCAGAATAAACCTTTTCTCGATGGGAAGTCTAGAGCCACGCATGACTCTTGGTATGGGCTGAGATATGTAGAAAGCCTTATGAGAGCGATAGCGAGAACGGCAAAATGTGCAATCAATAAACTCACATGTTACATGTCTTTCACGTGATTGTCAGGTTCTAAATGTTAAAAGAAGCACAGCACAGGATAATGTGGCCAAA
Source organism: Heligmosomoides polygyrus bakeri (assembly GCA_947359475.1). Classification (NCBI taxonomy): domain Eukaryota; kingdom Metazoa; phylum Nematoda; class Chromadorea; order Rhabditida; family Heligmosomidae; genus Heligmosomoides; species Heligmosomoides polygyrus. The sequence goes on from OX375868.1 coordinate 57,889,814, forward strand.
AGTAGTAAAAATTGTAACAAGCATTCAGGCCACTATCAGCCGAGTCTGAAATGTAAGGTTGCAGACTAGTGATCTTGCAATCTTGCCCATTTGCAGAATTTTCGCAACCATGTGCTTTCTTATGAGGGTCAAACAGCTCCAAATGCTTTATTAGAAGCAATGTTAGAACCTTGGCCGAAAAGTCTTGAAACAAAATTTTAAAAACTTCAAAATTTTCTGGAAAGAAATTCAAGAATCCTGGATTAGTGGAGATCGTTTAGAAGGTTCCAGAAACTTTCACATTATGAGCACTTAAGGGCCCCCGTCATTTTGGTGACATGTCGAACATGATTAGCCAACAACAGCTTCGAATGATCATCTTCTCATAGGCTGACTTAGGCACATAAACAAGTGCGAATGAACATATGACAGTCACTCCTCGCGCAGCCGCATCGAAAGGAATTTCTTTAGGATCTACCGACTGAAAATGAGAGCTGGATAGTCCACGATAACAGCGTTCTCGCGCCGTTTGGCTCCCATGCGAAGCAGAACCACCACTCCAGCCGGTGCCAGATGCTCACCAACGCAGACATTATATTGCGTTTGGTGTGATGCGAAAGGACCAGTATACTATAAGCTGTTGGCTGCTGGCAAGGCAGTTACCGCTTCTATATACGTTAATCAGCATCAGAAATTGGTCGATGCATTGCGAGAATGAAGGAGAAAAAGTCAGGTGTTCACCTGTTGTACAACAACGCGCGCCCACACGCATCGACAATCTGTGAGAAGATTGCCGGACACGGTTAGCATCCGATGGCCCATCCTGCGTATTCGTCGGATCATGTGTCATTGGATTACCATCTGTATGGACCGCTGAAGCATCACTTGAAAGGGAACAAATTTAAGAGGTATAATGACCTCAAAATGGCAGTCGACAACTTCTTCAAGTTGCAATTAGCTGATTTCTCTACGAAAGGGATCAGCGGTTTACCGAGCAGACGGAATAAGGTTAAACGCTATATGGTGTCTATATTGTTGATTCATAGCTTGTATTTAAAAAACTGTGGCTGAATAAAAAGATTTCTTTATTTCATTACTTTTCGGCCAGGCCTACTTGCATTTTTTTAAATAAGACCCGCCATTTTTTGCAAGTCCTTGTGTGTTTTTGAATTCCAAACTTTAAAAAAGCACAAATTAACCAACGCGGTCCCTTTAAGACAAAACTGCAACAAGTATTTAAGTGAAACACAATCAATCGAGTGTAAAATGGAAGAACTCAGACGAGTGCCGGCGCGGCCCACACCATTCGTGTTCAGTTTCTATTTTTTATGCTTTCATACTTGTCCTTAACGTTCTCAGTACCTTCACTGTGAGCGAAATTATCACCTTTCAAGCAGTGGATACATTTTTTGAGACACCCTGTATATAAATGGCAAGTGCCTTGACCCATATGTGCGTGGGCTTCGCACCTGGTTGCCTCGCTTGATATTCGACTTTCGTTTCACTAATATATGGATGAGATCACCCACAATAGGATAAATTGTATCGTCCAATCCATGAAGTTCTTTTTGGTTTGGCTAATGTTATGGCATTGTCGTAAACAGTTCGTTGGAGCTCATTGTAAACGTTACAAAATTGAAATTTTAGGCAAATAGGCTTCTCAATTCGATTGTAACTGACATTTCGTCTGGACCTTCCAAACCCTCCACTGCTCAAGCGGCAGTTAGAAGACCTGCCACTAATCCATAACCCTTACCGCTATAATCCCAGATGTGTGTTATGAGGTAGGTTTCCACATACTGAGCGATAAGAGAAAACTACCCCTGCGGAAGTGCCCCATGTTGAAAACGTGCCCCTGGAATCAGAAAACGTCTCGCGGAAGCCGTCTGATCTACGTATGAGTTCATGAGATCCCTTCCATCCTTTCCACGCATTTCCTGGAGAGCCAAGCGGCCGTTTCACAGTGTGACACATGTCTAATGTTTCGATAAACTTTATTGGTAGGAGGGAAGGGGAAGGCAGGCATAATGGAGGGGAGCAACCGAGTAGGTTCCCCCAACTAGGATTGCACCGCAAACTGTATTTCAAGAGGTATGACTCGGAACAAATCGCTAATTATGAAACGAAGATAGGTGCCGTTATAGAGAGAGAGTTCACTCTGTTATGAATACTGCACTATGCGTTCCACAGCGAACACCTGACCGAATCCACTGCACAGGGGTGTTTTCAAACGTGATCTCCATGTGAGCATCGCTCGATGTCTTGAACCCCCGCGATGGCACTCCCGTGGATTGTGGGGAAGTGGACAGTGGCGCTGCTTCATGTGAGGGAGGCCGGTGCTTTGGTTCTCCTGCGTGGCGGGATTTTCGCATTTCAGTTGAGTGGTTAAAATTTGAGGAGCTTTGGCATCTACATAATTTGCTAGCGTTCTCTGCGCATTTTCCAGCTATATGCGTTTCTGTGAACCCAGCGGACTCCCACCGAGCAACGAAGGCAGTTTCCACACGAGCAGCTTGGGTGGCACGCACCCTGAAGTCCTTTATTTGGCCTGGTTCTGCGCTCGAAGAGCATACGGCCCCTGAGTGCACGATGAGCGCGCATCTTTCTGATTGGAGCGAAATTGCTTGCTCGTAGGATGCTTGAAGCAAGAAAGATAGATCATTTTGTTGGATCGGAGATTTCGCAGCTTTCGAACGATCGAGTGCGAGTGTTTCGAGCATTCGAAATCGAATACGTTCGAAAGTCGCGTTTTTTCGAGCATTCGGATTCGAATGCATTCGAATATCGCGATTTTTCGAGCACTCGAATTCGAATACGTTCGAAAATCGCGTTTTTTCGAATGTTCGAATACGAATATTCTATTTCGAATAGAATTATTCGAATTCGAATGTTCGCATATCCGTTCAGGCACAACTGTAGTCTATAAGACTGATGCGGAGGCATTGTGCGGTCATTACCCTATGTGATACTGTTCACAATTGGCCACAGCAAAATGTGTCAAAGCGTTTTTTGCTATTATACAGAGTGTCTCAAAAAATGTATACACTGTTTGAAAGGTGATAACTTTGTTCGTAGTAAAGGTACTGAAGAAGTTTAAAATTCATATGAAAGCATAAGAAAATGGAAATTTTCTGACATATGATAGGCATGGAATGCGCCATGCACTCTTCTGAAATTTTCCATTTTACACTCGATTGATTGTGTTTCGCTTGAATACATGTTATAATTTCTTCGCAAAGTGGCCGTTTTGATTGATTTGTGCTTATTTTAAAGTTCAAATCTTAATTGCACATTATAGCTTGCAAAAAATGGAGAGTATTCTAAAAAAAAAGGTACTATGTGAAGGGTTGTGACAATGGTGCCAGTAAAGCATTTCGAGATATTTTGGACTCACAAGAAAACGCAGGGCAACGGGATTACTGCGGCGTGCAAATAGTCAAGATTGCGCCATGCTCCTGCCCGAAACCTTGCATTCGAGACTCGATTGATTCTGCATGGGCTGAATGCTGGTTGTTGTTTTGTTACAATCTTTTTGCTACTTGGTCACATTAACCTGTGCTGTGCTTCTTTTAACGTTTTGAACTTGACAACCCTATGAAAGACACGTTGCAGGCGAGTTTATTATTTGCACGATTTAAATGTGAGCAGGAGCCGCATTTTACAAGACGCATTCTGTGGACGAATGAAGTAACATTTAAGCTGAATGTAGACGTTAATTGGCATAACTGCAGCTACTGGACGACGAAAAACGTTAAAAGAAGTACAGCACAGGTTAACGTGTTCAAGTAGCAACAAGATTGTAACAAGCATGCAGCCCATGCAGAATCGGTCGAGTCTGGAATGCAAGGTTTCAGGCAGGAACGTGGCGCAATCTTGACCGTTTGCACGTCACAGCAATCTCTTCGCCATACGCTTTTATGTGAATCTCAAATATCTCCAAATGCTTTACTAGCAGCAATGTTACAACCCTACAGATAGCACCTTTATTTTTTAGAATACCCTCCATTTCTCACAAGCTGTAATGTGTAATTAAGTTTTAACCTCTAAAATAAGCAAAAATAAATCAAAACGGCCACTTTGTGGAAAAATTATAACATGTTTGAAGCGAAACACAATCAATCGAGTGCAAAATGGAAAATTTCAGACGAGTGCATGGCGCATTCCATGCCTCTCATATGTCACGAAATTTCTATTTTCTTAAACTTTGTTCATAGTAAAGGTACAGCAGCTTATCTGCTGCTGTACCTTTACTATGTGTATACATCTCTATGAGTATACATTTTGTACAGTGTATACATTCTTTGGTCGGCATTTTTCAGAAGGTTTAAAAGTCAGGCTATTGGCAGGCAGGCTTTTAAACTATACTCTTGGATCTTATTGGTTGATCCTAAAAGCCAGGTTTTTTTACACCACTGAAAACTCTAACACGATAGAAACTGCACTCCGGAATTACAAAACCATTCGAGCAAGACATATTCCTCGTTGCACCGCTGCAGCACTTAGCTGATGGGGCGTTTAGCCGGTTTAAATCGAGCAGTAAAGCTCATGCCCTTATTAAAAATTTTATACTAAGTTTCTTTGAGTGTATTCTGTTTTGCTGCATGATGTGGTCGGGATTCTTGGTCGGTTTCAGGCTTCAGAATATGCAGGGCAGTTATATGATGCTATGTATGCGTATGGAAGGTCGCTCAACGCAACTCTTACAGCCAACTCTAGCTCTCTTGGTGACGGCCTTGCACTTCTGAACCACATCGCCATGAAGTTTGATGGTTAGTAAAGTCCATTCGTTATCTCCAAAATACTCAACCGAGGGTTTTGCGGGCGGTCAGATCTAAACCACAGTAGGAACAGAACACGCGACACTATGCAAAACGATTTTTTAGAAACGTTCTCCACCTTGATGCCCCAGGAAGTTCCATTTTTCTCTCTTAGCCTCGTAGCTCTTTAAAAGCAATTTACTTTCCTGTCACAATGGGCTTGCGCTGATATCTTCTTTTCAGGCACATACTCCAGTCAAAAAAGTGAACTCCTTTTTCTTCACAGATTCTTCCGCTTCTTTATGGGTTTAGCTGTTCTAGCGCCATGATGCCTTTCATCAGGCTAGAAAATCCTACTATATATAAGCGAGAACGGTCGTTTGTCTGTAGGTGGGTGAGTGCGTGTGTTTGTGTGTGGGTTTGTTTGCACAGAAGTGCTGAAGGAGTGTGTTGGGAGGAAGTATAGGGAAGGGGCGGAGGGGGGGGGGGGGGGAAGGGGTTGTAGTTGTCAGCAGTTGTCAACTGTTGTAGTTGTCGACAGGCGTCCATGTTCAGATGACATGTCACCAATGTCGCGCAAAGAACGTTAAGGTTGAGAAGAGGTGTCACCGATATCGCGCAAGGGGTGTTCGGATTCAGACGACGTGTCACTGATGTCGCGCAAAGCAGGCCCGACTTGAGAAGACATGTCACCGACGTCGTTCATCAGGTGCCTGGATTCAGAAGAGGTGTGACCGATGTCGCGAAAGGCCTTCCAGATTCAGACGACGTGTCACCGATGTCGCGCCAGGGTTCCGGATTCTCACAACGTGCTAACGATGTCACGCAAAGCACGTTCAGGTTGAGAACACATGTCAGCGACGTTGTTCAACAGGCGTCCGGGTTCAGAAGAGGTGTCACCGATGTCGCGCGAGGGTTCCGGATTTAGAGGACGTGTTACCAGTGAAGGTGGGACCAGTAATGGGGAACCGGTGAAGGATGGGGTTCCAGTAAGGGGGACCGGTAAAGGGTTAACCAATAAAGGAGGGACCAGTGAAGGTGGGACCAGCAATGGGGGCCGGTGAGGGGGATCCAGTGAAGGGGGACCGGTGAATGAGGGGGAGGGGTCCAGTGAAGGGTGGACCGGTGAAGGAGGGGAGGGGTCCAGTGAAGGGGGGACCGATAGAAGATTAACCAATGAAAGAGGGAACCAGGTGAAGGGGGACCGGTGAGGAAGGTACCAGTAATGGGGACCGGTGAATGGGGGGGGGTTGGGAAGGGGTCCAGTGAAGGGGGACCGGAAAAGGGTTGATGAATAAAAGGGGGACGAGTGAGGGTTGGACCAGTGATGGGGATCGGTGAAGCATAGGATGACCAGCAAAGAGGGGGCCAGTAAGGGGAGGTCCAGTGAAGGTGGGAGCAGTAGTAGGGACCGACGAAGTGGGGGGGACCAGTGAAGGGTGAACCGGAAAAGGGCTGACAATAAAGGGGAACAAGTGATAAGGGGCCAGTTAAGGGTGGTCCAGTGAAGGTGATGGACCTGTTTTGCCCTATTCCGCTATACCATTCTATATAGCAAAACCAGTTTTTTACTGTAATGAATGAGAGAAGGTCCAAAGAGGAGAAGAAGACGCTCGGAGTGTTCTATTCTCCGGGTTTGGGGAGAAGCCCCAACCAGACGTTTGGCGGCCGGCAGGCCGTTGAACGTCTGGTATACTAATAGCGAGCAAACAAGCACTAAGGGAAGCAATACTGCTTTATGTATATCAAGCAGTTGAGCCGAAGTTCTTGACAAATTTTTGAGTACGGGGCATCGACACTATTGTTTTGCTGTTCAAGAACTGCCTACTTATCTTTAACGCTGGACGCTTAATTGCTGCATTAGTTGGGATGAGGCTTCCTTCATATGTTTGCATGTTATTCAGATCTGGAAGCTGTTTAACAAGTGAGTTTAGTCGTTACTGTCGGTGGATTCTCAGGGAAGCTCTTGCTAAAATTTTCAGACCTACCTTCGTTGTGTTTCCCAAATTTCATAGTTCCAAATTTCAAATAGTTCAAACTGTTTTGTACTCTTTCGCAACTGAAAATTTTATAGGTAACTTGCAAACACATTTTCGCACTAGGAAGTGTCAATTTTATTCCGAGTGAAAACTACAATTAGTATTTTGCACCTGGTTCCGCAAATAACTTTCTGGTTGGTGCCGTAACATGCGAAGCAACATTATAGAGGGCGTAGCCATCATTTTGATAGTAGACACTGCAAAGCTAGCCAAATTTGAAGCGACGGCCTGTTCGTGACATTTCGTAAACAAGGCTTAGAAAACGCAGAAATCTCTACTTTCTTCAGAAAATTTGCTTTCTTTAGGTTTTGTATATCATTGAGGTACTAAACTCCACAATGTTTAAATAGCATACCTCCGCTTTAAACAGCTTAACATGCGGTAACCTATATTTCAGTCAATAATTACCCAATTAATAACCTTTGACAAAGGATTGTTTTCTACTGTAATATTTAAGGAATGGCTTCCTCCATAAAATTGGCAAAATTCTATTCAGAAATGGAAGGAGATGGATAGATTTGCTCTTCATCAACATGGGATTTGTTAGATTTCCATTTGCCCCATGCGATTGTCCACCATTTTTGATCATCTGTTGCTTTGTACCGGACGAGCATGGAAGCCGAGCTCTTCCTTATCTATAATAGATCAGAAGCACTTTGACATTTAAAAAGGAACGAGAGGTACAAGTCAGCGTAAAGTAGACTTCTATTGGAACAAACTTCGACGAAAACGTAAGAAATATTTGCTTTAGCCGATGGCTCATTCATGACGAAGATTCCTCAAGAATAAATTAACCAACTTATCAAGAGCTTTTCATATGCAGAGTATGGTCCGTATTCAAGGTGGAAACCATTTTCACCTCATAAGTCTTAAAGACAAGCTTGGGGCTGCGATTCGTCCGGAGCGCGGCCATGACGGCCACGCTCTCAGCCGTGTGCAAAAATCAGCGGGTTATATCAGGCCTACAGACTCGCAAAATGATTTTTTCAGTTTATATGTATACATACTGTGATATCATCTGCAGAAGGAAAAACCTACAGAAGGGCTCAGCAGAAACTGGAATAGGTAGACATACGATATTCATCAATGATTCTCAAAAGGAATTTTCACGTAAAAACAAAATAAAAATGGGTCTGGTCACTCTTCAAATGGATTAGTCTTTGTAACACTTGCGACAAAAATGCGCAGATTTCAAGAAAGTTTTTCGCTAAATGAAAGACTATGAAAGGACAAATGAAAACAAACCGTTCGTTCTCGTTTTCCTCTGTTGCGGCAATCTACTCTTCTAAACAAACATTATGCTTTTAAGATCGAATAAAAACAAAATTTAACTAACCTATCTTCTTAATATAACTTTCTAACTTACCATTAGATACAAGATACACATAGCTTTAGAAGATCAGCAGATTTAAAAAAAAACTACTCTTCCCAGAGTACACCTAGAAATCCATTTTGTAGTAAATTTCAGGGAGGTTCGTTTTCCTCACTCTCTCTACTCTTCTACACAAAATTTGTGTTTTTGAAATCAAAGTGAACGTTTTTCAAATCAAAACCAGCTCTTAATGCTAAGCTACACACTCTCCAAGATGATCATCGATTTGCTCGAGCGGGCGCCGGCAACGTCTCCATTCGTTCCTGTCGCGTGGCAGAGTGGTCCAATGGATCCTCCTCGCTCGAGGGACACGAAGAGTGTCATATCGGTCGCTCAGGGGTTTCACGAAGAAGTCCAGCGCATTGATGGGCGTCCTGGTGTTTCTTGACATCCCGCGGAATCCAGTCGGTGATAGCTCTCGTCCAGTAGGTGTCTGTGAAGCGCATTAGGGGCCGGCCCACCTAATTTTCGACGACTTTGGCGACAGCGTCTCTGATTTTCGAATGTCGGCAAAGCTCGGAACTCCGGAGACCTTTTCTCACTTGCGTGAGTCGTGTCACTCCGAGCATCGTCCTAATGATTCCACGCTGCGCGACGCTGATCGCGTGTTCATCCTGCTTCGTAAAGCCCAGGTGTTTGAGGCGTATGTTAGGGCAGGAAGAACAGTGGAGTCGAATAGGTGGGCACGGAGTCGGACGTTCTTCGTCTTCTTCACGACTTCCTCGGCGTTCTTGAAAGCTCCCCAAGCCGCTCGTTTCCTCCTGCTCAGCTCTGGTGCTAGCTCTTTGGACAGATTGACTTTGCAACCGAGATGCACATAGCTGGAGCATTCGGAGATGCTCGTTCCGTTGAGCGAGAATGGGGCATCAGAAACTTGTCCGTTCCTCGTGAACATCGTCTTCGTAAGATTCAGCTGCAGTCCAACGTTCCCAGATACACGATCGAGGTCGGCCAGCATTCGCCCCGCCTAACTGATGATCGGCCTTATGAGCACGATGTCGTCAGCGAAGCGCAGATGGTGCAGCTGCCGGCCGTCGACCTTCACTCCCATGTCTTCCCATTCTAGTTCGCGCACGATGTTTTCTAGGGTGGCGCTGAGGAGCTTCGGGGATATGGTATCCCTCTGCCGAACCACTCTCTTCACGTCGATACTCTCGCGACACTTCGATGAGCTTCGTAATGGTGTGTATGTGGTCGATCGTGCTGAATCCTTTCCGAAATCCTGCTTGTTCGCATGGCTGTCCTTCGTCCAGCGTTCTACTAATCCTAATCAGGATGACTCGAGTGAACAGCTTGTAGACTACAGACAGCAGGCAGACAGATAGTTACCAATGTCGTGCACGTCTCTCTTCTTGTACAGCAAGAGGGTTCTGCTAGTCTTCCACAGAGATGGAACCTTGCAGTCCGACAGCTAGCGTGAGAAGAACCGCGCCAGGGTGCTGATGAGCGTTGGCCGGAGGTTCTTCAGGTGTTCGGGTCTGATCCTGCCGGGACCGGGTGCTGTACATTTCCTCACTGACGAGATGGCATGTTCCAAGGAAAGGAGAACAGAGTGAACAACGTATCCATCTTGCAGAAGTTGGAATGGGGGCCGGTGGACGTGGCTATCGAAGAGATCGGAGTAGAAGTCGTGGATGACCTTTTCCATGGTCCAACTTGTATAGATGACGGTTCCGTCAGGATGTCGGAGAGCGGTCATCTTGGTAATGAATTTGGAGATGTTCCGGCGGGCATTGCGGATGTTTAAACCTGCCTCTGCAGCTTCAGCCAACACTTCTGCACTTCTCTCCTTAAGATCTTCCTTTATCGCCTCTCTGCATAGCTTCGCAAGCTCGGCTGTCAGCTAGTAGTTGCCTGATGCTCGTGCTGCTCACACAAGGCGGTCGCATTCCTCGTCGATGTTGTCCGTTATATGGTATCTTCCCAAAACCCGGCGAGAGAGGTGTAGAGATCCCAGTTGATGGTCGTTCTGGGATTCCTCTTCTTGAACTTCGCGGCCTTCTCTCCTTGACGCGAAAAGCGGAACCTCGCGCGAAGGAGGCGGTGGTCCGATCCCGTGCAGAACTTGGAGACAACAGAGACGTTGGTCAGGCAATACTTGCGATTGAAGATGATGTGGTCGATCTCGTTGTGGAACTAGCCACCGGGGGATTCCCCGGTCCATCGGGTGGGAGAGAGGCATCTGGAGCTGTGAGTTTCCATGGATGGTCTTGGTCGACATGATGAACTCAAACAGCCTTCACCTTGCTCGTTCCACTCCAAACCGTGGGTTCCGATGTGAAGTTCTTCCGGCGACCTTCGTGGCCCGACCTTGGCGTTGAAGTCGCCGATGATCACCTTGTAGAAGGTGTGGTCTTCTTTATAGAACTTCTCCAGCTCCACGTAGAAGGCTTCGACCTCTTCGTCGTCGTAGTCGGATGTTGGGGCATACGCGACGAACACAGTCAAAGCTGGCACGGAGCCACATCACTTCAGTCGCAGACGTCCGATGCGGCTTGTCAGAGACTCGTACGAATCGATGTTCGTGGCCCAGTGCGTGTTCACGAGGACACCAACGCCGCCTGCTCCCCTGCTGTCGCATGTTCCGAGGACCAGTTCTTCTTCGGAGTCGTAGGCGGCGTGTAGGGGTGGTGTCTTCTTGTCTCGATCGGTTATACCGATGACGTCGTACTTGATCTTCCTGGCTTGCATCATCAGATCCTCGACGGATGCTTCCGGTGCAAATGTGCGGGCGTTGTAAGTACAGATCGTCTCTAGTCCTTCTCAATTTGCGCAGCCTGGTTAGGCCCTGAAATTTTAGCAGCCTCTCCCTACTTGTCCTTCCCATCGCTGCAGATATGTGGGCTCTTTCGGGTCAGGGGAATGAGGCTCTTTAGAGCTGTTGTGTATGACTGCAATACAACACGGGTAGCTAGTCAGCCTCTGTCGTTCGGACGAAGAACTCCGGGCAGCCAGCCAGACCGCCCGAAGGGACGGGGCGAGACTTTTGAGGCGGCCTCGAGTCGCCTTTCGATGCACTCCCAGTCTACCGAGTGCAAGCATTTGGCCGGGCCGACAGAGTTACAATCCGCACAGGCGCGAACACATCCACGCACACTGTGCATGAACATGCCCTTCCTACGCACAGGTAACGCGTAGACCCGACACAGCAGGAGCAAGGAGTCCATCCCCTGCATCCCACCTGCGTCTCTGGGCAGTACACGGTCGCTTTTGGTTCGCGTCTTCGTTCCCCTATCCACCACCCGAGGACGCGCCACGTTGCCCTGCGACAAGCCGCCCGAGATCCCTCTTAACAAGAGGGCCCGAGGGCTCTATCGAGGAAGATCCGTGGTAAAGTAATTTATTGTTACAAAACATTGGTACAACTTTTTCTTTATTCTTTACTTTAGCTGTCCGAATGAATGTAATAATTGTAGAGAAGTTTTATTTCTTGAAAAAATTAATTTTTATTTTAAAGAACAAAAAGACAGCAATAGTTGGAGCAGTAGAAGACGAGATTGCTCCATGTTCTGGAATAATTCGTCGCGATTTTGACTTGAGTGATAAATGCTAATGCTGCTTACATGAGGCATCAAAGAAAAGATTTTGTGTTCTTGACAATTGACCTTGTTTAGTTGTTGCAGGCGTGAAGCTTCATGCAAAAAGAAATCTTGTTAATTGACTGATTGGCAAGGTAAGGCGCAATTTTTCCTTCTGACACTAAAAAAATGGCCGCCTTGCTGCTTCTTGAAACAAATACTAAAAAATTATTTTTCCTAAAAATGATAATTTTATAAAATTTCAAACGATGTCTTCACTTATTGGGTAGGTGAATTTAAACAACGGTTTTTGTCCTAGTATACTTAACCATGTTTAGAATAGGGTACTATTTGATTTGAAGTTCTATTTTACGTGAAAATGGTATACCTATATACTGAATGCTATCCCTAGCACATTATCAGGGAAGACATGTAAAAAAAGTTTTTGTTCCAACTAAAAAAAGAACTGGGATATTGTGCTGGGATATTTTAATTTAAATGTGACAGTTCAAATCATCTATCATTTTTGGAGTTCGCACCCGACACTATTTTTGGACTAAACTAATAAATAAGGTGGTTCTCAGATGTTAAGGTAGGATCGAAGTTGACTCCAGAGGCGGAGGATAAACGTCGAACTATTCCAAAAGATCGGTCAGTGCCGTTTTATTGCTACACTGAAGTATCACACTGCCATTGGGTATGGATGGCATCGAGGTGCGAACCCAGTAAGGGTCACTGGTGATCCCGCCGCCGAGCGCTGGGCTCAGATCGAGTTTGGCACCCTTCAAAGTGATCATGTCGGACAAAGCCAGTGTTATACATTTCTAGTTTTTAAAACCCGATTGAGGATGCTATCGCATGAAAAAGGTGGACATGCCTGCTTTATTATAACAAAGTTGCTACAGCCCATTTAACTTGAAGAAAATCGCTTGCTACAAATGAAAAGTGACGAACATGGATTTGAGATTTTTTCGCTTGATATCCACAGCAATTGTACCAAGTTTAGAACCATTACAGTATATAGAATGCCTTTCTGTTCAGTTCCTCTCAATCAGCGGCTCTTAAAGGTCATTAGTGATTTGGCTATGTGCGAACATCCTGTAATCGTGTTGGGTGATTTCAATTATCCTGAAATAGATTGGAACTTACTCTGCAAAACTCTCTCCCCAGAATCGTCCGCATTCGTGGAAATGTAGAACAACCATGATTTTAGGTAGTATGTCGCTGCACCAACGAGAGGAAACGTAATTTTAGACCTACTGCTGTCTAACGATGATACAATATTAAAAATGTGCATGTTAAGTCATTAGTAGGGAGCAGCGACAATAGTTTTGCCTTTGAACTTTCGTTCCAAACTACCGAACCGTTGTTCTTGTATCGAAGACACTACTCAGGATGTGATTGTAACAGTGTTTGCGATTATCCCTCAGCAGTTGCTTGGACGGAGTCACTGGAATCCGCAAAAAGCATAAATGAAAAATATGAAATGCTTTTGGCAATTATACGTCATGCTGTCGTTCTTTTTGGGCCTTTAAATCGTATTTGGGCTACAAGGTCGTCCCTTCCACGATATCTGCAAAACATGGTGGATCACAGAAGCTGTTTGTTTAGATTAGCTATCGTATCGAACTCAGAAGAGGATTGGAAAAAATCCCGTAGGTATTCAAAAAGACTTCACATTTCTCTAGAAAAGTTTAACAGAAATATTGAAAAAAGGTAATTAGCACTGGAAGCCAACAAATTTTTTTCAAGTACTCGAATAAAAAGCTAAGGCCTTCTGTGGAGATTCCCTCTTTAGAATTGGATAACCAAGTTGCTGTTTCAGGTGTTGACAGAGCTAATTTATTAGCAAACAAGTTCTGTGAGTTTTTCGTTGTTGATGACGGTGATCCTCCTTCCTTCTCTGTTGATTTTCCAATGCTTTCCTTTCCAAATTTCGACGGGACCACTTTATATGACTATTTAAAGAACTCACCTTCCTCCCTATCTCTTATTCCTGACCTTATTCCTACTAATTTTGTGAAGAACGTAGCTCATGATATTGCGGGGTTGTTAGCATATATTTTTAACCAGTCGCTATTTTTCCACAAAGATGGAAGCATTCATTTGTTACTTCCCTCTTGAAAAAAGAACCTGCGAATTTGGTGGTCAACAATAGACCAGTCAGTATTACATCATTTTTTTGTAGAATTTTTGAAAGGGTTTTGAAAGCCCACATAATGACTCATCTGGAAAAGAACTCAATCATACTGCAAAATCAATATGGGTTTGTTAATGGAAGATCGACCGTGACAAACCTTCTGGAAAGCCTTAATGACTGGAGTGATTATCTAGATGAGAAAAAGTCCTGTCACGTTTATCTTGATTTTGCAAAAGTGTTCGATAGACTGAGTCATTCCAAGCTTCTGCTGATAATTTCTCAATTTGGATTTCATTCGGTCATTGTTCTCTTGTTGAAAGAATTTTTATCAGAAAGAACTTTTCAAGTGAGAATAGGTTCGAGTTTTTCGTCAGTCAAATCTGCTTTTAGTGGTGTCCCTCAAGGAGGTGTACTGTCGCCTATTTTGTTCACTCTCTAGTCTGCCGATTTACCTCCTGTTTTAGAGGAGTTGGAGTAATTTGCAAGCAACTTGCTGATGATCTAAAAAATATATCGTATGCTAGAAGGCGACAACGACAGGGCAAAAGTTCAGTCGCCTTTAGATAAGGTCTATGATTGGTCTAAAACTTGGAGTTTGCCATTGGCTTCTGAAAAACTGTGCATATGAGGATAGGTGGTTCTCACTTACAAGGAGATTATTATCTGGGAGAATGCCTTTCGAAGCAAGTATGTTTTGTAAAGAATCTTGGTTTTCGGTATGATAACAAGCTTGACTTTACAGAGCATCACAAAGAGCTGTGCAGAAAGGCCTCGGTTCACACCTTTAAAGGCCTTTCTACATGCGAAGAAAAGGTGCTAATTAAGGCGTATACTACATATGTGAGGCCGATTGTAGAAAATGGAACTCCGGTGTTCTCGCCCCATAGAAAGAAAGACATTCTTCTCTTGGAAAAAAATTCAAGATAACTTCACCCAAAAGACCTCCACACGATTGGGTAAGTGGACCTATTCCAGAGTTCCTCCTAGTAATACCAGGAATGCTGTGTTCAGTCTACATACACTTGAATCTCTAAGGAAATTTCACGATGTTTGCATGGTGTTCAAAATAATATCTGGCATCCTCAAAGTCGATCCCACCGAATTTTTCAATGTTTTTGAATCCAGAACTAGGGGCGGCTCGGTGAAAATTATTATCGAGTTCCTAGGTCAAATATTCGGCTGCACATGTTTACATGTAGGGCCGGGTCCAAATACATATCTCTCAAACACGAAGTTGTACCAATTCCTCCGTGTCTCTCGGCCTATAGGAGGATAGCAGGAAAGCGGCTTTTACGTTTTGGAGTAACCCGTTGATAATTTGATTGTTCTTGCTTGTTTTTGGCTTTATTGTGTTAATGTTTATATCGAGTTTGTTTTATCTGACGTGTGCCTTATGCTGCGTTACAAATAGAAATAGAAATAGAAATAGAAAAACTTATGGATAAACAAATGCACTAGTTCCTTAGCTTTGAGAGTTTGTTCGTTACATCTGGAAAGAGGTTTCGTCAATTCAACAACATCAACTTCCCTATGGAAAATAGCACAGAGTGATCTTATGGCAGCCTGAAATGTCCTGTCCGGATAGCAAGCTCTGGTTCAGTTCGTGGGAAAAACGATTAAATACTGACTATTTCAAATCTGGTCACAGTTATGGTTTTGGAGAGCTCTCGATGTAGTGAAGAAGAACATCTAAGTAAATCCCCGCATAGAGATGAGCAGGTGAAGGAAAAATCCAATCTCTACAGATAGCAAGTTGCG
Organism: Heligmosomoides polygyrus bakeri; assembly: GCA_947359475.1. Lineage (NCBI taxonomy): Eukaryota > Metazoa > Nematoda > Chromadorea > Rhabditida > Heligmosomidae > Heligmosomoides > Heligmosomoides polygyrus. Next base: position 57,905,377 of record OX375868.1, read on the forward strand.
GTGCGAAACTTGGAAAAGCCCAACCTCTTACCTGCATATACGACGAGAGTAGCTTGAATATTATCCTACTATATATAATCGACTAATGTCACATGTCCATCACGGGGAGGAGGACTGAAGCCAAGAGATGCCTACGACCGTGCGGCGTATGCCAGCCGGGCTCTCTTTGAGCTTAACCATGGGAAATTGCTAGCGAACTATATCCTTGTCGTCAAAGTTTGTGATATTTTGAGCAGGCAGGGATGGGGATCAAGTGCGCAGGGCCGGCAATGAGGATGCGTGCCGCAGACATCGCCCAACGTGTGCTTGGGTTCAGAACACGTGCTGAAGGCGTCGTTCAATGTGCGCAGGGATTGAGAAGGCGTGCCGCAGACGACCAACTTGCGTAGGAATTTCGTGTAAGGGAGACCAGTAGGAGGGGAGCTGTGAAGAGGGATCAGCAAAGGAGGACCACTAGAGGGAGAATAAAGGGGAGTCAGTATTTCCCTCAATATTGTACAATGTGCGTTGGGTTTCTGAAGACGGACTACAGAAGTCGCGCCACGTGTGCCGGGGTGCAGAAGTGTCATAGACGTCGCGGCAACGTGATTCGGAAAGTCACATGTGAGTGCTTGACTAACTATTACTCTCGCCATCACATAGGAAAGCAAGTATTAGCGGGAAGAGGGGGGGGGGGGTGGGAAGAAGTAGAAAGGGTGACTATGAGATTCGAGAGAGTAATATTGCCATCGGACAGTAAACGTTGTCGACCTGTCGACCAATACCGATCAATTGTAATCATTTTTCTGCAGATTAAGCACTTCGGATTGGGACTCACATGATTTGTTTCTGCCACCTAGAGAACGGGTGCTTCGGAGAATAAATCGCGTGCATGCGATAGAGGGTGGGCGTGCTTCATATGAGCAGTAAAGATTCTGCTCTACCATATCCCGATGCATTAATTTATATGGTAAAACCGGTTTTTGCCTAATGAAAGTAAGAAGCCCTAAAGCAGAATGGAGGAAGATTGGGGTTGTTCTATTCTCGGGGTTTGGGGGCGAAGCCCCCAACCAGACCGCTAGGCCGCTGAACGTCTGGTGGTCTATATTCGGGAAACGACATGTGCAAAAAATGTGCTTTGAGAAAAATGGCTGACAACGCACCTATATAAGCTTATGGAATAAGCTGCATTTCTCTTCTCATGACAAATTAATTAGTTCCTCGCTAATAACTAGAAATTGAAGGTTAAACTTCGAAGAATCCGTGTTGAGGTTACGAACAGCAGACACTTCAAACTCGGTAAACTTCGAGGTGTCTACTATCAGAATGATGTCCAAGCTCTGCGAAACAGAGATCTGATGATGAAAGTTTGTTATGAGATACTCTAACTCTTTAGCTCTATAAAGGTGGACCAGCTGCGGTCGTGGAGGGGTCGTGAATCAATTATCAGACATATGAGAGGACGAGCTTCACAACTAGGTCAAACGTATCCAATTCCACTGTTCATGCAGGCACCTGGTTTCTGGAGGGAGATGAATCTAATGGTGCAATTTAATTTTCATATAATTGAATTTGAACGAATTTATGGCAATGCGACGGTTTACGACGGAGAAATCTCTCGAAAAGCGTCGACTGTTCACGAATTAGGAACGGTATTGTACTTCTCAATCTAATCGAGAGATGTCATGCTCACCATTTTTTTTGTACAGAGAGTCGCTGTACTGATGCAATGTGGTCCGTGCAAATCCCGGTCTACGGAAAAAATGCCCGAATCTCACGGCGCGCGTTGCGTGCGGAGAAAATGCCCGCGACCAGGGGAGAAACTGCCCGCAACCAGGGCAGAAAGTGTCCGGATTGACGAGGGGAACCTATGGCACGCCAGCATGTACTGAATAGAAAAATCGCCGTAATAAAGAAAACACTTTTGGGTGCTAAACACCACTTAGGAAACTGACCAGGGAATGCCGTCAGCTTCCCACGGAACTTCGGGTTGAGATCTATATCACGTGAAAGAGCTCGAGGCGCTGATCACAGATATGTAGACCAAATTTGCTAAATGGATCTCTTAAGCGAGTTATGGCCGGCGGAAGCCGCCATGTCTTCCATGTGTTAGGCGCGCTCAATCAGCATTGGGCGCAGTATTGCGCGGTAATCAGCGGTTTGGCTATCAGTGCCGTCAACAGCAGCGGTGGCGCAGAGGTAGAGCGCTCGCAGCAAAGGATTGGGTTCATTGGTTCGGTTCCCGCCGCTGTCGGGTTTTTTGCATTTTGTGGTCTATCTCCGACGAGGACCTATAATCTCATTTTTAGCACATTTTTGAGCGAACGGCTAGTGGCGACTTGCATTTACGTCTATTTGAAGACGGAAACGTGTTTCAGGTTGAATGTTTTATTCATGACGTGAGGCAAGTCAGAAATTCAAATCAAAACAAAACAAAATAAAAATAAAATCAAAAATCAACAAAACTTAATAAACATAATAAATAAAAAGTAAAGGCACTAGTTAAAAGTTCCGACTCCACGACCCGACTTCGGTCGAATAAAAAATTTTCGCTGAAACTTCGTCTAGGGGGGTTATTTGGGGTGCTGAGCACGAATCTGACATCCGTTTTTCACGATTCGGTCGGAGACCACCCATACCTTCAACAAGGGTGGTCCAGGCAGAGTCACCGATTTCGCTGAAACTTCGTCTAGGGGGGTTATTTGGGGTGCTGAGCACGAATCTGACATCCGTTTTTCACGATTCGGTCGGAGACCACCCATACCTTCAGCAAGGGTGGTCCAGGCAGAGTCACCGATTTCGCTGAAACTTCGTCTAGGGGGTTATTTGGGGTGCTGAGCACGAATCTGACATCCGTTTTTCACGATTCGGTCGGAGACCACCCATACCTTCAACAAGGGTGGTCCAGGCAGAGTCACCGATTTCGCTGAAACTTCGTCTAGGGGGGTTATTTGGGGTGCTGAGCACGAATCTGACATCCGTTTTTCACGATTCGGTCGGAGACCACCCATACCTTCAGCAAGGTGGTCCAGGCAGAGTCACCGATTT
>OX375868.1:57908603-58150834 GCA_947359475.1 Heligmosomoides polygyrus bakeri
GACTACCTATACCTTTAACTAGGGTGGTCCAGGCAGAGTCATTGATTTCGCTGGGCACTAGTTAAAAGTTCCGATTCCACCGACACGATTTTGGCCGAACGGTTGTAGCAACGGTATGGGTGGCCTCCCACCGCATCGTGAAAAACGGATGTCAGATTCGTGATCAACACCCCAAATAACCCCCCTAGACGAAGTTTCAGCGAAAATTTTCTTATTCGACCGAAGTCGTGTCGGTGGAGTCGGAACTTTTAACTAGTGCCTTTACTTTTTATTTACTATGTTTATTAAGTTTTGTTGATTTTTGATTTTATTTTTATTTTGTTTTGTTTTGATTTGAATTTCTGACTTGCTTCACGTCATGAATAAAACATTCAACCTGAAACACGTTTCCGTCTTCAAATAGACGTAAATGCAAGTCGCCACTAGCCGTTCGCTCAAAAATGTGCTAAAAATGAGATTATAGGTCCTCGTCGGAGATAGACCACAAAATGCAAAAAACCCGACAGCGGCGGGAACCGAACCAATGAACCCAATCCTTTGGAGCGAGCATTCTACCACTGCGCCACCTCTGCTGCTGGCGGCGCTGATAGCCAAACCGCTGATTACCGCGCAATACTGCGCCCAATGCTGATTGAGCGCGCCTAACACATGGAAGACATGGCGGCTTCCGCCGGCCATAACTCGCTTAAGAGATCCATTTAGCAAATTTGGTCTACATATCTGTGATCAGCGTCTCGAGCTCTTTCACGTGATATAGATCTCAATCCGAAGTTCCATGGGAAGCTGACGGCATTCCCTGGTGAGAAAAAGTTTGAAACTGTGGAAAAAATAGTACATTAGGGAAGCCTTAACCGGACGTATCGTTATTATTATATAATGATCTATTTCCGCAACGTTTCATTCGTATCAAAGCTCTGATAAGAAGTTAATCGCAAAATTCATGTTCGGAAAACACTCAATATTTCGAGAAGGTGGCTTGAAAGATTTTTGGCGAGGTGCTACACCGTAGGTTCTGGTCATTTTAATAACGTTTTTGGTAAAACCTATGTTGCAACTAACCACTCAGATGTTTAAATCCTTTATTCAAATATGTGGAAGTATCAGAAAAACAGCAAGAAACCGAATCAAAATAAAAATCCTACACTGAGAATAACTTTAATAAAACAGAACACAACAAGTATTTACGATACCAACGGTGTATCAGATGAAAATCACTTAAAAAGCAATGAATGTTGAAATGCCTAAAAACGAAGGCTTCATCAGAAATACATCAGTAAAACCTAAAAACCAATTTGTGAATAAATTCCCAAACAAGTTCTAGCATTTTTTCATTTACTACTTCTCATGAGTTTGAAGTCCATATACCTTACTGTTCACTCCATGTGGCGTTCATGAGGCTCAAAGACAAACTCAAAAATTCAGGGGCTAACAGTTCCGCAGCTCACTGCTTCGAAAAGAAATTCTAAGTTACCAGGTTCCGTTTATGTGCTTGTTTTCTAGTTTTACATGCTATAAATTGAAAAAAAACGCTTCTTTCGCTCCTTTCAGCGTTTTCAAGTGTTCTTTTCACATAAAACACCGTTGGTACTGATTATCCGTTGAGCATAAGTGTTATAACGAGAATCTTTCCTCGTATTCTCAAAAGCCTCTCTATCACGGTAAGGCCATTAAGTCTGCTACGGGATCCAAATAACGCTTATACACTTTAGAAGTTACATCAGCGGCTGGAATTGCCGCGAATCTTTCGATTTCTTCATGGACACGGCGTTGCCTTCCGTTCTGATGTAGCGATCGGGTGCACTTCCGTCCTCGATTGCGGTAAAATGCTCTTAGCCATGGTCAGTTCAGTTACTCAAAATGTTAGTTCTCTCAATGTGAGATCACGCTGGAGTTGTGGAGTATTGCTTTCACTGCGGAGCGTGCAGGGTATTTGCTTAAATCGTCATCACTCTAAAAACACATCCTCAAGGCTCGAGGAATTTCAGATCTATCGTTCCATTTATTTTTAATCTCAGAGCCGGTGTGACACATTTTTCCATAAATTCTACTTCCAAGGTATGCAGTATGTTCATCTTTGAAGAGAACGAATTCTTCTCCATCAGTGGAGCAGACGGCCACAAATGGATTTACATCTCCTAAGAGCGTAGGGTTCAGCCTATCCAAACGGGTTCCGTTCCAAAGATGCCGTCTTCGCAAATTATCATGCCCTCGTCCCGTGCCAACTGACATGACGTTAGCCAGGCCTCTTCTTTCAGCATCACCAAAATGTGCTAAAAACACACCGATATTTTAATGAATTCTTTTTATTTTTAGTCTCTCACAGTATTTTTGTTTTCCAATGGCGTGCGCTAATTCCATCTGAGCAGAGGTGGGTGTAGACGTGGGAGTATCGCGCCCTTGAAGGCATTTCTTAACTATCTCGCGCTTCATAGAAACTTTGGCGGGGCTCCTAGGCTCGCAGTAGTGACCGAAAAGAGGGTCCGTTATGAAGTAAGCATTTTTTTACCGGAAAAGCATGTTTATTCATTTTTCGTCATTTTGTAAAAAGAATACGAAAGAATCCTCTTACCTTTACGGTGGCAGGTGCTCCATATCTTGCAGGATCAGAAATTTTCATAGATCGGCAGCCTCTGCATACATAAACGGAGGCGTCGTTATTGTTTTCCTCTTCAAGGTGTATTCGTAGCGCTGTCTTCGATCATCAGGAAGTTCAAATATAGCAATTGCCGTACAACCTTTTTGCGAAGTGCTCGCTGGTGTGGGTTCGTATGACATATCGTGAACTCTATGTGACCCAAATTACCGCTTTGCTCCTTTTGCAGATACCTGATGAGATATTCCAACGGCTCCAGTTGCCACACCCTCGAAATCATGAAGATGCTGCCACAGTTTCAGTTGCCACGCCCACGATTTCTCACGCCCTTTCTTCGACGGCATGAGGAGAAAACCTATCCCTGTCCACGTGATTAGCATGTGTTTAGTTGTAGTGGTTCTTGTAGTGGACCCTATTGAAAGCCGTTCAGTGGCTGCAGATATTTTCTCCCCTGGCTGTGGGCATTTTCTCTCCTGGCTGCGGGAATTTTCTCCCCTGGTCGCGATCATTTTCTCCTCTAGTTGCGGGCACTTTCTCAAACTGAAACAGACGCGGCGCGGTTCGGGCATTTTCTCTCGTAATCGCAAATCCTGTCTATATATATGAAATACTCGAATAATGTTGGAGGACGAAAAATGTGTTCCTCACGCTAAGTAACGGATATGAGTAAGGACGGTTATGTCAAGAAATGCGATAAAAGCGCCCAGCAGTTTTGCGTACTTAACTATGCCTATAGGTGTATGCATTTGGATTCATTTTCAGAAGGTTGTATTCTGTTCTAGCGGAAGATATATATACTCAATAATAACGCGCTAAGCGATGAGTCATACTATCGATCGGCGCCGCCGCAGAAATTACAAAATAGGGGGGGGGGTGAAATTCGGGGGGAAAATAGGGGCGAAATGGGAAAAATTACGACACGAAAATAGCGAAAATACCCAGACGTCGATTTTTTGTGGATGTCGTCCAGGCGGTACCAAACTTTAGCCCTGGGAGTAGCCGAGGTCGTTCAACACAAATTTGAAGTTCGTTATTGCAGTGTCGATCACCGGCAACCAATACTGATCAAATTACGTGGCGTGAAAATATCCAGACGTCTTCTACGTGCCAGGGGATTCGGAAGACGTGCGGAATACGTCGCATAAGGTGCCTGGGACTCAGAAGACTTGCCAAAGACGTCGCTCAACGTGTTTGGGGATCAGGTAGACGTGCCAAAGACGTCGTCCAACGTGTCTACGTATATATATATAACGTATATATATAGATATACATATATATATATATATATATAAGGTTGTCCAATAAGTCCCCGCCGTTTTCCAACGATTCATTGCGGATTTCGCCGGCGGTCTCTTGCATAGCGCTATACAGCTTCCGGGGTTCTAGTGCTGCTAAGACTGCCAGAGAGACAGTGCTTCATGTTTACATACAAACACCATTTTTCAACCCCCGCCGGCCTGCTTGCCCGTTATAATTTGTCACATGGACATATTGAACGATTTTTGCACAGAACTATAACTGGTGTTGAAAAACGGATTTCGTACGTCAGCATGAAGCACCGTCCCTCTGTGTCATATAAAACTAAGCAATTAAGAAAACTGAACAAGGCGAATGTGTTGTTGGTGAAGATGATTCTTCTCTTTTTGGAATTTTATTGATATTCGAAGAAGTCAGCATGAACCAACAAACGCGACAGAACAAGAACAAGACTTTTTCTTCTTCTTTTAGAACAAGACATTCTCTTACCAACGACGTATAACACCAAGCAAAAAAGTCCTATCATAGAGCAGGAGCTGTTGGTAAAAATACATCTTCTCCTTTGGACGTCTCAATTTGATGGCCTACACATCAATAAGGGACAAATGAGCAAATAGCCCAACACCAGATGCGATGAAAAGCTGCGCAAAAATTTTAAACCTAAGCGGAGAGAAGTCTCTGTCGGCGATGGCCACCTTTCACTTTTTCAGTTTCCATTTTACCGACCTAAAAATTGACAAAATTAAGGATGAAAAAGAAATGCAGTACATGCTCTGTTAGAGCAAATCATTCTCTTTCGAAAGCTTGATAGCGCGACGGCGTATAACCGACAGTTCAGTAAGGTATATATACACAACATTCAACCAGCGGACTAGCCTCCTCTCTCCTGATTGCAACCGCGAGACGAGCGTTCTTCCCCTCGTCCCCCTGGCCCGCCCACCCCCCAACTACCTTGCCTTCTCGGGAGTCCGGTGGCTGCCTTACGAGGTATTGGAGACGCAGTCATTTGCAGCGCCTCTCTTTGAAGGCGGGAGGAAGAACGCCACTTCGAAATTGCGACCCAAAAGTCCCCCTCAACGAGTCTAGGCGAATAACCTACAGTTCAGTAAAGTGGCTGCAATTTTGACCGCTTGAGACATCGAAGATAAAATCATCCAGAACCTTGCCATCAGCATGCGCAACAAGGTATATGGAGTTATAAGAAATAATGGTAGTCTGGTCGACATTCCAGTTCAATAAAAATCTGCTTTTAATTAGTGGAAACATATTTTTGAAATGCCCAAACCCCTTTTTTCAAGGTTCTCGTGTTAGAAGAACAATCTTTCTAAAAGTAGTGCCTGCCTATTTTCGATTGCGAGGAATCTAGTGGAACTAGTGCGGGCCTTCAGAAATGAACAAGAAACAAGGTACTGCAAATTACGAGGTGGATACATACTCATGAAACGCACTGTAGTTGGCTTCTGGCCAAAATGCCATGGTGTTCTTCACGCAGCAGGTTGTTATTTTTGAGGTAGCTGTTCTTGTACGCAGAATGTCCACCATCACCTTGTTCATAGAAGTCATTAGGCGAACGATTCTGCAATTGGTTGCACCGCTTTTGAGCTTTTAGGCCTTTTTCGTTTTTTCGAGCATAGGCCGTACATTCCAACTTTCTACAGTTTTGGTACCTCTCCACTGAGCAACAGTTCGCTGAGTAGGAGGGTTAGCGGAGAAGTCAGCCCAAGTGCTTCTTTCTTGAAAAAGTATAAGATATATTGACTTCTAAAGTGGAAATTCTATTAAGTAGATTGCGCAACACTTGCACATTGGCGCGTAATATCTATTCAGTTCAGATCATTATCAGTCATCGAAGGATATTCAGCCCTCTCATAGCATGATTGTTCATGGACCGGTTTAAAAAATCAGCAAATATCCTATACTTATTGTCGTTATCTCTTGCATAAGTTCCATCTGAATAATATTAGAGCAATAAAAGGTAGAAAATAAAAACAAAATAAAAAACTACAAGTGCTTTGGTGGATGATAACGATGCTTGTAGACGATGACAAAATAGGGTTCTCTTTCCACAGTGATGTTTTCCTTTCGCTTCAGAGGCACATGAAAAAGAATAAACTACTGATCTCGTATGCTTTTTAAGGTATGTCTGGTGTCGTTGAAATAGGTAAAAGCGGGACGAGGTACAGTTCGTTCTACATGAATGCGTTAACGAAGAATGGAGACAGCGAGGCCGTTTCCGTCGTTTTTGTTAAAGGTGATAATACGGTAAGCCTATTCCTCATCGTTTTCCCTTCTCTGTTTCTCGTTGACACCAATGCAGCATTTGTGAATATAAAGAAATAATTACAGATACCGCTAACCAATCCCTTACTAATTCCTTTTTGGAGACCTCTATCCATTCTACTTCAGCGCGATATTCTGGGGACAATCTGACTCTTTTAACATTTTCGAGACTCGATTGTAAGCGTCAAACGCTTGGTGATCGGCTCATGAAGATCGGATCGCTAATGAGCGACTCTATCAGTCCTTCTTTGCGTATGCTCCACAGACTGATTGCTCCGTTCAAGCCAACGATGCGTTTTGGTGCCTTCTTGATGAGAAGACAGCAGAAGTACCGTCGAGAGACACCATCATTGCGTCTGGTGACCCACGTGGGGGCTACGTATTTTGGGTGCAGCTGTCATGCTGGAATCGGCTATAGGCACATTTACACTTCTGCGACAGTGCGGCGCCGCAATGATGAAGGGTACTTATGAAGCATAGGGCTGCGACGACCGCGGCACGGCACTGCGACACCTACCGTAGGGGGATCATGCGGAATCTTACGGCAGCCGCGGCGGTTATCGCAGGCGACACCGCGGCGACGGCCGCTAGCTGGGATGATAGAAATCATACCTGGCGGCGCGGCATGAACGGAGACGTCGGCCCCGATGCCTCGGCTGCATTACGTAACACCCGTTGTTGTGTGCGAATGAGTTCGACTATCAGTCTTGATACTCTTGATTATCACAAGTATGTAAACAGCATGTTCTCATGGTGCGTTTCACTTTTATCCTCCTGCCGATTAAACTTTCGACAACAACTCGTCCAACCGTCAACAACGCCAAAGACATAACACCCGTGTTTCGAAGCTTTTATTACGGAACGGCGTTCATAGGACTACAAGTGCTCCGTCACGCCTATCGGCGTGCCTCGCATTTGCGAGCTTCGCGCGATGTTGAAGTATCACTATGTTTTACTGCTCCTCCTCTACACTGCTCCCCCATTATTGCCCACCCCTTACTGATCTCCTCCTTTTACTGGCGCTGGTCCCACACTACTGATTACCTTACTGGAACTGGTCCCCACCACTGGCATTGGGCCTCTCAATGATTCCCCGTAGCGAAGACGTCTTCGACACGTCTTCTGAATCCCCAGGTACGTGGTTTTCCGCTATTTTCCTTAACTTTCTGTTTTATGTATAGGGCGATCGTCCCTCACTACTAGTCTCCCCTTACTGGAACTGGTCCCCCATTACTGTACTAGTCCCCCTCAAGGATCCCCCTTAGCGATCGGCGTCTTCCGTCCCCCTCAATAACCGTTCTTAGCGGATGACGTCCTCGGCACGTTTTCTAAACCCTCTGGCACGAAAACCTTTACCTTTAAGGTATTTTCCGGTATTTCCCGTCATTTTCGCTTCCCGTAATTCCCCTCGTTTTCCCTCTATTTTCGCCGATCGATAGCTCAAAGCGGATTATTATAAGTCTGACCTTGTTTACACTTAGGGCTGAAGTTTCGGATCGCTTAAACGACTTTCGCGAACAATCGATAATATCGATCATACTGATTGTCTTCTCCTGCTGTAAAGGCCTCCCGTCGATGATCATCCCAGGCACGTTGGACGATGTGTTCGCCACGTCTTCTAAATTCCCAGGCATGTTGGACCATGTATTCGGCACGTTTTCTGGATTCCATGCACTTAGAAGACGCCTGGGTATTTTCCGCCATTTTCGCGTTCCTTAATTTGAGGCCCGTAATTTCCTTCCATTTTATGATTCAGCGTCGACTGGTAGTGTGACTCATCCCTCAGCAGCTTATTATATAGTACGACCCCATTGGGGGGGGGTGGGGACAGCACCCTCTATCTAAATCTATGTTAAGGTCATTCATTTGTTCGCTTCTGTTAATCTCTCAGGTTTACCTTTGAGTTGAAGTTTTTTAATAGCGTACTGTTATGCATTAATCGACAAATATCGGGATGGTCGGCCAGCGATATTAGTATGAAGCTTATGTTGAAGGCCTTGAAGGCCTGTAGAAACGCCCCTCATTCTGGAAAGCTTTCGTTTTAAGCGGTTCCATGCTACTATCAGTAGCTGGCTCATCCGATATCATGCTGTTGCTAACAGGGCATAGCAACGAGGATACTGTAGATGTTTCGTTCGATATCATGGCTGTTGCTAACAGGGCATAGCAACGAGGATACTGTAGATGTTTCGTTCGTAAAATCGCTGATGGTGTAGTGGGCTACTATCCTGCAAGAAATCAGAGTGTGCTGATTCCAGCACGCTGGGGGACGGTCAGGAGGTATAAGATTTGGCCACGTCCCTCGCCGGGAGGCATGCTATCTTCCTCTCATCCCCCTTGCTCACCAACTCCAACCCCCTATGCTTCACCGAGAGTCTAACGGCTGCACAATGAAACCTTTGAGATACAAACCAAAAATACCCGCTCGGCAGAACAGAGGTTGCACCCCATGACGCGCTGCCTGTCGAGCCCGCCTAGTGCAAGTACTCAGAACACTTCAAATATGGAAAAAAGTGCTTCTCCATCGTATAAACTGCATTTCTAAAGGCCCATGCACACTTCTGCGACAGCACGGCGCGGCCATGATGAAGCATAGGGCCACGACAGCCGCGGCGCGACACTGCGACACCTGCCGCAGGGAGGGAGCATGCACACTCTTGCGGCTGTCGCGGCGCCTATCGCAGGCGACGCCGCGCTGAGTGCCGCAGGCTGGAATGGTTCAAACTATTCCTAGCAGCGCGGCATCCACGGGGACGTCGAGAACGGTGCTCTAACGCGACCGCCGGATTTCGCGGAGGTAGCCGTCGCCCCACTTGTCGCGCCGCGGTGTCGCAGAAGTGTGCATGGGCCTTAATAGATTCTGCGGCCAGGCGCGCGGCAAATGGGGCGAGAGCGACTTCCGCAACATTAGGCGGTCGCGGTGCGGTCACGTTAACCCTGAGCACCTCAAATGAAGTTAAATACTCATTTGTAATAAACCACTTCAGAAAACGACTTTACGCATCCATCTATTATACAATTCATCGACATCCCACCTGCACGCGCTCCTTCTTGTTTAGGTCCACTTGTCTTTATATTTCCATATCTATTTCGCGCCATTTTTTCTCTACCTTTGAAATTTCAACGTAGTGCGTTTCCGTCTTTTTCTTTAATCTCGGCTCCTGCGACGAAGGCTTTCTAATAGGGCACAGTAAAGACAATGTGTTCCCAGTTGAAGCACATACTGCTGGAATTCATGCCTGCCCTACTGAGATCAGACCGGCATACATGAGCCGATGTTGTTATGCTACATCCTCGCTACCTTGTACATGCAGTTCGTTTATGTACAACCAGACGTTTAGCGGAATACTGGCCGCCAAACGTCTGGTTGGTGGCTTTGCCCCCCAACCCGGAGAATAGAACCCCGACCGTCTTCTTGTCCCCTTTAGGCCTTTCCCCGTTCATTGGAGTAAAAAAAGGTTTTGCTACATAGAATAGTATAGCGGGATCCGGTAGGAAAGAATCTTCAAAACTTCTTCTATGGGGCCTACCTACCCTCTATCGCACGTACGCGATTAATTCTCTGAAGTACTCGTTCTATACATGGCGAGGTGCTGATAAAGACCCTTAATCGGAAGTGCTTATTTTGCGGAAACACAAATGAAATCAATTTGTATTGGTAGACCGATGCAGTTCACAGTCCGACGGGAATAACATTACTCCGATTCCTTTACTCATTCTCCCTACTCCCCCCCCCCCCAACCCAACCCACCTATACCCCCTTATCCATGTGCCGGCAGAAAACGGAAGTGAGAATCAAGTACGCACACGCTCGTTGTTACACGAAGCCTTTAAAGAGCCATCTGAAAATCTCACGGATGCTGTGCAAAGTCTTATCTGTGGGACGTCTTCTGAACCCGGATACACATTGGATAACGTCTGTAACACATTTGTTGAGTCCGGACGCATGTGACGCGACGTCTACGACACGTCTTTTGCACCGCGACACACGTGGCACGACGTCTGTAGCACGTTTTATGACGTCACGTTGGACGACACAGAGAAATTACTGGTCCCTTATCGGTTCCTTTCACTGATCCCTTTCACTACTTTCCTTTACTGGTCCCCTTTACTGAACCACCTTAAATGGTCTCCCCTTTATTGGCTCCCTTACTGCTCCCCTCTTGACTGGTAATTCACTGTTACCCCCATTTATTGGTCTCCCTTCACTGAACTTCCCACCTTCACCACTCCCTATTACTGGTCCCCTTCACTGGACCCCCCTCTTTCACAGGTCCCACGCTCGCTGGTCCCCTCATTACTGGCCCCTCTTCACTGGTTCCCCTCTATTGTCTGCCCCTTTCTGGTTCACCCTTCACTGGTCCCCCTCCCCTTCGTCGGTCCCCACTACTGCTCCGACATTCACTGGACCTCCCTTTACTGGTCCCTTTCTCACTTTTCACTCCCTACCCGATCCCCATTACTGGTCGTGCCCTCACTGGTCCCCTTTAATTCATGGACCCTTTTCCGGTCCCCCTTCACTGGACCCCTCCCCCCCCCCACTTCACCGGTCCCCATTACTGGTCCCTTCCTCACCGGTCCCCCCTTCACCTGGTCCCCCTTCGCTGGTCCCCATTACTGGTCCCCCTTCACCCGGTTCCCTCTTCACTGGTCAACCATCTACCGGTCCCCCTTTACTGGACTCCTCCCTCCCTCCTTCACCGGTCCCCCTTCACTGACCCCCCCCCCCCCTCGCCGGCTCCCATTACTGGTCCCCCTTTTATTCATCAATTCTTTTCCGGTCCCTATTGGACCCCATTCTTAACCGGTCCCCCATTAGTGGTCCCACCTTCACTGGTAACACGCCGTGTGAATCCGGAACCCCTGGCGCGACATCGGTGACACCTCTTCCGAACCCGGACGCCTGTTGAGCAACGTCGGTGACATGTGTTCTCAAGCCGGACGTGTTTTGCGCGACATCGTTGACACGTCGTCTGAATCTGGAAGGCCTTTCGCGACATTGGTGACACGTCGTCTGAATCCAGGCACCTGATGAACGACGTCGGTAACATCTCTTCTCAATCCGGACGTGCTTTGCGCGACATCGTTGACACTCTTCTGAATCCAGAAGCCCTGGCGCGACATCGGTGACACCTCTTTTGAACCCAGACGCCTGTTGAGCGACGTCGGTGACACCCTTTCTGAACTCAGACGCTCGCTTTCACGGCGTCGATGACACATGTTCGGAACTCGGACGCCCTTTGCGTGACATCGGGGACACGTCTTCTGACCCCTCTCAACACGACGTAGGTGACACCTCGCCTGAACCCGGATAGCTACTACTCGACGTTTACGAAAGGCCAGATGGACAGACGGAAGGACAGACGGAGGGACGGACGGAAGGACAGACTCAACCGCTTTCTCTTTTATATATAGTAGGATTAGCAGATCGAGAAGATTGTCGAACCGATGTCCTCACCCTGGAAGGCTTCCGAAGTTTCAAACTCCTTCGGCGCTCGCTGATCAGATATACTGTCCTATGAGCCGAGTAGTCGAAAATTGTGTGGCCCGTCTATATATTTAATTCGTTTTACAGACAGCTGCTGGACGAAAGCACAGATGGCTGAATTAGGGATTTCAAACATTAACGCGCCAATAAACGCGATGTTGCGAATTCTCCGCGAATGCTCTAAACGAAAATTATGAAGCTGGTTTCCTACCTCGAGCAAGGGGGGGTCTAATAGAGCCAGCTGGCATGCAATTTGGAACAGTAGAGACGTCACTGTCGACCTCTTGAGCCACTTGATGATAAACATGATTGCATGCGATACCTTTACTTCCAGGGTCTTCCCTTCACTCTCTTTTGCTACTCTTGATGTGGCAGTTTATTTTTTAAGGAAGAAATCTAACTCTAGTACGGACCTGATGACCTCATCTTGCGCCCGATAGAGGTCGTCCTTGTCATTCATGTAACATCCGGACTACGGCGTGTGTACCTGCTGTTCCAGCAGCCCCAATCTCACGGGCATGATTCCGTTGTTTATTCTTGAAGGCGAACACCCTTTAGGGATTTCGCAATAGTTTTCCCTCTTTCTTTTTTCCACTACACACTGTTATACAGTGTGACACGTTCTTCAATTTTTCTGCCTTCACCCGTTCGAGTTTTCTGCAGGCTTAGTACTTTTATTCCTCTGCGCTTTCTCACATTAACAATTTCTCGGGATCTCCCTCACTGTTGCGATCGGCGGCCCGCAGGCAGAGGCAAGTCCTGCATACGAAGCCCCCTGGCCCCAAGGAACACCCGAGGGTCGCCAAGCGGGACCTGCCCGTGGGGGATGAGGACTTGAATTCTCCTAGCCCTGGCCCAACGTATTAAGGCGTCCTGATACGTATTGACACGTAATGGTAGCGCCTACCTGAGATGGAGCTCCAGCGGGATCCTCGTCCCTCTCCATTCTTCGGCCAGCCCCTCCAGCAGTCTCCGCCTTAAAAACAAGACGGAGGAACCCGGGACCCATGAAAGACGAGACACAAGCCCCAACGACGACGGCGATAACACAACAAGAAGACTAACCAAGAAGACGATAACAATACTAATGACAGGGACTCACCCTCCTCCTCCGTCTTCACAGCACACTGAGTAGTTGTATCAGTTAATCACGAATACGTAAGTACAATACAGATACAATAGTAGTGAATAGAAGTGAATAGTAGAAGGTCCTCCGGGTCGACGGGTTGATCTAGTTCCCGAGGCCGCGAGGGTGAGCGCAGTGCTCACCGGACCTCGCGGCCTCTCTCCTGGTGCCGCTGCCGTAGTGTGTGCGTAGTGGGGTGCAGAGTCGAGGCCTCATCCTATACTTATGCTCTCGCAAAAATTTCGAATATTCGAATGGTTTCGAATACCGCAAATTTTCGAGCATTCGAAATCGATTATATTCGAAAAACGTGGTTTTTCTGAATACTCGAATTCGAATACATTCGAAAAACGCGATTTTTTGAACGTTCGAATTCGAATACATTCGAAAAACGCAATTTTTTGAATATTCGAATTCGAATGAAAAATCAGGCTGCCTGATAGACATGATAGACGACAGCCTGTATGAAAAATGGAAGCAGCACATAACGGATTCCTTCCTAGTTAAGCAGGAGGTTTTTATCGACAGGTTTCTCATAAACCCCTTGTACATTGTAAAAATGAGGTGGAGAACATACACATAGTGAGTCTAAAGGACACATGGAAGGATCTGATTCCGTTGTTTACTGAAATACGAATTTTTTCTAAAGGAGTACGTGTGGGTTGTAAGGTGCTACTCATAAGGAACAAACGAAAGGTTTACAAGACATTTGAAGGGGAGCAATCTGCTTGAGCCACTGCAAGCTTCTGGGTCACTTCAAAGTGATTATTTTTGGAACTGGTGGGTGAATGAATGTTAAAGAACTTTCAGGGAACAAGCTTTCGCCCAATGGCAGCTAATGGCGGACCGACGACGAAGTAATATCTGTAAACCTGTAGCAAATCTAGCCTGCTCGTCTAAAAACCTGAAATATCAAACTGTCAATTTTACGACCACGAAGTGTATTACAGGTATCTAGGAATAGACCAGCCGTGAGGGCCGGTCCCTTTCTTTCTGGGGAATCATCCAAATAAGTGGTAGAAACAGATATTTCTTATTTGCGAAGGACTTGCGAATGTAAGTATTCTCCAGCGAACATATTGATAATTGATTAAACGGTAAACTTAACGAAAATCGTTCGATAAATAACAGCCATTCGATCTACACCGCCTCCCTTTTGTGAAGTCTGCCATACAGCCGACATATACACGCGACTCCCACTCCCAATGGCTAACACAGAGCAAAAATCGATAAAATCGATCGATAATAGCCGGTCGAATATACAAGTCTATGTCCTGTGTCACTGTGAAAGAAGAAAGAAAACAATTACTTCGGTACTAAGGCTGATGCCCACCACAACTGCAAAGTATCTTAAAAGGATGAAGATAGGTCGGCCAGACCTCGGAGTTCCGTTACATGTCTAGGTCTGTGCTCGCAGAAACCGTGTTTGTGTGACTGTTCCATGAGCATGTACAATCTCGCAGCGGCACCAGCCCGCTAAGCACTATAGCGTCCTTCTTTACCGCATGGATTGGACAAAAATTTGTCTACATTATAGTTCCACGTGTGCATTGATGCACAGCAGGAGATGCAGGCTGTCGCGTGCACCCCAAACAAAGCCTATTGGTTTGGGTCCGGTTCAGGACAATCAAGCCTTGCGGGGTCAGGGAACTGCTACCAGATTTTCGTTTGAAGGATAAAGCAGTGGCCTGTTAATCGACTGGCCAGCGCAAGTCATTGTTTAGGCCAAATACGCATTCAAGTTGCATCCACGACATCCGTAGACGTAGAATGCGTGCCGAATCTCAAAAACAACTGACCGACGAAGAAGTTAACCTTATATTAGGTTGTCTGGAAAGTTCTCAGCGTTTTGTGTTTCTATTTTTCATTTGTTTATTATCAAGTAAAAATTCAAATTGCATTGCGCATTGCTGTTTGCACAGAATTTTTCGCTCTATCTGACTAAATAATGTGTGTTTCAACGTTGTTTTATATTAGATTGTCCCATAAGTCTACGCCGTTTTTTTCAACGAATCACTGCAGATTTCGCCGGCTGTCTCCTGCATAGCTCTGCATAGCTTTCGAAAGAGAATGATTTGCCTATCAGAACGTGTACTGCATTTCTTTTTTCATCATGAATTTTCTCAATTTTTAGGTCGTTGAAGTGAAAAGTGAAAAAGTGAAAAAGTAGCAATTTGCGCACTTGTTCTCTCCGCTTAGGTTTGGAATTTTTTGCTCAGTTTTTTATAGCATTCGGAAGACAATGTTCTGCACTACAACTCATTTGTCCTTTATTGATTTTTAATTCATCAAATTGGGACGTCCGAAGGAAGATGTTTATTTTTCCCGACAGCTTCTGCTCTGTGGTTGGACTTTTTGGGTTGGTGTTATATGTCATTCGAAAGAGAATGTCTTGCTCTATAAGAATATGTGTCGCGTTTATTGATTTCTATTGAATATCAACAAAATGCCAAAAAGAGAAAAATCGTCTTCGCCAACAACTCCTTCTCCTTCTTCAGTTGTGGATATTCGACAGAAATCAGCGTGAGCCAACAAACGCGACACAAATTCTTACTGGGCAAGACATCTTCTTCCAAACGACATATAACCAAGCAAAGAATTCCAGCCACAGAACCGGAGTTTTGGTAAAATTTCGGACGGAAAAGTCGGACGTCTTAATTTGATGACCTAAAAATCAATAACGGACAAATGAGCAAATAGCACCAACACGAATTCTTCTATTACTGAACATTGTCTTCCAAATGCTATAAAAATTGCGCAAAAAATTCGAAGCCTAAGCGGAGAGAACAAGTGCGCATATGGTTACTTTTTCACTTTTCAGTTTTCATTTTAATGACCTAAAAATTGACAAAATTCATGATAGAGCAAATCGTTCTCTTTCAAAAGGTATGTAGCGCTATGCAAGAGATCGCCGGCGAAATCTGCAGTAAATCGTTGAAAAAACGGCGGGAGTTATGGGACAATCTAATATTTCTGTTCTTGAAGGGCTTATTGAAGTATGTCGAAGGAGCAATTCCGAACGGTGTTTATCTCCAACTTCAAATGAGGGCAACCCGCAGCCGACACAGCTCGACAAGTCAATCAAGTGTGGTTGCCTAATGGTGTTGGAGAGAGCACCGTGCGCCAGTTGTTCAGTAAATTTCGGACCGGAGATCTCAGCCTCGAAAATGACCTCCGTAGCGGTCGACCTAAGGCAATCCTGAACGACGAGATGAAGGAATTGGTGGAAGCTGAACCATCCCAAACAGTTTGCGAGATCGCGGAAGAGCTAGACGTCATTAAAACTGCTGTTGCCGATGCTTTGAAACGCCTTGGAAAGGTGAAAAGTGAAAAAATTTGTCGCGTTTCGAGAATTGTTCTTCTCTACATTTACGCAACAAAGTTGACCCATTTTTGGATCGAATCATCACCTGCGATAAAAAATGGCTTCTGTATGATAACAGGAAACGTCTCGGACAGTGGTTGGACGTCGACGAACTCCCCTGGGCATTTTCCAAGGACAAACCTCACCAAAAAAGGTAATGACCACCGTGTGGTGGTCGGAGGGCTTGTGTCATCCATTAGCACTTAGTTGGCACCAGGCCAAACGATTAGAGTCCTAGCGTAAGGAAATCAGCGAAATGCACCGAAAATTGCGTCAACTTCAACTAGCATTGGCCAACAGAAGAGGCCGATTCTTTTGCACAAACGCACACGCTTCAAAAATCTCTATTCGAAAATTGAACGAATTACGGGTTGACGTTCTGCCTCACCCACATTCTCTAGGCCTTTCTCCAACCGATTGCCATCTTTTCAAACACTTTTAGAACTTTCCCGCTGGTAAAACCTGCACCTATCAGGACCATGCTAAAATAGAATTCGTGGATTTTATCGAATCCCCACCACCTAATTCTTTCGCTGATGGAATAAGTCGACAAGTTGCCCATCGGCAAAGGAGTGCTCAATCGAAGTGTGCTTATTTCGACTAAATCCGATAAAATTTGAGAAGGTTATGGTAGTGCAAAGTGAAGCACTCAAAACGCCGAGAACTTTCCGGACAACGTAATAATATAGCTTTTGCGGAACCGTTGTTGCAGAAACGAACAGTAGAGCACTCAGCGACCACGGAGGAGCAGAAGAGCATAACGAGTAGCGAGATGAAAATCAAAAGGTTGACTCTATAAGGCACTGCTCTGCACAAGGAGATATCAGACGTGGCACAAGACTGAAGCGCACCCCTTTTGACTCTCACTCCCATCCTGCAATGACCTGTGGTCTCAGACTCCTAACTGCAGCGTGAAGGACAAGTATCGCCCGTTTAAAACCCCGAATGTTAGAATCATAATTCCCAGGTTTTTTTTGCAGTTAAAAATTTCTATTCTTCCTCGGTCGCTTTGAACAGGCGCAGTAATGACCAGAATCGATGAGGCGCTGTCGTAATAGAGATTTGATTCACAGAAAGAACCGTTTTGGAGATCCTAATTACCCGAAAAACCTAACAACCCTTTTCACAATGCGCCGTTACACAAATTCTCTTTGGGTATTCGAATGACACTTTTCGAATAGTCGAATGATTTTTGCTTCCTGGGAAATTTCGAATATTCGAACGGTTTCGAATACCGAAATTTTCGAGTATTCGAAACCGAATATATTCGAAAAACATAGTTTTTCTGAATATTCGAATTCGAATACATTCGAAAAACGCGACTTTTTGAATATTCGAATTTGAATACATTCGAAAAACGCAATTTTTTAAACATTCGAATTCGAATACATTCCAAAAACGCGATTTTTCGAATATTCGAATTCGAATATTCAAATTCGAATGAAAATCACTCGAATACCTATTCGAATAGGTCATTCGAGCATAAGTATACCTCATCCACAGCGGAAGAGGTCGGCAGACCTCGTCGCGGGAGCACGGGACGTCGACTGCGGCGCGCCAGTCGAGAGGAAGGCGGCGCGCGCCGATCGATGGTGCTGAGTCACCTGTTTTCCCATGCTCCCAGGCCGATTGATGGCGCCTCATCGGCAAGCCGCCGTCTCAGACACTCGTTGCGTCCGAGCCGCGTCCCATAACAGCTGTTCCGCCCCAGCCGCGTACCTATTAGGACCGTTGCGTCCCATCCGCGTACCTATTAGCGGCGTTGCGTACCAGCTCCGTCCCACAAAGATAGTTTTCGTGGTGAGACCTTCTCTTGCGTCCCATCCTCATCGCACAAGAGAAGTTTCGGAAGTTACCGTCTCATCCGCTTCCCGTCTGCGCCTCCGGTCTGGCTTCTTGTGAACTGAACTCACCTCTAGCGGTTTCGGGTATCCGACTTATCGATTTTTAAGGGGTTGGACGATTTTGGTTTTTCACCTTCGAATTTTTCGGAGATGAGCGGCTCGGAAGGAGGGGGTCACCTTGTACGGCAGGCCTATACGTTCTGTTTTGCACGAAATTAACGATTCTACACAGCACTGCTATGTTCTACCCTAGGGGTGAACTGCGGTTGGCCATTTCCAATGTAGTTTGGCAATCATGTGTCTTCCTAACAAGACGGATAACCACTCAGGACAAAATGTACCTTTCAACATGGGATGCTGCCGTAGCAGAGGAAGCGCAGCCTTTCTCATACAGCGGCCGTTGCGCGTTTCTGGACGTCCTGATTCCAAATACATGTTATCGACGTCTGCCGTAGGTATGGGAGGACCACTAAGGGGTGGTGGAGAAGGGAAGTAAGGGGAACCCCTAGCGTGAACCAGGAGAGCTACTAGGAAGGAAAGGAACAACCTGGAGGAGGGACCAGGACGGGGAATCCATCAAGAAGAGACTAGTAGGGGGTCAATAGTGGAAACAAGGAAGTGGGCCGAGAGTTGGGACCAGGAAGGTGGGGCAGGGAAGGGGGAAGACCAGTAAGGGAGGACCAACAATTAGATCCAGTAAGAACAAACGAGTGAGGGGAAACCTGGCGTCCGGATTCGGAGGGCGTTTCAGTGATATCCGGAAACACAAGCTGTTGGACATGCGGAGCAAACTGAGGGGAGGAGTACTGCACAGCACAAGCTGATGGCGTTACTGGACAGTCCAGAGAGTGTTTAAGACTAACGCACGGAAAACAGCTTTATGCCATTAAAGTATGCAGCAGAACCTAGATGTTAGCGAATTTTAAGTTGAACAAAAACTATGCAATTGCGAGCGTTCGTTATTACCAAGGCAAGGGATCCATCTAGCCGGGAGTTAGTTTTCATGTCGAAGTGATAGCGATATTTCAGATAGATTTTGATCTGAACACCGTGCATACTTTATGCACGAGGAAACCTCGACGGACGAGGTCCACACGTGGGTCAACAACTGCCGGCTTGACGCGGGCTTTGACGTTTTGCCGTCTCCGGTGGCTCCGGAATTCACCGTTACATGACGTCGGTACCAGCTCCATTGAGTATTATTGTGCGACAACAGTTTGATAGCACTTTCTTATAACGTTCTCTAGTGCTATACCACTAATGCGGTTAATACTAATAAAACACCCCAGCAAATTCATTGTTTTCCAATGTCTAGTATACGTATGCATTTCACTTCATAGTGGACATTTTTCGTTTTAAACCGGACATTTTTCATGTTAAACTAGACACTCACTTAATTTAAGATTGGACAAGTGTAGATTAATTTGGATATCTTGCTAATGAGTTGAGATTTCCATTATTTGACCTCAGGAAATTGTCTTTGATTGCTTCTAACGTACTGGAAAACAATAAATTTGCTGGAGTGTTTCATAGTATTAACAGTGTTAGTGGTATAGCACTAGAGAACAACATAACATTTGCTACTAAACTGTTGTCGCACAATAATATTCAATGGAGCTGGTACCGACGTCATGTCGCTCTAACGGTGAATTCCTGAGCCACCGAGGCGACAAAAACGTCGAAGCACGCGTCAAGCCGGCAGTTGTTGGCCCACATGCGAACCTCGTCCGATACAAGAGCACATGGCACAGTGACGTAATTGGGAGTAAGGAATCCGCACGAGCTCATCCGCATTTTGCGTCTCAGCCGCGTCCGACTAGCGTCCCGTCCGCGTTCCACTAGCGTCCCGTCCGCGTCCGACTAGCGTCCCGTCCGCGATGTAGGAAATTCACGAGACGGTAATGGGACGCGGCTCGGACGCAACAAGTGTCTGAGGTGAGAAACAGCGCGCCTGGTCCAGACACGGACCGAGGAGCGATCGCGCTCGCGACACTCACATTTATTGTGAGGGAGAAGCCGAGAAGTGGTTATTGTGAGAAAGCGCAGAAGCATATTTATCTTTACTCGAACTAGCTTACTCGATGTAAGCCCTCGTTGGCCTACGTGCTTGCTAAAGAACCAGGGCAGGTGTGCTTCCAGAATGGTGACATCTTAGCGTTAACACTGGTTCTATTGCTACTAGTAATTTCGATTCCGGCAAGGGTTGTCCATGAATTGGATCCATCTGTTTCTGACATTGAAGCAGTTAGTGTTTTGCAATATTTGCAAGGCTTGGTACTCCTGAGCCTGGAGTCCGGTGATCGTTCTCAAGGCCACGATTCTTTCTTCTAGGCTATGTTGGCTTTCTAAATAAATATGTAACCCTTATCCAGTATATAAAATAAGCTAATATTTTGCAGGTAGCGATAAGGTTTTATTCTCCAGGCGGCATACATGGAATATTAGATAAGAAATAGCTAGGATTTGGCTAAGCTTTTCTTTAAAAAAAATTAATATTTCATTCCTTTCTTGTCCAATAAGGGTTTAAAGCCCTTTTTGGACAAGGAAGGAGAGGAAATCAATGAATTTCTTGTAGCAGCGTCTGTGAAGAGGTACACGCTTAGCCTACAACTAAAGCTGATGACGTTGCTTTATGCTAAGTACTCAGACTCTTACAGAGCTACACGCCGTTTTACGATGACGAGAGTCTCTTGTGGTTCACCAGAGGTGGAAGACAACCACCTGCAGTTCCGAGGTGTGGTTTCCAAGCGGAGCAGGTACGACCAAAAACCACTATTCAAACCTGTACATTCACAGTCCATATAAAAGTGTTTAAATATACTTGAGATTTATGGAGAAACAATATTAAACCTCAACGGTTTGTTTCGCTACCTCCCTTCAGACAAACCGTTTTTATTATAACACTTCCTTGGTGGCTCATCGGTGAAGGAAGAGGTGTTATAATTTTCCATTTTTATCATCATATTTTTATATTTTTATTTTTTAATTTTTATTTTGATTATTTTTTATATTTATATTTATATTTATATTTTACTTATAATTTTTAATACGTTATTGTTTTATTTTTATTTTGTTTTTGTTTTATTTTTTATACACATTTTTTACTTTTTTAAATATTTGTTGTCAATATTTAAAAATTACTAAAGTCACTTAACTTACGTACTCCTCCTTGTGCCAACCGGTTTTAGAGGTATTCCTATATAAAGTAACCATACCGGGATCTGTTATACGGTATCTGTATGGATATGTATTATGATGTGTTATCATTACGGTATTCATTTCATTCTTCAATTCTTGGTACATTGGCACACTATGTAGTAATTTTATTAGATCAGCACTATCCATCATTTCACAATTATATCAACTAATGTTACTGCTTCCACATTCCCTTCACCGGCATATCAATAAGATCTACTCTTATATATGGGCGTATATATTAGCAAAGTAAATTTATTTATTTATTGCCAATTCAAACCACACACTATTAGAAGAGAAATTCACAGGAGAAGCAAAAAAAAATTGGCTACTGAAAGAGAACATGGAATAAAAAAAGAAAAACAAGAAAGAAATAGAGCAAGGGTAGGATTCGTGAATAATTGGTGAAGGTTAGGAATCGCTGAAAGCTTTACTGATGCGCATATCGTGCATGTAAAGGAGGAGGCCGTCCTTACTTTGCTGAGACAGTTAGAGTGCAGTCGGCGATGAGAAAAAGAATACCGCGAGGCGAAAGACAGAGGGCTTACGATACTACTACCATAGGTGCTAGACTAGCTGTGACCTATGTGGGGTGGACCTTGTAAGTGTTGAAAGGTAAAAGTTGGTACGCACCCCAGAAGGTTACCCTGATGGGAGGTCATAAGCCCTTACCTGCTCGCGTTTCAATTGAGAGATGGTTGGTAGAAGACTCAAGACATACGGTGTCTCAGATGCATAAAAGTTCGTTAAAAAGTGCTCCACTATGCTCAATTTGTGCAACAGTAAAGCCGCCAGAGGTACAAGTAGCGATAGAGAGAGAATGAGATACACTGCGCT
Organism: Heligmosomoides polygyrus bakeri; assembly: GCA_947359475.1. Classification (NCBI taxonomy): domain Eukaryota; kingdom Metazoa; phylum Nematoda; class Chromadorea; order Rhabditida; family Heligmosomidae; genus Heligmosomoides; species Heligmosomoides polygyrus. The sequence continues at coordinate 57,930,588 of OX375868.1, forward strand.
ATATAGTGACACGGACAGGAAGATTTAGTTCGGTGAAAGCAGGCTCGTAAGCTACAATTGTTCTACGGCATTGACAGCGGTCAGCTTAATGTCGGATCTTTCAATGAAAAGAAGCATTGCAAGAAAAGCATCGATGTGCTGTGGAAGACAGTGTCGCCTAACGTCTGAGTGAAGCATCGAGCAGCTTGGCGGTTGAATTCTTGCCTATAATGATGACTGTACAACACCACCACAACTCATCGCCACAGACGTGCCATTTTGACCTATACAATTCCATTATCTGGTCATTGACCTTTCTAGAATGTTCTGCAGTTACATATAAGAGGCCGCTAAGTAGGGCGCCGTACGTCTCTTGCACCGACGCACCACCACTCTTCGCACAACGGACCGCCGACGGAAGCCAACGAGCCAGGACAACCGCGACGGCCACCAACCACAACAACCACAACCACCAACAGCCAGCGAGCCAGCCGCCAGTGGAAGGAAGGAAGACCGAAGAAACCACGAAAAGGCACTCCGAATTCCCATGTCAATGAATTATTAGCAGGTCATTACACCAGAGGGACTGCGCTCCCGTTATAGCGCGCGGGACAGCGCGCACATACGCTGAGCCATCGTACACGGGACGTCAGCCCGTGCGGGGGCACTCAAGTGCAGGGTTCACCACCACAATGTAGCTAGGTCGTACTATGAGTGTGAGGCCGACTGATGTCTGAATTCATTGCACATCATTAGCCGAAGCAGAAGCGTCATCCCTTAGTTGTCTTAGTCGTTGAGCCAAACAGGTCTGGAATGTGCAAGAATTTCTATGAATGAAAAGATCGGGATGCAGATTATTCCATTCTGCAACTCTTTGAACAAGGAAGGAGTTTTCATAGCCACTGGAGTTAGGTTTTTCGGGTCTTATACGGAATGGGTGGTCCCTCAATCTTCCGATAGTCTGCGAGGCCTCGAAGAGGTCAGAAATGCTAAGATTTATCTCGTTTGTTGTCAGCTTATACATTAGTGTAAAGTCCGCTATCTTACGCCTGAATTCTAGTGCATCGGCATTAAGTCTAGACAATCGCTCATCGTAAGAAAGGCCCAATTGACCGCATCTGATAAAGCAGCGATACGTGAAACTTTTCTGAACCTTTTCAATTTCATCTATGAGCGCTTTCTTTTGTGGCGACCATATCGGTGAGCAATACTCTAACAAGGGCCTTACATACAAGTCAAAAAGTCTGAAAAGCATAGCTGGATCTCGCAATCTGAAAGATCTGAGAACGAAGTTCGAACACCTGAGCGCTCTCCTAACACTGTCGTGAATATATTCTTCAAAACTTAGGTTTGTATCGTAGGTAATACCTAGGTCACGTATCTTACTAACGCATGTTAAGGTAGGACTCCCTAAGGTAAACGATACATTAGGATGGTGACGCCCTAATGTCATGACAGCGGTTTTTTGAGCAGATATCTCTAAGGACCACGCCCTAGACCACTCTACAACGGCATTTATTGAGTCTTGAAGTTCCTGACAGTCATTTACTGTAAAAAGTTTGCTGTCATCGGCATAAATGCTACAGTAGCAACCGGGCGGGAGAACGCGGGGTAAGTCGTTAATGAAGATTATGAATAGAAGGGGACCTAGACACGTTCCTTGAGGAACGCCGCTTGGTATAGGATAGTACGGGGAAAAGTTACCGTTTATTACTACAGACTGAACCCGGTCAGCAAGGAAAGAACGCAGGAAATTCAGAAGTTGACCTCTGATCCCGTAGGAGCAGAGTTTTTTAACCAGTAAAGGTATGGAGATGGAATCGAAAGCTTTTGCATAATCTAGGTAGCAAACAGACACATAGTTTCCTCTATCTAATTCTCTATGCCATAAGGGGATGGAAGAAATAAGGGCAGATGTTGTTGATTTGTGCTCAAGAAACCCATGCTGTTCTTTTCGAAGTAGGTGATTTTTATTTATGTACGAAGTTCTCTTTTTGCACAAAATGCGTTCCATAACCTTGCTTATTGAACTGGTTAGACATATGGATCTATAATTAGTGACGTCGTTTTTTGGCTCTTTCTTGAGAATTGGTCGTACAAGACCAATTTTCCGCAGTTTCGATACTTCCCCATGTAACAGGAGTCAGTTGAAAAGTGTAGTCAGAGGAGAGGCGAGCCCTAGTGCTGCCTTCTTTAGGAATATGTAAGGAATCCGGTCAGGCGATGTGGAAACTCTCTTTGGTAGCTTACGTAGCACGCTGTAAACTGTCTCACTCGTAATAGCTACCCAGTTCAATTCACTGTCGGTTACGGAAGGCAAGGTAACATTGGAGTCATATGGTTGCTTGTATACTGACTGGAAATAGTGAGCAAATAATTTGGACTTACAACTATCATCTCGAATGTACCTTCCATCGCTGATAAGGTCTGGGATACATTCAGTCAGCTTTAGTTTCTTTCGGCAGTAGTTAAAGAAACGCTTTGGATTGCCGCAACAAGCGATTCTTTTTTCTTTGGTTATCTGGTACCTAGCTAGAGCTCTCTTAAGTTTCCGGGAGAACTTGGCGAATCTAGCGTCTCTTACAGAAGAAGCAGAAAAGTGCAGACTGTCAACTTTGGCCTTCAGCAGGGCCAGACTTCTTAGGTATTCTTCACGGTTTGCTCTGCGCTTCAATAAAGGCACGTATTTGCTTATAGGTTGATGGAATATGCTGATAATTTTCGTGTACAAGGCGTCAACACTGTCAGAGGAATTACTGATTGCAATCCAGTCTATATCACCAAGAGCGAAAATTATAGATATGTAATCACCTTTAAAAAAGTTCCTACTACCATTATACACTCCGACAATATTTTCCTCTACCTCAGAAATTGTAAAAAGTATACTGTTGTGATCCGAAGTGCTGAAAGGAGGAAGGACACGTACTGCTGAAATTATGCTCGGCTGTGGAACTAATAGGATATCCAAAACATTAAGGCCGTGGGTAGGTTGTTTCACTATTTGCTCTAGATTCAGTGATACGACAAAGCTCAGAAACTCAGATGACGAACGGGTTGAAACGTTTCCTCTATGGCTCATGCAACTCCAATCAATCGTTGGAAAATTAAGATCACCCATTAGAAGAATATGATCATTCCAGTCCTCGCAGAGAGGGTGGAGGAAATCTATGAACTCGGTAAACGTGTTTGCTGCGCATGAAGGACTGCGATAGCACATTAGAAGCAAAGTATTTCCATGCTTTGTTTCGATCTGCAAGGCTAGCAACTGTATTTCGCAGTAAAACCTCTTTCTGCTATAAGCCTATGGCGGATCTTCCTATGAATAAGTGCCAGCACTCCACCACCTACTCGCACGCCTCTGCGGTCATACCGATACACGGTGTAGTTGGAATCATAACTTAAAATCGCATCATGGATTTTATCTGGTTTCCACCAGCTTTCTGATATGAAGACACCGCCTGGCATTCTTTGCAAAAGGAAGTTGAGGTCTGGTATTTTGTTAACGATAGATCTCGCGTTAAATAAAATGAAATCATGATGAATGGAATGAATTTGAGGACGGGGATTTGAGGTGGCTGTTCTGCTTAACGTGTTGGCAATTCTTTTACCCTAGCACAAAGACGCGCGAGAGGGGGCCGGCGGCGAAGAAGGTGGCAGGGATGCTGGCACCGATCCAACCATCCAGGAAGTGGACTGAATGTTATGTCGAGCTGGCAAGTCGCGGGGATTACTCAATTTGTGGATAGCCAGATCTCTAACTATGTATAGAAGCTTACCTTCCTGTCTATTCATTAAACCTGCCTTTTTCCGTAGTGAGCGATCGTAGTCCAATTCCTCTCTGGTGTAATCGGCTCTAGTGTACGAATCGTTAGTGATTGCCTTCCCGATCGCATATGCTCCAGAATCCTGTCCCTGCTCTTGACTACCTAGAGATATCTTGATTATACGAGGACGCTGGCTGTCTGCTTGTTTCCGAAACTTTGGATGTCTATGAAATGTGATTCTGCCACTGTTAAATTCGCTTAGGAGAACCTCACCGGAAGTCTTCACCACCTCTTTGATGGCTTCCCTATCGAATGCACATGTGGCAGACTCACTGTTTTGCTCACCAATGCTGACCCAAGTGATGCGGCACGCTTTCGCATCAACAATTTTTGTATCTGCCTTGAATTTAACTAATGTACTATACAATACAGACCTCGAGTCGGAGCTTCTTTGAGATTCGGAGACAAGCTTGCTCTCAAGATCATCAAGCCTCTTAAGAATTGCAGCTTGTGACTCCTGCATCTTAACGAATACTTCAAAGACCTTATCAAATCGTTCAAAGTACTCATCCCATCGCTTGAGCACGGGCGTAAGCCATGACGGCGCCTCATCGTTGGAGTTCTTCTTAGGTGCCATTTCGTGATCAGTGCAGTTGAATCGAAGAATTCGCAAAGCGAAGAGAGCAGCGAAGATCGACCGATCCAGATGAGAACGGTAGGCGGGAATGAAAATAAAAATTTAAGCAAAACTTCCAACTATACGAGTGTTCCCACTAAGTTTAGTGCTCTATTATAGTTGTCTAACATAACATATTTTTATAATATTTATCTGCTTTTGTTTAAGCATTTTCTTATGTTTGTGGCGATGAATTCTGTGTTAAATCGATTATGGGTAAGTATTCTGAGAAGTTCTCGTGTTTTACTAAAAATATTGGAATGTTGGGCAGAAATTAGCTATTCTAAGTGTTTCTGTGTAAATGACATTACTTTTAATTCTGACTGAAACCTGTGAGTCTGCGTGTGGAAACTTATTTACTTTAAAGTTGAAAGAATCTGTTCTGTTATCAAAGTTGCTTTCAATTTTATTACTCACGACTTCTAGACTTATGTTTAATTAGTTGCATTTGTGTTCACTGTCATGTGTCTTTTTTATTTCCAGTGTGTTTTTGTAAGCTTGTGTATAGTTATGATCAATAAATATGTCGTCCATATAACTAAACGGCTTAAATAACTGATCTCTATTTAATATTGCGCTTATAGAATGCTCAAATTCAAACATTGACATGGTCGAATCTGCGATCAAAGGGCTAAAGTTACCACCTTGAGGAACTTCTTTATTTTGTTTAGAAATTATACCTGCGAAATCACTTACTATTTTTCAGTAATTAGTCTATAAAGTATAACAGATCTGTTGCGTTGTAATACCTATATTTGTCATTCTGAGTTAAAACGTCTGTGTAAAAGATTTTGAAACCGCTGCATGCTGGGAATTTTTACCAGAATTTTTGAAGCAGAGTATAACAAGGATAACATGGTCATGTGTGGTGTCAATAAAAGATTTATACTTACTTTTTTCTCTTCTAAAGATGCAATCTCTACTGATCTCTATATTTCTACAGCTTTCAAAATTTGTGTTTTTAAGAAATTGGTTGTAATTGAAACTAATACTAGACATTGGTCGTTTATACGTATGAACTACCCTAAAGGGAATGAATTCTTTTGTGGACAAATTTCTTATAATATCTTTAACTCTGTTGTTGTTAAATATTTTGTTAAAGTTTATACGGCCAAAAATTTCACCTTTATATTCCATGTCTATATATTTAAATGTTTTTTTCTTGCTGTTTGATGTTATTACTTGTATTGTATTTTATATGTGTCAGTAAGCAGAGTACAATAAGTTTGTTTTTTGATTGGCACTGCGAAGAAAGTCATTGCTTAAACTAAGGGTTTGATTGGCACTGCGAAGAAAGTCATTGCTTAAACTAAGGACTGACAAGTGATTTCAAATTTTGTTTACTCAGCATTTTGATCTTGTTGTACACTTCAATAACTTCTATATTTCCATTATTACTATCATATTATATAAATTGGTCTGTATTGTATCGGGTTTTGTTTTTATTTCTTTTTTTGTTCCCTCTATTTGTTCTCTCTTTTATAACTTGAAGTGAATAAAAAGGATGATTTGTTTTGTAGTTAAGTGGGTTAGCAAAATTAGGTACAGTTCCATAGCCATTTATGTTGTCATTCAGTCCAAATGGAAAAGCGGTGTTTAAAAGTTTAATCCAAAACAGTTTTCTACTAAATAATTTGTATATATCCGTTTCCTTCCAATGCGTCTGAAACGGTAAATTTCGGAGTAGACCTACAATTATGGAAATGTTCATAAAGCGGAGTGAATTTCTTTTTGTTATTTGTGTAATATTTTTTTTTATTTGTGTGTGTTCTCTAATTATTTCTTTCTTTTAATGATCCTGTAGTTATACCAACATATTGAAGCTTACAAGAGTCGCAGTTTATACAGTAAACCACTGATATAGTTTTGCAATTAGTATTTTCCTTTTTATACGTATTTATACGAACTTTAGTAACACATGAAATTATATGGTTTTCAAAATTTTTTTGTTTACAGTACATACCGTTAGAATTTAACAGTGACCCTTTATGGGGTTTCCAAAGTCTTTAGTGGTATACTGATTGCTCCGATCTTTATATTTTACAAATTTATTTAGGATGTAATAATTTGTTGTAAGATTTGAAATATGATTTGCAGACCTTATATCAAAGTGCCTGGGAGGTCCAACTCAGGTACAGTGAGCAGTTTCCCATAAATGGGTTGTAGGGGCTGCCCTACAGGGTTGTCAAACCCGTTTTGTACCCAGTGGGTACGGCTAGTACTGGAGGCGCAAAATAAACTGCTCACGACTATTTTGACTTTGTAAACCCTATTAGTACTAACCCCTATTTTTAGTAAGAGATTTTTAGTTTTTATTGTGCTTAGTTGTCAAGATTACCTATAAAACATCATTTAAAACAAAAAACCTAGAATAATAACAACGGCGGGGAAAGGAATAGTGTGTATTAAATATAGAGCAGATCAATAACCTTTTAAAGGGTCTCATATTGTACACGGTAAGATATTACTTATAACATGTGTTTTTTTTATTTTCTAACGTATTATTTGATTAAAACACATATGGAATAAGCAGGAAGGATAATACTTATACCGCTGGCTAATAAAAATGGCACAGTAAGTAGTCAGATTTAGTTTTCTCATTACTTTAAAAGCGTCAATTTGACGCAGTGACCATTGGTCCGTATTTCACCACTGGTGACTGAGTCTAGTAAAGTCAAAGCTATGAATAAAAATTACAATGATGAATAAAGTAGAAACAATTTTTTTAATATCCAGCGTTTATAATTTTAGTGCCCGCCAGCCTTTCTGACGATGTATTTAGTATATGTTGTAATGGCGGCCGTGATCGTTGTCATCTGCGTGGTACTCTGCGTCACCGGCATTGCTTTTGCAATTGTGTATGCTGTAACTTCCTTTGTTAAAAACATTAGACCGTTATTTTAGAATTCTAGAAAAACGTACGACTGAATTTTCAGGAACAAAAGGGCAGAAAATGCCAGATTGAATCAGCTCTGGCAAATCTCGTTTGATTCTTTGGGAACGATTGGTAAGAAGGTGAGCAGAAAGAGGAGAACTGTCTCAACAGTACGCTGGAGTGGCAAGAACGAATACTGTACTAAGAATCTCCATTTTCCGACTAGCAAGAAAGCATGCCTCGGTTTAGCCGAGTCCTTAAGCGAGTAAGGGACACGGAAAGTTTTCTGTGGTTAACATTGAGACGAGCATAGCGTGGTCTAGGCGGCGCGGTGGCAGAGCTGGTGCTTGGCGAACGTGACGTCAAGAGATCGATTACCGGACCGTCCACTCCTTTTCATTTCTGTTCTAAATTCTATTCAGTTTCCTAAGAGAAGCTTTCCGTCGCAGTTTCACGTTTTTCCATATTGAAAAATCTTTCTGATTTTGAGGACTACTGGTGTTTTTGTGAAGTTTCATAAATCACCTTTTTGCACAGCTGAGGTAATGAATCACGAACTGTCGGCAAGGAAAGGTTTCTTTTTGGAATTCGGATGTAAAAATGCAAGATAGTGAGATGACGCGGCAACCCTTGGCGTCACGTTCGCGAAGCAGCAACCACCACTGGCTACCCGTCTTTCTGTAATACATACTCGTTCCTGCTGCTCCGGTGTACTGATGAGACAGCCCCCTTGTAAGATCTTTTTGATCTTTTTGATAAGTGGCACAAAATTTGTGTGTGAGATCAGACTAGAATTACTATACATGTGCTAGCGCTTTTTTGCATCAACAGTTGAAAAGAAGCAGTTCAGGAAAAAGCCCAGAGTTTTCGCTCTCTGCAAAGCAGTAACAGTTCGGATGCGGTAATTATTGAAGGACAAACGGAAACTCGGAACTACATTTTCTTCACATATGAGGTGCGTTCTTATAGAGCAGAAATGCGAGGGCAGATAATGGTTCAAAACGATGTCGCGTTCTTGCTGGTCATTGTCGCATGTAGCGAGATCCCAAAACACAAAATCCTGAATTTTCCTTTCTGTCATTCGCGTACGAAAGGCGCTGGACGAGGAGTCAAAAGTTTACAGTCTCTTTTTACAGGAAGGACGTAATTGACCGATGTTTTGTCAGAGGGGAGTACAATTCGAATAACCTATTCGAATAGATATTCGAATGGTCTTCAGTCGAATTTGATTATTCGAATTCGAATATTCTAAAAATCAAGTTTTTCGAATGTATTTTAACTCGAGTATTCACAGCGATCCTGTTTTTCGATTATATTCGAATTCGAATGATCGGAAAGGATTCGAAATGATTCGAATATCCGAAAGTTGTCAAATGCGCTCAATTATTCGAACATTCAATGGCTGCTATTCGAATGTTGGATTTCTTATTTGACACTACAGGTACGGCTCAATGGGCGAATCAGGATCTGCATTATTTTGCAAAAGCATGGATATTTTGCATAAGAAGACTAGAAATTGTAAGTGCTCCGACGTCTCACTTTTACTCCATATGCCATGCTATCTCCAGATCTCCGCCTAATCCTATTTCCACAATACCACACAGAAGAGAAGAAGCATGAATGCAAAGCATTAAACTAAAATTCCAGGAGCTTCTTCCTCAGAAAGACTTGTACTCCCAGAAGAAAGCAAAATTTTCGAAATGAATTGAAGCTCGCGAAACATTTTCCGTTTGAAACTGGCTACGAATGATCTTGCTTTTCGTCCTCCACCATTGCACTGTTAAGCCTAGGCTTAATCTCTTGTTCTCTTTAGAGGGTCCCTTGGGTGGGCATTGGGAACCCTGATACAAATCAGATCGCATTAAGGATTTTGTGAACGTAGGATTGAACCTCGTATTCCAATTTTTTACTTTCACTCAGAGGTCCTATGCTTAGAGAAAGTGGAGCCTTTCTATGGTAGCGTTTCCATGCTTTCTTTTCTCATCCAGTCACTTCTTGGTCCTAACGTGCGGAGGTCTCGTTCTTCTCATGGTGTGTTCCCAGCCCGAGGGTAGGTAGTTCAAGGTCACGATGCGGTGTACTTGCCTTTCCTGCTAGCTGAACACCAAGCCATACAGATGGGTTCCCGTAGGAGGGATCATATAGGCTGTTGCGGAATGCGTGGGTATAAGATTCCAAAGTGGTAGATCATTTACAACAACCGGATTCTACAACTGCTCAGACACTTCTGAACCGAGGTGCTTACTTCATGATAGCCAAACGGCACCATGAAGGTACCTTACGAAACTGGGGTGGAGCTGCCTTTTCGGACCCTCTTCTCTGCATTCAAATGAACACTTGGGAAGCGTGATCATTAAAAGCAACTATCTCTTGGAACTCTTTTCGAGAGTTTTTACCTTGCCCTTTCGTGCACACACCCATGCAAAATGTTTATTAGGTCTGCCTTTTTTCAATTTGGATGGAATGACTCTTTAAGGAAATACGTGTTTTTCCTTTTATAGGCCTCAATGCCAAACGAGCTGAGTCAGTCTCTATAGAGTTTCATCCCCTTCATCGTCTTCGCATGTACTAAAATTGCTCGACGATTCGGTCATTGCTATCTACTCCATTAAGCAACTCACGGAGAACGGTCAGGATGAACGAAATAGGCCACGCCTCTCGCAGGGAGAGGGGGCATTCGATCTTACCCTCTTCCCCCTGGCTCACCCACCCCAACCCCCTTCCTTGAGAGTCTATGTAATGGCTGCTTTACGAAACTTTAGAGACACAAAAAAACCAACTCGGCCGTACATCCCGCCCCGCGGCCACAACTCACAGACTGAAGCCTTTCGGCCCACCTATCCTTAAGGTACTTTAAAAACCCCCAATCACTTGGTAGCACTCCTGCTCCGGCCAAGTGATCTTAGGCATCGAGAAGAAGAATTCAGAACACACAATGTTTCTCCGTTATGCGCTTATTGGTCTTAGATTACTGTCCATAACCCGAATACGATTGCTCGTTTCACCTCATATAGCCTATAAGATGTGCTGTTGTCCAAATGTTGGCAGCGCAGCAAAAAAGTGACACTACAGTTCTTCGGTCTTTGTCATGAACGTGACAGAAAAAATATTGATGCTGTCATTTATAACAAACTCCCCCTTTTGGAGGAGCAGTGCTTTTCTAACAATGTTCACAGTTAAAGGATCAAGAGGACCTATAAAGGACATTACTTGAAGTAGGGAGTTCCCTTCTTGTGTACTTTCATACAGCTGGTTTATATCTTTTTTCGGAAGGACAGGGTGGATACGGTAGCTGACACGGAGACGGGTAACGGGCTGGCGAGGCCGGGCCGAGCCGCCGAGGGCGAGCCGAAGATGAGACTGACGAAGCCAGACGTTGCTTCGCCTCCGTAGATGAGGCGCGGGTGTAACGCGATAGCTGGGTGTACCGATAGCTGTCTGCAACCCGACAACAGTATGATTTATTTCTGTTACTCCCCGAAAAAGTTCTGTTTACTCCCCGAAAAATTGATTCCGGAGGATATAAGAGAACATGGAAGGTTGATGCATTTTTGCATACATTGTATAAAGTAAAACATGAAGGACGGCGTTACTCAATCCCTAACGGGACCTTTCACGAATTCTATTTTTATGGGATCTCGTGGAGGCGACTTGAACGTTTATTTACCCATGCAATGACTTGCGGTGGTCGGCCGATGAACCTGTCGTCGTTGTGTTCTCCCCATACAAGTTTTTTTTTCAATTCGTCCACCGCGAAGTGGTGGAAATCTTGGTTGACATGGGTGGGGGACTCACGATGGAGGATAATGAACTTCCCGTGGCAATTTTAAAGGTGACGTATTGAGGGTTATAGGGGTTTGTCTGTCCCTACTCCTTCGATTAGCGAGAGTAGTGGCAAAAATGGGCAGCATTGTTTTTAAATCATATCACCCAGGTTAAAATGGTGTTCTAATGTATGGCACACTACGGTGTTCAAGATACACTTTATATCGACAAAAGAAGAGCGAGCAAGTCCAGCAATGCAGAACCCAAACCACCGTACTCGAACCCATGATCTTCTTCCCGCAAGTCCGCCTGCACCCACTCGGCTACCCAGTCACTGCTGTTAGGCTCGTGAGTGGCGCACCTCAATGTTCTACTTCGGTTACTTGTCGCTAACAAGCAAATTATGAGATCGTTGTATTTTCGCTACTGCTCCAATCCCAAATCTTTTGCAGGATAGATTCTAATCACGAAATGGCAGTTCCAGACGTCAGTTTTGCTTAATCGGCCTGGCCTGAAGTGATATCGTTCTTTGCAATTTTTGACCTACCCAGATGTCCGCAGGAAATTTGAAAACAAATACGATGCTTCTCAGGTAATTTTCTACAACCCCAAAAAGGTCAATTTAAAAACTGCTACGGGAAGTTCACAGACCTCCCTTGTCAAACTCAGTACCTCGGTTCGGAATGCGAACGATAACAGTTGCCTCCTCCGACGGTGCTAATACTCCCATATGCTGCGCATACTCCGAGGCAGTTGTGGAAGCGCTGCTGCGCCACAGATTTGGCAAACATATTGAAAACATATCTATTAAACGGCTGTTAAACAATATTTTTCCTTTGAAAATAACTATGCTAGAAATGACATTGGCGGATAAATCGGTTTAATTTACTCAAGCTGATTCGATTCTGATTGATGATTTTCAGAAGGAACCGGTAGCAGCTCTAAAGCATGACTGCAAAATACACTTTGTTAATGAAGATGCATCGGCTTTTCGGAAGGTAAGCAGAAGCGAACAATGTCACCCATGTATGCAAGCAACCAATTAGATTCGTGCTCATTGTCAGATGCGACAAATTGAGAACAACAATCTAAATCGCTTCATCGGCATCTGCATGGACAGCCCCAAGATGATGTCTGTGTGGAGATATTGCTCGAGAGGCAGCATTAATGACGTCGTTACGAAAGGATCGGTGACCATGGACTACTTTTTCATTATCTGCTTGCTAAGGGATATAGCAAACGTGAGCCGCCGTTTAACGGCACCAAACGGAAGCTAACGGATTTTGCTATTTAGGGGCTACATTTTATCCATAATTCCTTCCTGCAGCAGCATGGCTACCTCACGTCTCAGTGTTGCCTCGTTGATGACCGTTGGCAGGTCAAAGTCTCTGACTATGGAGTAGCAAAGCTCCGCGCCGTTGAGAAGCGCGCGAAGCAAGGTGTGTTTCTACAATGGTATCTGAAATCTGATATAATATCAACTCTAATCGAATATCTTCACCGCTTTTCGGTGCAAGAAGTTACCCAACTACACTTGTTATAGTTTTAATGGGAAAGAATCTAAGTGGTTTGTGCGCTTCCTAGCCATGCAAGACCGTGTTAGAACCAGGGGTGCGCATTTAGCGATTAAGGTGTTACCGATTTATAGGATTTATCGGCATTTTTCGTTAAAATTTTTTAATAAAATTCAACGACGAAAATTTTTGTTAGGTTGCATTAACGAGATTTTACACACAATTCTTGAAATTTTTCTTCTTCTTCATATATTTCGGACGAATTTTTTGGATGAGTTTCAACAATACCGTTGCGTGACCGAGAAAACCCACTACATACTTAAATCTATGGAAATAGGCAATTGAGATCGACCTCGTATTTTGAGAATTGTTGGCAATTTTCTTGCTCCGTAACAAATTCACGTGCGCCCTCACTTTTCTCTGCCGTAGATTAGCTTTTCTGGATTTCCAAGGCCGTTTCTTGCGTTCGTGTGCTACACATTAGTTCTTCGTACCTACCAAGGAGTCAGCTTTTTGCAGTTTTTTGGGATGTTTGTTTTATAGTTATGGTGGAAAAACAGAAAATGCGAAGAAAACGCTACGAAGCACGAACTATGCGAAAAAGAAAGGATGGAAAACGAAAAAAGGGAAAATAGAGACTCTTTCCTTCTTCCCCGCAAGTTTTCCGGAAAGTAGGACGGTATATTCGTGCAGCATCAGTTAACGATTGTATGACTACGTTAAGGCAATATTGAGCCAGTCTGACAGACACAACGGTGGTGAATTTTATATAGAGGAATCAGGAGGGATAGAGACAAGACCACTGTTGGACCACTGTTAATATTTGACAAAAAATACAGTTTTAAATACGCGTGCTATTTATGCATTTCCTTCAGAATGCAAAGGATAAATAGGTTAACAATTGAAATCTACGAAGCTAGGTGGCCAAGACAAAAATACTCACGGATTAAAATTTGGAAAACGTTCCGTGGTTTTTCCTTGATTCTCTGCTGTCGCGCAAGATCTTACGAAAAAAACCACTCTATGAAACGATTGTGTTCACAACCTATTGCAGCTCTTCAAGCCTAATCGGACTTCTGACCGTTTCCGTCCAGTGGCCGTGCTTTATGCCACGAGGTGTGACGAATGTCGGAATAGGTGACTTAGGACAAAATACTATCTTCCTCTGCATAGAGTGCTATGGAAATTGGTCAAAGCTCTGCCGAAAATTGGGACCTAGGGGCGAGACTTGTTTGAAAGCGTAGTCGAACCGAGCGTAGGTCCCACCAAGTTTCTTCGCTGACCTGTCCTGGTATACCGCTTAAAATTGGCGGACCTGGGCAGGTATAAATAGCTTAGTAGCCCAGATCGCGAAGTTAGTATGCATCAAAGTGAACAATTTCCAAATCAAAAAGAGCACCTTCCAGATTATGACATTGGCCGCTAATTTTGAGGAAACGTACGGGAAGAATTATACTCGAGAGCCTGGTGTAGTCGAAATATTGGGAGGGGAAGGTGGGAACATTGTTTTTGCTATTGAAAAACCACTACAGAAAGTGACTCATGTCATCCTCCATTATATATTGTGAGAGTTTCCGTCTCTATTTGATTTTCCTTCCTTCACTGCATCTGAGGGAAATTCAGTATCGCGTTCAAAAAATCGATAACACCGAGCGATACTGACTGCTTGATCCATATAATAGGATATTGATTGCCAGATCGAAGTGTGAGCTAAGGACGCAACACCCGCCTCGATAAATTTTAGCAATAACGCCCAGTGCAACAGTAGCGATCTTGGAGGGAAGCAAAAGCGAAAGGTGGGCACATCGACGTGTTCCATAAGAGATCATGGGGTCTGAGTAGCGCCGCTTCGCAGACCTCTTCCGCAACGCTGCACGTGTTGTCTGAACCTGGCAGCGGCGGCTCGTCATAGCCGCGATGACGCCTTGCGAAACCTCATCAAATGGGTGTTCTTCGGTGACCACGGTTGGCGGCGGCGATACGACGAACGGCTGGGTCTAGCGACAGCTGTCGGCAGAAAGGGACAGAAGTCTCTTGTCGGCAGAAAGCAACAGAATGTCGGCAGAAAGCGACAGAAGTCTCCCGTCAGTGATTCATGCCTCTCTGAGTTATATAATAGGATTAAATCATTCCGCAGTTTTCCGAAACAACTATGGCAGTATAGAAAAATGCTGAGATGTGAAAATGTAGTTAGCCAGCGCAAATTCTGTAAAAAGCTCTGTCAAAACAGATGAAAACGCTCGAAAACGTTGAGCCGTGCGATGGTACATAGCACTTTGGATCTTCCCAGAAGTTGGATGACTTTCCACGACGACTTTTCCTAAATGAACTAGGTGTAGTAAGGTATTTTTTATTTTAGAAGTTTTGCTGTTGTTTGGATTTAGAATCCTAATGATTCTTCTCGTTTAACAACTTTGTTGATAGCACGGACTAAGATAGGTGGACAGTATTTATTTGTTGTAAGGATGAAGATATTCTAAATGACATGTAGATCTTCTTCTTCAGCGTTTGTTCCGCTTCGAAGCGGGGTCAGCTCTTCTGGTATGATGACGCTACTTTTCGCGATCAATGGCTTGATCGCGGTGGATACCAGAAATCTTTAGAACCGCATGCAATGTATCAAGGTGATGCTGCTTCGGCCGCCCTTATTGCCGTTTTCCGGGCACTTCTATGTTAAAGCCATTCATCCGAACAGTGTTACCGCCAGCGCGAAGAACGTGGCCATACAACTCAAGGCGAGCTTTACGTGACTTGCCAGCAAACCGCTACTGGTCGGAGCGCGGTTCTATAAATCTTCGACTTAGGGCGTTCCGGTATCTTCCTATCGCATAGAACGCCTGTCATAGGGCGCCATTTGGATCAGGCTGGGCTCATGCGCGACTTCACCTCGAATGTCAGACTACCATCAGACGCAATTGCAGATCCAAGGTACTTGAAGCTTTTCGTCCATAGGAGCGCAGTGCAGCGCATCTCAATGAACCCGGGCTCATTTACGTCTGTCGTCAGGTACTCGGATTTTCTGACATTTAGCTTGAGCCCAAACTTCGTCAAGCGGTCACACTACACTTGCGCTTCTTACTCGAGTGCGTCTTGTCTTCGCAAGCATTACGTCATCTGCATACAGCAGCGTCCAGTGAGCAAACTACTGAAGGTTCTTCAAAATGGCATTAAAAACACACGACAATGAAAATGAGCGGGGAAAGAGCAGAGCATTGGAGAACAGCGACCGAGATGGGAAACTCTGCCGATGTACGCTCGTACTCTACTTTTTAGGCAAGAGTAAGTATGCGCACCAATTCGAAATATTCTTCGGAAGCACCGTGCTGTTGTAAGGGGTACCATATGGCCTGACGCGGTACACGATTAAATGCTTCCTCTATTTCAAGAAAAGCTAGCTGCGGCGGTTTCTGCTTTTCGCATGTTTCTTTAGCAAAAGAAGATCAACATGTATGACACCTTGGTGGGACAGCTCGCTACGAAGCCACATTGATAGGTGGAAAGCTGAACGATGTCCATCTACAATTCGCTCAAAGATTTTCATGCTGTGCGAGAGCAAGCGAGTTCGACGGTAGTTCGTACAACTTCTTTCAAATCGGGCTCGTCGTGTTTCCCTGCCAAATACTAGGAATCTTCTTTTCAGCAACAACCTGGTTGAAAAACTTCGTTAGCCACTCGCAAGGAAATGATACTAGGTATCCATGGGACGGGACTTTGAGATGATATGTATATCACTGGATGCAGTTTCAAACGCCGATTCCAAATGTGTGCTCCATTTCTGCTGTGCGAATTTGTCAACGGAGTTATAGTCCATTTTCATAGCACGCTCCTTTGCCCCCTAGGTCCACGCAGAGCGGCCCAATCACAAGAGAGCGAGTTCAAGTAGGGTTGAAACTGTGCTGCCGGCCGAGCGTTCTTGGCGCAGGGGTAGAGAAGCGGAGTGGTAAGACTTATGGTTCGACTGCCTGTGGTGCAGAACTTTCGCACTTCCTAAAAAGATCTGCTACCATCAGCCAAAGCTTTCTACGTTAAACTGCAACGGAAATGGTCACCAGAAGGGACTCGTCTTTATAATGACAACTTCATACTGGCACGAAGATACAATTTATCATGGATAGTTGCTAAAAACATAGCGATAAGACAAACAATGCGTTACACTAGCAGCTGTAAAATAACATACCTCTCTTCTGATTCTACACAGATAATTTCATCATCCTCTACCTCGATGCTCCCGCATTGCGCATCTCGCAAGATGGATATGAAACTGCTGACGATCTGCCTTTCTTGCTTTGTAGGATCGCGTGAAGTATCGGGAGGACCGAACTTTTCCAAAAGACACGCCAATACAACAGCCGGTGAGAACACAGTTTGTAAGATAAGTCGGCAGTATTGTCCTTACCAACCCCGTGTATCGAAAAAAATTCGCCCAAGGGGGTTATTTAACACACTGATCACCCACTTGTAAGTAAGGATGGTGCGATCATGGTAAATGATTTCGCCTAAAATTCGCCAATTGACATAGAGAGCTTTGGTTGATCGTGGCAGATCATTTTTAGGAAACCCAAAAGTCCTGCACTACAGGGGAGTCGAACCATAGACCACCCCGTCTCACCACGGCGCTGCTCTACACCATGCGCCACCACTGCTCGACCGGCAACGCAGTTTCAACCCGACTTGAGCTAGCTCTCTTGTGATTGGCCCGCTCTACGTTGACAGACATAACTCCAATGCCACGCCAACCCCCTGGCGTTGCGCACAGATCGCGACAAAATTGGGCGAGTTGTCGCGTTGCTGCGGTCCAATGCTTCCGATAGGGACGGCTAGTATCGCTTCCGATAGGGGCAGCTAGTGATTCGCAGAGAGCGCGAAAGTGTCTGCCTTCGAGTTGTATAGCATCTGCCCTCCCTTCTGGCACTCTGCCGGTAGAGAGCAGCGCCGAGCTCCGCACTGCCCACATACGAATCCTCGTGAAGTGGACAGCGGTGTCGATATCGGATGCAACCAATTTTCTAGAAACCAATTTTCTTCTTCTTCTTCTTCTTCTTCTTCTTCTTCTTCTTCAGCGTTTGTCCCGCCTCATGGCGGGGTCCGTTTTCTTGGTGCTGTGTCGCCCCATCTTTCCCGATCCCGCGCTAGGTCAGGGTGAACACCAGCTGCTTCAATGTCCTTGTGTAACGTATCATCGTAGCGCTGCTTTGGGCGCCCTCTAGGCCGTTTTTCAGCCACTTTAAAGTTGAGACCTATCTTACGGACGCAGTCTTCGTTTCCACGCACAACGTAGCCGTACCATCGCAGACGTGCTCCGAGCATCTTGCAGCTATCGGCGCGACACCGAACTCCTGCCAAATAACCTCGTTTCGGATACAGTCCAGGCGCGTGACTCCAGCCATCCAGCGCAGCATCTTCTTTTCCATTACGCTAAGGCGACTTTCCGTTTCCACTGTCGCAGGCCAGCACTCAGCACCATACATCGCTACTGGCCGGACGACGGTTCTATAGATCTTTGACTTCAACCGCTCTGGCATCTTCTTGTCACGGAGTACTCCAGTCAACGAGCGCCACTTTGCCCAAGCTGCGCCCGCGCGTGAGTTCACTTCAACCGTCAGACTGCAATCAGACGCTATTGCTGATCTCAGGTATTTAAACACGCTCAGTACTGCAAGCTCAGTACCGTTAATGTTAATGGAGCCGGACTCGTTCACGTCAGTCGTTAGGTACTCGGTCTTCTTGACGCTGAATTTGAGTCCAAACCTCGCCAGACGGTCGCACCAAGCATGCTCCTGCCGCTCGAGATCATCTTTATCTTCGCAAGCGAGTATCACGTCATCAGCATAGAGCAATGTCCATGGGACAGGCTTCTGAACGTCTCGCGTAATGGCATCCATTACGATAACGAAGAGGAGTGGGAAAAGCGCAAAACATTGGTGTACCTAGACAGAGATGGGAAACTCGATCGAGGTTCCTGCTGCCGCTTGCACACGACTCTTTGGACAAGAGTACAGCATTCGCTCCCACTCTATGAGCTTTTCAGGAACACCGTGCTGTTGTACCATATAACCTCATGCGGTACGCGATCGAAGGCCTTTTCCAAGTCGAGAAAGGCAAGATGCACCGGCCTCTGTTTCTCGCGATGTTTCTCCACCAGGGAGCGGGCGGCATGGATGGCATCGATTGTGCCACAACAAGCCACGAAGCCACACTGATTGTCGGAAAACTGGACGATTTCACGGATTCGTCTATCAAGGATTCGCTCGAAGATCTTCATGCTCTGCGAAAGCAAGCGAATCGGACGGTAATTTGAGCAGTCTTCGGGCTGCCCTTCTTCTTCCAAATCGAGATCGTTGTACCTTCTTGCCAACCATCAGGATTCTTCTTCTCCGCTACAATCACGTTCTCAACAGAGTACCAGAACTTCGACTTCCATACATCATCTGGCGAGTAATCTGGACCTGCCCGGTGTCACCTTCTTCAAAGCCGCTTCTGTTCCCTCCGCGGTGATCTTGTGAACGGGAGCGTGAACAGAACCCACAGAAGGGATGGCCGGGTGAGGAAATTCCATAGTGGAAAGTTCCTCAAAGTAATCACGCCATCGCTTCAGCGCGTTATTGCGGTCTGTCAGAATATGGCCGCTCTCATCGTTGATGCCAAAGAACTTTTCAACATCCTCGGGCGGGTCTTAGCAAGTCGGCACAAATACCGCTCACCATCGCGCGACTCGAGCTTTTTCGCAGACATCACTGTAATGGGTGGCCTTTGCAACGGCCACAGCCTTCTTGGCAGCTTTTTTCGCTTCGTGGTACATTTACCTGCTATCGGCTGTCTTGTCGCTGAGAAACAGATGATAAAGCGCTTTCTTCGCTCGAACCTTTGCTTTCACCTCGTCCGTCCACAGCCATGTCTGCTTGTCGAGCTTTCGTCGCCCAGGCTTCGCGAAGCCAAGCTCTGACCTCGCAGCTTAAAGTATCGCGTCGGTAGTCCTTCTCCAAGTTTCATCGACAGTTGTGACTGTCGGTAACCGTACGCGAGAAATCACAGCTGTTCCTTACTCTATTATTCGCCACCACTTGATTCTTGCTGCACCGCATCGCTCGACCTGCTTCTGCCTCGGCGGCGCGATCTTTAGGGTGCAGATCAGCGGTTGGTACTGTGGGGCGACCTTCGCATCTGTGACAATGCACTGGTCGCGATCCTTCACAGGGAAGAAATCTATCTGCATCTTGGTGTTCCCACTATAGAACAAGATAAGGTGGGAGTCGCGTTTACGAAACACGGTGTTCATCATGGTGAGGTTGTGCGAATCCGCATACTCATGGACACGCTCACCATCTGCGCTACGCGACCCGTAACCGAATTCACCATGATAGCTGTACCCGTCTTTCGCAGCGCCGACGTGCCCAATGAGGCACCAGCGGCGTCTCTCGACGGTACCTCTGCTGTCTTCTCGTCAAGCAGGCTCCAAAACTCATCCTTGGCTTGATCTTAACAACCAGTCTGCGGAGCATACGCAGAGAAGAAGTGGAAGAGTTGCTCCTTAGCGGCGACAACGATTTTCATCAATCGATCGTCAAAGCGCTCGACGCTTATAATCGAGTCACGAAATCGTTCGGAGACGATTATTCCGACACCACTGGTGGTCCCGTAACTTCCACATAGAATGGCCTTGAAGTTACATCCTATGTCCTTTGACTTGCTGCAGGACCACCTCGCCTCCTGCACCGCACAGAAATCAACTCTTTTACGCTCCAGTGTTCAACCAACTCGCACTAGCGGCCCGTCAATGTACCCACATTCAGCGTTGCCACGCGGGTCCTGCTTACGTTACGGCACTTTCGGACTATCTCAGTTGCCCCCCGCTGCCGTCCTCGCATCAGGGACCCTCGCATACTTTTCACACTCTCCGGGCTCTGCGAGTGCGCGTCGGCTTCCGAGGACACTGTAGCACAATCTCGACAAACATAAACTAGCATACACCCATACGATGGGCTCCAGGACCTAACTCCAACGCCACGTCGCGGCGCTGAAACGCGGACGTGCGCTCGGTGACGCATGGTTGGCCGCGGAGCACGAAATGTTCTCATTGTTTAAGCTCCCAGACCACATTTCTAGAAAGGACTTAAAATCACACAGAATGTGGTAGGCAACATTCTGCAATAGGACAATTGATCCGAGAATGAGTGATAGTGATCTTTTTCCGTAGTATAACCATAACCACAGGTAAAAAAAATCAACCGAAGAAGTTGTAGATGGCAAATACTGACGCTAAAAACCATCCGCATGACCAGGGTTCCTGTATTAACTGTCGCTGATGGTCCTGTTGAAACCACATTCATATACCACCTCCAAGAAACGTTGAAATAAAAATAAGGCAATGGCGTGCATCATGTCCCTGTAGGAAGCGTTTCTAGCCGTGAAGCATCGGACCGCTCGTCCAATTTCGCCGGGCACCGTGCGCGACGCCAGGGGGCTTCGCGCGGCGTTGGAGTTATGTCTGCCCCCGCATACGATGGGACATGGGTCCTCGTAGGCCGGCCTTTCACCATGCTCTGTCGCCTGCATTCGAATGTCCGTGTTTGGCTTAGCTCGCAGAGCGAGCAGCTTCCAGTGGCACCGCGTGGAGGAACGTGAGCCACCACTAGAATACCAGTAGGGGCGTAAAGGGATTAGGATCGAATATTCTCTTCCACTCCTATGAGAGCGCAAGAAAACGGTGCGGCAAATGCTAAACAATGTTATTGAAATCGCCACTAGATTCTTGAGCACATTATAGTGAAGACTAAGTAAAAGTGGATGAATCGAGGACTGGACCTACAATTTTGCGAGGGGCGTATCTGCCGTATTCTCCGCAGATCACTTTTCAAATACCGCAAAATGGCTCACCATAGCGGTTACCTGCCTGTGCTATCCATCCGTCTACGGGTACTGAAGTGAACAACGGATCATCTCTATACATGATAAACCAGCGTCAACTCAACAATCAATCCGTACATGTAAAACAACAAGAAAACAATAGACGCGCGGAGAACACTGACGTAGCCTCGGTAGCCTCGGCGCTGACGACGTAGGCATCCGCGTATAGAATACTACTTTGAACAAGTTATGAACATCGAGACGGAGTGTAAGGACGAAACCTACAAACAGTGGAGGAGAAGAGCATTAGTACAAGGCTCGGTGGTCTTTCCTGCATGACAGCGCCCGCGTTCAACAGTCGGTAAGACACCAACGAGAAGAAAATTTGCACACTATAATTTGTAGGATACATAACTGCATGAGTACATCGTTACACAATCAGCAACCAGTTCCAAACTGGATATGCTGAGATTTGACGAGCATAACCGCAGACCGGCTGAGGCGAGATTCGAATCATCATCGCATCGACTTCACTGGCTTCGTCCCGTACCTATCATGCATGTTTTGCAGCCTTAAAAGGACTAATCACCGCACCCGTAACAGTCTTACCAGAAATATAGATCACATAACTATTGCTTGAGCTGTATATTTAAAACAGACTCTCACATAAATGTCATTACTAACTTGGTGAGAGCAACGCAAGAAACATCACATAGAGCAGTCCCGAAGCTCAAAAATGCGCTCTTTCCAAAGACTAGTTTGAGGTGGTAACGAATCATGCGCATTCGAAATCACCTTTAAATAACCTGATTCCAGAAATCGGGACCCCTACTCGTTTGGTTTAACGACTCGGCAAAAACGAAACACAGTTTTGTACTAAAAGAATGGTGAAGATTCTCACTATGTGACTCGCTTTCCTCGTTCAGACATACATTCCCATGTAAGAATTTCCCTATAGAGCGTGCTACTTTCGAACACTTTCGTCCTTTCGTTTCCCGAACTGTGGCAAGCCCTGCACCGCAGAGAATCTTGTCCCTTGTCCTTCTATTTTCTTCAGGGATTGGTTCACTGCGACCCCTCATAACCTGCATATGCAACGGTTTTCAGAAATTAACACAAGAATGGAGCTCTGAAAGTGCTACTCACTCACAGATGCAAAGCTTCAAAGGATTAGCAATAAGGACAACAAAACTAGAACAATGCGAGTGATCTGTAAAAAATCTTGAGTATTTAGCAAACTGTGTGATAAATCGTTCCCAACAAAGGCCATTCCTCGTCACTATAGACTTCATAACAACAATGACCGCGAAAAAGAACATTGAAAGGTTCATTATGCTGTTGAAAATGTACTAGCGCTCACCACTTTCTTCGCAAGATTTATAGACAGCGAAAAGTTGTCCTCGCTATCATCAAGATATCGAATGTCTCGCGGATTATACCACCTCCTAAAAATGCTACGCAAATCATTAATGGTAACAACCATGTAAGGAAGTCGATGGGAGGACATTGTCGTTTGCAGCATTGAGATCTGCACGAACAGCATGAGTTCTTTAATGGCAGTAGGTTGGCCTCAATTCAGTAGAAACCAAGTCTTTTCCAACCGCAACCCCTAAATAACGCTCGAAGGTCGAACGGAATCAGCGTTCGAAGCCGCGAACGCTGTGATATACATCTTATCTTAAAGATCCATGGTCACCTATTATCCTTCCCTTGTCAGTATGATTCCAGAACCTCAGCTTCAATAAATTGGTCGCTATGTCGTCGGGACTCGTTGGTTTGCCTGGCTTCATACTTCTCAAAACCGCTTCCGTCTCCTCCACAGTGATTTCCTGCACGGAACGTGCGTAGGAGGGACATAGGGATAGGCGATTGAGCAAAGGCTAGTATCGAAATTTTCTCGAAGTAGTCATGCCACCTTTTCATAGCTTTCTTTCGTCAGTAGATGGCCGTTCTCATCTCAAGAATTCCTCTGCAACGATTACGGCCTTCTTAGCCGCTTTCTTCGTCTCCTGGTGTATACGCCAATTGTCCGCCGTCTTGTCGCTTTGGAACGCGTGAAATAATCTCCTCTTCTCTCGGGCCTTTTCTCTAACATCGTTAGTTCACAGCTATGCCTGCTTCTCGATCTTGCGGAGAGGCGGAACGTTTACCCATTTCGTCGCGCGCACGCCGCCTGCGCGACGTCGCCTGACACTCGCTGGCGTGCGCACGAGATTTACTCACACGATTTCCATCTTGGGCTTCTGGCTGTCTGGCATTCCATAAACTTGCGAACGGGAACTGATTACTACGAATTTTTGCTGTTCATTAAAAGCAGACTATTATTGTACCTACTACTGTGGTAAAGTTCTTACTATTAGTAGAAAGTTAGTGATACATAGTATACCTGAAAGTCTAACATCAATAGTAAAAACCTTATCTACTTCACTTTCACGTCAAATTTGACACTTCTCACGTCGAAATGGACATTATTCTAAACAAACTTGATGTTTTTGAAATCAAAGTGAACATCTTCCAAATTGAAACGATCGTTTTTCAGTCAAACTAGTGGATCTCCAAAGAGAACAGAATAATGTTTTGTTCAAGGGAATTTTGGTATAATTCTCATTGAAGTTTTTTAGTTGGCATGCCCGAATGCGTGTGAGTGCAAGATATGTGTGTTCTTTACAATTGTTTTTGTTGTGTTTTTGTTGTGTTGAGTACAGGCGTGAAATTGCATGCAAGCAAAAATTTTGCTATCAATCAACCAAACACCGCAACGTCCTAGACGAGGGCGTAGCGTTTTCGCTAAAAATGGCCGCCAAAAATTTACCAAAAAAAATTGGCACCCCTGGTCAGATCCTTAAAATCCACCGTGGTTCGTAAGACGTCATCGGGTTTAAAGGGCATTCTGAGTCCATTCTTAACAGTTTATTTTTAGATCTGCTTTGGACAGCTCCCGAGATTCTTCGTGCTGCTAACGGTGCTGTCTCCAAGGAAGGAGATATTTACAGGTCAGTATTATGTGTCGCTGATAATTCTTCGATGAAAGAACTGGCTTTGATAGTTCAGCGAAGGTCGAAGCATAACGAAATGACATATCAATTGTCATATCTCGAAAACAACAAATTCCAAATATTTCATCTTCAGCTGAAATTTAGAAGAACTATGGTGTGGAGTACTGCTAAATCGGGGAGTGAGAGAACCAGGAAACAGGTAAAATAAAGGAATCTTTTTAAGCTTTGGTATTATCTGTGCAGAAGTCGTTACCAGATCAGGACCGTGGGACCTCGACAATCGCAAAGAAAATCCAGAAGGTAAATTGTTTGCAAAATTTTGGAAACTTAGACGCTGTGTGATTTGAGGATTTCGTGTTACAGAAATCATTTACATGGTTAAAAAGGGTGGTCATAATGCTGCGAGACCTCCTCTGGATGTTGCTCCAGGCGAGCAAATAAATCCAGCATTGGTACGTTCTTGGTCACAATAATTAGGAAAGGAGCGTGGTAGGGATTAAGGCGTTTCAATTGACAGATGATAGCGCACAGACGAAAGCGTTGTATCACTCATTCATTTAAGTATACTGAATGTATCATTACTGAGTATGGACACTATTGATTTTCATTGCTTTCCTTCAGATTCATCTCATTCGTGATTGTTGGGCAGAGAGAGCATCTGAAAGGCCTCCGATAGAGGTGGTGAAGTCCACTATGAGTGGCATGAACAACAACAGGTTTGCCTGAAGGAAATTTTTCGAGACGACTATGAATTATTCATAAAATATTATCATTGATGCTGCTATTATTCCAATGACTATAGTTGAACTGATACTGACACCACAACAGTAAAGGAGACCTCTTGCAGTAGGCATAACCTTATGGATCATGTTTTTGACATGCTCGAGACCTACGCATCTACCCTTGAGGACGAGGTAGCAGAACGGACGAAAGAGCTAATCGAGGAAAAGAAGAAGAGCGATTTGCTTCTGTATAGAATGTTACCGAGGTTTGTACTATTGGTGAATCACACCACGCAACTATCTACAGTACCGCCGCTAAACATTCAACCAAATGACGTTTGCGACGCAAAAACGCGTTTTTTGCGTCGCAAACGTCATTTGGTTGAATGTTTAGCGGCGGTACTGTACGTCATGGTTTCGTAGCGGCTGCATACTCTTTATATATCACGCCTAGATTACGACTAAGAAAAAACTTCAGTAAAATAATTATCGTAACATGCAAAGCAGACTTTCGGAAGAGAACTAGAAAAGGATTGCTTACTAAGCACAAATACAAAAAAATATTATTGCAATTCCCTTCCACGTAATGGGAGGAAAACAGTGCTTATAAATATTGCGTTGAGCCATTAAATTTGCTACAAAATTCGCATTCCAGCACAAAGTAACATCATGACAAAAGAAAAATAATTGACGTAGCCGAAGTGAATACCATTATTTTCAATGACTTTCTCCCACTTTTCACGCTCTGCGTGGATTCATTCTCTGAAGAATTTGGTCGGTTTCGACATGGAAAAGTCTACCACCGTTTGACACCATCGACTTCTGTAAAGCGCCCACTACGAAGGAAGTGATTCTTCGATCGGAGCATATAGTAGTCGCACGGCACAATGTCTAGGTTGTATAACGGTTAATTGATTTTCATGCCTCCATTTTTTCGTGTCTGCCAACTCCTCCACTTTTGCCAGCGTCTAAATTCCGGTATGGGGTCGGGCGTTACCCTGGTGAGCGAAGCTTCGGCTCGTGTCGTCTCCTTCCTACAACAGGTTTTGCTTGATTTGGTTGAGCTGCTGACAGAAGAATGCGCCGATGATGGCTTAACAGCGTGCTAGCAGCTCCCGATGCACTGGACCATTACGTGTCCACCAAAAGCACAGCAAAGCCTTCTTTTGGTGGAGCTCCGGTTTTGACACCAGAGCCCACGCCGATTTGTTTTAGCCACTGCTTTTTTGCTTAAGTGTTTCCGTGAAGCACCCGCTTTTCATTGCTGGTAAGAATTTGATCCAGGACCCCGACTTGATCCGGTGCCTGAGCTCTCGGCAGTCGGAAACACATCGATTTCATTGAGGTTCCGTCATCGCTTGAGACACCGTCATCGGCGATTTTAGCGACCTTCCAATCTTGCGCAGCTTCGCTGAAAGGCGACTACCGGAAGCTCCAGCACAATATAAACCAGAGGGGCTGGATCGGATCCTCATCGACTATGAAAAGCGGGTGCTGTGCGATAACCGCAAACCGGTAAGAACGCAACGGGCCAGAGTTCTTACCTCAAAATCGGAGCTTCACCAAAAAAGGTAATATTGTGCGTTTGAGGGATATGTAGTTGTTTAGTGCACCGGGAGCTGCTCCCATGTAGTAATGCATCGGCGCTCGCTTCCTCAACAACTTAACCAGATCCAGCAAAAACTGTTGGAGAAAGGACAGGACACGAGCCGAAGCTTTTTTCACCAGGCCAACAAAGACCCCATTCGGCACTTCACATGATTGCAATCGAAGAGTTGGGCTGAACGAGAGTCAATCAACCGTCATGCAGCATAGAAATTGCGCCGTGCGACTACTAGCTGCACCTGTTGAGGAATCACTTCCTCCGTTGTAGGCGCTTCACTAAAGTTGATAAGGTCACTACGATTGAAGACTTCTGCAGGTTTACAAATTCTATGGAAATGGAATCCACCGAGTGTTTGAAAAGAGGAGGAAGGTTGATGAGAATGACAGCAATGATTTCGTTTAATTCAATATTATTTCTTTTGTCACAACGTTATTTTTTCCGTAAAAGACTAACACCTAATGCTGCAAAATTATTGCCCAATCTAATACAACACTTCAGCGAGTTTGCTTTAAATACCAGAAAAAATAGAGATATTGTGCATTATGACTCGACGCAATTCTTTGCTGATTTAATTTTCAGGCAAATAGCTGACAAACTGAAGCTAGGGCAGTCGGTAGATCCTGAATTGTACGATAGTGCTACTGTATTCTTCTCGGACGTTGTCTCGTTCACTACCATTGCAGCCAAAGGAACGCCACTGCAGGTTTGGGTTTCGCCTTCCACCATCTCATTCAAATGTCCCTGCTCTCGGGAAGAAATTTACCCTTTTAGTCAAGGACTAAAAATCTCTTTTTTTCTCACAAGTGAAATGCACAAAGTGTTTATCGATTATTGCCAACCTTAACTCTAAGAAGCCCTCCTGAAGATGGTGAAAAGCCAAGTGGCTGACCGCAGTTTAGCGGGCTCAAGTTGTGCTTCTTCGAGACTTAAAATGGTCCTACGCCGACATCGGAAGAAAGCTCCATTGCCTACTGTTTCTTAAGCGTACAAGGATGTGCGGGTGAATGGAGGAGAATATGAAAGAAAGAGAAAGTATCTAACACGTAAGACGACACCCAGGCAGGATCGTGATATTCATCGCCTTTCAATAAAAGATCGTTTCAAAACGGCTGTTGATGTCCACAGAAAAAGAACAGCAAGCAGAACCATAAAACTTTCGGTTCGAAGCATTTGTAATCGTTTTGCCTAGTTTGTATTGAGAGGACGCGTAGCTCGACGAGTCGTTGGTCTCGTCGTGGAATCGAATAGCACGCTTCAGATTCGCAGAAGAACATCTGGAGTGGGAGGCCGAAGATTGGAAAAAAGTGCCGTTTTCAGACGAACCAAAGTTCATCAAACTCGGATCTGACGGAATATGCTATGTTCGTCGAGGTGTCGACGAGGAATTCAATCCCAATGCACGCAACGCACTGTCAAAGGAGGAGGAGGTTCAGTTATGGTATGTGCGGCAATGGGCCGACCACGGCTAATACATCGAATCCTCGGAACTATGGATCTGCACCTGTACACGGACATCCTAGAAAATGTGATGAATCCGTACGGTCGCAAGAAAATGGGAAAAGGCTTTTTTTATAGCACGACAACGACCCAAAGCATACCAGCCGGAAGGACAAGCAGTGGCTTGAGGCGAAAAGGATCAACGTTTTGAAGTGGTCAGCGCAATCTCCCGATTTAAACCCTATAGAGCACCTTTGGTACGACGTGGACAGTGTGGTCAAGCGCTTAGGACCGAAGAATCTGGATGAATTGGAAACAGTCATCAAGAAAGCGTGGAATGCTATCCCTGTGGAGCGGTACAAGTTGGCCGACTAAACGCGGAACCTATGTCAGGCTGTGGTCAAGAACAAGGGCAACCTGGTGGCTAACCTGGTGGTAGATGTGGGAGAGTAGGAATTTTGTTGCTGTATGGTTGACGAATTCCTTAATGACTATCAGCTCCCAGTTTGCATATTATCAATGTGATGTACTCCTATGCTGAGTGCCTGTGCTACGTCGCCATCTCCAAATGAATAAGAGGTTAAGTTTAGGTGCAGCAATGAAGTCTCATTGAACAGCTTAGCCTGTTTCAACTGTAGATGCTGTCTCATAGATTAATACTGAGACAAATAAAGTGATTTGCGAATAGGTCAAAACACTTGCCCCTTAATAGGAGCTACCGGTCTCCAAGGCGGAGGGCCACTATCGTTCTCATGCAATGCTGACTCGTTCTGGACTTTCTAGTGGTGAATTCCCAATTATTGCCACTTTGCCCGCGTGTGGTATGTCTGCGAGCAGTGCTGCGCTTTGCTAATTCCGGTTAGGGCCTTACACTCGATAAGCGCAAGCGACGAAGCCGTGTGATATTGGGATCTGTATCCTGTAATCCTCTTCTTAAGAGGCGATCTAAATCGAAGGAATGAATATTGTTTCTATGTTGTCACGTAGTAGTGAAATGATCTCGTTACAGGTCTCTCGACGTTTTGGAATTCATTTCCTATTGTTACAAATGTGCAGCGAATTGCGAAATTTCAAATAAACATACGATCACGTTTATACGTTTGCATGTACAGAATGAACAGCTTATGAGGTTGATAATGTAATAGTGTGACTATGTGCATATATACTTATTTTACATCAATAGCGAGTGATAATTGTGAGATGGCGCTACTCGGTCGATCTTAATTCGCGCCCTCAACCTCTTCTTAGCATTGCTGGGCAAATTTTAATCGAGATGGATCGGCTTGTCTGCCCGTCAGTAGAGCAGTATTGAGATTTTCACCTCTTCGTCATCTCCATCTCAGGTGATTAACACTCAGTAATTCTCAGTTGACAATAGTTTAAGATATTCTATTGACATGGATCATAAGACGGGTAAAAGTTTAAGTTTCTAGGGATGTTAGTTAGAAGAACTTTCAGAATTTTAACCATTTGTAATACATGGAGGGCAAATGTGTTTAGATAAGCACCTTATTGTACACAATGTTGAGCATCAAATGTTTGAAAGCTTCTATATCTATATCACTCCGCAGCTGCTCCGTGTGCGTCAAAGTGCTACATATAGTTGGCCATGTGCATTGGGTCGTGCAGTGCAATTCCTATCTTGGAAAGGATTGCCTTTGAGATTTGTTTATTGTCATGGCAATGCTTGATCTGATAGGGAATTGCCTTCGCCTCGGGGAAAAGTTAAGTTATGCGAAAAATAGCTATCAATTTTTGGAAGTAATACTTGACTGCCTTTTCGAATGCCCATAGCATGCTCGCAAACTAATAGTCGTCGTCCGAAGGTAACATCACTGTACAGCGCGCGCTGTGAACAATGGTAAGTAACCTACCGACTTCGGCGGAATTTTCCAAAACGGACGTCGGATTCGCAATCAGCGCCACAAATAAACCCTGGGTGAGAAAATTTGGCCAATTTCGATAATATCGATTTTCGATGACGTCATTGTTGACGCCCTACAACAAAATATTGGTCACTTTGAGAAACTCCACGGTCACCTCTTTGACCATCCTCGTCAGTTTGCGTCGGCCATAACACTCCAGCAAGAGCAAATACACTGTTGGCCATACAGCTTTTCATTAGAAAAATTCATTTCATTAGAAAAATAATCTTGGGAATCTCACAGCAGTCAGACTATGAAGATTGCGCTAGTCAATTTTTTGGAATGTGCCACACTCCGGCCGTCCACCGAAGTATCTTCGTTTCCATTGCGAAGCGCCTTTCAATTTCATTAGTCTCGGGCCAGCACTCAGCTCCGAGAATAGCTACTGGTCGGATGCCTGCTCTGTAAATCGTTGACTTGAGACGCTCTGGCATCTTCTTGTCGCACAACACACCTGTTGTAGGGCGCCATTTGGAACATGCTACACTCACGCTTGTGTTGGCTTCAACGAGTAGACCTCCATCGGACGCGATTGCCGACTCCAGGTACTTGAAACCGAACTACGTGGCAACCTAATGCCATGTTTACCTTATTGGTGTTGGACTCATCTTCGCTAGTCGTCAAATACTCGGATTTTTTTACGCTAAGCTTGAATCCAAATCTTTCCAAGCGATCGCACCAAGCTTATAAACGTCGTGGAATTTCAATCTTATCTCCATAGGTGATCATTACATCATCAGCATATAGCAACGTCCAAGGGACTGGCTGCTGAAGACCACGTGATATAGTGTCTATAATGACGATGAATAGCAGCGGGGAGAGCGCAGACCCTTGATGTACTCCCACAGAAATAAGAAGCTGCTGGTTCCTGCACTTTACTCCTCGGAGAAGAGTAGATTGCAAGCACCAGCAGCTACCTTCTCGAATTTGTGAAGGCAACATGCACACGCTTATGTTTATCGCGGTGCCTTTCTATATGTAGACAAATGGCGTGTATGGCATCGACTGTGCCAGAATCAGGTACGAAGCCGCAATAGTTGGTGGAAAGTTGGACGATATTACGAATGCGCCCGTCGATAAACCGCTCGAAGATCTTTGTGCTATGTGAAACTATTGGATTGAACGCTAATTAGTGCTGGACTGCCCTTCTTCCTCCAACTCGGAGTCGTCGCCTTATCCGCCAACTATCAGGCACTTTCTTCTCCGCAAAGACTGGTTGAAGAACATTGTCTGCCACTCTGCTGGGTACCAGAACTTCGACATCCACAAATCTGCCGTCAAATCATGACCTGTTGCCTCCCCTGGCGTCGTCTTCTTCAATGCCGCTTCTCTTTGCTCAACAGTGATTTTCTGAACGGGACCGTACACGGGAGGAGCAGGGAGAATGGCTAGGTGGGCAAACTCTAGTCGAGATTTCCTCGAAGTACTTGAGCCATCGATTTAAGGCCGTTTTGCGGTCCATTATGAGACCACCATTTTTCATCGTTGATGACCGAGAACTTTTCAATATCCCCAGTCTGGCAATGACAGACCTTGGCGAGTCACCCAAGAAATCGCTTACCATCGCGCCAATCAAACTTCCCTTTGACATCGTAATGAGTGGCTCTTTCAAAGGCTACTGCCTTCTTAGCGGTTTTCTTGGCTTCATGATACATACGTTATTTGTCGGCTGCCTTGTCGCTGAGGAATGCGTGGTATAACCATTATTCTCACGAATTTTTTCTTCAACCTCGTTAGCCTAGAGCCGTCTCTGCTAACCGACCTTACGCCGTCCGATTTCGTAGTGCCAAGTTCGCAGTGAGCGGCATTAAGCATCGCTTCAGCAGCAGGTCTCGTCGAGTGCTGCCGAAGCGATGCTTAATGCTGGCCCTTAATGCGGCACGTTTTCATGTCTCACCAACGGTCGCGACCTTCGGCTACCAAAGCACGAAGTCAGAGCATTTTCATCTCCTTCATTCGCTACCACTCCATCTTTGATGGACCGCAAAATGGCCTTGAATAGATAGCGCAACTACTTCGAGAAAATCAGTAGAGTTTGTCCGCCTCTTTGCTCCTCCTGTGTTCGGTCTCGTACAGGAAATCACTGTTGAGGAACAGCAGCGGCTTTAAAGAAGATTAAGCCAAGTAAGACAACGGGAATGATCTGGCGGCCGATTTGTGGAAGTTGAAATCCTGGCACCTGGCCGTGTGGCTGACGATATTCTTCAACAATGTTTTTGCGAAGAAAGTGCCTGATAGTTGGCGCAGAGAAGCACGACGATTCCGTTTGGGCAGCCCAGCAGACTGCACAAGCTACCGTCCATTTCGATTGCGCATATCATAAAGATATTCGAGCGGATTATCGAAGGGCGCATTCGTAATATCGTCCAAATTTCCACCAACTAGTGCGGCTTCACAGCTGATTGTGGCACAGTCGATGCCGTACACGTCATTCGTCTACATGTAGAAAAGCATCGCGAGAAACATAGGCCAGTGCATGTTGCCTCCACGAATTTGATAAGGTCTTCGATCATGTTCCGCGTGAAGTATGTGGTATGCTTCAAAACAGCATAACGCTCCTTTATTGAGTAGGTGCGGTTACTCTACTCTTCTCCGAGGAGTAGAGTGCAAGCACCAGCAGCTCCTCATTTCTATCGGAGTACGTCTAGGGTCTAAACTCTTCCAGCTGTTCTTCATCCTCGATACTATATCACGTGGTCTTCAGCAGCCAGTGCCTCTGACGTTGCTCTATGCTGATGATGTAATTCTCGCTTACAAAGACAACTGAAAACGAAGACAACAATGAACTCCAGCGGCGTCTTCAACCTTGGCGCGGTCGCTTGGAGAGATTTGGACTCAAGCTTAACGTTTAACGACTGACGAAGATGAGTCCAACACCATTAAGGTAAAAACGGCATTAGTTTGCCACGTAGTTCGGTTTCAAGCACCTTTGATCGACAGTCGCGTCCAATGACGGTCTACTCATCGAAGCCAACTCAAGCGTGAGTGCAGCATGGTCCAAATGGCGCCCTCTAACGGGCGTGTTGTGTGACAAGAAGATACCAGAGCGTCTCAAGTCGAAGATTTACGTCGTTCGACCAGTAGCTATTTTTGGAGCTGAGTGCTGGCCCGTGACTAAAGAAATTGAAAGGCGCTTCAACGCAATGGAAACGAAGATGCTTCGGTGGACGGCCGGAGTAACGAGTTTGGAACGAGACCTCAACGACTTCATTTGGTAAAGATTCGGCGTCATCCTGATTGTTGAGAAGCTGCGCGATACGGCCACGTTTTTCGCGCCAAGGTGACATTTTTCGAGAGAGTGGCCTTAACCTCGAGACTCCGGAAGTCTGCCACGAGGGATACCAGAGCACCGCTGGCTTGATGTGCTGCACATGAACTTGAAGCTTGCTGGGATACACCCGCGACCAAGCATTCGAACGGGGGAAGTGGCGCCAACAACACTAAGAATGCGGATCCCGCCCGCTACCAACCACTGAAGAAGAAGAATCTTAATATCATATGCGTAGCTTTCATATAAATTTCAAATCTCAATAATTGTTATTTACGATAATTTTTGAGAGTAAAAGTATATTTCGCACAATACGAGCTGTACTTAAAGTTTCGAGTTTTAGTCATAAAGTAAGAATGCGGTGTGAAATTAGCGCCACACATCACTAGGAAGCACCTGATTAGAAATTGAGTCAAACAAACAAACAAAATTGTCAGTGAATTTCCTGAAATTTCTACTGCGCATTCCAAATAACTCCACCAAATAGGGCACTTTGCTTGTGTGTTCTTTTTCACAGAAAAGAAATTCTTCAATCTCCTGAACAACTTAAAATTCTTTAGGTGGTCAACCTCCTGAACAACTTGTACACGACCTTCGACGGTATTATTGATGAGCATGACGTCTATAAGGTAAGAAAATGCTAGGAGCAGTTGTCAGAAATATAGCTTCACTGATCCAGGTGGAGACAATTGGCGATGCCTATCTTTGCGTGAGCGGATTACCCAAGCGAAATGGAAACGAGCATGTAAAGGAAATATGCAGCATGTCGCTCAGCTTCATTAAATGTCTCGAAGACTTCCGAATTCCTTATCTACCAGGAGAAAAGCTTAGCTTGCGTATCGGATTACATACAGGTTTGAGAGTTCCCAGCAAAGGAAACGGTGTGCTCCAATACTTTATTTAAAGAACGAAGAAAACCTAGTTTTTGGATCCTTACATCTTCTAATTTCCTTGAATACCACGTTATTCAAAGCCACATAATAAGGGTATGCTTAGGATCTGTGGTTGCTGGTGTTGTTGGTCTATCAATGCCAAGATACTGCTTATTTGGAGACACTGTCAACACAGCGAGTCGCATGGAGAGCAATGGAAAACGTATGTGATTTTAAAGATTCCAAAAAATATTGGTCGTGTTTCTCCATGTCCGACTAAACTATAAACTTGAGCGTATTTTCTGAACGTGCTTAATACTCCTTAGCCAATCAGGTTTCATATAATGGAGCGACATTACTTCGGTCTAACGTTTCGACAACTTCAACCTCCGTCTTTATAAGTCCTAAAAGAGTACGAAACCTAAGATCATCCGCTAATCCCATCATAGACTTGTCTCTACAATTTAACTAGTTTCAGTGAATCCGCTACACTGTCCAGGTGAATCTTCCTCAAGTCCTCAAGCAAACCGATCTCAAAGTTGTTCCACCAGCACTGAGTGAAGGCTAAGCTATTTGATTACTGTAGACCAACAGAGTCCCAATAAGTGCAAATTTGTAACGATGTTTAGTGAACAGAAGAACTTGTCTCAGATCCCACAGAACGAGATGAAGATGGAAAACTTCTGATAATCGAAATGCTCGTTTCTATTGTTCGTCGTTGGATTACCTTCGCAAAGAATTTAGAGTCTTTTTTAGTCTTTTTCTCAAAGCTCACCCTCACATAGCAACAGCATTTCCGAGCACAACAGCACACGAAAAGTACATTTATCACAAAAATCGTCTCCACCGTGGGCTTCCTCTCATTGTTCACCAAGCTGGGTTAGTAATTTCCGCATTTGCATACCAGCCATATCTCTCTTGATGCGAACGTAAGTGCCCTCCTTGCTTCACCTATCTGTAGATCTCCAGAGGCAAAACACTGAATTCAGTAAACAAGACCCTTCTCTGCGCATTTTACTTCTTCGATATGGTCAAATTACGCGGTATCTCATTATACACGAGCGACGACGTCTAGTGCGAACTAGAAGGCGTTTGATGTTGCTTCCTGGTATGTTGACCAGCACATCATCGTTTAATTTTGCTCGTTCCAAGCGTTCACGTACACAGTGACTTGGTCAGAGAAGGAAGACAGTTGTTGACATACCCACACCTGTTTGTTTTCCCGCACTTGTACCCTTTCTCTGGATTCCATCCAGCCATTACAATATCTGGGTTCGCATACATTTTGAAGTGTAGTATTGGAGTTAGCATTTGTGGGCCCTCTCGATTCTTATGTCACGTGCACATATTCATTGCCGTTCCGTACATATTGCGGAACGCCCTTGTTTTATCGCCAGAACGTGAGCGTTTTGCGTTGTTGTTGTTGTAGCCATCTTCCTTTTCATGCGGAGTTTTCCGGGTGAGTGTACTGACGACGAGAATGTGTGCTAAGCACATTGAACTGCTCATCAATTCGGACTCCCTTGTCGTTATTATACAACAATCACCAAAATATTGACAGCACATTATAGAAAGTGCAAAACAACAAGCAGTGCGTTCAATTACATTTCCTTGCTTCTACTGCCACCTCCAAAGGGAATATTTAAATACTTTTGTGGCATTGATTTTTCTTCACTATTGCAGCTGGCATGATTCATCTCTCAGCCGACGCTAATAGCTCAATTCAAGAATTTGGAGGCTATGAAACAGAACGAAGAGGAGAAGTGCTTATAAAGGTTAGACGTTTGAAAGAGTTGCGATAGTAATGCACATCTTTCCTTACAAACGTTAGGTGATCCACAATGGCATTTTGTTTTAGGGCAAGGGCGTTATGGAGACGTATTGGCTTATCGGAGCAGCGGAATCTAACTCATTAATATCTCGAAAGCAGCTTTCAAAGACAGACAAGACAACAACTCCACTACAATGACGAGCGAAAATATCAAGGACATATAGCTGAGTTGACTTGCCGGAAAAATATGTAAGATTTTTAAAAGTGTAACTCATACCGCAGGGACCTGTTCTGTTAAAGGTCCGCGATATCTTGTCTGCAAATTCTAGTATGTGTACCCCATCCTTTCACTTTTCACTATATCTCAGTTGCTTAACATCTCAGTTCCCTTTTTGTATCGGTTCTGCATGTACACCACCATGAATAATCGGCGTGCTGTGCTGCCTACAGTTTGAAAGCCTGAACACACGAATTAGCAGCAAACCCGTCTTTTCTCAGGCAGTTTCAAATAGCTTATAATATACGTGTTCTACACTTCGTGTTTCTTTCAATTCTGTTTTTTCTTATTATCAGAAAACCTTTTTGTTGCAAAATATGTAGTGTGTACTTATTAACAAGTTTTCTGTCCTATTGACCAATTAAAGTGGTCCCCTCAACAGCATTACATATGCAGAATAAAGCTTCTGTGTGCATTTAAACAGAAATAGTACAAATGTTTGAAACACACAAACTCACTAAAATAATCTCATACTGGAGAGTTACTAGTGTAATATTCACTGGAAAAGCAACATTGCTTCTGCAAGATAATGTGAAAAGCTAGACAATTAATTAAGGGATGATTCCTTTTCACTCCGCCGAAATTCTTCATAGATTCCTGTTGGCGGTATCGGTTGTGCATGGTTGTTGTCACATTCCATTCGCAATTCTTCGTTTTCAAGGTCAGTCTCGGGTTCAACACTATTAGGCTCCACAAGCCAGAATGTCTCCATGACACCTTTCCCCTGAAAAGCCTCACTTTCATGAGGCGGTTTCTACATTGACTGTAACATACCTTCACTATAACCTCTCCACGGGATACCACTCTGAAGCCTCCAACAGCTAGCAGCAAGTGTCGAGCGTCAGACGATAAGTGGATTTTTCCAGCTGAATGGCAGAATATCAAGCTCCAGAGTGACCATCAAGTTCTGCGTCAATAGCTGCTTTGTTTTCAACAGCTAACTGCTTGTTTCATTTCTTCATGCGAGCGTCGTCGCGTCAAGCGGCAACGTTCGTCCACGCTCCGTCGGTTTATGACACTTCACTATTTTGCTGGCTGTGATTCCTTCTACGCTGTTTATACTCGGTAACCTTTAAGCCTCGCGTTCTCTTTGTATGTTTCCAGTGGCGGGTAGTGATTTGCCTCAGACGGTTTCGTCACTACCATGGGTAAATTTCTAAGATTGTTCACACTGCGGGTTGATAGGTCACCGCTCTCAGTTTGCATGGTCGTGACCATCGATTCGGCTGGTTACTATTATAGCTCGTAATAGCTTGTTTGCCCTCTCGCTCCATCTCTGTTCTTGCCGCCAAGAGGCCGCGCGTCTCCAAGTCATCACAAGCACGAGACCTTCGAGCGATCCGTTTCATGGACTCGTCGCCCTTTAGCGACATCCCACCATACGTTAAATTCGGTAAAATCCTTAAATAAGATTTCCTTTAGCTACAGTCAGTTTAACTCTATCATCCCATTCATTTGCCATGACAGAGCTTTTCATGTCGAATTGGACACTCTTCCACGACGTTGCGATTTTTATTCGATTAGCAGAAGTTAAGAAACAAACACAGCTGTAAGGAACACACATATCCTCACTTTAGTGGTTAATGTAAGTGGCATTTACACTATCAATCGAATAAAAGCTGCGGTGAACTTTTAGAATGCATGGCGCGATCTAATCTTTAAACGCGCTACATGCCTGCTTCTTAGCTGCGGTTTAAGGCAAATTCTAATTTATTGTTTTTTCTCACAAATAAAAGCCTTATAGGATTGTTACACTTATTGGGGAAGGTAAACTAAGAAGCCTTAAAGAATGTTACACACCATATTTTCCTTGAACAAAATATTATGATAGACATTTTATTGAGTCTCTAGTCAAACCTGCCTGAAGGTCATTTCGAACATTCGCATTGATTTCAAAGTCGTATGCCAGTTCAGAAGAACATCCAGTTTGATTTGAAAGAGTCTAGCTGGACATGAAAATGGAAAGACGTCGTTGCAATGAAAACAGCCCACAGCTAAGAATCAAGCATATAGCGTAATAAAAGATGAGATCGCGCAATGTACTACAAAAGTTCACCGCAGGTTTTATGTGATTGATGGTGTAAATACCACTTACATGAACTACCAAAGTGGGAATATGTGTGTTAATCACTGTTGTATTTGTTGTTCAACTTCTGCTAATCGAATAAAAATAGCAACGTCTTGGAAGAGTGCCCAAGCGATAAATAGGAAGCGTGAGTGGCCGGGAAAAGTTTATGCATGCGCTCAACCCAATGAACTTCGAATAGGAGAATCCCGAACACAGCGGAGGTAGCAGCAACAGGAATGAGCTGTGACCTCGGCCGGAGCACCAAGGCGGCAGAGCCGTACCCCGCAGCAACACAACTGTAGCAGCACCGCAGGATAATAAAGGTCCACTAATTGAACGATAGCGAGAACAGGAGCCTTCAAGGCGGCAGTTCGAGACAGGAGTCACCCAGCACTTGCGCGGACAGAGCCGCGGCGCCGGCCTATTTCGCAACGCCTCACGTGTCCTCCTTGGCAGCGGCGATTGCTCGCCTCCCGGCGTTCCCCTTCGGAGAGAGAAGTCGAGATCGTGCCTCAAACTTGGGCTATTAAGCCATAGCGCCCGCGAAGTTTAAGAAGTTCCAGAGAATTACTAACAGACAAAAAACCCTCCTCTATTATATATGGTAAGATGTCTTCATGCTCAAAGTATAATAACAGTCCATCTATCATCAATAAAGAGAAAAATCATCAAAACTCCAAAACCAAATAATAACAGTAAAACTTCTAAATGAACAAATTTCTTACTACGTTCAGTTTATGGAAGGTCGTCCACCTTTTGGGAAGATCCAAAGTGCAGTGCATCATTGCACGGCTGAACCTTTTTGATCGTTTTCGCAGGTTCTGTCAAAGCTTTTTATAAAGCTAAGTAGGCTTTTACTTATATGGCCATAATTGTTTCGAAAAACATGCAGAATATTTTAATGACGAATTGAGATCACGTAGTGACCACAGCGACTTCGTTGGCGCGATTTCTCTTTGCAAAATATTTACGAAGTCCATAGAGCTGACTGTTTCAAAGAATGCTTCCTTTAAGAGGTTCTGTGTTCTCATTGCAAATAACTGCAGAAAATTTAAAAAAATAGCCACGAGCTATTGACCAAATTGCAATCGAATCGAATTCTACTGCATTGAATATTTTCCTCTTTGCTACCCAATTAAGTAGATTGCAATCGTTAAGGTCTTTCTTCCCTGGTACCATGCTGTAAAGCAGATTTGCTTGAGATTCAAATGTGTTTTGGGTTTCTCAATTTCTTCCCATTTTCGTAGAGCACATTTTGAATTGATGAATGGTACTACAGTAGATTCGCATATTGGACGAAAAAACCGTAGACATAAAGGAATTTTTTGCTGTAGCCAAACTTGCACCTTCAAAGATATACCTTCTTCGTAGAAATTTTAAAAAAAATCTTCTAGCAATAGGCTGCATGTGAAGTACCAATATTTGCACTAACCCAATACCATAAATATAATAAATAACGAGGAGTCGTCATTGGCTTCTTCTCCTTATCATATTTTTTGGTTGTAGTTGGTTCTGGTTGTACATAGTTATAATCGTTATTTCACGTGTGTACTGACTTGCTTCTCCTAAAAAAATGCCAAGGGAGCCCTCGAAGAAGACGAGAAGATTAAGCAAAATCGTTGACATGCACGGCACGAAATGCAATAAAAGCGAAGCGATGACAGTACCGGCAGCTAAGCCCTATCAGTTAGATGGGACTCATGACAATGTTGCTTTACCGTAGTTCTACAAACATCGTCTGATGCTGCACGAAACACTCGCCGAAATTCCCGGAAAACCTGCGTGGAAAACGGAAGAAGGCTCTTTCTTACCTCGTTCCGTTTCTTAAACTTATTTTTTCGCACTATTTGTGTTTGGTGGCGTTTTCTTCTCGTCGTCTTTGCCTTACAAACCCACCTGTGAAATAATTACTATAAAAAGCAGAAAAAACTGAATGGAAAAGAAGTGTGAATAATTAATGCGTAGCAATCAAGTGCGAGAAAAGGCCTAAGCAGTCCAAAAATGCGAAACGACTGTGTAGAAAAGTTGTTGAACTTGTCACATAGTCATATAATGACCATGTAGACGGAGTCGAAAAAATAAAGAATAAGATCTGGCTTTTGACCCATTAAAATACAGCCAACCTGACTGCAGCTAAGGGAAATTTTATTTAACGAATTTGACGAAATTACCGATTTTAATGCAAAAATTTTTCGGTAAAAATGGTCGTTAAAGATTTACCGAAAAAAATTTAACACACACCCCTAATTCTGACCAGGTGTGTGCATTTAACGATTAACGATTAACGGATTCACCGAATTCACCGGCATTCTTTGTTAAAAAATTTTAACAAGATTTAACAACAAAAATTTCCGTTAAATTACATTAACGACATTTTACACACCATTTTCGAATTTTTACTTCTTCTTCATGTATATACATTTTGGTCAATTTTTGGATGAGACTTCGCAGCATCGTTTGTGATACTGATGAAGCCCTCCACTTTGTTGAATCACTGGAATTCGAGAATTGAGAATCTCCTTGAGCAATTTATTTGCGTGCGCTGTTCTCTGTCCTAGTTTCGTCGGATTTCCATTGCTTCTCGCGCTTAGTTGCAGCATTTAGCATTTAATAATAATAATAATTTATTACGACCATTTAAGATAGCCGCAAAACAGCATATTGTTAACACATTAAATGAGAACAGCTCATTTACATCAGAACATGGTATAACATGACAGTGTAAAACAGAAAAAATAGGAAATGGTTGTTTAAATGTCTTGTCTCCCTAGTGCCTAAGTAACGCCTTCTCCGCTTGTCTTTTGAAACGTTTATAATTTTCACGTGAAGGGGTTATTTCATTATGTAAACTTAGATATTTGGAACCTGCCCTAACCGTAAAGAACTGAGTCCTTAGCTTGGATTTTGGTCGAGGGAACCAGATTTTCAGCAGAGTTCCTCTTGTTCTAGACATTCTGAGTATGTAAAACTTGGAGAGTTCAACAGTACTTATTCCGGCTATCGTTTTAAATATCAATTTTTTTAATGTCAAGCATTTCATACTTAACAGATAGTCTTTTCACAGTTTTTTACAGTATTCGCTTAATAAGTGGGGTTGAAAAGGCACAGAAAATGCGGTGCGAAAAAATGCGAAAAAGTTAAACGCTACGAAACACAAATAATGCGAGGAAGCAATAAAGTCTAAAAAAGAAGAGAAGTCGATGACCACTCCTCGTCAGTTATTATATGTGACGTAAGTATAAAAACTGGCAGCTAAGTTCTGCAAAAGGGTATATCTTTGAAGGTGCTGATCTGCATCTAGAAAGAAATCTCCTATATGTCCATAGATTTTTTCGGTTAATTTGCGAATTTATTATAACACCGTTCACCACTCCAAATGTGCTCTTCAAACATGGGAAGAAATGGAGAGACCCAAAATACAATCGAACCTCAATAAAAGGCGTACAGATTAGGCGCTTCGAGAAGAAAATGATAAGGGTGGTTGAAAAGTTGTAAAAAAAGTGACAGCGGTGCATTCCATAGGAAGGAATTAGGAAAGGATAAAGACAAGATAGGCTACTTTAATATATAACAAGAAATGCCTTTTTAAAAATGAAATCTACTTTACTTGGGTGGCAAAGACAAAAATACTCAATGCAGCAAAATTCGATTCTATTTAAATTTGGCCAATCAAAGGTCCGTGGTGGTTTATTTTATTCTCTTCCGTAGTCTGAAGTAAGAGCAGGATCTTTTCAGACTAAAGGAACGACTCTGTGAACATGGTGATCTACAATACCGTTTCTAATTCGTGATCAATCGACGATTTGCGACAAATTTTTCCGTCGCAAACCGTAGCAGTGAAATAACTTCGTTCAAATTTAATTATATGAAAATTAAATTGCAGCATTAGATTCACCTCCCTCCTACCAATCCAACAACTTGCGTGAACTGTAAAACTGTGTACTCTTGACCTAGTTGTGGAGCTCCTCCCCTCAAACGTCCGCTAATTGATTTACGACTCCTCCGCGAGCGCCACTGGTCCACCTTTATAGAGCTAAAGAGTTTAAAAAAGTATTCAGTCACAAACTTTCGTTATCAGATTTGTGTTTTGTAGAGCGTGGCCATAGCAGACACTGCGAAATTTACCGAGTTTGAAGTGTCGGCCTGTTCTATGACGTGGATTCTTCGAAGTTCAGCCTTCCATTCCTAGTTAGAAGCGAATATTTTCGTGATGACAAAGGAACTTCGCTTATTTATCATGAGAAATTGAATGCCCTTTCTTTCATAGTTTTATACAGGTGCAGCAGTTGCCAGCCAATTTCATGTGCTCAAGCCTTAAAAAAATCTTCCGCTCTTTCTCGCCTACGTTTGAGTATTCGACACTTCCAATAAGAACATTCTGACCATCACGAAAACCTCTATCGAATGGTGTCACTATCGACCAAAATCGAATTTTTGACATTTCGCATCGAGGACGAGGGCGCCCTAGGCCGAGCGGCTCCAGGACGTAACTCCAACGTGCTTGCTTTTTGACGTTTACTGCTCGTCAAGACCACAGTTCGCTATATTTTCTGCAAAGGGTAGATTGCGCCGTCTCGGTTACCGTTCCTCAGGTTGTCTCCCTCAATTTATGCTTCTAACTACTTTTTTAAAGGATAGCTGCCAGGGTTGTTGAACAATTCAGCACAGTTTTATTTCGTGTTGAGTTTGGTAAAAGCTTGTTTGGTAATGGTTTTACACGTGAACTATCACAAGTGAGTTGATGACGGTCAAGTGCAGCGCAAAGTTAGAATTAAGGGAAAAGCTACGGAATAGTGCGCTCACCCCTTCCCTCAATAGAAAGTTACAAACATTTGCTTCCGAAACGTCTAGTTAGTAATCCCCCAGTTCTTGCTTCGAATTTCTCTCACCAGATCCTTGACTATTTCCCTTCACTCATTTGAAGTATATTCTTATTCCGTCCGCACTTTGGTAACAACCACTCCCACTTCCCCACCAGGAGACATCAGACTTGTTTCATCCTCATCTCATGTCTCTTTCCTTCTTCTGCGCGGTCAACGTCGCCGACGCACCTTTTGGCGCCCTAGCCCGAGACACTAGCCGTTCTTGTCGGAAGCAGTCGGACCGCGATAACTCGTCCAATTTCGTCGCGCAACAGGCGCGACGCCATGGGCTGTTCGCGCGGTGTTGAAGTTATGCCTGCCCTCGCGACCGGGCCTGCGCTGACGATGACGTCACCGAAAATCACTGTTTTCGAATTTTTTGGGAAGCATTCGATAGAGCTTTTAATGGTGAATTGAACGGTGTTACTTAGAGTAGCGAGAACTGTAATCTGAACGAGTAAGAGCGCTGGGAACATCGACCGTTGATGTTCCAAGTTACACCTGCGGGCGTGTTTGGAGCACAATAACTCTGTCAATTTTAAATCCTTCATGCAGCAGTTTGTGAGGTTTGTAGTCAGTTAGAATGTCTATTCGCACTCTGAAGCACAGCGATGTAGCTTAAGATTTAGCACGTGAAAGCCTAAGAAAATTGAAATTTTCCGACATATAAGCAGCATGGAATGCCGCCTGAAACTTCGCATTTCAGACTCGGTTGATTGTGCATGGGCTAAATGCTTGTTACAATCTTTTTACTACTTGGCCAGACTAACCTGTGTTGTGCTTCTTTTAACGGTTAGAACTTTACAATCACGTGAAAGATATGTGACATGCGAGTTTATTAATTGCACAATTTAAATGAGAGCAGGAGCCCCATTTTCCGAGATGGATTCTCTGGACTGCAACATTCAAATTGAATGGAGTGGTTAATCGGTATACAGCTACTAGGCAGAGAAAAAGCGTAAAATAAGCACGGCACAGATTAATCTGGCCAAGTAGTAGCAAGATTGTAACAAGCTTTCAGCCCATGCACAATCAATCGAGTCTGAAATGCAAGTTTCCAGACGGGTGCATGGCGCAATCTTGACTGTTTGCAGGCCACAGGAATCTCGTTACTCTGTGCTTTCGTATGAGTCTCAGACATCTTCAAAAACTTCACTATCAGCTATGTGAGAACCTTTCAAATAATACCTCAATTTTTTAGGATACTCTGCATTTTTCGCAATAATTAGTGTGTTTTTAAGTTTTAAACTGTGAAAGAATTGTAAGTCAATCGAAACAGACATTTTGTGAAGAAATCAAAACAATTATTCAAGCAGAATACAATCATTCGAGAGTAAAACGGAACATTTCGTACGAGTGCATGGGGCATTCCATGCCGCTCATATGTCAGAAAATTACTACTTTCTTATGCTTTCTCAAGCTTAAGCGTTGGTGAGGTTGGCGGCATCAACAGCTCTCTAGCAGTATAGTACGGCTCATATCCGACTTAGTCGATACTTACCCTTTCTGCACCCAGTTTCGAATTCCGAGGATTTTCGAATTCCGAATTTCCGACTCGACCTGAGCCCAGCGCTCGTCGGCGGGATCACCGGTGACCTGACCCTTACTGGGTTCGCAGCTGGACGCCATATCCACTGGCAGTGTGATACTCCAGCGGAGATGTAAAACAGCACTGGTCAATCTTTTGAGAACCCTCCGACGTCCATCCCTCACCTTTGAATTCAACTTCGAA
Source organism: Heligmosomoides polygyrus bakeri (assembly GCA_947359475.1). Lineage (NCBI taxonomy): Eukaryota > Metazoa > Nematoda > Chromadorea > Rhabditida > Heligmosomidae > Heligmosomoides > Heligmosomoides polygyrus. The sequence continues at coordinate 57,975,541 of OX375868.1, forward strand.
CCTATCCTAACATCTGCTAAATTTCAAAATTCCTATTTGTTTGGTTAGTCCAAAAATTATGTCGGATTTGAACTGCCACATTTAATTTAGAATATCCCAGCACAAGCGATTTTTTTTGTTGGAACAAAAAGTTCCAGTTTCTGCATGTCTTCCCCGATAATATGTTAGGAATAGCATTCCGTATTTAATAGGTCAACCATTTTCACGTGAAATTGGACACTTCGAATCTAATTGTACTCTGTTCTAAACAAGGTTAACTAGACTAGAACAAGCCTCAAACCAAGCCTTTATTCCACTTACCCGATAACTTAACACATTGACTGAAATTTCATAAAATCATCATTTTTGAGTACAAATGTTTGTTTAAGACTTGTTCCAAAAAGCAGCAAGGCGGCCTTTTTTAAGTGCCAAAAGAAAAATTGTGCCTTGCCCTCGTTAGCGAGTTTTAGTCTATTGATTGAAAAATTTCTGTTTGCAGGGAGTTTGCCTGTAAACAATTAAACAAAAACAATTGTGAAGATCCCATTAATGCCTTGTGTAAGTAGCATTAGCATTTATCTATGAAATAAAAATCGCGACAAGCTTTTCCAGTGTATGGAGAAAAGATTCTATTGCACTAAATGATCTCTGCTTTCTTGATCTTTAAAATAAAATTTCATTTTTTTCAAGAAGTAGAAAATTCTCTACAAATATTACACTCAGTCAGAGAAGTGGGCTAAACTAAAAAAATTTAAAAAGTTTTACCAAACTTTTTTTCAACAATAAAATACTAAACAATCTTGGAGGGTCTGTAGTTCAGCCCTAAGAAGCTGGTTTCGATTTGAAAAGCGTTCACTTTGATTTCAAAAGCACAATTTTCGTTTAGAAGAGTAGGGAGCCGTAAGGGGAAGTATAACAACTCTGAGAAGATTAATTAGGTTTTTACGTTTGCTAATCTGCTGAAGCTATGTGTAAGTCTTGTACCTAAGTTAGAAAGTTAAATTTGGTTTTTATTGACTTTAAAGCATAATATTTGTTTAGAAGAGTAAAGAGCTGCAAGTGATTAATTGGGGTATCACATAGCCAGTGGGTATGGCATCCAGGTGCGAACCAGGGGTGTGCGCTGACTTGCAGCCGGTAAGTTTTTACCGCGTATTTTTAACGCGAAAATTCGCCGGTAAATTCCCCTAAATTCGGTAAATCCGTTAATTTTTTTAAATTTAATATTCCCTCAAAAACATCTAGTTTTAAGCGGCGGTGATGTAAAAAAGCGCGAAGCTTTTTACCAAGACATCATAACGTTCAGACAAACCATATCATCTTCATTTTATCATGCAAACGTCATCCTAAAGCGAACGACGCCCTGAAAGCAACGAGCATCCTACAGCAAACAAAGCAAGCGGAAGCCTAACAACGTACAAGTATAAGGATCTATATTGTTGATGCTTTAAAAGAGATGAACGCTTAATTGAAACTCTACAAAAACATTTCTGGAACATCCGACATTCAATCGAATATTGCTATAATTCTTTTTTCTAATTGGATGCTTATTACCCCGATATTAGAACGTAGCAGCGTGCAATTGAATCAATATTTAATGCATTAATCGCAAAATTATTTATAGTTCTTCTACATGACTATGACAACAATTCATAATACTGTTGTGAGATGGAGCGGAGACAATTGTTGGAAGATTGTGCAGTGTCAAATATTAAGATCAGATCGAGACCAATTTTATGGCCAACTGATTATATATACAGGTAGAGATCCATGTGGGAGTTTCCTGACAGTGTTGGCCGACGGAAGCGCACCACTGCTGATTGGCAGTTTTAATCAGACAGTCAATATCAATCAATATTATCGATCTTTTGAACGCAATGCTGAATTTCTCCCTGACGCATTGGAGGTAGGAAAATCAGAGACAGAAAATCCCACCGTATATAATGGAGGAAGGCATGAGTCACTCCCTAGTGGTTCCTCAACAACGAAAATCAGGTTCCCGTCACACCCCCCACTTTTCGACTACACCAGGCTCCAATTTTCAACGGTGGGCCCAGACAGGCTAGCGAAGGCTACCTCCCTAGCGTGGCCCGTCATACCCGACGGCGGCGGAGCCTGTTAGCCGCCGTGGCCCGCGATGCCGGCGAAGGCGGCTAGCCTGGTGATGTATAAACGCGCGATACCAGTGATAGACAGGCACAAATGCATGAAACAGAAGCAATGGTCAGCCTTTCCTCGGCGGACATTGTTGGTGTTTGGTTTAAAAAACCTTCAGCAGACCTCTGATTTCAGTGATAGGCAGACATGAGGGAAAGAGTGTATCGATGCCGTTTAGGTTAATTCGCGAGATCCGCACACCTCGTTTCTCATTTTAACCACATCTGACGTCACATCCTGGTCTCTTATGAAAATCCGAGCAGGATGTTTTTTCGTGAGGTCATTGGTCCATGTATGGAAACTAACAGTGAGAGCCTGTTTATACGCGTTTTGTTTTTTGCATAATCCATTTCATAGAGAAAGCCAGTGTCAAATCGTACATGGGCTCCATTGACAGTTCCTCTGATGGTAGTAACGAGGATAAAACTAAACTGGAAAGTCACTGACTTGGAGCAGAAAACCAACACCTAAACACATACGAAGTCAATTAACTCGACCTGGAATCGATCTGAGTATTCAATTAAATTGCGCTGGTACCGAGCCCAATAATTGTTCCATTTACGGCATGGTCGTGGAACAGATCAACAATAATGGTAGTATTAGGAATAATTCGCTTTCAACTTGCACAACTGAAGAGTCATCTCAGAGCTGTATTTACACATGCTACTGGAATTGAAGCCTCACAACAACAGAAGCCGTGCAATGAAAAATCAACGTTTTATAAACAGTTTTCAAAAGGAAGTCCCTCCGAAAAAAGGTGATGGTCGCCGTTTGATCGCATTTACGCAACGCACTACGCAAGTACTACGAGACAATGAGGACTGCCTAGACCATCCTTGAGCAGCAAAATATGTACTAGCAGCTGGAGGTCGGTGAAGGAGGATGCATGGGCGCCCTCAACGGGTATCAGAAGCCGGCGCCACGGCAGATGACACCTTTGATGTAACGAAGTCGACTATGACAAGAGTAGTTGACACGGCGACAGCGCTCAGGCGGAGATAGAGAATCACTTATGGTGCTTTACATTGTCACAGGTTTGCTGAGTTTGCTTACTACAGTACCGGGAATACCGCTGCGTCCAACAAGCACAAGCGACGCAAAACGGTGCCGGAAAGCGGCCTTTTCCGCTTGTACGTCGTGAGGGTTTAGTCTCGTTATGGCGCGACATCCTCAACTTCTGGACGTTAGGCTGAATGAAAGAGCTTATCCATGCGCTCGGACGAGCATGGCCTACTGTTTGGAACTAACTGCCGGCATGGAGCGCGCTCTGAACAACGCATATAGGCCCGGCAGAATCAATCAAGTGAGCGCGACAACCTGTAGGTAGATCGGCTGATGGAAGGAGCCTATCCATGCGCTCGGACGAGCATGGCCTACTGTTTGGAGCTAACTGCCGGCACGGCGTGCTGCGAGCAATGCATATAGGCCCGACAGAATCAATCGAGTGAGCGCGACAACCTGTAGAGCGAGCGACAGCTTGTAGAGTGAGCGTTTATGGAGTTTTATCAGAAATTTCTAGCCACCCTACTCAGGCTTTCCTCTAGGACTGTCCAGCTTGCATCTGGAGTGCGCATATAGAATCGAACCTTTCAATGAAGTGGGTGCGACAGCTGGTAGAGTGGGCGTTTATGGATTTTTATAAGAAATCCCTAGCCGCCCTACTCAGGCATTGCTCTAGCACTGTCCAGCTTGCACCTGGAGTGCGCCGTGAACAATGCATATAGAATCGAAACTATCAATGAAGTGGGCGCGACAGCTTGTAGAGTGAGCGTTTATGGAGTTTTATCATAAATTCCTAGCCACCCTACTCAGGCTTTCCTCTATGACTGTCCAGCTTGCATCTGGAGTGCGCATATAGAATCGAACCTTTCAATGAAGTGAGTGCGACAGCTGGTAGAGTGGGCGTTTATGGATTTTTATAAGAAATCCCTAGCCGCCCCAATGCATATAGAATCGAACCTATCGATCGAGTGGGCGCGACATCTTGTAGAGTAAGCGTTAGGAGAGTTTCATCGGAAATTCAGTTGCCCTACTCAGGCAGGTGCGAGTTGTGTGACGCATTTTTTCGATTTCGGTGGACTACTGCGGGAAGACGAAGCTAGCTAACGCGCTTAAAATGGGGTTCAAAGGTTTTTTACGAAGACCTGCTCGGAACGCCTCAGCTGCCTAAACTGCCTTAGCCACAGCTGTCGTTTTAAAGCGTCGGAAGAGAGCGGTTAGTTTCTTGCGCTCTTACTCCCCAGGATTTGAGTTTTCGACAATCGCAATGGTACATATCTGTTCAACATGAAAAGCGCTATCGAACGGTATCAATATCGACGGATTTTGGAAAAATCGATTTTTTGACGGCTTTGCATCGAGGACGAGGCCGCTCAAGGCCGCGGCAGAGGGACGATGACGTCATCGAAAATCGATATTTCCGAACCGGGGCAAATTGGTTACCATTCGATAGAGCTGTCCGTGCTGAATTGAACGGTGTTATAGAGATTCGAAAAAAACTGTAATCTGGTCGAGTAAGAGCGCAGGAAACTTCAACCGCTAAGCCCGCCACCCTAAAATGGCAGCTGGAACTAAGACAATTTTATAAGCTAGAAAGCTGTGAGCATGTCACCTGAAAGAACCTTTAGTGTTCTGCTAGCGCGCATTTGTAGGCCGTTAGCTCTCCGCGTCTTCCCGCGGGGGTCGACTGAAATTGGAAAAAAATCGTGCCACACAAGGCTATCCTCATTTTCGCAGCGCTGTAACTTTGTCCAATCATAAGCTATCATACTGTGTTTCAGCACAATACTAGAACATTTTGCTTCCAAAACCCACAAGCTGCAACGGAAATGTTCAAACTTTGCAGAGCTATCGCGCTCAGAACACGTCGCGCGCACAATTTAGCACAACAACGGTCGATGTTCTCCTCGCTCTTACTCGCCCAGATCACAGTTTTTTCTACACTCAATAACACCTTTAAATTCAGCATGAAAATCTCTGTCGAATGGTATTAAGCATGGCCCAATCCGAAGATATCGATTTTCGATGACGTCATCGCCCTTCTGCCGCGCCCTCTTCTTCAACGCGTAACTGTCAAAAAAATCGATTTTTCCGAAACTGGTCGAGATTGATACCGTTCGATAAAGCATGAATAGAACGGTGCCATTACGAGTGCCGAAAACTCAAGGACGGAAGGAGAGTAAGGCCGGAAGAAGATTCACTGTTGCCGTCCGCCGCTCTAAAACGGCAGCTGTAACTAGGGCAGGTTAGGCATCTGGAGATCTGGGAGCGCTTTTTTGTAAAGTGCTTTAAGCGATCTGTTAGGCTATGCATTTGTTGGCCGTCAGCTCATCGCCTCTTCCCGCAGTGATCGACTGAATTCGAAAAATCGGGTTGTACTAGCCTGACCTGCAGATTGGCGCCACCGACTTTGTACGTTCTTAAGCCACATCACTGTGCTTTAGCGTGCTGCTAGAGCTTCTTACTGACTACAAAATCCACAAGCTGCAGCCGGAAGGGTTCAAATTTTACAGAGTTATCACGCTGCAAACACGCCCGCGCGTGCAATTTGCGAGCGGTCCCGCCCACTCTACTGATAGGTGCGTTTCTATATGCATTGTTCACGGCGCACTCCAGATGCAAGCTGGACAGTCCTAGAGCAGCTTCCGAGTAGGGCGGCTAGGGATTTCTGATAAAACTCCCCAAACGCTAACTCTACAAGCTTTCGCGCCCACTCGATTGATAGGATCAATTCTATATGCATTGTTCACGGTGCACTCCAGATGCAAGCTGGACAGTCCTTGAGCAATATGCCTGAGTAGGGCGGCTAGGGATTTCTGATAAAACTCCCTAAACGCTCACTCTACAAGCTTTCGCGCCCACTCGATTGATAGGTTCAATTCTATGTGCATTGTTCACGGCGCACTACAAAAGCCAAGGTGGACAGTCTTAGAGCAATTCCTGAGTAGGATGGCTAGGAATTTTCGTTAAAACTCCCCATATGCTCACTGTTTAAGTTGTCGCTCGCTCTACAGGTTGTAGCGCCTACTCGATTGATTCTGTCGGGCCTATATGCATTGCTCGCAGCACGCAACTAAAAACTAACTGCCGGCAGCTAGTATCAAACACTAGGCCATGCTCGTCCTAACGCATGGGTAGGCTCCTTCCATCAGCCCATCGGCCTAACATCACTCTGCGAGCGGTCGCGCCCACTCGATTGATTCTGCCGGGCCTATATGCATTGTTCAGAGCGTGCGCCATGCCGGCAGTTAGTTCCAAACAGTAGGCCGTCAGGAAGTTGAGGGTGCCGCGCCCTGAGCCCTAGTTTGCATTGCGCCGCTGCGCGGCGCGGCACGATTGCCGGGATGGATATCTAGCGGGCGGCGCGAAAAATCGATATCTATGGCGATCGTGGTGCCGCGCCGCGGTGCAAGTATAAACTAGTGCTAACGCGGCTTGCCTCAGACGCGGTGCGTGGCGAGCGAAAAACGGCGCTCCCGGCGCCCTTTTGCGCCGCTTGTGCTTGTTGGACGCAGCGTCATATTAGGTACTGTATAGGCAGCAAAATCTTGCAAGACTTTTCAGACTTCACAAAATAACACAAAGCGCAAAAAGTTGAGGAATTGTGGTCGGCGGGAAACATTCGAGGTATTTTACCACGCCGTTTTTCAATCAACAGGTGTTTGGTGGTATCACCGTTCAAGCGTTCAGTGCGAAGGCAAATGAGGACGACAAAGATTCCATGAATGTTAAGGGTCCCGCTACCTATCTACTATTCTGTGTTTCTTGTTCTCATTAAAACGCAACATATCAGAAAGCCATCCGAGCTTCGTTTTTGTTATGATTTTTGCGAGTAATTTTTTTGCTTTTTTTGCCTCTTTTCTCTGAGACGAACTGCTCGAAGTACATCTCGACCCATACACCCACCACAGCGTATGTTTTTGATTTGAATGTTTATATTGATTTTTCAGTTGGGAATATGTGCAGGTGTCTTGTAGTCATCCTTGCAACACGAGGAGGTGAGGAGCTGCAAGATCCGCGTCATCACTGATGATGATGATCAACATATGGGAATTGAAGTGCCAGGCATCAACCCGCCGAGGTTCCGAGCATTCGCGAAAACTATCGAAAGACCAGAAGGCTTTCCTATCCACCGTAACCTCTTACGCTACTAGAGAGCAAAACAAGCAGTCCTATAATAAAGTGGAGATGCCTAGGTTGAAAAGTAGTGAAGCATCAAATTCAAAGGTATGAATTTAATGTTCAGGTGTATCCGGGCACTTATAATTAACATTAAATTCGAGCAATATGGTACCCTTGTAGCGATATGTTATGTTACTCACGTTTACCATTGCTCTCCATTCGACTAGCGGTGTTCACGGTGTCGCCAAAAAGGCAAAAGCGTGGCATTGTGAGCCCCACAACGCCTGCTACTACTGAACCTGAAAGGAATATAAATATATACTATACAACTAAAATGAAACTACTAGAAAAAATTCTAAAACTACCTAATTAATAAGGTTATCCATGGTGAAATGTCTCCTATATTCGGGGAAGAAGGCAAGCTTTATGATGAAAAATTTTTGCATACTTTTTAGTAACTTTGACGGCGATTTGATTTGATTTTTTTAGATCTTCTTCCCCGAATATTGAGATGCACAAGAGATATTTTTATGGATGTCGTTATTGGAATATAGGATTTAGATATTATTTATGATAGAATACTGTACTCCCTTACCCCGGAGTTCCCCATCAGTGATGGTACCAGAGCGCTCCGTTTATAATGGGGTCCCTGGGAGGCGTCAACTTGGCGGTTGAAAGGCAAACGCAGCAATAAGTTCCGTAATTCAGACGACCTTCCTTAGTATGGATCAACGCCGCTATGGCCACGACCTCCGAAATTTTCCTAGAGTTTAGTAAACCGGGACTGGCAAAATTTTCATAGAATTATTCAGACAAGGAATCATCTCCAATTTATTTGTTTCCTTCGAAAGAAAATCCATTCCACAAACCCTTATAGAGGAACCGGCTACTATAGTTCTACATAATCATTAGGCTAGGCTATCATTAGGCCAGGGAGAGACATAGAAGATAAGGAGAGAAAATTCATACTGAGAAAACAGAGCTTCATGAGCAATGCGAATAGAGGAGAGACGAAAAGAGCGTCACGACGAAGAGGAAGGAAGAGACGAAATGGCGGCAGAGGTCGGGAGCCTCGCTCCCCGTCCCCATCGCGGCTTCCGAGGGTCCTCTTATTTTATTTTATTTTCTCATATGTCGGCGGTCCACGGTGTCGATTGTCACCTGTCCTCCATTCATTACGACGCTTCTCAGCGGTTTGAAGTGTTATCCCATCGTCCCGGCATGTGAATGGCAGTAGTGATCCGTTGGTAGACTTATTTGGTTTTCCGTGTTGTGAAGGGTGACGTTTGAATCGCGAATACGATGAATAGGTGTTTACGTCCAGGTATCAGGATATTACTTCCATCGTCCTTTTCTCGATATTCTGTGTACTTCCATTGTTCTCTTTGGATACGTCTACATTGTACTTACAGTACGATATTCTTCAAACCCATAATTATTTAATGGTCCAGTGAAGCCTTTACCGATTCAGCCAGGAGAATTATTTAGCTGATCCTTAGCTGCCCTTTCTAAAACTTCATAGTCGCAAGTCACGTACATGACCTCTCAAAGATTTTTTGAAGCATCAGCATCAGCCGATCTTTCTTCTCACTACGATATTTTACAAGGAAGGTAATAAACTTTCTGTAGAGATTGTCAGGGTGTCAGGTGGATAGCGATGCAGTCTTGCAGAAGGGCAAGGATTTCACTCTGGGGTGAGGTATGGGCTTGCATGATAGTCTCTTTCCGTTTTTGTAACACTGGAGTACATTGGACCTCGGGAAGGCGCAGTTTTCGTTTTTTCATTGAAACCTAAAGACGAAAAAATGCCCGAGATAAGTTGGTGTCATGTCTACAGAAACAGATGCATTCCTCCCGAGCAACACGGTTTTATCTCTCGCGCTTCTGTAGCCTCTCAAACTGTGCTCTTGATTGGAAAAACTTTTATTTGAGTAGAAGACGTATGCGTGTTAAGGTAGCAAATTCAAGCAGGTATGATTGTAAAAGTGGAGTGCCTCAGGGAGGAGTATTATCCCCAATTCTGTTCCTCGCATGCACCTCCGATCTTCCTGCGATTTTAGTTGCAGGCTCTCGCGTGAAGGTGCAAGTGTATGCTAATGATATAAAGGACTACGAAATCTATAATGATGACAATTAAGCTCAGGTCTTTCAAATCTTGTCCCAGTCCGTCAATAATTTGATGGAGTGGGCCAGTGCTTGGCAAATTCCTGTTAATCTTTCCAAAAGTCAGTCTTTCATATTGGCAATCCTATTATATAAAGCAGAGAGGCATGAATCACTGACGGGAGACTTCTGTCGCTTTCTGCCGGCATTCTGCCGACATTTCTGCCGACAGCCGTCGCTAGACCCAGCCGTTCGTCGTATCGCCGCCGCCAACCGTAAACACCACAACATGGCAGCATGGCAGGCAGCCATGACCGCCGGTGTTTACTACCCAGGCAGCCATGACCGCCGCTGTTGACTATCACGACGCTGCCACTGCCGGGTGGTCACCAAAGAACACCCACTGGATGAGGTTTCGCAAGGCGTCATCGCGGCTATGACGAGCCGCCGCTGCCGGGTTCAGACAACACGTGCAGCGTTGCGGTAGAGGTCTGCGACGCGGCGCTACTCACACTTGCGTCCTTGGCTCACACTTCGATCTGGCAATCAATATCCTATTACCTGGATCAAGCAGTCAGTATCGCTCGGTGTTATCAATTTTTTGAACGCGATACTGAATTTCCCTCAGATGCAGTGAAGGAAGGAAAAAGGTCCCAATTTTCTGCAGTGCTTTGACCAATTTCCATTAGCACTGTATGCAGAGGAGGACAGTATTTTTGTCCCAAGTCACCTCTTCCGAAGATCGTTACACGTCGTCGCATAAGGCACGGCGGCTGGACGGAAACGATCAGGCGTTCGATTAGGCCTGACGAGCTGCAATAGGTTGTGAACACGACTCTAGACGAAGCAGGAGTGCTGCGGGCGTTTTCTTGAATGCTATACAGGGATGTGAGTGATGGACAGCAAGGCATCAATCTGTAGCATTCGTATGTTTCTACGTGTTCGACTTCGACGCTAGGGATGCTTCCTTACCCAGCGTTGGTTGCCGGTGAAGCCGGCAAGCCTGGCGTGGCCCGCACATCTAGCGTCAGTCGCCGGCGAAGCCGGCGACGGACGCTGGGTGAGTAAGGAATCCCATCTAGGTTTGGGCTCCGTTCTCAGCGTGGCCCACCATACCCGAAGCCGGCGAAGCCGGCAAGCCTGGCGTGGCCCGCACATCTAGCGTCAGTCGCCGGCGAAGCCGGCGACGGACGACAACATTAAGCGGCAGTTAGTTCGGAATAGACTCTACGATCAGCAGTGTCTTTCCGAAAATTTTGTTATTTGCCCAAGTGGAAAATTAGGCGATTGCTCAAATATTGGAGCAATTTATCAGATCGAATGCTTGGCATCGGAGAAACGGGAAGAGCTCTTGCAGTACGTGTGAAGGAACATCTATCAAGTAAACAACGTGGATTGCTAACCAGCCCACTTCGAAAGCATAGGATTGATGCGCATAACGGGAATGACTTTGAGGTGAAATGTACCATCTTGGCCGTTGTAGGAGACATTTCGGCAAGGAGAGCGTTGGAGGCATTCTGGATTTTTACAAGAAATCCAGTAATGAACAACCGGAATGAGTGTCTTTCTGTTACGAGTGACTTTCTGCCGTTTGTGTCCCATTGTGAACTGTAGAAGGACCGATCGGCGACAGCGTTGTGCAGTATGCCCTATTTTTCCCTACTGGCTTACTGACGTGGGCGAACGTCAGCCCTTGCGGTGGATCCAATTGGTGAGTTCGTTTCTCCCACTTGGTCCCTCCCTTGTGTTCGTGGGGAAAGTCCGAAATACTAGGGTAGCCAAGGCGCTTGGTGGGGTAGAGGGCAAATGAAAACTTATGCACCACATTCAGGCCTCTGAAGACGACGAGAAGTCGAAACGTCAGGCCCTGCTAAATAAAGATCCACCTAAAACCTCGTGTTGGCACAGAAAGCTAAACTGACTAAGGCACAGCGGCAGCTTGTACTCTCGCGACACATCGATGAGCTTCGTAATGGTGTGGATGTGGTCGATCGTGTTGTATCCTCTCCGAAGGCCTGCTTGTTCGCATGGCTGTCCTTCGTCCAGCGTTCTGCTGATCCTATTCAGAATGACTCGAGTGAACAGCTTGTAGACTATGGACAGCAGGCAGATCGGGCAATAGTTGCCAATGTCGTGCACGTCTCCCTTCTTGTACAGCAAGACGGCCTTGCTGGTCTGGAACCTTGCACTCCGACAGGTAGCGTGTGAAGAGCCGCGCCAAGGTGTTGATGAGCGCTGGCAGGAACTTCTTCAGGTGTTCGGGTCTGATCCTGTCAGGACCGGGTGCTGTACGTTTCTTCACCGACGAGATGGCGTGTCGGATCTCGGAAGGGAGAACAGAGGGAACGACGTATCCATCCTGCGGAAGATAGCATGGGGCAGGTGGACGTGGCTATCGAAGAGAACGGAGAAGAAGTCGTGGATGACCTTCTCCATTGTCCTTCTGTAAGAGGTGACGGTTCCGTCAGGAGGCCGGAGAGCGGTCATCTTGTTCTTGAAGTTGGCGAAGTTCCAGCGGGCATTGCGGATGCTCAACCCTGCCTCTGCTACTTCAGCCAATACTTCCGCCCTTCACTCCTTGAGATCTTTCTTTATCACCACTCTGTGTAGCTTCGCAAGCTCAGCTGGTAGTTGCCTGATGCTCGTGTTGCTCCACGCTGGCGTATCAGCTCGAGAGTTTCCGGAAACAAACGTCTCTTGGTGGTCTTTAAGCTCTCGGCTCCCTTAGCAGCACTATCGTGGAGGTGGTGCACGATGCGGTCGTATTCCTCGTCGACGTTGTCCATGACGGCATCTTTCGAAAGGCCGGCAAGAGAGGTATGGAGGTTCCAGATGATGGTCGTCCTGGGACTCCTCTTCTTGAACTTCGCTGCCTTCTCTCCTTGAAGCGAAAAGTGGAACCTCGCGCGAAGGAGGCGGTAGTTTGATCCCGTGTAGAACTTGGGGACAACGAAGACGTCGGTCAGGCAATACTTGCGATTGAAGATGATCTGGTCGATCTCGTTGTGGAACTGGCCACCGGGAGATCCCCAGGTCCACCGTAGGGAGGTAGGCTTCTGGAACTGTAAGTTTCCATGGTCTTGGTCGACATGATAAATTCAGACAGCCTTTCACCTTGCTCGTTGCACTCCAAACCGTGGGTCCGGATGTGAAATTCTTCCGACGACCTTCGTGGTCCAATCTTGGCGTTAAAGTCGCTGACGATCACCTTATAGAAGGTGTGATCTTCCTTATAAAACTTCTCCAGCTCCTCGAAGGCCTCAAGCTCTTCGTCGTGTAGTCGGATGTTGGGGCATACGCGACGAACACAGTAAAAGCTGGCACGGAGCCACATCACTTCAGTCGCAGACGTCCGATGCGGCTTGTCAGAGACTCGTACGAATCGATGTTCATGGCCGAGTGCGTGTTGACGAGGACACCAACGCCGCCTGCTCCCCTGTTGTCGCATGTTCCGAGGACCAGTTCTTCTTCGGAGTCGTAGGCGGCGTGTAGGGGTGGTGTCTTCTTGTCTCGATCGGTCATACCGATGACGTCGTACTTGATCTTCCTGGCTTGCATCATCAGGTCCTCGACGGATGCTTCCTACGCGAGCGTGCGGGCGTTGTAAGTACAGATCGTCATCCTAGTCCTTCTCAATTTGCGCAGCCTGATTAGGCCCTGAAATTTTAGCAGCCTCTCCGTACTCGTCATTCCCATCGCTGCAGAAATGGGGGCTCTTTCGGGGTCAGGGGAATGAGGCCCTTTAGTGCTGTTGTGTTTGACTGCAATCAACACGGGTAGCTAGTCAAGCTCTGTCGTGCGGGCGAAGAACTACAAGCAGCCAGCCAGACTGCCCAAAGGGACCGGGCGAGACTTTTGAGGCGGCCTCGAATTGCCATGTACCATGCACTCCCAGTCTACCGAATGCAAGCTTTTGTCCGGGCCGACACAGTTACAATCCGCATAGGCGCGAACACATCCACGCATACTGTGCATGAACATGCCGCTCCCACGCACAAGGAACGCGTCGACCCGACACAGCAGGAGCAAGGTGTCCATCCCCTGCATCCCACGTGCGTCTTTGGGCAGTACACGTCGCATTTGGCTCGCGTTTCACCCTAAATTAATATCCTAAATTAAAAAAGAAAAAACGCGAGAAAGTCTTCAATTCGCTTTTTTATCGCGGTGCTCGCTGGCCAAGTTAGCAAAAACAACAACACTGCAGAGATGCTAATGTATTACAAAGTTAAAAAATAGAATGCACAATGTTCGTTGGCCATCTTTACAGTGGTTTCAAAGCATTTTTTGCACTTTAAAATACAAAACATGAGTCACTTCAAACTTTTTACAAAGACTGTGCACCGCCCCATTACAGAAGTTTCAGTTGGCTAATTCTGACAGCGATTTGAAGACCATTACCAACATGGAAATATTAAGAAAAGCAAAAATCCAACCTGAATGAACTCCGATTCTAAGGTTGACAGTTTCCATCGGAAGGTGAGGTATCTTGAAGCTCTTAATACTGCTCATAAATCCAAGCGCCATACTGCATATTTCCTTAATGTGCTGATGACCATTCCTGTGAGGAAGTCCACTGACACAAAGATATCCGTCACCAATCGTCTCGACCTAGAGCAAGTGTCGCTCAGTACAAAGAAGTAGTTCTCCAAAATTATCTAATGTAATGTAATGAAGCAAAAACAGAACGGAAAAGAAACAAAGAGAAAAGAGCAGAAACTGCTCTCATTACTCCATTCAGAACCCCAAAGCAAGACTAGTTATGCCAAGACTAGCGGCAAGTAAAATACTACTAATGACGCACGGTCAAGAAAACGCGTTGCGACGTATTAAGCTCTATCCGGCAGCAGAGTATTGCGGGTGCCGCGGACCCGCCATGACAACGGCGGGTGGTGCTGCGACGCGAGGCAATACTGCGTACTTTTGCCGGCAGATGCAACCTCTAGGAATGTCAGAGATGTAGTAAGCAAAACGCGTTTCGTTTTTTGTGTTTTTTAAACCAAGTTAGGAGTTCTTGAATGCTAGCCCCGAAATCTAATAGAACACTCCTTATAACTCAACAGTTTGTACCATTTTGCGCTTGCTCTCATTTTTCTCGTTCTACCTCCACTAAAAGTACCTCGGTTGACAACCAGCTCGATGTAATGTGGTAACCCTTGTGTGTGATGACAGCATTCCCTCCTATGCTATGTTGAGACGGGAGGACTGTCCAATGCAATTATAGTTCATACTGAAAAGAACGGTCTGCTTTGTTGTTGCATCTCTGTGCAAAGGTTTTCCCTAAACCTCACCCGGCTAACTTGTGGCTGGAAGGCCACGAAGATTTGCAGTGCAATTAAGGTTACCTAATATCGTGCCAAGGTTTTTTGCGTTACGTTTTGAATGCAGGATTCCATGCGCCTCCATTTGTCGACACTAACAGTGATTATATTGCTGGCGGCCAAGCTCCTTTGTGGATAGAAATTATGCACCAACCTATTATATTCCTAGCATGTAGATTCGTTTAAAAATGTTTCCAAATAGATGAACCATAATCGACACAATCGACACCCATCACCCCCTGTGGGTCTCACACGCACCTCCTGGCACTGCGGGTGAGAGCCGCCGTGAACTACGGCAGCCCTCGGAGACCTTTGCAACCAGCGGCTCCGCGAGAACTCGTCCGCGCCGCGGGTTCCAACACAATGGCAGCGTGGGTCCTCACTGGGGTGGGGGCGATATGGACGAGTTCTCCGTGTGCTGCCGCGAGACTCTGTAGAGGCCCTATGGGATACTCCCGACCTCGCCAGCGATGCGGAGTAGCACGGTGACGTTGACGCACATGGCGAAGTGCCGTGGTCGTAGGGCCTCACATAATTAACGGATTTCTGCAGGTTGACACGTTTGTAGAATTTGCGGCAGTTGACCGATTAGAGCAACGGGCTTTTAGCAACAGCGCTCAGCTATCGAAAGTTTTCATTCCGTGCCAAGTAGGATTTTTCAGACGAGGGCTAACTGCCCTGCTTAGCTTCGAGTGGCAAAATCGCTCCAAAGCAACGTAGTCAGCGAGCAGTCTGGAACAAATTTCGGAATTTGCAATGAGATTCCCAGCACCTCATCAAGTCGAATTCAGCTGCCTGTGTGGGTTTCCGGTGGCACATTTAAACGGCTCAACGGCTTCAAATCATCGCGAACAAATTAGACGGCTGGTTTGTTCGGGATGATTTGAAGCCTGAAATGGTCACAAGCCAAGGCTATTCAAAATTCGTATTCAAAATTCCAAAAATCGTATTCAAAATTTCTATTTTTCTTAAAAACGAAATAGTTTTATATCCAAAACAGACCATTTGGACGGGTAAAATTCTTCCACAAAATATTTCAAGTTTTGGTCCGTACACACCGAAAAAAATTAAAACGTCGAACAAATTGATTGTGACAGAATTGAACGTTCACGAATATGGTTACATTCGACAAGTTTTTCACATTTCAAAATCCTGCTAGCATGTTAAAAAATAGAGGAAAAATGCCTTCTTACTATGCAAGGATCAATTTCTAATAAAGACGTCTTTATGTGCGGCGAAGATTGTTCGGTTTTTGACCGAAAAAAAGTGAAGTGATTTTATTTAAATGATAATAACTCGGTAATTTTTTCGAAATGTGGAAATCCTTCTAGGTTCTTAAAAACTACATGAAAAATGATTTCTTAAGGTATGAGAATCTTTTTCCGAAAAAGAGGTGTTCATTAGCGGCGGGGGTGGAGTGCTCGATTTCTGGTCGATTTCGCCAAAATACTTGCCGAAAATCGAACAGCCATGCAAACACAACAAACAACACTACCGCCATGCGTGAGGGCTTGTCTATTGAAAACTAATTTCTATATGGTAAGAAAGAAATTTGCTCATACTTTTTGAAAAGCTAGCCGGATTTTCTAAATTCGAAAACTTACCGAGTTATTCTCATTTTTTGAACGTCCAATTTTGTCGCTACAATGATCTCGGTGCAACATCAAACAGCCGTCGATCCAATCTACTCGATTCATAAAATCATAATTTTCACTGTGTGCTGGTTAAGAATTGGAACTTTTTATGTCAAAATTTTAACCGTATAAGTGGTCTATCTCAGGTAGAAAATAATTTAGTTGTCATGAAAAACGAAAATTTTAAATATGATTCTCCCTAGTTATATCGAGTACCGCTGCGTAGAAGCTTAGTTTTTATTGTATAATAAAAAATTTCAAAATTTTACATGGTACAGTTTCTGATTTTAGAAGGTAGAAAATTGTTTGAAAAATTGAGAAGTCCATCCTTCGACTGCTATTCCGTAACCGGTTCGATGAGCGGTTCAGATTTCTTGTAGAAAAAGCAAAGCAAGTCAACCTTAGTAAATAACACTTTTTATAGTGCTAATTACTAAGTATGACTGCGTTAGTTACTACAGAGTTACAAAGGAGGTCTAGTTTTATAGTGCAATTTAGTACGTAGATTTCGCAGGTGGAAAATGTGTCGTATCCATGATATCTTCGAAAATTCTGAAAAATTAAATTCATTGTGATTATTATCATCCAAAATTTTAATTGTAAAACAATCACTATTCAAAAGGTTAATCAATTCTGTGTTTAACTCAATCAAATCGCTTAATCGATCATTAACATGTCTTCTTCTGAGAACGAATCTCCACAGTGTCGAAGCTACACCTGGAAAGAAGAACCTATAAAAATTACATAAGATTGGACTATCAAGTTCGCTTCGGACGGGGAGAAGTTGCAAATTTTAGGCAAAAGTCGTACCCCACGCTTGACCCTTCGTCGGCGCAGAGAAAGACGTTACAGCTGTCATGGTGGTTTGGCTATGGGTCGCGCAATGCCGATGGGGGCGTATACTTGGCTATGCATGCTCACACGCCCCCACCATCGTCAACAACAAATTTCGAAAGCGTGCTTTCGCTTCCGTTCGTTTTATAGCGGGTTCGCCAAAACGCAGATTGACTATGAACTTGCTAGGTGTCGCGACTAAAGTCCTGCCACAGATGCGAAGAGTGCCGTACGATATGGTAACCACGCAACACCGTCCGCTGGTCTGCTCGCTGAAGATCACTCCTCCGAGGTGTAAACATGTCGAGCGACGCAGGTCGACTAAAATCAAATGGTGACGACTGAAAGAGAAAGAAGCGAATGTTAATTCTCGCATTTGTTTACGGACAGTAGCTACTGTCGACGAAATCTAGAAAGACGATATCGAAGCGATAACTCGGGCTGCACGCTTCCATCTCAGTACGGCGAAGCCTGGATGGCGTGAGTCGACAACCTGGCATGGCTATGGACTAGCGATCTGATAGAAAATGTCCAAGAAAAGGAACGACTGCTTCACGTATTTGGCGATGACAGTCCATAATTGATTATCAAGGAACGAAAAAAGCGGCAAAGAACGCAGCGGCTGCTGTTAAAGTCGCACATTTCGTCGACGTGAGCGAAAATCTGGAGACGCGCGATGGTTAGCGCTTCTTTACAGCTCGCCAAAGCTCGCTTTCGCTAAGTTAAAGACTTCGAGAAGTTTATCGGCATTAACGACGACAAGTCATCTTCATATGGATAGCCATCTTCATATGGATTCATATGAGTAGGGCTGGGAAGCGATGGTACGACTACTTCGAGGAGATCTCGAATGTATTATGTTGGCAACTAAATTTGTGGCCTCTCGAACATCAACAAAAGTGTTTATGAACAAATAATTAATATTAATCTTTAATCGAAGTAAGATCTGTTGCTGGTCTATCCCACGGCTATAGAATTCCTGTGGTTTTGAAGCGAAAAATGCTTGGGGGTGCATTTGATTAGGTCCACATTGGTAAATCGTCTTCCAGCCAGTCAATCGGCAGACAGCCTGGGGTGTAAGGTGGATGTTTTAGACGCTCTCAGCCGAGGTCTTTATCTTTTTGAATAGCTCGGCTCGTGACGTGTGGTCTGGCGTTATCCTGTTGAAGGATAATGTCACTCCTGAAGAGCTGCCGGAACCGATTCTGGCGGATTTCAGCGTGCACGCAATCAAGTTGAGAAGAGCAGACTTCATCATCATGCTATAAGTGCTCTCGTTGAGTTAGCAGAAGATAACACCTTCCCGACACCACTAAACGGAGAGCGTCACCTTCTTCTGGTGGGGATCTGGCTTAGGCGTTGGCAGCGGCTTTTGTTCTGCTGATGATTACCCAGTGGAATCTATTTTCACCACATGTTAATGGCAGGTGGAGAAGTGCTTCCTACTTATGACGATCCAACAATAATTTTGCGGCACACGCTTCTTCCTCTGCGATAGGAAGTCAAGTCGTGAGGCACCGATTTATCGAGCTTTACAAAAAGCCAACGCTGTGCAGAATCTTCTCAATAGACGTATGTGAGCAACTAAAGTCGTGTGCCAACATACGTGTTGCCAAGCTCGGATTTCCTACGATGGCGCTAATTAGAGCTCGACGACTTACTGATCTGCTGACCGGCTGACAGAGATTTTCAATCAGGGGTCGGATTCATCAACGACTTACGTAACTTTAACGGAGAATTGCAAACTTATCAAGCGATATGGTGAGCGATATGCCGCGCTAGAAGCTCAGATAACGCAGCTTATCGCTCATCATGTCGCTTGATAAGTCTACCATTCTCCGTTAAAGTTACGAAGGTCGTTGATGAATTCGGCCCCAGGCTGGCTGATGAGAGAAAAGTGCGTGAGAGTTATTTTTATTTATTTATTTATTGTTATGTTTGCAGAAGGCAAACATTAAAAATGCTCAGCATTGTCGTATTACAACAAAGACGAAACGAAGACAACATGTAACGCAAAATATATAAAACGGACTAGTTGGCAGCAAAGCACGACTATTCCCATTTGGAAGAAAGGGGCAGCCCTTCCTACTGCGCTACCTACCGTCCGATTCGCACATTTCGCACACTATGAAAACCTTTGAGCGAATTCTCAATGGACATATACGGGATGCAGCTTCTCAGTAATAGTTTAGTAGTAAAAAAATAATAGTAGTTTCGTTGATGGCTGTGATGCCATGCACGTCGTTCGCCTTCTACTAGAGAAGCACCACGAGAAACAGAAATCGGTCCATTTTGCCTTCCTGACCTTGGAGAAGGCCTATGACCGCGTCCCGGGAAAAGTATATTTTACGCGTTGCGAAGACCTGAAGAGCTTATCTGGGTGCGCAGCCTCTACTAAGCTCTACCCGTGCGCAATAAGCCGAGTGCAAGCACCAGCGGGCACCTCGACGGAGTTTCCTATCTCTGCCGGAATGCACCAGTGATCTACGCTCTCCCCACTGCTCTCCGTGGTTGTCATGGATATAATTACACGAGATCTCCAAGCGATAGCTCTCTGCATACTGCGGTATGCTGATGATGTCATGCTTGCACCAGGACTGGTGCGATCACTTGGCACTGTTAGGTCTCAAGCTAAACGTCAAAAATGCGGAGTACTTGACGACGGATGTGAATGAGCATGGATCTATCAGATGAATGGGACTGAGCTCTTACGAGTTTCATCTTTCGAGTATCTTGAATCAGCAGTCTCGTCCGATGGCAGCCTAAAGTTGGAGGTGAACGCATGCGTGAGTGAAGCCTTGTCCAAGTGGCGCCCTTTGACTGTGATATGTGCGACAAGCCATTACCTGAGCACCTCAAATCGAAGCTTTACAGAACAGTCGTTCGCCCAGTAGCGACGTATGGCGCTGAGTGCTGGCCCGTGACCGAGGAAATCGAAAGCCACCCCAGTATAGTTGAAACGAAAATGCTGAGGTGGACGGCCGCAGTAACGCGATTGGACCGCGTTCGCAACGACAACATACGACAAAGTCTCAGTCAGAGCCGCCTCGATAGCCGACAAGTTGTGCGAAGCTCGTCTACGATGGCACGGCCACGCCCTTCGCCCTAACGACGACATCGTCCGTAAGATTAGCTCGACTCTATTCTCCGAAAGGTGCCCAGAGGGCGATAGAAGCAAAGCTGGCTAGATACGTATACGCATATGGACAGAGGTAGCTGGTATCCAATGAAGTGTTCGATCGGAAGAAATGGCGTCGCCACATCAGAAGAGCGGATCCCACCACCAAGCGGGACAAATGTTGTTTAAAATGACGATCATCATATTACTAGCCTCGACGATTGAATTGTTACTCTGGATGATTCCACCACCTCTCCATTTTTGACCCTCTACTTTGAAATATAAGGAATCTTCATTGGTGAGCAGAAAACATAGGAAAACCGTCGAAGTGCGATACTGAATCAGGTCTTCAATAATGATAAAGAACGGTAAAACACCAGATTTGCCTGTATATAACACGGCTAACCCCACATACGCAGCCATATTCACCATGACCGACTTCCTCAGTGTAGACCATGTACGCGTAGCTCAAAAACTATCTTATTAAATAACCAAACCTTATAGACATCGTGAGCATCGATTATTCCGTCGAATATTGTGTAGAGATCGTTCAGCAGGTTGACTACCTTAAAATTTAATGATTTGCTAGCTTTTTCAATATTGTCCTGTTAAAGAAAAAGTGCATGAAAAGAAATATTGCTACCATGCCAATATGGCTATTGTTCTAGCAGGCTTGATTCTACTACCTCTTGATTTTTTTTTTGATTCTACTCTCCCTGTAATTGCCCCAGGCAATCCAAGTTTTGTGCGTTAGAATTTCGCGCACTCCGCCATAATATTCACTTACATATGCGGATCATTGCTGAGAAGAAGATTTGCGTCACGATTGCAATACGAAATCTGGGGACCAACTACAACCGCTTGTAAATTTTACCTTCACCACATCAAATTTTGTCGTGATTCATGTAGTTGCCTGCGATATGATCACTGAGATCACTCTCCTCTCATTTTGCTTATGTGAACTACCAAGGGAATGATATCAGGGACCGGATTCATCAGCGACTTACAGCAATTCAACAGAGGAAGTTACAGCCGAAATCCCTGATAGCGCGGCTTATCAAGCGATATGGTGAGCGATAAGCAGCGTTATATGAGTTTTCCTCTGTAAATCCTTTGCGAAAGTTATGTAAGTCGCTGACGAATCCGTCCATAGGTCGCCGTGACACTTTGACATGTATGCCGTACGATGCAGTTTCGAACGATGATTCTAAGTACATGCTTAACATCTTCAACAGAAATCGGGTAGCGAGTAACGGACCATTTTCACATTGCCTTGATTGCGTGTACCTCGTCAGGCTCGGGATTGGTTTGCCCCGCGCAGTGGAAAGGACGAGATTTCCCGATCATGGCACGAACATAGTCCCCTTGAATTGATCAGCAGTTCCTCGGTGCCGGGCTGTCTTCGCGCTTCGTTCAGAGCTGTCAGGCGGTCGCTCTACGCCATTGCCCAGCCAATGTCACGTGGCTCTGAATGATGGCAAGGACGGACAGCAGCTGGACGAGATACCCACTGAGGCCGCATCATCCACACCAAAGGCCGCTGAGACACTCCAGCGGTCTTGGCCACGAATGTGGGCCAGATGAACCAAAGAGAACCGCATGAACGAAGCATTGCGCTTCTTTGCCAGTGGCAGTGGTGAGCAATGCGCAAAAACTCGATTGCAAACAATTCATCTGAGTTTGCAGTTTCACCATTGACACTATTTTATTTGTCGTCCTTCAGCTGTGATTCTCCCTGCCACCTTAATTGGTTCACCACTGAACCGCTTTGGAATTCTGCGCTGAAGAAGCTCCCTCAGATGCATTGAAGCATATTGATTCAAATTTTATTCATTTTTTAAACACTCATTAATGTCGAGCTTTTCCTATCTTTACTTTTGAAGTGTGCATTGCAAAGTAGTCCTACTAATGTGCAGCTCGATCCTCAACGTATTGTTCACTTCAGTGCTTTGGCAAGAAGCTGATAACAGTGAAGGCGCTCTTGACAACATGTTCGGCGAGCAGGACTCGAGGACCCGCAGAAAGGCCACTCCCAGTTTTATCGTGTCCTGAGTGCGAGATAATCGAACCCATACTGATCTTGGTGGGTGGAGCCATGCGCAGCAACTTGCCAAGCTCACGGCTTCGCGGCGGGACCAAAATATCGCAAGGTGCAGCTCGTACGCGGTCCTTTGCGGCTAGTGGCGGCCCGGACTCCTGTGCCGCGCCGCGACCGCGCGCATGGCTGCGATTGAGTATCATTGCTCGCAGCCCAAACGAGCAGATGTGCTTACGATTAGTAGATAAAGAAGCGGTCCGATGAGGGGGGGGGATTGCTGATTCGACTCCTCGGAGAAGCAGCTCTTTCTCGGAAACTCGCTTTCGAAGGGCCGAACAACCACTTGCTATTGGAGTGAGAACCTGTTGCAGTGGGTGTGGTGGGTTGCGCCGATTGGCCGGGTGAGGGGCCCCGACTCGATTCCCTACCCACGTTGACGCTCCTGTGGGAGTATACCATTGGCCTTAAGGCCGGGGGCATAATTCTATCGCCGCGATGCTATCGCGGTACACAGTTCATGACGATTCCACCGCGCGCGGCCGAATAGTCAAAGGAAACTTCGCCGCAGCCGCCGCAACAGTGACAGCCGGCATGCGCGATGGCTTCCCGCGCCCATCCGGGCATGGCATACTTTTTCGCGCTGCGCGCGGTGCTTAGCGTTGGTCCTGGGTGGATCGCCTTCGCGCTCCCTTGCAGAGCGATGAGCGATGCGACGAGCACTGGGAATCCACCTCATGAAAACTCCACATCATCTCCTGTCGCTCATCGCCGCGATTCTATCGCGGCGACGGGAAGTATGCACGTGGTCCAAGGGTGGCTCCTGTTGTTAGAGTGTTGCAAGATAACCGTCGATGCTTATGTCCACGTATATCCAAGTTGCACGTACATAAATATGTGTATAGGTACATAAGGAAGTATATAATATGTATATTCCTGTACATATATAAGTACAGTTCCACGCATATCTTTTGGTCAATTGCCGAAAATGCCGCTTTGGAGCGTTCCAAAGCGGTTTTTAAATAGCTTTTCTATAATCAAGTGCTTGTAAAAATCAGAATATATCTGAGTTCAGCAGCTCGACTCTGTCCTTTGACATATAAATCTCAGTAGAGTTGAGCAATACATATAGACCCGACACAATCGATCGAGTGGGCGAGACAACCTGTAGAGCGAGGAGCAACAGCTTGAAGAGTAAGCCCTTGGGGAGTTTTATCGGAAATTTCCACCCGTCGTAATCAGGAGTTGCTCTAAGACTGTCCAGCTTGCCTCTGGAGTGCGCCGTGAACAATGCACACAGACTCGAACCTTCCAGTCGAGTGCCTTGGACAATGCATTCAGAATCGAACCTATCAATCAAGTGGGCGCGGCAGCCTGTAGAGTGACCGTTTGGGGTATTCGGGTTATGGTATTCGACGACAAGCGACATCGTCCACCGTGGTGAAGAGTTTTCTATGCCCTTTGTATTTTGGTTCCCCGGAAATGCATCTCTAGGTCGGGGGGGGGGGAGTGTTTATCATGCACACTGCTCGTGTTTCGCAACTCCGTTCCGCTGCTTTGTTTCGTCACTTGACACACTGTCATTTCCAGTGGACACTAGATCCAGCGGTGGCGTGTGTGTCGAGCCTTGGATCGTTAGCGGAGGACTTTAGGTAAGTATTCGAGCAAAATTTTGGATTTTCAGGTTGCCCACACATTCGACCAGCTCAACACAACAGGGTGAAATGTATTCCATCCACAAGGAAATGACAGGTATAAGTTTTTGAAAAATACACTCTCTCTAAAGATATTAATGATAGGGCCTTCAGGGTAACAATGACGAGTTCCCGACTCGATATCAACAGGAAAATTTTGCATGTTGTGTGGCATCCACGAGAGGGCATCATCACTTTAGCTGATACGAGTAACCTCTGCATTTTTAATTTTTACAAATGATGAGAGGCAAGAATACTCCTTGTTTATTGTTCCTAATTCTTCCTCGCCCTAGTAGTTTACGACACTACAAGCAATTATTGGGTTCGCTCTACGTAGTTATCATATCGATACGATATATTACACGTTCCATAGTTATTGGAAGTGATTTGTATTCCATCCCATTTCAGATGCAAACTCATTTCCATCAAACATTGAAGTGGATAGATGATATACGTACAGGTCCGCTAAGGCTGGGTACAATTAAAGTAGGTAAAGCCCTGAACGGTTCCCCGACCTTTAGAACAACATAGGAGTTAACTTCAGTTCGTCATTACTTGTCCAAGTGTCTGCCGGTGCCAGCTTTCTGTACGGCGGCACAGTCTTTTTATGCTTGCTTATTTTTTCTTCTGCATGGGATTTTGCAACGACATATGTCTTCTCTTGGATATCTACTGTTTCGGGTCGAGAAATAGGATTAGCGTTACGTTGTGACATCGACCTCATACGCGTATCTTGCCACAGGCGCTGACCCTTCTAGATGCCTCCCACTTTCCTCGACCACACTGCGACCATATACTTTCCCATAGGCAATACGGCCTCCGCTGACCTTAATTCTAGTGTACATATAAAGGTCCCCCGTGGTACATCAACAGCGCAGTCACTTCATCCAGATTCTCTAGGCTGTTTTACGTACGTTCTAAGCATTTCTAGGTACAATCCTGGTTGATGGTGACCGCTCTTAAACGATTTCTCGACATAACGAAACACTATAAATGACCAACAACACATAGAAATAAGAAAACTACACTCGCCTGGCTGCCCAGATAGACTCAGATTCCTAGTCTGGAGAGTAAGCCTAAAGATACCGTTCTCGATGCAAATCTGGTAAGGGATGACCCCTACTAGATCTGCATCGAAAACGGATCATCTTCGAGCAAATACAACACATTATATCAGTAAAATAAAAAAGATTAAGCCAAGCCATCATAAATCAACTGACCTTTTGGATACAGACAGGACAATGTACTTCGCGTCCTAATCACTTGCGACCGACCCAATCAAGCTCATAAATATATATTCTCGTGTTTTCTGTGTTATTTATTTTGATTTCGAAAGAGCAGTTGTTTTCCATGAAATGAGAGCGTCAACATATTTCAACGCTGAGCACATTCAGTTCTTGCGTAATCGTTCAGGAGCGGCCACCAGCAACTAGAATTGCACCTCCTTCTATTTATTCTATCCCCTTTGTCTGTTCTGATCGTACAGGCAAGCAGGACTACCTTCACCGACTTTACATGAGTGATGCTGATCCTATTCTTTCATTTTTCGTCTTTTCTTACTAGATCGTTGTGTGCTGGGTCCGACGCAACCTCCCACTTCACCTTGCAGGCCGTCCGTGCCACCATTCCTTCTGATCCTAATCAACGTTGCTTATCATTCTCTCACTACCGTGGCACTCCCTCGCTATTTCTATTCTCCTCGGCGTCCGCCAAGAACGATAGCGTCCTAATACGTTCATTTTTCGTTGAGCTACTCATTTTCCCTTCGTTTTCCCAGAAGTCACAATTCAGGAAGTCTGCTGATCGGTATCCCATCATGGCTAGTCGCATGCTGATAGATGATTTTCGCGTAGGTCGCCAAGGCTGCATCTGAAGTACTCCCACGGATTTCGCTGTGGTGTAATCCCAATGAGGGTGGTCCACCTTGTGTTCTACCCCTTGCCCTCTTACTTAGTCCACCCACCCCCTGGGCTCCTCGAAAGTCTAGTGGCTGTCACGTTGTACATTATGTTGCACGTCTCTTGCTGCATGAGCATTTCAACTATTAGTTAAATGTGTTTATAGGGTAGACGTCACTTATTTTGATTGCATCTTCGCTATTTATAGGGTCCCGTGCGTGCGAAGCTCTGTGCTCGAAAGAGGTCACGTCTTCATCGAATGCGGAAGCTGGAGTAGTTGCAACCTGTCAGCGGTCGATTCACCATGGCGCTGCCTTATCCTGAGGGCGAAGAGCCTAGCCCAGAAGAGATATTTTCCGTTGTGAAAACACCCAATGATCCTAGGACAAGCTGCGTCTTCTTTCCTTTTTCTTTTTGGATATTTTGTGCTACTTTATGCTTTCGTGATCGACTATCTCCCACAATAAAGATTTCCATGTTGACTACTTGTTTTCGTTTGTCTAGTGGTTTACATTTCACCTTTCAGAGAGATATCGGTCCCTTTAGCCTCGAGTGAATGCTGCGCGGGTTGGGGTGGGGAGGGACTTTGGTTTGGTTTGGTTTGGTTTGGTAAGAAAAACAATTTGGTTCGTCATCTATCCTGCTAACAAGCAGTTAAAACTGGAGGCTTAGGTGCCTGATTGCGTGGGATAGAGAATGGTCTAACACGATGGAGCGTCCCACACCGTCGAGCTCGGCGAGGAGCAATCGCTCAGTACGGATCCTTGATAAAACTCGCTCTCCTTCTTAGGGATCGGAAACGATGGCCGCCATTAGAGATCTTCCGCGCATTTACCAACAACAATTTCTATGACAACGGAAGGGAGATCGATTTCAGAGATCCACCGACATCTTGTCCAAGTAAGCCTTCACTAGATTGGAAGATCGGCATTGATTTTTCCCTTACCCTTTTAAGGATGGACATGCTACGTCCTACCAAACACTGAGACTACACTTGACAAAGATTCTCTCTGGTGATTCTTCATCGACGCAAGGAAAGCGCAGACTGTATCGCACTCCTGGTACGTAGTTACCGCAGCCTTTTAGTTTAGAACAAACAATACAAACACCACATATTCTAGAGCAGGAACGGTTAATTTCGGACACGATCGAAAAGGCATATATTTCTAATTCGTCGACTTCTTCTGCGAATGTGCAGAGTCAGTTGACACACATGGGGATAACAGTGAGCCAATCTCAAATTAGACGTATTCGAAGAGGTCTCGGATTCGAAAGGAAGACGGTGAAATACTGCCAAATGATACGAGTTGTGAAGAAGGTGAAAAGGATAGAATTGTGCTCGAAGATGTTGGCTGGAGAGGAGACATCCAGCGATTACATATCTATGGACGAAAGCACTATTCAGGGTGAGCTTTAGTGACGATTCTTATTTAGTTGTTAGGGATCAGCTATACTACCTGCATTCAGTCGATGGGAACCTAGGTCGCTGCTATTGCCGCAATGGTGATCACAGCACGCGCTTTTACGAAGCACCCAGCTAAAGTGCATGTGTAGGAAGGAATTTCGACAAGAGGAACAACGGAACTAGTGCTGTTTCCTGGACCTGTCTAAGGGACAGCAGTATGTACTGCCATATCCTGGAGCGGGCGTATCTCCATTTTATGAAAACGCGACACCACGGTGGGTATATTTTCCTAAAACGACTGCTTCTCACTTCTTCAGCGCTACATTGCACTGATTCAAGATTTGCGAGACTTGTCCATGACAGTACCCCGCTCATAGAAGTAGCTTTACGAAAAAGTCGCTGCAAGGAAGACGAATCAGAACCTTGGGCTGGCCTCCGTAATCTCTGGACCTCGATCCTATTTAGTTAGTTTGGGGGGGCGTGAAAGAATATATAAGGTTGGTCAGCTACATATTTGGCATAGAACCGTTCCAAAGCTTTGCGTAGAATCGTCTATTGGTTTAAGAAACAACGCGTTACCAATGTGGAATCGCTAAAGGCAGTCGCAGAACGTTTTTGGAGATCATTAACGCCTCAAATGTTCTCGAACTACGTCAGCATAATACAGTGGAGGATGGAAAAAATCGTGGAAGCCAATGGAGGCAATATCATGGAAAGAAAATAAGGAGCGATTTGATCGTTACGTACCGATCGTCCTGGGCAGCCGGAAATTCAAAAAGCTCATCTGGGAGGGATGAACATTCTTTTAAGAAAAATCTACTTGTTAATCCCGAGACCTCCAGGTGATGTAACTTTGCAATTTCAGGTTAGCCGTAGAATAACGTTTGGTACATGGATAACTCTATTTAGAACTCAACTTCACGCTCATGTCGAAGGAGGGAGTCGCCAAAATCAGAAAAGTACGTGGGGACGATATGAGAAATTTACCTTGGACTTTGAAAGAGAGTTGTATGCAGGCGAACCCGAAGCGTTGGCGAAAAACGTGGACAAGTGGAAAGTGTAGACGAGGTGGAATTCAAAAAAGAGGTAATCATGGCGAGTTCGGTTAGTAACCCACGTTGCTAGAATGAAAGGCTCTTTTTAGTGCATCTTAATGTTCGACGCAGTCCACGATAGTGCGAAGGGAACTACGTGGGCGGATATTAATAACACACTGATCTCAAGAATTCGCAAGCAGCGTCGCAGCAGCTCCATGGTTCTCTGGAAAACAGAACACCCTACTCGCAGGTTCCCTTTGTCGACGATACTAACTTACATTTTTGATGGATCAAACGATATAAACTTGAATAGGATGGAGTAAATGAATGAAAACGGAATAAATTTTGATATCGAATGCGTGAGCTTTCACAGTCCATACCGCATACGGTCGCCCCTCGTTACAAGGCGTTTGAAAGGACTGGAAAAAATCAACGTTGTAACGGCATTCGATAAGGCAGCCTAGGAGGCTGGGGAGCTCATCGGTCTTCCCTCAGTGATGGACTGAAATCGGAAAAAATCGTGTCACACAAGGCTAACTCGCATTTTCGAAACGCTATGATTTCGCCTGTCTAGAAGTGCAAAGCTGTACTTTTGCGGTTTTCTAAAGCTCTCTACTGCCTACAAAATGCTCGAACTTCAGCGGGAAAGATTCGCACTTGACACAGTTATCGCGCTCCGAACACGCCCGCGCGTGCAATATGCGAGCGGTCGCGCCCACTCGATTGATAGATGCGATTCTGTATGCACTGTTCACGGCGCACTCAAAAGGCAAGATGGACAGTCTTAGAGCAATTCCTGAAAAGGGCGGGTGGGAATTTCCGATAAAACTCCCAAAACGGTCACTCTACGGGCTGCCGCGCCCACTCGATTGATAGGTTCGATTTTCACCCCAAAAGCAAGTGGTTGTTTGGCGCCTCGAAAGCGAGTATTCGAGTTTGCACGTCATGATGTGAGTACAAAACGACCAGTTGAACAGTCAAAACTCGCAACGAATATCTTCGCCAGGAAAGAGATTCGATTCAGAACTATAATTGTCCCCTCAAGAATACAGAGGTGAAAACAATTTTTGCTCAAATTTCGACTGGTAGTTATTCGCGGTACTGGTCACGAACACGATGTCTGCATAATGTCACTGTAAGCTATGGTAAGTATAGACGAGTGAGGGTTGTTGAGTAAAGATCATTAGTTTCAACCAAAACTTTGCTCAGGCGCAGCATTTAAAGAGGATTATAACGATTGTGATGTATGTTTTTGCTGTCGTGGTCAAGGTAACTGTAGGGAACAGTATACCAAAGTACGCAACGCCTTAGCATGTTGATAAACAGGTCTAAATCTTCTGTGGCATGAATTTCAGCACCTTTAATAATACATTAAGAGATGTGGGTGAAATCGTTGGTCCTAATTAACCCATCTTTACTTCCTTCGCCTACCGTAATGTATCGTAGTTAGCAAATATTTTGAAGGCGGATATCTTATTCTAATCAACACACCAAACAATTTAGTTGGTTGAAATTCGGGCGAAGTTGGTCGCCTCAGTTCCCTTACCAATGTAATCGGCCGAGACTCCAAGGCCACCTTAAACAACACCCTCAAACGAAGCCATGGAACTTTTTGGACCTCTGCACTCGTCAGAGTAAATTTGCTGCATTGAATCGGGTCTTCTTTCAGTAGTGTGTTCACTGGGATTTTACATGGAGAGCTTACAATTGTCGTTTCGGTTCTCTGTGAACTGCAAGTGCCTTTTGTGTCCTTGGTTGGGTCCTAGCTTTTTTCCTTCTCAACGCGTCTCCATAGCTGGCCAAAGTATGGCCTAAGCAAAATGCAGCGTAGTAATGAGCTACAAGATCGGCTCCGTCAATCGACCAAAACGTGACTCAATGTCCAACACCTACAGCAAGTCAAGTGTGTTTGAGGAAGAGGAATGCCTACCATCCATCCTCCTCAAACTTCAGACAACAAGGCCCGAATATACAAGCGAACAAAATTTTTCGCTCATTTTTGAGGTGTTGAGGGTCCTCAGACACTATCTTAAGCAAATCCAGAATCAAACTGCATAGAACAACAATTCACAGTGCCGAAGTTCATGAGAGTCAGCCAGCGTATAGCGTTCAAAACTATAGTACCGGACGCGTCTTTTGAAAAGACGCCGCAAAAACCGCGATTTTGCGGTTTTTCGGACTTTTTGATAAAACTTGCCTTAAAGTCACCCTTTTGAAAAATCATCATATTTCAGCTCAGGAGCTCGAGCTCTATCGTCCGGCATACATTGTTTATATGTATCCATGAAAATCTCCAAAATTGGAAACTTGCTCTCCATTGCGAAGGGCGGTCGCGGACGCGTTGTCGGTAAAAAAACAAAACAACGCAAACCGTCGCACGCTCATAATTCCTCTAATATGAGGCTTTTTCAAAAAACGGTTGATACTGCTCGATTCGACTTTTCGAGATCTACGCAAACATGTATACAACCTCACCAGACCACCGCATTTTCGCAGGTGGTGGCCAAAACTAATAACTCCCAGGATTTGCATGTTTTCGGAGTATCTCAAGCATATCTCACGAAGAAACTAAGTTACAGTGGTGCGAAAACGCAGGTTAACCTTGCGTGACACGATTTTTTCCGAGTCTAGTCGACTACTGCGGGAAGACCAGGAGGGGTAACGGCCTCCGAATGGGTAAGCAAGCAAACCAGTTAAGATACTTTACGATGAAGTGCCACGACTCCCCAGGTGCCTAAGTTGCTTTAGCCCCACCTGCCATTTTAGAGCGGTGGAGGGCAGCGGTGAAGTTTCTTGCGCCCTAACTTGCCCATATTTGAGTTCTCGACACTCTCAAAGGCACCTTTCTGTTCAGTTCGAAAAGCTCTATCGAACAGTGTCAATCTTGACCTCGACCAATTCTGGGAATATCCATTTTTGACGATTTCACATGAAAATCGAAGCGGCCCAAGACAGCGGCAGAAGGACGATGACGTCATCGAAAATCGATATTTTCGAAATGGGCCAAATTTCCTCGTCCTAAATCATCATAGGGGTTATCTGGTGCGTTGATTACGGATACGACGTCCGTTTTCGACAATTCCGCCGATTTCTGAATGCAAGATCCGAAACTCGCTCGGTCCAGTTGCACCGCGTGTGTTGTGTAAATGCACACAAACACCGCATTTGACGACACCGCCCTAGAAATACACCTCAGCGGCCACTCCTTTGCCTTCTTCCCACTTTAGAATCGGATAGGAAGTACATGAAGCTAACCCATACCTGCTTTAAAAGAGGCGTACACTACAGACGTTCAGATTTAAGTTATATTACAACAGTATGTAGCAATTTATAGTACAGCACAAACTCTTTCAATAAGAAATGATGACAGCATATTAAAGGTCAACGACAAATCGTTCCTCTTTAGACGCATCAAATTTCCAAAAGTCTTTCGTACATATAGAACATTCCTCTCCAGTGCACGAACAACAAAATGATTGCTCAGGCGCTGCACGTATCGTGGTTGGAACAAATTACCCATTCAATCTTCAATCAGCCGTTTCATTCTCTTTCCTTTGTGCTCATCGTAATATTATGATAGCTATACTGAGGCATTCAAAACCTTACATGATACTGCATTGAGGCGCAAATAGGGTCCGGGGATGGGGTCACCATGTAGTACAGCACTATCTGCTTTTTGAAGCCGGATTTTTTTTTTGCAGTAATAGTGTGTTCTACCCCTACAGTGAACTGAGTTAGGCTATTTATGATGTAACTGAGTCCCTTCCCTAGCCTAGTTCAAGAGTTCGAAGAGCGCAGAACCCAGCTGCGGACTCCTCCTGAGCGACGAATACAGTCTCCACAACGGCAGCTTGGATGGCACTCAAGCTGGAGTCCCTTCTCGAGCCGAGTTGTGCTGTGGACTCCTCCTAAGCGACGAAAGCAGTCTCCGCACCGGCAGCTTGGATCGCACATATCCTGGAGTCCCTTCCCGAGCCTAGTTCTGCGCTCTTGGGACCGTAGTGTTTCTGAAGGCTACCTGCCGTTTGAGAGTGGTCGGGTCATGATCACCGATCACCCTCAGTTACGGGTATGGGTGGTCTTCTGCCATAATCGGCCAAATGGAAATTGGCATCGTATTCGGCGCCCTGAAGAACCCGTGACCTTAGGCGAAGTTTGAGCAAAATCGGTGATCCTGATTCGACTACCCTCAGTTATCCAGGAGAAAACCTACCGAAATCCGCGGAATTTTCAAAAACGGACGACGGCATCGTAATCAGCGCATAGAATACCCCTAGTTGTTTTTGAACGAGTAAATTCGGCCAATTTCAAAATATCGATTTTCGGTGATGTCATCATCCGCGAAGGCCTGAGGCGCCCACGTTCTCGATGACAAATTGTCAAAAAAATCGATTTTTCTGAGATTGGTCGACACCTTTCGATAGAGCTTCTCGTGCTGAACAGAAAGGTTTTCTTGCAAGTGTTGAAAACTCAAATGTGGGCGACTAAGGGCAGAGGAAACTTCACCGCTGCTGATTAAGGCAGGTTCGGCAGCTGGGGAGTTCTGAGCACTTCGTCGTGAAGCACTTTAACTGATTTGCTTGCCTATGCTTTCACAGGCCATTAGCTCATCGCGTCTTACCAAAGTAGTCGACTGAAATCGGGAACAGTCGCGTCACACAAGGCTAACCCGTATTTTCGTACCGCTGTTACTTTGTCAATTCATAAGCTACGTGTTTGCTGTGTTGCTGTGTTTCAGTTGCTGTGTTTCAGCGCACCTCTTGAACTTTTTATTGTCTACAAAATGCACAAGCTGCAGCCGCAGAGGTTCACACTTGACAGAGTTATCGCGCTTAGAAGAAGTCTGCGCGTCCAATTTAGCAGAACAACAGTCGATGTTCTCTGCGCTCTTACTCGCCCAGATTATAGCTCTTGCTGCTTGCAGTAAAACCATTCAATTCACCGCGAAAAGTTCTATCAAATAGTATGAAACTTGGCCCGGTTCGAGAATATCGATTTTTGATGACGTCATCGTCCATCTGCCGCGGCCTAAGGCGCCCTCATCTTCAATGCGAAATTGTCGAAAAATTTATGCTTCAGAACTGATCCAGATTGACACCATTCAATAGAACTTTTCGAGCTGAACAGAATGGTACCATTGGGCGTGTCGAGAACTGAAATATGGGCCAGTAAGGGCGGAAGAAACTTCACCGCTGCTCTCCGATGCTCTAAAATGACAGATGGGACTAAGGCAGGTTAGGTAGCTGGGGAGTTGTGAGCATGTCATCGTGCCTTCAGTGTTCAGTAATCACACATTTGCATTCCGTTGGCTTGCCGCGTCTTCCCGCAGTGGTCGTTCGAAATCGGGGAAAAAATTGGTCGCACAAGCCTCACGTGAATTTTCACACCGCTATAACTTAGCTTTTCGTGAGCTACACCATTGTGCTTTAGCTCTGCGAGCGTGCTCTAAGAACCTTGCGCTTCCTACAAAACCACGAGTTGCAGCCGAAAAGATTCGAACCTGACAGAGTTACTGCGCTCAGAACACGCCCGCGGGTGCAATTTGCGAGCGATCGCGCCCCCTCGATTGATAGGTTCGAACCTATATGCACTTTTGCACAGCGCACTCTCGAAGGGTCCCTGGGGCATGACAGAGCACTGGCGACGTACGCCATGGTAAAGATGCCCCGAAAACATGCAAGTGCTGGGAAATAAGCTCTCCAATCGCGAAGAGCCTGCTCCATTCATTGGGCACCCACTGCGAAAATGCGATGGTCTGGTAAAGTTGTATACATGTGTGCGTAGATCTCAAAAAGTAGAATCAAGCGATACCAACAGCTTCTGAAAAACTTCAAATTAGAGGAATTGTGAGCATGCGACGGTTTGTGACGGTTTGCGACCGCCCATCGCGATGGAGCGCAGGTTTTCAATTTCGAGGATTTCCATGGCTACATATGAAATAGGTGTACCAAATTATATATATATATTTATATATTTTATATATAATTATATATATATATTATATATATTTTATATACCAAAGGTATTTTAGGCGAGTTTTATCAAAAAGACGCAAAACCGCAAAACTGCGGTTTTAACGGCATCTTTTCAAAAGACGCGGCCTGTTCTGTACAACCACTGATGTACATTTACCCACAAACTGCCTCTAATGGTAAGACCTGGGGCCGGATGCATCAAAGTTACTGCAGTTGCTTTGATGAATCCGGCCCCTGGTGTTCTTTCCTAATTAGCATCTTCCTCTTTCCCTTTATCCTTCACGTTTGATAATTTTCAGGGCCGCGACATTGTCGCTGTGCAAAGGAGTGCAATACAAGTCACAGTTTAGCCCCATGTAACAGTTTTTTAGTAATCGACGGGTTAGAGTCGTCACCTCTAAGCTGTCTTCTAAACGGATATTTTAATCGGAAAACAGTGATCGATGTTCGCTTGGTTACGTCTGTTCATTCTGTATAGCGCATCCCACTCACCTTTTCTGCGTCGTTGATTTCGACAAACATTGCCAGCTCTTTTAGAGCTACAACTAGGAGAAGTTAATCGTTTGAGAGAGGCTCGAGGTTGTCGGTCAAGAGGTGTTGCTGCTCCAATCGCGGTGTCAATTATAACGCTGCTTGCGGGAATCGTCCGTACCTTCTCTAGTCCGGCTCACTCCACTTAACCCTTGTGCAATTCTAAAAGGGATAGTAAGGAGAGCTAACGAACGGAATAGATCTCCCATCTCCATTACTGCTATAATGCCTTCTCGTCACCGCACGAAGCTTACTTTCTAGTGCAATCTTGTATTGCATTAAGAAGTAGATTTCAAGGAAAAAATGGCGCATACTTATAAAAATTAGGAGTAAACTTGTTATCACAGTATTGATGTGATAAAAAACGGTTTGCTATTGTTCCATGCGCACTACCACGTACACTGTTCCCCTTCTCTGTTTCTATTTTTTCATCGTCTTTCTATTTTTCGTAGCGCTGATGTTCTTGTGCTTGTGCTGCAGCTAGAAATTCTTCATATTCGACATTCTACAATGATTTTCAGTGTGCCACAGTTCCCGCCCTTGAAGACTACCAATCGTCTATGTGGACATGCCACTAGTGTTCCCTGGCAGCAACCAATTCCAGTTTTGGAGGAGACCTTGCCACAGTACAATACCGGCCTTAACTTTTGGTCATTGAGCGGAAAAAGCGAAAAAAAACGCCTTTTCCGCCGTTTTTCTGTAGCGCTCTTCGTGATCAGCACCGAGTTCTCTTCCCGATGAGCTGAAAAGCGCCTAACGAGCGCCTGAAATGTAGTTCAGTGACCTAATTTCTGCCCGGCGCGGCTGACCCCTGTGCTCGCGGGAGATAATTACACCCACAGCTCCCAAGTGGCTAATGAAGGAAGAGATTCGGCCTTTTAAAGCCTAGTTTCTATATTATATACATAGTCACACATAGTTCTCTAGATTTCCTAGCATTTCACGATCACAATGGTCTACTTTCTTAAAGGATCCGACAATTTATGTGTTGTTATTTTCAGAAAATGTCTCCGCTTTGGAGGACTCTAATTTCGAAATATCACGCTTGTATGTGCCTATGCTCGTTTGTCACGTTGGAGACGAGAGTGGAAATCAAGCTGCGAAGTTGGAACATTTAGGGGTGAAATCGCTAGCAATTGTGCGCTGCCAAAGTTGACACTCCTTCGTAGTTTGCCGTACACTTTTCGCATCATTAAAGTGGGCGCAAAATGGTTTCTTTGAAGGAAAAAACATAGGTATTTGGAGGCCTATGAAAACACCTTATAGTCTCCCATCGTTAGGATTTCGACTGGCCTGGAGGACATTTTAGCCATGCAGTTACAGAGCAAACTCACCTCAAATGCTAACTGAGTGTCCAAAAAAAATGTCCAAAAACTGAAAAATTGTCTACGAGATCATTTCCAAGTTAATTCTGACTAGAAGGGTAGCTCGATTTCAAATTTTCGTTCATTTTTACCGGTTTATCACGAGTCAAATGTACCATAGCCCTGGTCGGGACCCAGATTAGTTCCAGAGCCAGTCCACTCTCCTGCCTCTGTGACCCCTCGCGCCATCTGAGGACGCCGTAAATCGCCTAACTAGAGTTTTCACACTTGCGGTGCCGCGGCGCCATATTGATCCTTCCAAACGAGGGCGGGATAGAATACGCGGCGTACACCAAACAAGGTTTTGACAACTACGACATCTCCCTTATACTTATACGCTTGTATTTTTCATTTCCCATTTACGTTTTAACATTGTTTAGATGCGCGGCGCATCCCAGAAAGACTGCTCGAACTCGCTTCACCTTCACAACGCCTTCAAAACTCACCCTTCACACTCCTTCATTTCTGTTTGACTGTTGACTTCCATTCGATTTTTACTATAGTTTTACCTACTTTTACTTCATTTTTTATTTTTCCTAGAGGGAAATCTAATTTTTGTGTGACTTGACTGCTATATATAAAACATAAAAAAATGCAAAATTCAAAGAAGTAAAGAAAGGTGTAAAATATTATAAAACAAGAGTTAGTTCATTTTAGCACTGAAAAGAACCCGAGTTCCTCCTCTTGCGTAGTAGTTACCACATCAACCTGATAAAAAGCCCGTTGTGATTCTTGAAGACCTGCCGGAGTGAGCGTTGTTTCGCAAGATGTAAATACCATTTATTTATTCATTTATTTATTTATTTATTTATTCTGTACGTGGAAAGCCACAAGGTTAAAATTAAGAAACACAGTTCCACAAAATACAACTCAACACACAATAGCGGTAGACTAAGCAAGTGATTCTGATTACACAACAATGTAAAACCTCAGAAACAACAGCAAGCTATAAAGTTCCTGAAGATACCTGTCAGCTAGTCTTTTGAATTGTCTTAGATTGCTTTCGGGGGTTATTTTTCTTCGAGAGCATAAGAAATTCCGCTCCTGGTTGAAGATTAGTGAGAAATGAGAATCTTACATTGCTTTTTGCTGCGGGAATTTGGATTTTCCATTGACCATCTTTTGTAGGAGAGCCCGTATAGAGCTCTTGAAGAGGTAGGCGCACTATACCATTTATCTATCTAATACTCAACCTTTTTTGAACTCCAAGCTATAGATTAGCTTACTCGATTTCCTTTTCTGGAATTAATCTTAAGACCGCCGGTCAGATTGAAATGGGGGCGTTACCAGCATGTGTTCCAGAACGAGCTAACTTCAGACACTCCGAAAAGAGCTAAATTTTCACGCTGTTCAGCCTGAAGGACTGACTTATCAAGAACCAGTGCGACGACGAAGAGTGACGTTTAATTGGCGGCGAGCACGTCGGCGCATACTCATCGGACGGGCAAATAACACCGTGACGTCGCCGAGTTAGCCTTCAGATGGAGACGCGAGGAGTTTGTGGAGCTATTGTGTACCCCTTGGAGATGGCTAATGTAGAATAAGCCAGGGACCGAAGGGATCTAAAAACCCCGCAATTAGGCTCATTACGCGCCCCTTGTTGAGCAGCTGTTCGGTTACGGTATGTGGGTGCTTAACAAAACAGACGTCGTCGATTCGAATCAGCCTAGCCATCTGGAAGGGTTGGTCGTCGTTGGGTTGATGAGCTGAGTTTAGGCCTGAACACGTGAAGGAGAGCTATTGATTAGTCACGTCGGGTAAGTCGTGCTTGTTTCTTCAGTTCCGAATCGTGCAGGTGAATGATACTGGGCACAGGATCCTATAGAACCCAATAAGTTCACTAATCTTCCTTTGAGAGCTTTAAGTGGATCTATCCTAGTGGGGGGTGGGCACTCCAATATGATTCTTTTTTACGACGGCGGCCAAACTGAAAGCAAATAAATTTGCAAAGACGACACTGAACTGGCCTAGTCTTTTGTTTTGCTTCTCTAGCAATGCTACCTCTTCCGACTGGAATTGATCCCTTTAAATCCTTAGGTAGTTTCTGGTGGCCGGATTGCTGAAGAACGTTTATCAGGAGCTGACTTCTATTAAGATTTTGATAAACGGCTGTAAGTCGATTGAAAGGTAAACACAGTTCAAAAAAGCTGCCCAATTTTCATCAGGTTTTTCAGGAATTTTTGAAAACTAAACATACGTCCAGAGCTTGTCATGCTCTGCTATGAAGGTGGACGAGTTATGCTCTTCAGCTGCTAATGGAGCATGATACTCGTGTCGATAGATGAAATATGCAAAAATCCCCTGTGCTTCCATGTCAGGTTTCGTATAATTGAGAGCGAAACAAAGGCTCTCACGTCTTCAGACCACACAGAAAGGTTCCCATGTCATGCTGTTGAAGTACAACGCGTAACGATTGTTACGCTCGTCTT
The DNA here is from genome assembly GCA_947359475.1 of Heligmosomoides polygyrus bakeri. Classification (NCBI taxonomy): domain Eukaryota; kingdom Metazoa; phylum Nematoda; class Chromadorea; order Rhabditida; family Heligmosomidae; genus Heligmosomoides; species Heligmosomoides polygyrus. The sequence goes on from OX375868.1 coordinate 58,014,173, forward strand.
TATTCGGCTTAGGTTTCGGCGAGTTTCGCCTTCTTCAAGGCCTGGAATACTCGATAGAATCTACAAGACAACCTAACCTACCCCTCAGACACCTCGGCGGCACACTTGGGAGCAGTAGGGGGAGCGTCGATTGTCATGGGCATGGCTAATCCGAGTTTTTGGCTCGGACCCCGTCTAAGTCGACCTAGCCTTCTGTACATTTGGAGTCAGTGAAATGCTTCCAGATTTGTCTGGGGAGGTACAGCACTGACTTGCACATCGACTGGCCTCCGCTAGACATTGTATGGCCAAATCAGCATTCAACTCGCCTCCACGACATCACGTAGAAGTAGAATGCGTGGCGCATCCGTATTCGAGCTATACAATGACTGGCGTGGCGCATTCTGCAAAGGGATTGATTAACGCCAACCTTCATCCTTTTATCCTTGTCCAAGTAGCGAGACTATGTAGTTCTAAAAATGTAATGAATACGAATCACAGCTCTCCTTTCGCCACAGACAATCCTATGAAAGACCAATTCACCACCTAGGAGGTCCTCCAAAGTGGTAGACGACTTTCTAGAGAAGAGAGTGTCCCATGAATACGTTGCAAAATTGATGCCTGAAGAGCATACGAAGTCACTCCGTCGGAAAAAAAAACTTTAAACAGCTTCATTCGGGAGCCGTGGAATGTCCTGTGGACAGCCCCGTTGGTTTCCCAGCTCTGATGATGTTGAGCGCAGGTTTCTAGGTTCGCATTAGAAGTTTACCCACGTATGAATGTTATGATTATTAAAAAAATGCTTTCAATAGAGCGGTTGAATGCATGGCGCATTCCGTGCTGGAACATGGCTTATGTCTACCATTACTTCTTTTCTCTTACATTGTAGATTTCATTGTTAAGAAATAGCTGTCAAATCGAAATGTAGCTCAAGTAGCGCATTTGGCGAAGTCGGCGAGAAGACCGCGCATCCGAATCGATTTCTGGTTCTGTTCCGCAACGAAGCGTTTCAACGCGGAAACGTTATTGAGTGCTCTTCTGGACTTGCCTACAAGAGGCGAAAAGGTCATATGGTACATCCTATTAGCCGAAATTTCACGTGAAGTACTAGAAGAAATTAAGTATATAGTAAGTGGAAGACGAGACGTACTTCAAAGTCATCCGCTTGTCTCTACTTCGCCCTCGAGCTTCACCTTTGACTAGCTTGATAGCTTGAAAAGCAGTTTGAACGATGAAAGAAATTGAAGGAAGCTACATCTAGAGCATTTCAAGACCCTGGAGTTCTAGGAAAGCTACACGCTTGGCTGCTCCGACGCGGCGATCATGTCGTGAGAAGGCGAGAGTTGAAGGTGATTAGATAGCACGCGCGTGCGGTAGCGCAGTCGGAGGAGGCGCTAGTTGTAGCGAGAGGGTTCTCGGTTTGGATTCGTACCCAGGCCGACCAAACCCTTCATCCCTCCGGAATCGGTGAATTAGTACCAGACTTGTATAAGAAGGATAAAACACTAGCTTGTTCATCGGCTGGCCACACGGCCATTGCCTCTGCGATATCCCGTAGAAATAGAATGCGTGGCGAATCTCAGAACACCGACCTTTTTCATTTAGACAGCCCTTTTTTAAAATCTGTTAGAAATTCGCCAAATTGTTCACGCGTCAACTGCAGTCCTCAAGAGTGGTGTCGACCTCGTCTTGGGAGTGTTCGCGGCGCCGCTGACTTCTGAACCAGCTCCACTTCAACTAAATAAGTGGAGGTTCTTCGCGGATTTCGAGATTTCGTCGCCAATGCATCTTGAGTGACACTGACGGTTTTTAAATAGCTTACATTTTAAATCGCCAGTATGTATTTTAAGAAGGTGGTGCCACTAACAGTTTCACATTGTCGCAGGTGTAGAAAACAAAATAATTTTTGGCTTGAGCGACAAGTTTCACTGTCGAGCTGTACTTTTTTGAAAAAAAGGCTGCAAAACTGACAGAGCTTTCCGTACAAACTAAGAGATCGATGTCCTACGCAATGTCTTGAGGTGGTCCGTTGATGGATGTTCCAGTTCTATATCATTCCCAAATGAGTTTGGGGCTAACTCACCGAGCGCTAAGAGATGGACGGCATCTCTAAGCAGCCGCGAAGTGAGGCTATGATCGACTCGTGAAGCTATGTGAAAGCCGGCTTCCTGCCGACTCAGCTAAATATGGCCTTTTAACTATTATGCGACCAAGAAACTTCGCAATCACTGTTAAAAAAGCATTAAGAGTCTTGATTTGTGGTAAAGAATTTATTCAAGTTTTGAACTTAATACCTTCATTTGTCGTTTGTTTTCTATAAAAGAAACTTTGTCAACAGTATCCGTTGGCCTCCTAAAGTTTCCGGGATGCGCCACGCATCTAAACAATGTTAAAACGTAAATGGGAAATGAAAAATACAAGCGTATAAGGGAGATGTCGTAGTTGTCAAAACCTTGTTTGGTGTACGCCGCGTATTCTATCCCGCCCTCGTTTGGAAGGATCAATATGGCTCCGCGGCACCGGTAGTGTGAAAACTCTAGTTAGGCGATTTACGGCGCCCTCAGATGGCGCGAGGGGTCACAGAGGCAGGAGAGTGGACTGGCTCCGGAACTAATCTGGGTCCCGACCAGGGCTATGGTACATTTGACTCGTGATAAACCGGTAAAAATGAACGAAAATTTGAAATCGAGCTACCCTTCGAGTCAGAATTAACTTGGAAATAATCTCGTAGACAATTTTTCAGTTTTTGGACATTTTTTTGGACACTCAGTTAGCATTTGAGGTGAGTTTGCTCTGTAACTGCATGGCTAAAATGTCCTCCAGGCCAGTCGAAATCCTAACGATGGGAGACTATAAGGTGTTTTCATAGGCCTCCAAATACCTATGTTTTTTCCTTCAAAGAAACCACTTTGCGCCCACTTTAATGATGCGGAAAGTGTACGGCAAACTACGAAGGAGTGTCATTTGGGCAACTTTGGCAGCGCACAATTGCTAACGATTTCAACCCTAAATGTTCCAACTTCGCAGCTTGATTTCCACTCTCGTCTCCAACGTGACAAACGAGTATAAGCACATACAAGCGTGATATTTCGAAATTAGAGTCCTCCAAAGCGGAAACATTTTCTGAAAATAACAACACATAAATTGTCGGATCCTTTAAGAAAGTAGACCATTGTGATCGTGAAATGCTAGGAAATCTACAGAACTATGTGTGACTATGTATATAATATAGAAACTAGGCTTTAAAAAGCCGAATCTCTTCCTTCACTAGCCACTTGGGAGCTTGGGTGTAATTATCTCCCGCGAGCACAGGGGTCAGCCGCGCCGGGCAGAAATTAGGTCACTGAACTACATTTCAGGCGCTCGTTAGGCGCTTTTCAGCTCATCGGGAAGAGGACTCGGTGCTGATCACGAATATGTATTTCAATTTACAATGCGCTCAATTTGAAGAGCGCTACAGAAAAGCGGCGAAAAAGGCGGTTTTTTTCGCTTTTTCCGCCCAATGACCAAAAGTTAAGGCCGGTGTTGTACAGGATTCATAGACAGCCGTGGAGGTGCACATAAGGTTTTCATCAGTCATTGTGCAATGTACATTACCTGAAGTGGAGTCCCTCTAGCTGCGACTTTTGTGAACGACACGACATCCGAAAAGAAAACAGTTACGCTGTCAAATGTTTCCGGCTCGACAGACTGCCCAAGTTTCAGCCTTTCAGCCACCTGTCTAAAAAAGACAGCGCCAATTATCAAGGTCGCTAAAGAATGCACTTTAAGAAAGATTTCCACCAGATCTAAACTCTTTAGATTTCTTTAAACACCAGTCCGTGAGGCTGCTCTGCTTTTCTCACGTTAGACGCATATTGTTCTCACCTTGGAAGCATTCTGTAAAGGAGGATATCGCACTTCTTCTTCTCCTCCACTAACTCCTTAGTCCGATCCTCGACTTCGGTTTCTAACGTTGAGGCGTGCTGCTCGAGCATGTTGAAGACGTAGTCCATTAAGTTTTCAGACCTAGAAAAATAGAGAACATTTACTGCCATCTATGCACAACTGATTCTTAATGTCACGCTTTTACACAATTTTGCCTACAACCATTCGAATTACACAGGCAACAGTTAATTTTATAATATTAAGGCAAAGCGAAGTTTTAGAGTTAACGGCGCTAAAAACAACAACAAACAATCTGCGACACAAAAATACAACCATACCACAAACCAAGCAATGCAACACCGAAAATACCCAGTCATCGTGAGAGCCCTGGATTACTTATAGAAAAACGTTCTATATGCTTGCGCAGACAGCATTGTCAAATTGTGGTACTTGCCAACCAATAAGTTGAACTTCTTGAGAATCCTCAAAGTTAGGAGATGTGATCTAACGCCTGATTCCATGACAGGAACCCGATGTGTGAGCTTTCCTCGTGCATACATACTCGATGTGTGAGCTTTCCTCGTACATACATACTTGGCTCGTCCCGCCAATGAAATCCCTGGGGTGATTGTTAGGTTCATGGCCAGAATTTTCTACATCATGGTAACTTTTGTTGTTATTGCCTGCATGCCACACCCTTCTTACAAGAAGTAGACCCCATATGCATCGAAATTACCAAATTCCCGACTCCGAAAGGGTGAAAGCCAAGATTTCTAGCCGCTCATTGTTAATTTTTTGTCCTCAGAGAAAAAGCGGCTAGTATTCTATCTTTACAAGCACACGCTTTCTGGAAAGATATAATCCTTGTAAATCAGTAAAACAACAAAGGTATTCTAATACAACCAACATTCGTTAACAGCTGAGGATTTTTGCTTCAATGGAAGGTCCGTAAAGATTTTTCAGGCGATTCAAAGAACAAAACACAATCTCGCTCCTGTGTGAAGTATACTTGTCTGGCTTCGGTTGCTGGGCAGCAAAGGAAATTTGCTCCCTTAGGAGGACTTTCAAGGACCCCACTTTTGATCTAAATTCGTAGAAAAGTTCTGCTCACATAAATAATTCATTTAAAAATTTTCCATTCAAACGAAAGACTCCGCAACGTTTTTCTTCAAAGACTCAGCCTTCTGCTGATTAACCTTGCCCGTATTAGAAACATTCAATCATTTGTTACTGTTTATAGCCGTCGTAGTTGTAGAGGCACCTGCGCCCATCGCTCGTCTCTATATGAAGTTGCCCGATGCCTTCCTCTTTCCTAGCTGCGACATCTAGCGGCTATACATCGGATCCGATCGAAAATCTTCGGATAATTGAATGATTTGGATAAGGGCGATTTTGCGGACCTCGGACTTTTGGATGATTCGGATAACTGCAATTTTGAGGACCGCGGATTTTTGGGTGATTCGGATAACGGCAATTTTGACGACCGCGGATTTTCGGGTGATTCGGATAACGGCAATTTTGAGGACCCCGAATTTTTGAATGATTCGGATAATGGCAATTTCGACCCCGGATTTCGGATACCCGAATCGGATATCCGACTCATTAACGCAAGGTGCAGTTTATCAGAATAGTACCATTCCTTAAAGAAGAACCCGTCCTTTAATAACAACAATAACGATAGTGCTCGAAACTCTCACTCCTGGTCAAGGAAGGAAACATCGAAGAGCTGGATCATTCCAAACAGGGATGTGCGAAGTTTCCGTTTCGGTGTTCCGAATTTCGGTTTCCGGCCGCTTTTTGTCCTTGTTCCGTGTTCCTCTCTTTTTTTGGGCTGGAAGGCGAAACGGAAATGGTGACTCATCACTCATTGATTGCTTTGCACTGCCTTCGCTCATCTCTTGAACATAAACCAAAGGCTGAAGAAGGACTATGCGTTTGTGATTGTGTTGCTCTCAAACCGGTGGTACATCCTGATTTCGGAACAGTAACCAAATTTTATTCTTTTTTCTTTTCTTTTAACTTCAAAACAGTTTATTTTCGATGTTTTCATATCTCATAGTTTATTTTGAGCCAGATTGTTTGAACCCATAAAGCCCTTGTTGTCTTGAAACGTACTATCGATCACAAAGGTTCCATGAGTGTTTGAGTAAAGAATCAAACTCCTTATCCGTAGCATGCTTATCTTTTTCCCTAGTAATCGTAGGCCTGGCGTGGAGCACCAAATCTAGATCGGTGTTCTATATATAAGTACCCTCAGGCTGCTAACTATGCGCTCCGTGGAGGACATTGGATCTGTCCTAATCGGAGGAGGGCGTGCGTGTCTTGCCTCTCCTATCCTCTCCTCTGAGCCTGTTTCAGAACTTCAGCTACTGACAAATCGTACTATGGTACACATGCGTAGGTGTCGTGTCGTGGGTACTGAACGCAACTGTAACCTTAACTCTCCCAATTGGGATAGACCTAGACATTCAATAAGATCTGTTAGGTGCTATGAGTGGCGAAATCTCTGGCATCCTACTCGTGAGCTGGGTTTATTGCATTTAAAATACTTTCTTCCTATTTACAGAGAGATTTTGCACAAACTTCTATTTGTTACACTAGTAATGTTTGAAAATAAAAGTATGACTTCCCTAACATAATCTAATTTGCATGCAGAGACGGAATAGTAAAAGTCATCGAGAACATCTGAGAGAAGAAAGATGAAAGAATGATTGTGAAAAATTTGAGGAAGCAGAGCGTGAGCCACTCCTTCTCTGAGGGAAAAAACTAAGGAATGGGAGTGGAGAAGTAGTAGTTCTGCATGTTTGAAGCAATCTAAACCTCCTAATACGCAAATCTAGTGAAGATTACAACGGCAAGAAGGCTGACGGTGAATGATACAAACGAGATGTGAGAAAAAGAAGTTTTTAAACGACATAGTTTAAATACTTATGTATCAGAAGTGCTCTCCTAGGTGGAGATGTCCGTTCCTCCACGTGGTGCCACTGGAAACTGCTTGCTGTGCGAGTTAAGCTAATCAGGGACATTCGAATGCAGGCGACAGGCCCTTGTGACAGGCCGGCCTACGTAGACCCATGTCACATCACATGGTGCATGACAGTTCAGGTTTCTCGAGATAGTGCTACGGCGTCCGCGGGAGACGACGCGCACTCGCAAAGACCGGCGAGTGTGAAAAGTATGCGAGGTCCCTGGTGCGATGAAGGCATCGGGAAGAAACTGAGCTAGTCCGAATGTCCCGTAAGGTAAGCAGGACCCTCGTGGCAACGCTGAATGTGGGTACGTTGACGGGCCGCTCGTGCGAGTTGGTTGAAGCACTGGAGCGAAGACGAGTTGATTTCTGTGCGGTGCAGGAGGCGAGGTGATCCTCCAGCAAGTCAAGGGACATAGGACGTGGCTTCAAGGCCGTTCTATGTGTAAGTCCCAGGACCACCAGCGGTGTCGGGATAATCGTCTCCGAACAATTTCGTGACTCGATTGTAATGGTCGAGCGCTTTGACGATCGATTGATGAAGATCGTTGACGCCATTAAGGAGCGACTCTATCACTTCTTCTCTGCGTATGCTCTGCAGAGTGGCTGCTCCGATCAAGCAAAGGAAGAGTTTTGGAGCCTGCTTGATGAGAAGACAGCAGAGGTACGGCCGAGAGGTGTCATCATAGTCGCTGGTGACCTTAATGGGCACGTAGGCGCTGCGAAGGACGGGTACAGCTGTCATGGTGGTTTCGGATACGGGTCTCGTAACGCCGATGGTGAGCGTATTCTTGAGCATGCGGAATCGCATAGCCTCACCATTGTGATTACCGTCTTCCGAAAACGCGACTCCCAGGTCATCTCATTTTATAGTGGGAGCTCCAAGTCTCAGATAGAGTTTGTGCTTGTGAAGGATCGCGACCGAAGCATTGTCACAGATGCGAAGATCGTGCCGTATGAGACGGTCGCCCCTCAGCATCAGCCGCTGATCTGCACCTAAAAGATTACCCCTCCGAGGCTGAAGCAGGTCGAGTGATGCGGTGCTACAAGAATCAAGTGGTGGCGAATGAGAGAGAATGAAGCAGCCGTGATTTCTGGCGTGCGGTTACCGACAGTTACGACTGTCGACAAACTTGAAAGAAAGCGACCGACGCGATACGCGAAGCTGCAAGGTTGGAACTCGGCACTACGAAGCCTGGACGACGCAAGGTCGACAAGCAGACATGGCTGTGGACGGAGGATGTAAAAGCGAAGGCTAGAGAGAAGAAGTCATGAGTTTCTTGAAGACAGAACAGCCGAGAACTGGCAGGAGCATCAGAGGGCGAAGAAGTCCGTCCGTCAGGTGAGCATCAAAGGACGTCCGTTTTTGAAAATTGAGAAGATTTCGGTAGGTTACTTCCCGTTTCAGGGTGGTCGGATCAGAATCACCGATCACCCTCAGTTATTGCTATGGGTGGGGTCTCCTGCCGTAATCGGCCAAATGGACTTCGGCATCGTGTTCAGCATCCCGAATAGGTCCCCGCACCTTTACGAATTACGAAAAAAGTCGATCTTTCTGAAATTGGTCGAGATTGATATCATTTGATAGAGCTTATCGTGCTGAACGGAATGGTGCTATTGCTTCTTCTTCTTCTTCTTCAGCGTTTGTCCCGAGGCGGGGTCCGCTATTCTGGTGTGGTGACGCCACTTTACGCGATCAAATGCTTGATCGGGATGGATACCAGCAACCTTTAGGTCCACATGCAACGTATCAAGCCATCGCTGCTTCGGCCGCCCTTTAGGCCGCTTTCCGGGCACATCTATGTTAAGGCCAATCTTCCTAACAGTGTCACCACTAGCTCGAAGAACGTGGCCATACCACCGAAGGCGAGCTTCACGTAACTTGTCAGCAATTGGAGCGACACCAAACCTCTGGCGTATTTCATCGTTGCGAAGGCTACCATCAGACGCAATTGCAGATCCAAGGTACTTGAAGTTTGTCGTTCGTACTAGCGCAGTGCCATTGATCTCAATGGACCCGGCCTCGTTTACGTCTGTCGTCAAGTACTCAGATTTTTTGACGTTTAGCTTGAGCCCAAACATCGCCAAGCGGTCGTACCAAGCTTGCGCTTGTCGCTCGAGTTCGCTCTTCTCTTCGCTTGCAAGCATTACGTCATCTGCATACAGCAGCGTCCAGGGGGCAGGCTTCTGAAGGTCTTTCGAAATGGAAATGACATTACGACAATGAATAGGAGCGGGGAAAGCGCAGAGCCCTGGTGAACACCAACGGAGATAGGAAACTCCGCCGATGTGCCGGCTGGCGCTCGCACACTACTCTTTGGACCAGAGTAAAGCATGCGCACCCACTCAATAAGCTCTTCGGGAACACCGTGTTGTCGTAAGGCGTACCATATAACCTCACGCGGTACACGATCCAATGCTTTCTCTAAGTCAAGAAAAGCTAGGTGCAGCGGTTTCTGCTTTTCGCGATGTCTCTCTACCAGAGACATCGCGACGAGCAGCATGTATGGCATCGATGGTGCCACTGCCCGCTACGAAGCCACATTGATTGGTGGAAAGTTGGACGATATCGCGAATACGTCCATCTACAATTCGCTCGAAGATTTTCATGCTGTGCGAGAGCAAGCGAATTGGACGGTAATTTGTGCAGTCCGCAGGACTGCCCTTCTTCTTCCATATCGGGATCTTCGTGCTTTCCTGCCAACTACCAGGTATCTTCTTTTCCGTAACAACCTGGTTGAAAAACTTCGTTAGCCACTCAGCAGGACTCCAGCACCTCAACTTCCATAGGTCGGCCGCTATATCATCGGGGCCCGTTGTTTGCCTGGCTTCATCTTCTTCAAAGCCGCTTTCGTCTCCTCCACAGTGATTTTCTGCACAGGACCGAGCGTAGGAGGGACGCAAGGGATGGGCGGATGGGCAAACTCTTCTGTCGAAATTCTCTCGAAGTAGTCATGCCATCGTTTCATAGCCCTCTTGCGGTTCGTCAGTAGATGGCCATTCTCATCGTTGATGCCCAAGAATTTCTCGATGTCCTCGGCCTGACGATGGCGTGCCTTGGCAAGTCGATAAAGATGTTGTTCACCATCGCCCGTCTCGAGTTCATCGCTGAGATCATCATAATGGACGGCTTTTGCAACAGCTACGGCCTTCTTTGCCGCTTTCTTCGCCTCCTGGTACATACGCCATTTGTCTGCAGTCTTGTCGCGCAGGAACGCGTGATATAATTTTTTCTTCTCTCGGACTTTTTCTCTTACGTCGTTAGTCCACAGCCTCGGAGGGGCGAACTTAAAAGTGCATATCAGCGGTGCTGTGTGGCGACAGTACACGCCAGCTTCTCGATCTTGCGGCGTCCAGGCTTAGTCGTGCCTAATTCAGAGCATGCAACTTGTAAAATCGTATCGGTTGCATCTTTCCATGTTTCGTCGACGGTTGTCACCGTCGGTAACCGAATACGAGAAACAAAAGCTGCAGCGTTTTCCTTCAATCGCCACCACTTGATTCTCGGTGGACCGCATCGCTCGACATGCCTCAGCCTCGGAGGGGCGAACTTAAAAGTGCATATCAGCGGTGCTGTGTGGCGACAGTCTCATACGGCACCACCTTCGCATCTGTAACCAGCTTTCGATCGCGATGCTTCACAAGGATGAAGTCGATCTGTGTTTTGGTGCTCCCGCTATAGAACGACACCAGATGGGAGTCACACTTTCGAAATACGGTGTTCGCGATGATGAGGTTATGCGAGTCCGCATACTCAAGGATTCGCTCACCATCAGCGTTACGTGCTCCATATCCGAAACCGCCGTGACAGCTGCTACCATCTTTCGCAGTCCTCACATGACCGTTGAGGTCCCCTGCGATAATGACAGCGTCTTCTGACGGTACCTCTGCTGTCTTTTCATCAAGCAGAGTCCAAAACTCATCCTTGGCTCTCTCAGAGCAGCCTGCCTGCGGAGCGTATGCAGAGAAGAAATGATACATACGCTGTTCAGCAGCGACTACTACCTTCATCAAGCGGTCATTAAAACGTTCCACGCTTATAATCGCGTCTCGGAAACGTTCGGAGACGATTACACCAACTCCGCTGGTGGTTCTGGGACTGCCCCGCACATAAGTCGATTCGTCTTCGCTCCAGTGCTTCTGCCAACTCGCACGAGCGGCCCGTCAACGAACCCACATTCAGCGTAGCTACGCGGGTCTTGCCTACGTTACGGGACTTTCGGACTAGCTCAGTTTCCCCCCGATGCCGTCCTCGCATCAGGGACCCTCGCATACTTCTCACACTCGCCGGGCTCTGCGAGTGCGCGTCGGCTCCCGCGGACGCCGTAGCATTGTCTCGATACTCACTTAACGTCATCAACCATGTGATGTGACATGGGATCTCCATAGGCCGGCCTGTCACTAGGGCCTGTCGCCTGTACTCGAATGTCCGTGATTAGCTTAGCTCGCAGAGGCTAACAGTTTCCAGAGGCACCACGTGGAGGAACGGACATCGCCACCGGAATGGTGCTATTGCGAACGTCGAAAACTCAAATCTGGGCTAGTACGAGCGCAAGAAACTCTGACCGCTAGCTCCCGCAGCTCTAAAATGGCAGCTGAGACTAAGGCAGTTTAATCAGCTAGGAAGTTGTGAGCAGTCGTCGTAAAGAACCTTAGACGTTCTGCTTGCCGGCGCATTTGTAGGCCATTAGCTCTCCGCGTCTTCCCGCAGGGGTCGACTGAATTTGGAAAAAATCGTTCCACTCAAGGCTAACCTGCATTTTCGCACTGCTGCAATGTTGTCCATTCATAGGTTACATTGTTGTATTTCAGCGCGGTACTAGTGCACTCAGCGGTCTACAAAACCCACAAGTTGCAACCGGAAAGGTTCACAAGTCACAGAGTTATCGCGCTCAGAACACGCCCGCGCGTACAATTTATAATAGCACAACAACGGTCGATGTTCTCCTCGCTCTTATTCGTCCAGAATACAGTTTTTCCTACAAAACAACACCGTTCAATTCAGCACGGAAAACTCTATCGAATGTTATCAAGAATGGCCCGATTCGAAGCTATCGATTTTCGATGACGTCGTCGCCAGTCTGCCGTGGCCTCCAGCGGCCTCCTCCTCGATGCGAATCCGTCAAAAAATCGATGTTTCCAAAATCGGTCGAGATTGGCACAGTTCGTTACGCTTTTCATGATGAACAGAACGCTACAGTTGGTAGTGTCGAATACTCAAATTTGGGCGAGTAAGAGCGCAAGAAACTCTAACCGCTATCTTCCGCCTCTTTAAGCTGGCAGCTGAGGCTAAGAGAGTTTAGGCAGTTAAGGAGTTCTGAGCACGTCAACCTGAAGCACCCTAAGCGCTCTGTGTGCAAACGCATTTTGAGGCCGTTAGCTCTCCGTGTCTTCCCGCAGTGGTCTACCGAAATCGGAAAAAAAGTGTCACACAAGCCTCACCTGCATTTTTGCACCCCTGTAAGATTGCCTCTTCCTAAGCTACACCGTTCTGGTTTAGTGTTCTACCACACGCTATCGGCGCAATACCGAACTTCTGCCGAATGAGATCGTTTCGAATGCGGTCCATGCGCGTGACCCCAGCCGTCCAACGCAGCATCTTGGTCTCCATGACGCTGAGGCGCGTTTCAACTTCCTTAGTGGCAGGCCAACACTCAGCGCCGTACATCGCTCGGATGACTGCTCTGTAGATCTTCGACCTAAAACGGTCTGGTATCTTCTTGTCGCAGAGCACGCAAGTCAACGAGCGCCACTTGGACCAAGCTGCACTCATGCTCTTCTTTCTTTAAGTACCTGGGATCAGCAGTCGCGTCTGACGGCAAGCTGATGGTCGAAGTGAATTCACGCGTGAGTGCAGCTTGGTCCAAGTGGCGCTCGTTGAGTGGCGTGCTCTGCGGCAAGAAGATACCAGACCGCTTTAAGTCGAAGATCTACAGAGCAGTCATCCGAGCGATGTACGGCACTGAGTGTTGGCCTGCCACTAAGGAAGTTGAAATGCGCCTCAGTGTCATGGAGACGAAGATGCTGCGCTGGATGGCTGGGGTCACGCGCATGGACCGCATTCGAAACGATGTCATTCGGAAGAAGTTCGGTATTGCGCCGATAGCTGACAAGAGACCGATTTTCGTATCATGGAGTCTAACGGTTTAAATCTGTTATGCGCAAGGTTGGAATTGAACCAAAATTCAGGCGCTGATAGGAAGTAATTGTTTAAAACAGCAGTGAAGTGCTTATACGAATGCTCGGAACTGACGATTGTACAGAGGAATAGACAGAAGCAAGTCCTAAGCGGTGTTCCCTTAATTTAGCTCAAGGCTTGGGGTAACCAAAAATATCCTCTGAGACATGTCGTTCCACAGGAAACAGAAGTTCGCTTAGTCTGAACTCTACAGTCTGGCGCCTCGACAAGTGGGTGCGTCAACGGCAACCTCTGGATACACATTTTTTAGTGATATGAAAATGATCATTTTTTTCGAAACTGTATATGCTCATTACATATAATCAAATATCAAATAGTAAACAATAGCAGAAAACGATTCGCGAAGCATTCGTGGATGAACTAGTTTTCTCTAGCCATGGATAAGTTCCTAGGTAACATTCAAATCATCACTTTTGTTATTTGATTATCTACTGTCTGTATAATTCACATTATCATCTAGAGAGCAAACTAGTAAATTAGAGCAGTGACGAAAATCTGAATGCAAAGCGGGGAAATCAACTGAAGTGTGTATCCTGCTCCGATAAGTAGAAGAGTTATCACCTTTCGGAGTAGCAACACTGAGCAACACATTGATAGATTCATTCGCACAAAAAGATATAGAATTTGTAGTTTAAAGCTCTTTCCGGTTTTGTGTGATCTTCATATGTGTTTCCACGGCGTTATCTTCATGGGTTGTTTCAACGGAGAACTATCACCGATACGAGAGTGGCGCAAAAATGTTTACCGAAGATTGTTTTTGGTACTAGCGGCTTTTATTAGTGGCAGTATCCCAGGTGTAAAATTGTTTACCTGAAATGAGGCGGCAGGCAATGAAAAAAGTTATGATCATATGGAGTAGAAGTCAAAAACGGCGTGAATTTTTTGCAAATTTCGTAAAACCTAGTCAAATACGCGTCACCGACGTAGTGCACCGATGGTTGTTTGGCATGAAATGGGTTGCGGAACAGCTGTGGGGCACAGGTATTCAGCACCACTAGCAAAGTACGTTGAAAAACTGTTCGGAGATGGCGGCTATGTTGCATATATAAAGAGGGAGTTAACGGGTTTATGCCGTAAACGTATGTTTCTGGATTTACCATTAGAGGTCAGAAAACTTCAATATTTACAAAAATTTCTTCTTTCTAGGCTAATGATGATGAAAAGTCGCTCGAAGCGCTAGGTCTGAGCGCTTGAAAACAAATACTTATGTTATTTATGGTACCTTACTACTTTCTGGTAATTTGCTGAATTGTTCTATAGCGTCAAGAACCTTGCCTCCTAACTTTGCGCCACGCTGCTGCTTATATTTCACCCGTTTCCTATCTCCCTTATAACTGGCTCCAGCGGAAGGTGTAGGGAAAGAAAGAAAAGGAAGAGATAAATGGCAATGATCCCACATCACGTTCTATATTTCTTTCAAGCTCTAACTCCGTCCAACTCTGCTGGACACTGCCTTGCGAACGCCTACATATCGCTCGCAGTTCAAAGTTAGCGAGTCTTAGATAAGTGAATAAGAAAGTCAAGAGCTAAAACAATTCTCAATTCAAGTGCTGCACCGTGATGCAGTCTAAGCATGTGGTGCTCGAAGAAGGACCACGTATCCCCTTGTAAAGTATGTTTAAAAGGCGTCATAAAATAAAGATGAGTGCTTCTTGCCAAAAGATGCCGAATGAAAAAGGAAAGAACATGTTTACGTTGTGAAGGGCGCATTTGTAATCCCCAAATTATCTGCATTCTTGTTATCTGATAGAAGCAAAAGCACTGGTAAACGTTATTCTCTTGGCTCAAGTGAGCCATCAATCTACCGTTCAATAATGCACCGCGATTAGATGCAAGAAAATTTTCGCCCCAAACTACGTGGCTAGATAGAATCAAAATAGATAGCGAATGTGAGTGTGCAATGCTTGCACCGCGGTCATGGCTATGGCAGCTAAGATTGTGAGATAAATAGGTGCGACATTGTCCACGTGCTACGAACCGGAAAGGAAATTGCACGCTCAAAAATGCGACAGTCGCCTTTGCCTGCGACACTCAGCCTGCCATGAAATTCGACTCATAAACGTCTCTGATAGCTCAATTGGAATATTTCGGTTAGCTGCTAAAGATGACTGCAACAAATATTAGTAAAGAAGATAAATGAAGGAGTTAACAATAATGCCGAAGAATACCTCTCTAAGCACATGCTCTTCAGATTTGATATCACCATATCAATCGGTGGCCTCTCCGATGGTCGTTCACTCCAACAATCACGTACGAGATGTAGCTGTAAACAATGACTGAACACAAAAATTTTTAAACTTTAAAGACCTAGACCGAGGCAATAAAGCCTTCTGTAAGGCAGTCTCAGAACCGCCTGCGGTGTTGGCATAATCGTCTCCGAGCATTTCTGAAACGCGACTGGAAGCGTGGAACGTTTCAATGACAGCTTGATGAGGGTCGTCATCGCTGCACAAACGCGCCAGTCCCTTGGACGTTGCTTCATGCTGATGTGAGAATGCTCACTTGCAAAGATAGAATTCAACTTCAGCGGTGTGCACAAGCTTGATGCAATCGCTTGGAGAGATTTGGGCTCAAGCTTAACGTCAAAAAGACCGAATACATGACCAATGGCGAAAATGAGTCTCCATTAAAGTGAAACGACATTGAGCTGCCACGTACTTCGGTATTCAAGTAGCTGGAATCGCGTGCTGTGATGGTACACTCGTTAAAGTGGACTCCCGCGTGAATAGAGCTTGGTCCAAATGGCACTTTCTGAAGGGAGTGCTCTGCGACGGAAAGATATCAGAGCGTCTCAAGTCGAAGACCTACAGAGCGGTCGTCCGACGAGTTGCTATTCACGGAACTGATTGCTGGCCGTAACATCTTTAAGAAATTGAAAGGCGCCTCAGCGTAATGGAAACAAAGATGCTGCGGTGGACGGCCGGAGTTACACTTTTGATCGGTAGGCAACGATTTCGTACGGCAAAGGTTCGGTGTCACCCCGATATTTTAGAAGAGGTACGAAGCTTGTTTGACATGGTACGTCCATGTGTTTCACGCAAAGATGATACTGTTCGGAACACTGGCCTTAACCCCGAGATGCCCGGAAATCGACCACGAGAAAGGATGGCTAGGTTCAGGATGAAGCTTGAGGTTCGGGAATCGAGGGGGGGGGGGGGTCGTACTGTGGCATCGTCTGGAAGCAGGGGGGGTCGTACTCTCCCGGTTTTGGCAGAGGATTCTCTCCAATTTCAGGTTCTTAAATGATGTTTGCGTCTATTAATAAGTTAATTTTTCTAGGTTTGTGTACGACAAAGCGGTGACATACAAGAACTTGCGTTTCCAAGAGTTCAAAAAATAGAATTGAATATAAAAAAATAAAGCCTATTATGTACAGTGAAAAACAAAGATTTCCTGTTCGCAAATTTAGAGTCAATGAAGGGTTTTCATTTTTTTCAGATTTCCCAGGACGCATGATGAAAACGGTAGTTTTCTGTCTCAACGAACGACATCTACTTCCACTCTATAAAATTTCGAGTGTTAATTGCGGAGGACGATCTAAGTGCTTTCCCCACAAGATTTTTAAGATTTCAAGACTTTTGAAGCGTTCTTCGATGACAGAATGGCTACCGAAGATCGGACTTGCCTCGAAAATAAAATTTCTCTCGTCTCGATATAGCGTCATTTGCCGAAAAAATATCAACATACTAATCACATGGAAAATGTTACTTTTGTAACCTGCTTTTTAAAGGATAGAAATCACATTTATCAAAGCTTTGTGAACAAATTTTCCAGAAACCCCAGAAAATCTCCGAGCTATAGCAGTTTTTAGAAGTTTCAAAATGCCGCTAGCTTTTCGCACACTAAACGAAAAGCGCTCTTTCGCCATGTAGGCACCGATCTCCAAAAAAGGAGTCTTCATGCGTGGCGGAGGGGTCCAATTTCTGGCCCATTTCGCGAAAACACTTACCGAAAATCGAACCCCTCCCCGCCGCGCATCAAGACCCCTTTTTTGGAAATCGGTTCTTGTATGATATGAAAACATCCTTGCTCTATTTTTTGATTTTTTGAGATTTTCGGAAAATAGGCCCAGTCATGATCCATTTTGTGAAGTCGTGAACTGAACCCTTCACCTTCATCATCGGAGTAATTTCACAAAAACATTCATAACTCGACTAATTTTTTGAAATTCGAAAATCCCGTCAAAAAATAGAGGAAAAGCGCTTTTCAAGGTTACAAACACGCCTTCCAAAAAAGGGTCTTGATGCGAGGCGGGGGGTTCGATTTTCGGCACGTATTTTAGCGAAATGGACCAGAAATTGGACCCCTCCCGCCGCGCATGAAGACCCCTTTCTTGGAGGTGCCTACATAGCGAGAGAGCGCTTTTCCTCTAGTTTGTGAAATCTTGTCGCGACCGCGATCGCTTCTCGGACCGTGTCCGGCCCGGGCGCGTCGCTTCCCACGGTAGCTTGCCGATGAGGCAACTTCGATCGGCCTGGGAGCATGGGAAAGTTGGTGACGTGGCACCATCGATCGGCGCGCGGCCAGTCGACGTCCCTGCGCTCCCGCGACGAGGTCTGCCGACCTCTCGCCTGCTCCCTTATTCCGGATGGCTACCGCGGGGCCTCATCCCTGCCTTATTCGCGATTGACAATACGAACAGGAACGCCAGGAGAGGGCAGCGGGGCCTGGTGACCATCGCGCTCACCTCCGCAGCCTCAGGAGAATCTCACGACGTTGGCCATGGAGGACGCCTGCTTATTCTTCTGCTATCACTGTCCGATTGTTGGTTACTTATTGGATGCGATGTGGAATGAATCTCATGGCATATATCGTGTGCGTGTGGAGGAACCGGGTAAGTCCCTTCCTATCAAGGGCGGTGGCTGTATCCACAGCGAGGGCGGACGATGATCTAACCTGAATGAGGTACGCCTCATCATCTAAAACGTGGGCAAAATTTGCCATTGAACGTGGGATGTTGCTGCAGCAGAGGAAACACAGCCCTTTACTGCTTAACACAACAGCACCTACGCGCATTTCTGAGCGTCCAGATTCAGGAGCCGACTTCTTCCGATTAGCGTGAGAAGACTACCAAAAAGGTAAGGGTAGAAGGAGGAGTTTGATGGTAGGGAACCGACAGCGATCAGGAGGCTGCGACCAGGAGGAGCATCGGGATGGTCGATGCGGGGAACAAGGAAGTAGGCCAGGAGGTGGCACCAAGAAGAATTTAGGCAATGTGTAGGGATCATTAGGGAGTTACCAATCAGGGAAGGGGGACAGTAAGGAGGATCAGCAAGGGGATCCATTACCATTAAGAGAGACCGGATTTAGAGGATGTGACACCGATGTCACACAATGGGCGTTCGCTCGCCGTCGTCGTGAAGGAGTATCCCGAGGGGAGGAGGGGAGGAATTTACCTGGAAGAAGGGACCTAGAGGAGGGACCAGGACGGGAAATCAACAACAAGGGAGCCGTAAGCGAATTCATACAGAGAACAAGGAATCTGCCATATGCATAGCCTCTTCATGCTCGACACAGCGGCGACTGTGCGCGCTTCTGAGCTTTTGATCCGGGTCCCCTACGTTGCGCAGCAAGCATCCTGATTCTGAATACGTGTCACCGACCCTGCCGTGAGCGTGGGAGGACCACTAGGGGGGTGGTAGAGAAGGGCGGTAAGCGCACATCTATGGTGGACCAGGAGAGCGACCAAGAAGGACAGGAATAACCTGGAGGAGGTGCCAGGACGGGGAAACCAGCAAGAAGAGACCAGTAGGTGTCAATAGTGGAAACAAAGAAGTGGGCCAGTAGTTGGGACGAGGAAGGTGGCGGACTAAAGAGGGGAGGGAACACCATTAAAGGCGGACCAGCAATTAGATCCAGTAAGAAGAATCGAGAGAGGGGAACCTGGCTTCGGAAGACATGTCAACGACAGCTTGAAACGCTTGCTGTTGAGCATGAGAACGATTGCGGAGGAACAACCTGAGGGACAGAAGTATTGCGCAGCACAAACCAATGACATTACTGGCCGGTCAGGAAAGAATGTCTATGATGAAGGTACCGAAGTGATGAAGGGCTTGATGCCGATAACGTACGCACCAAGTCCTAGATGCTAGCGAATTTTATGTTTTACAAAAACTACTTTCCATATGTCAGTGATGCTACAAAGTCGCGCGAAGCGCGCAAGTGCGAGACAAGCCGTTAGGCGTGTCGGAGCACTTGTTTACATATATTGTGTGTATATCATTGTTACCTCATGGGTTGTCCCGGGAGTTGACCGTCCCCTGAGGCGGAGTGGGAGCGGAGGAGCCGGGTGGCTCGAGGCCTTGGAAGCAGGCCAGCCCGGACAGCTGGAGAACGACCAATACGTTTGGGCATTACGTGCGATATTGGCAATACGTGGGGAGTCCTGTGGGGTTAGGTAAGATCTGGGAACCCTTCGGTGCCCTTGGAGCGACACGGAGCTGCAAAGGCAACGAGGAAACACCTCAGCCTGCGGGGCCACCGATCGCAACAAATCTAGCAGGATTTTGAAACTTCGAAAAACTCACCACCGATTTATGAACCTTTTTCTGAACGTTCAATTTTGTGCTCCGATGACGTTGGTGCAAAGTCGACCAGAGGTCGATCCAACCTGTTCGATCCAGAGAAACATGATTTTTTCCCTGTGAGTTGATCAGGACTTGGGGGTTTTGCTTGGCAGAATTTTATCCGTATTGGTGGTCGGCTTTGGCTAAAAAATAATTTTTTCACGAAAAACGAGAATTTTGTATACGATCCGTCCAAATCATATCATCATCGCAGCTCCGTCATCGCTGCGGAGAAGCTTGTTTTTTTGCTGTACGATACACAGGGCTTGGATTTTTGTGGGCTGCGTAATCGATTCGATGAGCGCTTCAAAAAATTATAAGGAGAGCACTTATGTCGCTGTCCGAAAGTAACACTCGAAATTTTATATAATACAACTTCAGAACATAGTTTCAGATGCAGTCGTGCTCCTTCTGGTAGAAAAATATGTCGTGTAATGGTGCCCTAAAAAATCTGCACAAATCGAACGGTGATGATTGTAAGACTGCTACCGAAACATCTCTTTTTTTTAAATTTTAAAGTGTCGAAAAATAGCATTCCAAGCTTCAAAGAATTTTATTGTGTTATCCTGCTTGTATTGTTCAGTGACCTCTTTTCAATTTTCTCTTCAGTGTCGACGCCGCACCGGAAAAGAAGAACCAAGGGTTCACAATGCACGTAAAACCTTGAGGAAACCAAGACATATGAGGAATAAAACAGTGGATAAGAGAGGGAGGGGTGTCGTACGAATTCTCCGCTTGACCCTGGCTCGAACCCTACGCTTGACCCTGGCTAGGCTGCACCCTGATCAGGCAATTGATCGGAAAGGTGGCGCCGGCATTCCAGGAAAGCGGACCCCACATCTAAGCGGGAGAAACGCCGAAGAAGAGGAAGAAGATATTTCGCTTACACCGTTTTTGCAATCTTCCATCAATGTTAAAGAAAGTTGGCACATCGGTCTAACAAGTTGCCTATAGTTTAACAAGTTGGACGCTAACTTTGTTTATGTAAAGAATAAATTTGGTACCTACAACGCCTTTTCATAGTGAAACGGCTTGCCTGTTCGGATATCCAAAGGCAAATGCACTGTACTACTACCGAGGTCGAAACAATATTTCGGCCATACCTCGGCCAAGGGTATTATTTGGTGTGCTGGTCACGAATTTTGAGTAATGATTTACGATTTTGAGTAACCTTACGTGAAAATCAAAATTTGCTATCATTCCACTTTCAAATAGCTCGAAAAGGTAAATGATAGTTGTTACCAGGCGTTTGTTCAAAAACGTGCTGTGGATGACGATGAATGGCTTCACTAAGAATAAATCACAGGATGCAAAACTACCCGCGTCGATGTAGACTGAACTTATGACCACTTTCCCGCAGAGCGAGAACACTAGCACTGCGCCGAAGCCTACTAGCGAGGGATAACGGCTGTGCTGATTACGCAAAAACTCAGGAGAGCGAGTAGCATCGATCGATATTTGCCTCCCTATTGAAACTTTCCATGTGATGTGAAGCACTCCGTCAGCCACTACACTCGCGTGTCTCCCACCCTGAAAGGTTACGTCTGACTAGTGAAGGGTTTCGACTTCCCATGGAACTTCAAGATGAGACCAGGATCATTAGAAAGAGCTCGGAATGCTGATTACGAATTGTGGGTGTTAAAATTGCAAAATGAAATTCCTGAGCGAGTTATGGCCTGCCGAATGCGATGGGCCTCACCACAGGCAGGCCATAACTCGCTCAGGAATTTCATTTTGCAATTTTAGCACACATATTCGTAATCAGCATTCCGAGCTCTTTCTAATGATCCTGGTCTCATCTTGAAGTTCCATGGGAGGTCGAAACCCTTCCCTAGTGAGAGAAAATCGATATTATCACTCGATATTGATTGCCTTTCCCTGCTGTAAAGGCTCTCCGTCGAGTCATCTGACTCCTCAGGGACGTTGGACGACGTTTTCGGCACGTTTTCTGAACCACCACGCATGCTTGGCGGCGTGCTCGGCAGTCTTCTGAGTCCCCAGGCACGTAGAAGACGTCTGGGCATTTTCCGTTATTTTCGTGCACCTTAATTCGCCCCCCGTAATTCCATCCCCCTCCCTATTTTTCCCTATTTTCACAGATCGATAGGTATTAGCGGATTATTATATTATATTATATTATATATAGTATGACCTCGACAGGGCTGAAGTTGTCAATCGCTTGAGCGGCATTCGCAAGAAATCGATAGTTTGATCAATATCGATTGATGGAGATCGACACTTCGAAAACGAACTTCAGATTCGTGTTCATCGACTTCGACTGTCCCCAGGGCTCTGAAGTTGCCGACCACTTGAGCGACATCCGCAAAAAATCGACCATTTGATCAATATCAATTGATGGCGGTCGACATTTCAAAAACGAACTTCAGATTCTTGTTCAGCGACCTCGATTACACCATGTATTCTGAACTCCCACGCACCTTGACGTCTTCGGCAGGTCTTCTGAATCCCCACGTACATTGGACGACGTTTTCGGCACGTTTTTTGAGTCTCCAGGCACGAAAAAGAAGAGGTCTGTGGGTATTTTCCGCTATTTTATAACTAATTTTCCCCCTATTTTCACTCCGATTTTTCTCCCCTATTTTATGACTAATTTCTGCGACGGCGCCGATTGATAGTATGATTCAGCGCTTAGCGACCCATTAGAAAGCGCGTACAATAAGCTTTCCAACAATGCATAATGCCTTATGAAAAGTCTTAGCTTGTTTTAAAAAATAGTGTTGAAACCAAATAACCAAAAAACCTGCATTTCTTTTGCACTAACCTAATGCAAGAGCATATACCTCTGTTAGAATACGACACTGAACACAAGGAGATTTGCAATATGTGTTGAGATAACTGAGGAAACCTGTTGCACGTTTAACAGCAGTGATGTCGTAAGCTACCTACGTCGCACCTCCGATAATGCAAGTGACACACATACCAGTGCAGGATTAATTTCGAGACCGTCGTCGTACAGTAGCGAAGGCCGTGGAGGAACGTGTCCCCCTCTCTTCACCGTATAGAGAATTCCTGTAAACATACACAGCTATGCCTTGTTCTATGGACGATAATATTAAAGCTAGAGTTGTCTTTTTACCGGATGCGTCCTCCTTTCGGCCACTCAAATCCCATGGAGAGGTGTTAGTGATGAGCTGGGCACAGATAATGCCGAAACTGCAATCATTCACTTGAAGTGTATAGAATAGCGAGGAGCGAACTATGTTTTACTAACAGGAAAGAGCACACGTCTGCTGAAGCTTTCCGCGCACTAAATCCACACCTGTAAACGTCTCCTTCCTGAGATCCAGTGTTCTCGTCTTTTCGCAATATCTCGGGTGCAGTCCATAGTAAATCTAAAGTTCATGAAGACTTCCTAAACTCAGCTGCATAGTAACGCAGACGACACTATTGTAAGTAAAGAAGAATATAATGGGTAGAACTATTAAACTGAAGTGAGACACTTCAACTAAAGTCATTTGACTTTTCAACGCTTCCCAGCAGTTTGCCGTTATTTAAGGCCTCTCTGGATAGTTACCTCGGTCCGACGTAAAGTTTCTTTCTGTAATTTTAGTGATGCATTACGTTTATTCTCGGTTTCCGTCTCCTTTTGTAGTTACTTGTTGTCGTTTTTTTTTTTTGAAGATTGGTAGTATGTTTTTGTTCGCTAGCTCACAGGGTTCCATTGCTTGACATGATCTTATTCATGTAATAAATAATAATAACGCGGATTAAGTGGTCAATCTTGAGGTTCAAGAATCGAGCGGGGTTGTACTGAGGTGTTTTGGTGAGGGGGTGGTACTCTATTCTGCATTAACAAGGAGTCGTTATTTTCTCAGCTTTGTAGGTAGTTTGAACATCCCTTGGAAAAATCACCTTTCAAGTTGTGGCAAATGACAATGTGAAGAGCAGCGCACCTTTCCTTGCCGAACGAGGCAAGTTATGAACATGGAATTGAATTCTAAAAAGTTTTGAGTGCTGCTTTTTTAACAGTATAGAAAAAAGGATTTCTCGGAGCAGTGTTCAAATCAGTCAGTTAAATTCCTTGCCGATTTTTGCAGAATGTTATGCAATGACACGTTTTTCAAAGCCTCAAAAGAGCAGCCTCCTTATTTTGAAAAGTGCACTGTTAAATTTCAAGGTTAATTGGTAGTTACAGACCAGGCTTAACAGGCTTTCAGGCCTAATTGATTTAGATGTTTCAATACTATTTTATTATATATTATATAATATAATCTGCTAATGTTACGTGCGGGCAGCGGGGAATGAAGAAAAGAGATGACAACGACAGTGCGTCGTATGCCGGGCGGTTTTCCTTTCAGCTTAACCATGGGCGACTGCTGGCGAACATATAAACTTGGCGGCGGACCACGCAAATTTACGATATGTCCAACGGCCAGCGCGTCAGAGTATGAATGGGGACCCAGTGCGGAGCGCAGGGATTCAGAAGACGTGTCCTAGACGTCGTTCATCGTGCGTTGGGATCAGGGATGAGCGGATAATAAAATTTTGAAACCCGAATAACGGATAACGGATAATTTTGTCCAAAAATTTCCGGATAACGGAAAAACGGATAACGAACAAACAACAAAAATTAAAACTACTTTTAAAGCATTCTTTCTCCAGCGGTAGGTCGGTAATTGTAACACAGTCCATGTCAGATGTCAAATAAGCCACTTATAATACAGTACATAAACAATCAACCAAACGACGTTTGCGACGCAAAAGCGCGTTTTTTGCGTCGCATCATGATAACTTTCTTCAAGGTAAAGCCTTTCTCGCCAAAATTTACAAGCGATCCTGCCATAATTCTACCTACCACTGGGCATGCGACCGCCATTAGAAAGTGGATGGAAGCCTGAAAACTAGTGCCGCAATTAAGGAGGGTCCTAATTACTGTGACCCGACCCAACACCGTCGCCGAGTCTCGCCTAATTATGACCCCAGGCATAGTTACTCCTGCCCAGTTAAATTTTAAATTTCTTAAACCTAATTAAATTTTATTTTCCTGCCGCTTATGATCTTGCCCTGGCTGCGGCGATTCATTTGGTACCAAACAGCGTCGGAAAATATGCACTGAGGGTGCTGCTGCTTCAAGCGATTTCGTTTATTCCAACAGAAGAATTCTCAGTTTAGGACCTGTTGTTGTAGCTTGCTATCCACTTATCTTTAAGGAATGAAAATGACATAGAAATTTAGGTTTTGAGTTCATTTTGGGCATTTGCGAACGGGTTGCAGTTTGTCAAAACTGTCTTGGTAGAAAGCACTCTCTATCGCCGATTTTAGCTGCGAATATCAATGTACTAAGCGAATGAGTTAGTCTAAAAATATGTTGGCTAACCATACATAATTTAGAGACTCCAAGTGTCAAATGTCGAGAAGCCAGGTGATCAGATGGCAGGATTTCAGCCGAATAAAGTGACGACTTCTTTCAGAAGTGCGACAGAGCTTCTAAAGCGTTTCATGTCCAGTCTTCGCAGAATGAAGGATGGAAAGCCCAGTATTGTAATTATGCAATTATTCGCTAAAAATCATCAACCAGTTCGGACGTCAATATTTGGACGCACCAGATCCAGCGCTGATGTAAAGGCGTTCTTCGATTATAATTGCGCTGACCTGACATGCCCTACAGACGCAGTGCACTCGGCTAAATGGCCAACGAATCGCTCACTTCTCTCTCTCGTAATTACGGACCGGTTAATTTTAAGCAGCTCACCATTATCGATCCAGGTTGCCAAATCCTGACGAGTTTTTAGGTTTCCCGAATTGCGTAGATCATAGCATGAGTTTGTTGGACAATGTGTAAGCTTCACAAAAAATAAATTTTAGCAGCTGTTATCAAGCCCAATCGACTCTATTTCATCTTTCTATCTAAAAAATGTTTGTGGTGAAACAGCGAGTTAGTTAGTTACTTATAAGAGTGCTAATGCTAATTAGCATAAAATCTAACCTTGATATACTATTTCTAAGTCGATTTTAAAATGTGCACCTTTCAATTCGAATTGGAATCTTTTCACATTAAATTCGACACTCTTCTATGCTAGCTTAAGGCTCTTAAAACCAAGGCGTCCAAATCGAAATGCGCTTTTCTACACTCAACTGAACATTTTGAAAAACTGTTTAAGGAAAATGATAGTAAAATCTCTTTGAAGTTTTAAATCACTTACCCAAAAAGTGAATACTTTTCTTGAAGTTTTAAAAAATTGCCTTTTTTGTGAAAAATAGTTATTTATAGCTTGTTTTAAAGAGCAACAAAGCAGTAATTTTTAATGCCAAAATGAATTGTGCCATGCACTTGTACAAGGCCTCGCGATTTTTATTCAATTGAGATCAAAACTACATGATTGCATGCAGTATCGCGCTTGTATAACACAGACAATTGTAAAAATACACATATTCTCACTTTGATGCTTCATGTAAGCAGCGTTCACACTATCAATCAAATAGAAATCGCGACGTGCTTTTCAAGAGCATGGCGCAGTCTGGCCTTCTATGCACTAAATGATTGTTGCCTCTTTGCGCTTTAAAATAAAATTTAGTTTATTTTTTAAGCAAAACAAAAATTGCATAAAATTATTATACTCGTTCGGGCAGCTGAACTAAAAGAAGTTCAAAAAAGTTATAGCAACTTTTTTTGGACAAAAAATTATTCTACCCTTTTTGGAGAGTTTGTAAGCTAATTTGTTAAAAGCACGTTTTAATTTGGAAGACATTCAATTTGCTTTAAAATTCTGACTCTAGCTTACATTTAGAAGAGTGTCCAATTTGCATCGAAAGGTGTCCAATTTGATTAGAAAAGTGTCCGATTTGATTTCAAAGCTGTCTAACTCGACGTAAAAATGGAACATATAAACATATATTTTTGTAAATCCTGCTGATTGGAGAAAGAATTTTAAGAATTACGGAATCAGTGCGATCTACGCAATTCGGGAAACCTAAAAACTCGTCAGGATTTGGCAACCTGGATCGATAATGGTGAGCTGCTTAAAATTAACCGGTCCGTAATTACGAGAAAGAGAAGTGAGCGATTCGTTGGCCATTTAGCCGAGTGCACTGCGTCTGTAGGGCATGTCAGGTCAGCGCAATTATAATCGAAGAACGCCTCTACATCAGCGCTGGATCTGGTGCGTTCAAATATTGACGTCCGAACTGGTTGAAGATTTTTAGCGAATAATTGCATAATTACAATACTAGGCTTTCCATCCTTCATTCTGCGAAGACTGGACATGAAACGCTTTAGAAGCTCTGTCGCAGTTCTGAAAGAAGTCGTCACTTTATTCGGCTGAAATCCTGCCATCTGATCACCTGGCTTCTCGAAATTTGACACTTGGAGTCTCTAAATTATGTATGGTTAGCCAACATATTTTTAGACTAACTCATTCGCTTAGTACATTGATATTCGCAGCTAAAATCGGCGATAGAGAGTGCTTTCTACCAAGACTCACTTGCAGTTTTGACAAACTGCAACCCGTTCGCAAATGCCCAAAATGAACTCAAAACCTAAATTTCTATGTCATTTTCATTCCTTAAAGATAAGTGGATAGCAAGCTACAACAACAGGTCCTAAACTGAGAATTCTTCTGTTGGAATAAACGAAATCGCTTGAAGCAGCAGCACCCTCAGTGCATATTTTCCGACGCTGTTTGGTACCAAATGAATCGCCGCAGCCAGGGCAAGATCATAAGCGGCAGGAAACAAAATTTTATTAGGTTTAAGAAATTTAAAATTTAACTGGGCAGGAGTAACTATGCCTGGGGTCATAATTAGGCGAGACTCGGCGACGGTATTGGGTCGGGTCACAGTAATTAGGACCCTCCTTAATTGCGGCACTGGTTTTCAGGCTTCCATCCACTTTCTAATGGCGGTCGCATGTCCAGTGGTAGGTAGAATTATGGCAGGATCGCTTGTAAATTTTGGCGAGAAAGGCTTTACTTTGAAGAAAGTTATCATGATGCGACGCAAAAAACGCGCTTTTGCGTCGCAAACGTCGTTTGGTTGAATGTTTAGCGGCGGTACTGTATTCTTACTGGTGTTTTTTCTTCAAGGCACGTGGTAGTGCATGCTCTCCGACTCAATGTTCTTGGTTCGGATTTCCACTCCAGTTCAACCAAGCCTTCCATCCTTCTGGGCTCGATGTATCGGTATCAGACCTGTCCGGGCAGGATAATGCGCTGAATTGTCCATCGGCTGACAACCGCAAGTCATTGTATTGGCCAAATACGCTTTCAACGTGCCTCCAGCTCCAGCATATCACGTAGGAGAATGCGTGTCTCATCTGGCACTACCGTCGTCTTATATCCTGTATTCATGTTTTTCAGTTGAAATGAAGTCACTATGGATAGATCTCACGGGAATTTCTGGGCTCGGGTGCGGCAGTCGTTAAAAAGAGTCGCTTTTTGTTTACTCTCCAAATAAATTTAACACTATTTCTTGCCCAGATCGAATAAACTCTTTCTATTGCTTTGAAAAGGATAAATTGTAAATTGCTGCTAGTGCCAAACATAGTTTCAAATAGCGCTAAAAGGTCGTGTAGATGCGGAATATCTGGCACATCCTTAAAACGAAGTGATTTGTATGGACGTTTATTCTTTTCTCCACTGATCGACTGACTTTTTCCATATCGCACATTATGCAAGAAGGAATTTTGGTGAAAACACCACAACTAGAAATGAGCAAGGCAGTGTTCAGCATTTCAAAACGCTGAGCAATTAGATAGTTTAGTCTAATTATAGCATTGAGAATTCTAAGAAGGCACCGAGCTGGTATTGCAGGCGTATCTAGACTGCCAGTGGAAAAAGCACAAGATGATTTTTTAAATTGTCCTTGTATTCAACTAAGTAATCACAAGCCTGCCACATTTTGTTGTTCGTTATGCGGCGAAAAATCCCCGGATAACGAACGACAAAACGGATAGGCTAAAACCCACCGGAAACCGGATAACGGATAACGGAGAACGGTTAATCCGCTCATCCCTGGTTGGGATCAGGGGTGTGCGCTGACTTTTTACCGGTGTGCGCTGACGTTTACTTTTTACCATTTTTACCGGTAAATTTTTACCGCCTATTTTTAACGCGAAAATTCGCCGGTAAATTCTCCTAAATTCGGTAAATCCGTTAATTTTTTAAAATTTAATATTCCCTCAAAAACATCTAGTTTTAAGCGGCGGTGATGTAAAAAAGCGCGAAGCTTTTTACCAAGACATCATAACGTTCAGACAAACCATATCATCTTCATTTTATCATGCATACGTCATCCTAAAGCAAACAACGACCTGAAATCAACGAGCATTGTACAACAAACAAAGCAAGCGGAAGCCTAACAACGTAGTAACAAGTATAACGATCTATATTGTTGGTGCTTTAAAAAAAATGAAGACTCAATTGAAACCACAAAAACATTTCTGGAGTATCCGCCATTCAATCTGCTACATTTTTCTTTTGGATTAACATTCTAACTGCCTTTTGAAATTATCACAATTATCATCATTTTATTCGATGAAAGAATGATCTGCACCTTACACTACTACTTTCTTTTAACTATTAAGCTGTACTTTGGAGCAAAGCCAGACACTTCAGAAAAAGCAACGAAATGTGACATGATAGCGAACTTCTTTCTTTTCTTATACGGGAAAACAGCTTAAAAGTCCACCAGGAGATCAGGTGGACTAGCAGAGTACATTCCGATGCCTTACATCTTGGACTCAATTACGGGAACAAGGCATGAGCGTATCTTCTCCTTACTCCTCTGGCGATCGTCTATTCTGAGATCTTCTATATCTCAGTTCAAATTGTCTCACGTCGTGTGGGGAATCTCAGCGCGAGGTAGTATCTCATTGGAGCGCGATTTTAACACTGGAGCGCACCATCTTCGCCTTGTGATGTGGACATGCTTTTATGAGATTGAGGATCACGAAAGCTAATAGCAAGTTATCGGAGAAGATAGAAGCAATCACTTCTAAACTGAAATCGGTAGTATTTTTCCTTGTTTCCGATAGATAGAAACGTGATTTTGTATGAAAAAAAGTCGTTAAATTTTCCGGTAAATTTGGGAATTTACCGAAAAATTTCTTAAAGATTATCGCGAAAATGCCGGTAAATCCTTTAAACTGGTAAATCGTTAACCGTTAAACGCACACCCCTGGTTGGGATTAAGAAGGCATGCTAAAGACGTCGCCCAACATGCGTAGGGCTTCAGAAGACATGCTGAAGACGTCGTCCAACATGCGTAGGGATTATGGGTTAGGGGGCCAGTAGGAGGGGGGGGGGGGAGGGCAGTGAAGAGGGGATCAACAAAGCGGGACCACCAGATGGGCAGGGGAATAAGTGGAACCAATATTTTCCCTCAATATCGTCCAATGTGGCTCGGGTTTCTGAAGACGGTTCACAGAAGTGGTGGCACGTGTGTCGGGTGCAGAAGCGTCATAGACGTCGCGGCAAAGGAATGACACGTGAGTCGAGACTCAGTGTCACATATGCATGCTTGACTCTCACTCCATTTCTTTGCCCCGGTAAGGAAGTATGAGCGGGGAAGGGAAAGAGGTAGAGAGTGACTATAGGAGTCGAAGGAGTATTACTGCCGTCGGACAGTAAACGGTGTCGACCTGTCGACCAAATACCAATTGATTTTAATTGTTTCTACAGATTAGGTACTTCGGATCGGGACTCTCATGGTCTGTTTCTCGCCACGTGTAGAACGGGCACTTCGGTGAATAAACCGCGTACATGCGATAGAGGGTGGATTGGTTTCATAGGAGCAGTGACGATTCTGCCCTACCATATTCCACTGCACTTATCTATGTAGTAAAGCCGGTTTTCACTTAATAAATGTAAGAAGGCCTGAAGGAGAATGAAAGAAGACTGGGATTGTTCTATTCTCGGGGTTTGGGGGAGAAGCCTCCAATCAGACATTTGGCGGCCGCTAGACCGCTGAACATTTGGTCGAATAATAATGTCCAAAACTAGGGGCGACTCAGAAAAAATATCTTACCGTGTACCCAAAAGAATACTAGATCGCGCAATTTTGCTTGTACATAGAGCTGTTTCCATCTTCGTCTCGCTAAACTTCTGCGCCTCTCGGTCGTCGGCGCGTTACCGCCTGTTCATGCACATGAACTTTATCGCATTAAAAAAAGCGTGTTTTCCTTCCCTCGGGCCACAAGGAAGCAGCTTCTATGTGGGCGGGGGAAACACGATTTTGTAATATATGTTAAGCAGAATTCAATATTATATGTGGAAAAATGTCATATATGCTGTACCAGCCGTCAGAGCGGCCTCTTGGCCCACTGACTGCTTCTTAGCGGCTTCGCCGTGCTAACTACTTCCCACCATCAATTGTAGCTGCCACCTAAGTCATGTTTTCCTCAAGAAGAACACCTCAACTACGTCGATTGGGGCAAGTTATAAAGAAATAGAAAAAATGAACGACATCCACAAAAGTCGACTATTTGACCAATATCGATTGATGGCGATCGATACTTTGAAAACGAACTTCAGATTCGTGTTCAGCAACATCGGTTACCCTAAGGCTGATGTTTCGGAACGCTGTTGATCACCACCAACCGTTGAATATGGCTAGTACGCAGTGCACCCACTCCATTGGGACGGACGGACGGAAACACGCACACACACACACACACACACACACACACACACACACACACACACACACACACACACACACACACACACACCATACACATACACACATACATACACCACACACACAAACACAGACACACACAACACACACATACACACACATGCATACGCATACACCACACACCCAAACACAGACACACACAACACACCCACACACACTACTCCTTTTTATATAGTAGGATAAGTCTTCTCCATGAGGTAGAGAATGATTTTATTTCCATGAAAAACGACGATTTTTGAATACGACCCCCTAATCGTGTCGAAGATTGAAAGAATTGATTTTCTTACTTTACAACAAATGGGTCACAAAATTTTACGTGTGACAATTTCTCCTCTTATCGTTGCCCTCTTTACTTAGAAAAACGTATTTCCGTGACAGGCCAAATAATCGGATACACCTCCGTGATCGATTCGAAGAGCCCTTCGAAAAATCTTTGCGCGCTGTAAAAATCGTATGAAGTATAAAATACGCGTTTGAAATACCATTATTAATTAACAATAAAATTTTACAGAGTTCAGTTCCAGATCCGGTTCAGGTGTCGAAAAAACGTGTGGTGTCATAAAATTCTGCAAAAATCGGCCAACAAAAACTTGATCTGATTGATTCGAAGACCGCTCCAAGAAAGTCCTTAGTTGTTTACTGCAGAAACAACATTCAACTCTTTACAGGAGGCAATTCCATGTTCATCCCATGACTCCTACGTCAGATAAAACTGCACACGACTCTCCACATTGTCGATGCCACATCTGGAAAGAAAGAAAAAAACATATGAGATCCATCTAAGAAGCAAAAAAAAATTGGAAGGGATTAGACAAATTTTCAAATTCAAAAGAGTTAGCGGCTCTTCTTTTGTCCGTTCGTATCTCCGATGCTTTTCATAGATGTTGCGAAACAGGCGTTCAGGTTTAGATGACCTATCACCATCGTCGTTCAATCAGCGTGCGGATTCAGAAGATGTGTCACCCATGTCGCGCAACGGGTGTCAAAATTCAGAAGACTTGCTACTCACTTCGTGTAGCGAACGTCTGGAATCAGAAGACGCGTCACACACGTCAGTAAGAGAGGACCCCAGTAAAGGGTGACCAGCAATGAGAAACCGGTAAAGGGGAGAACGGTAAAGGGGACCATTGAAGAAGGCAACAGCAATGGAAGACGAGTAGATGGGAGTCCTGTGGAGAAGGGAGCAGTGAAGGAGAGGGCAGGGAGGGGACCTGCAAGGGGGACCTGTCAGGGGAATCAGTGCAGGGGACCAGCAAGGAAGGAACAACAAGGGTCCAGAAACGGAGTCCAGTAAAGGGATCCAATGAAGGGGGATCAGTGAAGGGGAACTAGTATTTTCCTCAGTATCGTCCAACGTGTGTCGGGTTTCAGAAGACGTTCCACAGACGTACATACCACGTATGTCGGGTGCAGAAGATGTGTTATAGACTTCGTGGCAATGCCGTGTCGCGAAATCAGCGAATGTGTCACAGACGTTATGCGACATACGTCCGGATTCAGAAGGCGGGACACAGACGCTGCACAACGTGCGTACGGATCCAAAACGCGTGCCCTTTGCATCGTTTTCCGAAAAACATCGATCCCTAATCACATGAAATCTGCTATTGGTAGAACCTTTTGAGAGCGTAGAGATCATATATATTCCTTATAGTTTTTAAAGCTTTTTGAATTTTCCAGAGGCCCCAAAAATCTCCGGGTTTTGGCAGCTTACATGCGACTACTGGGTACTTACGTTCATCGACTTGAAGAATTCATACGACTCTGTCGAAACTGAACCGATCATGGAAAGCCCTGCTCAAGCACCGGAAATACGGTACTCACTATCACTATCTCACCATTCCATTCAGGTCGTCATCAATGTTATGAGGGAGCTTCTTCAAGGGGTATCATATCTGCTCTTCAGCGTTACCCTGAGTGATCAGCGAGACGACAGGTAATAAAAGAGATCCGTTACACCCAACACACCCAACAAACGTAAACAGGAGGAGTTCAGGGGCCGGATTCATCAGCGAGTAACCCATGCGTATAAAGGTAGAGGTACCCACGACGAAGCATTCATCTCTATCCCTTATTTTGTCTCTACCCCTTAAGTCCCGCATACCCGCTGGTTTAATCGTTAATGAATCCGGCCGCAGGTTACATAGTTTGCAGCAACTCCATCTTCCTCCCCACCCCTAACTGATGAACACAAAGGGAAGAATACCTTGCCTGTTTGTTTTTCTTCTAAGGCCTGTGCTAACCGAAAAGCAAACCAATTATTTCTTTTTTTTCGTTCTTTCAAGTTTCCATTACACTTGTGCAGTTTTACTCTTTTATAATTTCACAGTTTCAACCTTGTTGCGTACTTCTTGGCTTTTCTAGTAGACAAGCAGTAAGATAAGCATTCTTTAGTAATGTGATAACTGTTACTAAATTCAACGTTTACTGTTCTACACGACGCTTTAAACGCCCGAAAAGTTAAATGCCGTGAGAGCACTGTAGGGGCTTCGGAAGAGTTTTTCATAGCCACGCCCTGACAAACGCTTTAGTATGATGAGCCTTCGTTTACATAATTTCAGTGTGGACAAAAGATACGTTTGAGACAGGTGATATGATGACTGATGACGAATGATGACGAGGAAATATGAAATCATTTCCAAAGCAACCGAAAGCTATTCAGAGATCAGGGCTCAGAGCTGAAACAGGATATAACTTCTATCTTCTATGAAAATGCTTCTTGCACCCGTACTAACTCTCCATTCACTTGTTGACTAACGTTTGATATCCTTATCTTTCTGTAAAGCATGCACAAAATGCAAATCACGATTACTATTGAAAGGAAAAACGTCGGAAAAAACAGACAACCTTCTGGTGAGCGTTTGTCGTAGACGCGCAATCTACGTAGTCCGTAACCTGTAATCTTGGCTTGCCAGCGGTCATCGACTAGACAGCATCTGGACGTTAGAAAGCTGTGAAATTGTAGAGATGAATGGTGGATATAGTTTAGCCCCTAAAAGTGAAAGTTATACAGCAACACCGATCCTTAAATATCAACAGAAATTCGGGTGGATCTAAAAATCTTTGGTGACGGTTTCATCGACACATACTTACATTAGCAATATCTCGCAATAGAGAGAATACAAACACACTGTCCACCGTCATAGATCCTCGGGCGATAACGTCGTTTATGCTTCCCCTTGAGCAATACTTCCATACCGACATCAATTGAGGGCCGTCAATCGACAACCCGATGAATCTGTTCAAATTGTCGTTATCGAATTCTCTCATCTGAAAGTGACAGCTCGTTATACGAAATACCTATTTTGACGTTCAGGAGGCCGGGTGTGCTCGAAATTTGACGACTTTTACCATTTCTTAAAAAAAAACGTATTTCATAAAAAACCTTCCTGGGTTCAGTGTTGATACAAAACCCAAAAGCGTTACATACATTACATGGGAACCTGTTACGATGAGTTCCTTCAACATCGTTCTACAAAGCATCTAACTGAAAAAATCCCATCCGCGAAGGCCTACAGCCTCCAATAGAACTTTGAAATCTAGATTCTGTGGAAGAGCTTAAATTGTTGATTACAAATACGTCGACAAAAGTTGCTTAATGGATCTGGTGAACGACTTCTGGCCGGTCAAAGTTCACCTTCTCGGCCGCCCTCGTGCGCGATGATGCACGTGTGTTGCGTAGCCGGAGCTGATCAGCAACTAACATGCCGTCGGAAGCGACATGGTGGTCATTGCTTCACAAGAGTTGAGGCGAGGGTATGAATCCCGAGAAGGGTAGTGTGTTTGGGTGTTGAAGTTTGTCGTTGATGGGAGTTTTGTTTGCTTAACCTAAACATTTCCGAACAATAGCCTCACAACCACTGTCATTTACATCAATTCTGAACTCGCTGAAGACGTAAAGGTAGCACATTCTCATATCATATTAAAGCGAATCAAAAACGGATAGTTGTGACCAGCACCACAAACCCATATACAAATTCTGGGCGAAATTGGTGCTCTCGACTTCCCTGCTCGCACTTGCCGATACCGTAGTATGGTAGTTGTGCGCCCGAAAACAGCTTCCGTGATCGGCCGCACATACCGAAAGCTCAGAAACCCATGATGCATGTACACAGGTGAGAGTTTTAAGGTCGAAAACCCAGTTTAACCCAGATCCTTTGCTGGGCTGTAATTTGGGTGCTAATCACGAAACTGGTGTACGTTCTTGATCAACCTTACCATGAAATCAATATGTGTTACTCTTCTGTATTCAATGAGCTCGGAACCATTGCACGTAAATGACAATTGTTGCGACGTGGTTGTTCCAAAGGGTGCGGTTCATACAAGCAGAGTCTCATCGACGATATACAAACACCAAAACATCCAGCAAAACTTAGGATACTTAAAGAAATGCATTGCTAATTGCACTTTCTTCTAATAGATTGTTTGTTGCTGTCAGAAGAAACTGCAATTTTGGAAATTCCAACCATTACGTGCTAAATTTGATTTCTTTTGCACGCATATTGCAGACATTGCTTGAGTTGAGCCGAACAAACACTGTTCTTCTTCTTCTTCTTCTTCAGCGTTTGTTCCGCGTCGTTGCGGGGTCCTTCCTTCTGGTGTCATGACGCCATCTTTCCCAGTCCTGCGCTTGATCAGGGTGGACGCCAGTTACTTTCATGTCCATGTGTAACGTATCCGACAAACACTGCTTCGGGCGTTCTCTCGGCCACCTTCCTGACACTTCCAACTCAACGCCTATCTTGCGGACGCTGTATTCTGTTCCACCCAGATCGTGACCGTACCATCGTAAGCGAGCTTCGCGCGTCTTGACCGCTATCGGCGCAACACCGAACTTCTATCGAATAGCATCATTTCTGAGGCGGTCATGCGGGTGACTTCAGCCGTCCAGCGCAGCGTCTTCGTCTTCATGACGCTGAGGCGCGTTAAACTTCATTAGTCGCAGGCTAACACTCAGCGCCGTATACTGCTACTGGCCCCACGACTGCTCTTGGTTCAACGATTTCATGCGCTCCGGTACCTTTCCTTCGAAGAGCACGCCAGTCAGCGAACGCCATTGAACCAAGCCGCACTCATGCGTGAGTTCACTTGAGCCATCAGTCCTCCGTTAGACGCTATTGCTGATCCCAGGTATTTAAACACCGAAGTGCGTTCAAGCTCAGTACCGTTAATCTTAATGGAGCCGGACTCTTTTACGTCAGTCGTAAGCTACTCGGTCTTCTTGACGTTCAATTTGAGTCCGAACATCACCAGGCGATCGCACCAAGCTTGCACCGGCCGCTCGAGATCATCTTTATCTTCGCAAGCGAGCATCACATCATCAGCATAGAGCAGTGTGCAGGAGACAGTGAGCAGTCTGAAGATCTCTCGTAATGGCATCATGACGACAACAAAGAGGAGTGGAGAAGGCGTACCATATAACCTCAAACGGAACGCGATCGAGGGCCTTCTCCAAGTCGAGAAAGGTTATATGCAAAGGCTTGTGCTTCTCGCGATGCTTCTTCACCAGGAGTCGGACGGCGTGTATGGCATCAACGGTCCCAAAACCAGCTACGAAGCCGCACTGGTTTTCGGAGAACTTGACGATTTCACGAATTCGTCTGTCGAGAATTCGCTCGAAGATCTTCATGCTGTGCGGAGGCAAGCGAAACGGACGGTAATGGGAGCAGTCTGCAGGACTGCCCTTCTTCTTCCAAATCAGAATCGTCGTATTGTTGTGCCAACACTCAGGTGCTTTCCCCTCCTTTACTACCTGGTTGAAGAACTCAGCCACACACTCAGCAGGATACCAGAGCTTCGACTTCCACACATCGGCTGCCAGATCATCCGGTCCTGTCGCCTTGCATGGCTTCATCTTCTTCAGAGCCGCTTCTGTTTTCTCCACGGTGATCTTGTGAACGGGACCGTGAACAGAACCCACAGAAGGGATTGCCGGGTGAGGAAATTCCATAGTGGAAATTTCCTCAAAGAAATCACGCCATCGCTTTTCCTTTTTGCGGTCAGAAGATGGCGGGTCTCATCATTGATGCTAAAGAACTTTTGAATATCCTAGGTTTCGCGATGTTTTAGCAAGTCGGTACAAATACCACTCACCATCGCGCGACGCGAGCTTTTCGTTGACATCACTATAATGAGTGGCTTTCGCAGCAGCCACGGCTTTCTTAGCAGCTTTCTTCGCCTTCTGATACTTCTGCCTGTTGTCGGCTGTTTTATCGCCGAGAAACGCATTATACAGCGATTTCTTCTCTCGAACCTTCGCTTTCACATCGTCCGTCCACGGCCATGTCTGCTTGTCGACCTTGCGTCGTGCATGCTTTGTTCTACCAAGTTCCAACCTTGCAGCTTGGTTTATCGCGTCGGTTGCTTTCTTCCAAGTTTCATCGACAGTTGTCACTGTCGGTAACCGTACGCGGGAAATCACAGCTGCTTCCTTCGCTCTCATTCGCCACCACTTGATTCTCGCAGCACCGCATCGCTCAACCTGCTGCACCATCGAAGGGGTGATCTTAAAGGTGCAGACCAGCGGTCGATGCCGTGGGGCGACCTTCTCATAGGGCACGATCTTTGCGTCTGTGACAATGCTTCGGTCACGATCCTTGACAAGAACAAAGTCTATCTGGGACTTGGAGCTCCCACTATAGTATGAGATGAGGTGGGAGTCGCGTTTTCGGAAGACGGTGTTCACAACGGTAAGGCTATGCGATTCCGCATACTCAAGAATACGCTCACCATCGGCGTTACGAGACCCGTATACGAAACCACCATGACAGCTGTACCCGTCCTTCGCAGCACCTACGTGCCCATTAAGGTCACCAGCGACTATGATGATATCTCTTGGCGGTATCTCTGCTGTATTCTCATCAAGCAGGCTCCAAAACTCTTCATTTGCTTGATCGGAGCAGCCACTCTGCGGAACATACGCAGAGAAGAAGTAATAGAGTTGCTCCTTCGCTGCGACCACGATCTTTATCAACCGATCATCATAGCGTTCGACGCTTACAATCGAGTCACAAAATCGTTCGGAGACGATTATTCCGACACCATCGGTGGTCCTGGGACTTCCACATAGAACGACCTTGAAGCCACCTCCTATACCTTGACTTGCTGTAGGACCACCTCGTCTCCTGCACCGCACATAGGTCAACTCTTCTATGCTCCAGTGCTTCAACCAACTAGCACGAGCGGCCCGTCAACGTACCCACATTCAGCGCTGCTACGCGGGTCCTGCTTACGTTACGGGACTTTCGGACTAGATCAGTTGCCCCCCGATGCCATCCTAGCATCAGGGACCCTCGCATACTTTCCACACTCGCCGGGCTCTTCGAGTGCGCGTCGGCTCCCGCGGACGCCATAGCACATTCTCGAAGAACTCATCGTACACCATGTGATGTGACATGGGTCCTCGTAGGCCGGCCTGTCACAAGGGCCTGTCGCCTGCGTTCGACTGTAGCTCACAAAGCGTGCAGTTTCCGGTGGCACCACGTGGAGGAACGGACATCGCCACCTTGAGCAAAACAAAGGTTATTTTTAAATATTGTATCTCACCATCAGCCAGTTGAAGACCACTTCATAAAATACAAGAGGCAGTATTAGGGTGCAAAATAAGTTCCGTCCACTTTCTTCAACAAAACGTGGCTCAGCTTCTCCTGAGCCACGTGGCGAGTTGGATTGTGAGACTGTACTGGAGTGGTTTACTGTGTCAGACTGAGATTTGCACAAGGCAACATTTGTGGCTAATTATAAATAGCTCGTAACCGCATCCACATTCGACACTGCTTGTTAAATGAGCTCGATATAGGTTACTCCGCAACAAAAGCCTGCCGAAATACGGCGAAGGTGTGTTCTCTACAAAACCTGCAAAAGTTGGTTCTCCCGCTTTACCGGGACCCCTGTTTGAAGGATGACAAGAGGTCGGGACGTTCAGTGGAGGTTAACGATGAGACTCTCGAGACCTCGTCGAAGCCGATCCTACAGCAAGCACTAGGGAATGGTAGGAAGGTTGAGTTACAGTCACGTGAAGGTGGACCGCCGTCTTCGAGAGCTCGGGAAAGTTGCAAGGTATGGCAAATGGATACTGCACAAACTGGAAGACTAAAAAACTGAAACTGAAAAATTCTAACGAGAAGACCTCCTGTACCTTCTTAATCTCCAGAAAGCGCCACTTCGAATGGCTCAGAAACGTAATCACGGCGATGGAAAGATCGTGTTCCTGGGTATCCATATTAGACATAGGAAATGGGTGGAAGGACTTGGCACCGAACGTCAAAAGAAAGCTTCACGACAAAGAGTGATGTTGTCGGCTTGCTGGCTGGTTAAATCTACACTCTCAAGCAGGATCACTATCAAGGCTGCAATGGATCGGAATCCCAAGCAATCAAAGAAGATTTGCTTTCTACACGACAACGCCCGCCTGTATTTTGCTTTGCAGACGCGCAGGAAATTGATGGAACTAGGCTGGGAAGCCCTACCCCATCCCTCTTATTCACCTGATCAAGCACCATCTTCCTTCTTTTCCGTTCTCTCCAGCATTTCTTAAATATGAAAATATACGATGACAGAAGTGGCCTGGAGCAGGACCTGAATGCATTTTTCTCGTCGAACTTTCTATAGGCGCGGCATTATGAGACTGACTACAGCTATAAAGAAATTAGAACAATTGGATCTCAGATATCAGCGCACACTGCACCAGTAACGACTGGCTTTCAGTGTGAAGCAAGGGAGGAAATATTCATAATGTGACACATCATTCTCCGCGTCGATTAGGCAAAGCACCGGTAGCAGGACAACGAATGAGACGAACGTAGCTTTGAACGCTAGAGTATAGCTGCTTAACGTCCTAAAATCCTACAGAAAAAACGATAACTATCTCGATTATCTCGAATTGGGCTATCTCGAATTCCACGGCAAGGCTCGAATGTTTATCTGACCAGGGAATGCCGTCAGCTTCCCATGGAACCTTGGATTGAGACCTATATCACGTGAAAGAGCTCGAGACGCAGATCACAGATATGTAGACCAAATTTGCTAAATGGATCTTCTAAGCGAGTTATGGCCGGCGATAGCCGCGATGTCTTCCATGTGTTAGCCGCGCTCAATCAGCATTGGGCGCAGTATTACGCGGAAATAGGTGGATCGGCTATCAGCGCCGTCAGCAGCGCCGGCGGCGCAGTGGTAGAGTGCTCTCTCCAAAGGTTGAGCTCATTGGTTCGGTTCCCGCCGCCAACGGCTTTTTTGCATTTTGTGACCTATCTTCGACGAGGACCTATAACCTCATTTTTAGCACATTTTTGAGCGCACGGCTTATGGCGACTTGCATTTACGTCTATTTGAAGACGGAAACATGTTTCAGGTAAAATGTTTTATTGGTGACGTGAAGCTAGTCATAAATTCAAAAAAAGTAAAATAAAATCAAATATCAACAAAACCTAATAAACATAATAAGTAAAAAGTAAAGGCACTAGTTAAAAGTTCCGACTCCAGCGACATGACTTCGGTCGAAAAATTTTTTCCCGCTAAAACTTCGTCTAGGGGGGTTATTTGGGGTGCTGATCACGAATCTGACATCCGATTTTCACGATTCGGTCGGAGACCAGCCATACCTTTAACAAGGGTGGTCCAAGCAGAGTCACCGATTTCGCTGGGCACTAGTTAGAAGTTCCGACTCCACCGACACGATTTCGGCCAACAGTTGTAGCAACGGTATGGGTGGTCTCCGACCGAATCGTGAAAAACGGACGTCAGATTGGTGATCAGCACCCCAAAACCCCTAGACGAAGTTTCAGCGAAAAATTTTTTCGACCGAAGTCGTGTCGGTGGAGTCGGAACTTTAACTAGTGCCTTTACTTTTTATTTATTATGTTTATTAAGTTTTGTTGATTTTTGATTTTATTTTTGCTTTTCATTTTGTTTTGATTTGAATTTCTGACTTGCTTCACGTCATGAATAAAACATTTTACCTGAAACACGTTTCCGTCTTCAAATAGACGTAAATGCAAATCGGCATAAGCCGTGCTCTCAAAAATGTGCTAAAATGAGATTATAGGTCCTCGTGGAAGATAGGTCACAAAATGCAAAAAGCCGCCAGCGGCGGGAACCGAACAAATGAACCCAACCCCTTGGAGCGAGCACTCTACCACTGCGCCACCGCCGCTGTTGACGGGGTGATAGCCGAGTCGCTGATTACCGCGCAATACTGTGTCCAATGCTGATTGAGCGCGCCTAACACATGGAAGACATCGTGGATTCCGCCGGCCATAACTCGCTTAGGAGATCCATTTAGCAAATTTGGTCTACATATCTGTGATCAGCGTCTCGAGCTCTTTCACGCGATATAGGTCTCAATCCGAAGTTCCATGGGAAGCTAACGCCATTCCCTGGTGAGGAACATCCGCATCCCGACTCAAGCCACTGCTGACTGCACATCGATAAGTCAAAGTGAAGTAAAACGTGTGAATGTGTGAAATGTGAGTCAAACGCACATAGAGTGCACATAACACGATTACGAAGTTACATTTTCAAAAAACTCCATATCGTTTAACGAAATAACAACACGTTTATTCAGCAAAGCAGATGTCGTAGGTCTCAGTGGAATAATGTGGTTTAACTTTAACTAACTGCACCTTCGACATTTCCACAAAAAACGTCAATGAAGGTTATACCACGTTAAACACAGATAGCGATATACTCAACATATGCTTTTGAACTCAGGGGCCGGATTCATCAACGACTAACCCGCGGGTATAAGGGGTAGAGATACCCACAATGAAGCCTGCGTCTCTGAGTCTTGCGTTATCTCTGCCTGACTCTTATCTTATCTCTACCCCTTATCACCCGCATACCCACGGGTTAATTGTTGATGAATCCGGCCTCTGATCGGTACCTTTATTGAAACCTCAGAGCGCAAATGATGACCTTTCTTAAACTCAAGCAGGAAAACAGTTAGAACAAACAAAGGTCCGTTGATATTTTGTAGACAATTTGAAGACGCCCTCATAGATGTGAAGAATCTTACCTTTCTCATCTCAGCGCAGTCTTGTAAGTCTAGTTGCAGTCTAGCTTCGTGTTTCATAGCCGCAACATTTTCCTTCTGAAAGACATACCGTTTGTTTTCATTAGAAATGTTAACGACCTATAAGAAGGAAGGAAGAATAAATGTTACATCCACAGCCCATATATTATAGTATAGTAAGAACAGATCAAATTTTAGCACGCAAGTGCTAGCCTACGTGGAAGCATTTTTGCAAGCACTGTCCGTCACTCATCGGAATGAGACTGGGAATTGCTCACTTTTTCATGGTAAGATAGACGCGGAAATTCGATCTATTTTATCTATTCGATCTATCAGGATTTAACCCTGGAGCGCCTGGCAGAAAAACTATATGTCGTTACGGGATGTTTTTGCGATCAAAACTTGCACCAATCGGAACTCGAACCCTCTCCTTCTGCTTTCCGGGCAGCGATGCTACGCCTTACACCACTGGCGCTGTTTTCCATGACATCGGGATTAGCTGACCGCTGATATCAACATGGAACCGGTTAAGCTGAAAGCCCTACTAGT
Organism: Heligmosomoides polygyrus bakeri; assembly: GCA_947359475.1. NCBI lineage: Eukaryota > Metazoa > Nematoda > Chromadorea > Rhabditida > Heligmosomidae > Heligmosomoides > Heligmosomoides polygyrus. The sequence continues at coordinate 58,056,961 of OX375868.1, forward strand.
GACCATTTTTTAACACATTTGTTTAAGCAAGGATGCTAGAGAGCATTCCGGTATAACAGGTGAAGGCCGACAGGCCGCAATGATATAGCGGTTGTTGCCTGCGGTGAAAACAGCGCCGGTGGTGTAAAGAGTAGCAAAGAAGGAGCGGGATCGAGTTCCGCCTGGCGCAAGAAATTTAAATCACATAGCTTATTACGTTTCCAGAGTTTCGGTCCAATTGGAAGCGTCTTGCGATGGCAAGGCCGGCAAGTGTAGGATGTACACCCTTATGCAGGGAGGTCGTCGGGGCTGATGTACTAGTCGGAAGGACTGGTAACATCAAAAAGAAAAGGAGCAAGTGTGGGATTGATTAACGTTTAAGCGTGGGGTCATCATTATTAATCAAAAACTTACAGCCGTCGTTATTTAGGCAACGATTTCATAAGAGCCCCCACCTGTCGACTTCTACTCTAAGGCGTTTTCTAAACTCCTAATCAGACGCTCTTTACAGGCGTGGTATTGATGATGAGAACCTTTGTGCACAGCTTTATTTGTTGAGGCATGCACGCTATGCAGATGGAATTGAATTCTAAAGCGTTTTGAATGTTGGTTCATCACAAGTTTAAAAATAATCGTTTTCCTGGAGCAGTCTATCAAACCAATCAATGTGGGTTTAATTTTTGCCTATTTTGTGAGAATTTCATAGCATGTTTTGCTGCCAAAACGAGAGGGATCTTGATCAGGGGCTGCATGTTTTTACTATGTACAAAGGACGTCTTTTTTGCAATCACTCCGATGACGAAGCTGATGGATTCAATTCATAACGTCCCAAAATTGATCATAACTCGGCTTATCTTCCGAAAATCAAATATCCCTCTCGCTCGTCAAAAAACAGAGCAAATATGCCTCTTAACCTATAAGACTCGCTTTTTAAAAAAGGGGTCTTCATGCGCGGGAACAGAAATTGAACAGCTCCCGCCGCGCACGAAACCCTTTTGTTGGAATTTGATGCCTAAATTGCGAGCAAACGCTTCTCTTCTAGTTTTTGAAAAGCTAGCGAAATTTTCAAAGTTCGAAAAACCTACCGAGTTATGACTGTTTTGTGGATGTTTAATTTTATGCTCCGATAACGTTGCTGCAAAGCTGACCAGAGGTCGACTCAACCTGTTCGATCCAGAAAATCATGATTTTTTCACTGCTCATTGACTAACAAGGGATCTGTCTGAACGGTACGCCGGAACGGCAAGATCGAGTACTATAGGGAGAATCTCCGTCCTCCAAATAGTAACAGAACATGTTTTTTTTGCCGAATCCTCGAGGCAAACGAGTACGAGGGTGTAATGGTTAAGGGTCCGCAGAGCGAGCTCTTCACGGCAGCGCAAGACCCCGGTGTCGTGTACTGGGTGGCGCAGAAATAGAGGGCACGCCTCATGTTCGTGAGGTCAAGGGTTCGGTTCCTATGCTACATCGTGTTTTTGCATTTTTACCATAGTATCGGATTTCCATAGAGATTTCCATATCTGAACTTGTTTCTGCAGTTTGCTACGGTAAGATGTTAATATTACTTATTATTTGTCGACATCTCGTAATTCACCAGCAATGTCCAAAATATGCCAAATCTCGGCTGTTGTGGAGAAATCTGAAGCATGGCTAGTACTTTCTCTACTGCGAGATTGCTTCACAGTTACTGCCCAGTGGTACTCCGCTGCAGCCCAAGCCTGGAATCGCAATAGAGTCCCATTTTCACCGATTGTCAACCTTGCGTAATATAACAGTTCTAGTATAGCCAGACATTTTCATCCGAAACGGTCAGTCCTCCCGAAAACGTGATAGTGCCTTCACTGGTTAGTGGTGTCGTGACTCCGGCATAATCGTCTTCTGGTTGAAACTCTTGGTCCTCTTCTTCCAGTGCCTCCAACTTCTCCACTTCGTCAATTTCCAGCAGTCGCAGTTCGAAATCTTGTAGGATATTGCTATCCTTTCCGCCAGCTTCATTTCGTCTCTCGAAGGGACAGCTTCCAGTGGAGATAGGCACTTCAGTGTCAATAGGTGAATGACCACTCGAGGGTTAGCAGACATTGTAGAGTCAGTGCTGGCGGCAGCAGCTTGTTATAACCGCGCGACTTTGTAGGCATAACAGAGGCGAGAATATTGATCGAAGTAGTAGGTCAAGTTGAAGATCATGTGGTCCCCTCCTACACTGTGAGTACACTGGTGGCAGTCACCTCATCGACACTAATAAATTGCATTTGAAGCATTTTTCTGGCATTCTGCCGCTGTTTCATGTTGTTCCTGTATTAAAATTTCTTACATTGACAATGAGAACAATTTATTGGAGTAAAAGTTTCATACCAAATCGCATTTGGCATATTTCGGACCCTGCTGGTGAATTACGAGATGTCGACAAATAATAAGTAAGATTTGGCCATACTAGAATTGTTATACTAGACAAGTTTGAGGACTGGGAAAGTGGACCGTATCGCGATTCCAGGCTGGGCTGCAGCGGAGTACCACTGGGCAGGATCTGTGAAGCAATCTCGCAGCAGTACTAGCCACTGATTTAGATTTCCCCGCAACAGCCGAGATTTGGCATATTTCGGTCATTGCTGGTAATTACGAGATGTCGACAAATAATAAGTAATAAAAACATCTTACCGTAGCAAACTCCAAAAACAAGTTTAGATATGGAAATCTCTGTGGAAATCCGATATATGGCATAAGTGCAAAAACCCAGCGTAGCATGGGAACCGAACCCTCGACCTCACGAACTTGAGGCGTCCCCTCTACCACTGCGCCACCCAGTCCAGGACACCAGGCCCGGATTCATGAACGATTTACCGGCGGGTAAGTGCAAAATTTACCCCACTCCCCACTTACGCGCGATTTATGAACGCGCGGCGGGAAAAATCCGAGGTAAGTGTCGAGGTAAATGCTACCCCGTCAGCGCGTCGGGCAACATTTACCTCCAAGGCGAGGGTTTTGCTCCGCGGCCAATTTCTGACCCAATGCATGCCTCCGCTGGCCCTTAGCCAGCTCTGAGCTGGCCACCAGCCGCAAATTCAATGCCTGGCAGGGGCGCCTAGTTGCCGTCGTCATGCGCACGTCTTTCTAGGCACTTCGGTGAGTTGTTTTACCTTTTGTTTTTCTCTATTAGTCTTGCATTCCATGATTTTCTGGGCTCTGTGGACCATGGCGGCCCGCAATGCCACTTATTTTTAAGTGAATTGCTTCCTTTAGTGGCATTGTGGGTCGGCTTGGGCCACCATGAGCCTAGTCCACCACGCAAATTGTAATTTACGATTTGCGTGGGTGGACTATGCCCGTCCGCCACCTTAGCCTTCCTTGGCATATGTTGCCTATGGAGGCTACTGTGGTGGAGGGCACCCATTATTAGTCATGTAGGCCCACATTTGCCATTGTTTCTCTACTACCTGCTATGCTACTAGTTTCCACCCCTCTCCCTCCCCCCTCGCCCTCCCCACATTTCACATTTCATTTCCCCAAAATACGATGCTGCTAGTGTCGGTGGCAGCGACGTCCCAGCAGCAAGTGTGACTGTTTGGTTTCGCTGTTAGCTGATGCCAGCGGGCCAGCGGAGGCATGCACATTGGGTCAGAAATTGGCCGCGGAGCAAAACCCTCGCCTTGGCCGTTATGAATCAGAAAACGAAGGTCGAGGTAAGTGGGGGCAAAATTTACCCCCGGCCGCGTTCATGAATCCGGCCCCAGGATCTTGCGCTGCCGTGATGAGCTCGCTCTGCGGACCCTTAACCGTTACACCCTCGTACTCGTTTGCCTCAAGGATTCGGCAAAAACAAAACATGTTCTGTTACTATTTGGAGGACGGAGATTCTCCCTATAGTACTCGATCTTGCCGTTCCCACTTACCGTTCAGATAGTTCCCTTGTAAGGCTTGGTGTTTTTTGTGGCATAAATTCATCCGCATGGGTGGTCTGCTTCGGCTAAAAAATAATTTTTTCACGAAAATCGTTAATATTTATACGATCCATCCTAATCATATCGTTATCTCAGCGGTAAGCTTAGTTTTTTACTGTATAATAAGCACGACATAAAATTTTATACGGTACAATTTCTCTGACATTCTTTGCTTCGGAGGGCAGAAAATTTTTCCACGAAGAGTCAATCCATCCTTCAATTGCGACCGCTCATATCAGAGAATGCAGTAGCCGCACGTAAGCTGCTATAAGTCGGAGATTTTTAGGGGTTCTGGAAAATTCACAAAGTTTTGATAGTGGTTTCTATGCTTTAAAAAGCAGGCTCTAAAAGTAACATCTTCCATGTGACTAGTGTGTCGATAGTTTTTCGGCAAATGACGCGAAATCGAGACGTCTGATCATACAGAAGATCGTTTCAGAAAGTTTTACCACTGTGTGTCAAACGGACCTAAAATTTTATGGGGTACGATTTCACTTTCTAATGTTTCCTGCAGAAAAGAGAAAATTCTTCTCGAGGCAAGTCCGTCCTTCGATTGCCATTCCATCATCGATTCGAAGAGCGCTTCAAAAATCTTGTAATCTTAAAAACCTTCTAGGGAAAGCACTTAGGTCGTCCTCAGTAACTAACACTTGAATTTTTAAAGAGTGCAATTTTTCAAGTAGATGTCGCTCCTTCAATAAGAAAACTGCCATGTCCATGACGTCCTGGGAAAATCTGAAAAAATGAAAACCTCTCTTTCTTATTCTACAGCGTTTGCTCCGCTTCGTCGCGGGGTCCGCTCTTCTGGTGTCGTAACGCCACCTTTCCGATCCTGCGCTTGATCAGGGTGGACGCCAGTTACTGTCATGTCCATATTAACGTATCCGACCAACACTGCTTCGGTCGTCCTCTAGGCCGCTTTCGTGACACTTCCAACTCATTGCCTATCTTGAGGACGCTGTCTTCCATTCCACGCAGAACGTGGCCGTACTATCGTAAGCGAGCTTTGCGCATCTTGTCCTCTATCGGCGCGACACCGAACTTCTGCCGAATAGCATCATTTCGGATGCGGTCCAGGCGCGTAACTCCTGCCATCCAGCGCAGCATCTTCGTCTCCATGACGCTCATGCGCGTTTCATCTTCCTAAGTCGCAGGCTAACACTCAGCGCCGTACATCGCTATCGACGACTGTTCTGCAGATCTTCGATTTCAAGCGCTCCTGTACCTTTCTATCACAGAGCACGCCAGTCAGCGAACGCCACTTGGACCAAGCCACACTCATGCGTGAGTTCACTTGAACCATCAGCCCGCCGTTGGACGCTACTGCTGGTTCCAGGCATTTAAACACGCTCAGTACTGCAAGCTCAGTACCGTTAATGTTAATGGAGCCGGACTCGTTCAGGTCAGTCGTTAGGTACTCGGTCTTCTTGACGCTCAATTTGAGTCCAAACCTCGCCAGACGGTCGCACCAAGCTTGCTCCTGCCGCTCGAGATCATCTTTATCTTCGCAAGCGAGTATCACATCATCAGCATAGAGCAATGTCCATGGGACAGACTTCTGAAGGTCTCTTGTAATGGCATCCATGACGACAACAAAACGGAGTGGAGAATGCGCAGAACCCTGCTGCACCTCGATAGAGATGGGAAACTCCATTGAGGTTCCAGCTGCAGCTTGCACTCTACTCTTTGGGCAAGAATAGCGCATCCGCACCTACTCTATGGGTTCCTCATGTACGTTGTGTTGCCGTAAGGCGTACCATATAACCTCACGCGGTACGCGGTCGAAGGCCTAATCCAAGTCGAGAAAGGCTATACGATGCCACTTGGAGAAGGCCTTCGACCGCGTTCAAATAAAAAATAAAAAATAAAAACTCTCATTGACTCTAAATTTGCGGACAGAAAATCTCTTTTTTCACTGTACAATAATCGGCATTTTTTTATATTCAATACTATTTTTTTAACTTCAGCAAACGCAAGTTCTTGTTTGTCTCCGCTTTGTCGTAGCCACATCTGGAATAATAACTCATTAATAGACGCAAACATCATCTAAAAACCTGAAATTGGAGAGAATTTTCTGCTAAAACCGAAAGAGTACGACTTCTCCCCGCAGCCGACACACACTACGACCCCCCCCCCCTTCGATTCGAATCTCAAGCATGATCCTGCATTCAAGTGCATACGTAACGTATCACACCAGCGCTGCTTCGGGCGCCCTCCATTTTTTTCACTGTATGTATAATAACCAGATAATTCGTCCGATACAACTTTATCTTCCAGCCCGTTGAAGAGGTTGGGCTTCATCCGGTGTTCTGCATATCCGTGCAGAAATTAATCTTCGTGAACAACTGGTAACGCACGCACAGCGGTCACATAATGCGTGGTATCGAAGGTCTTCCTTGCGAAGAAGGAGAAGAAGGACAGTAGGCGACTTCCTCAACTAATCGGAAATTCGAACCTTTTGAAGGTAGAGTGTCATGAGGGACATGTGTCAAGTGTACTACGGTCTAAAGAAGGTCTGCCGAAATGCAGTCCGGACTCCGGATGTATACCACGCTTCATGCTCCTGATTGTAGCACGGACCTGACGAGAAAAGCGAAGGCAGTCCTTCACCAAGAGGGATGATGAAGCATGACGCGGGAATAGATGAGCGAAAGAGGTCCGTCGCGAATGTTTCCGCTATCGATTCCATCCCTCGCCGGGAAGAGCGTCGAATCCCACCCTCTTCAGCAAAGCAGATACCGAACTATTGTGATTGCAGAGAGCCTTCAGCAGTTCTGCGGAATAGATTGTCTCTGCGCTGTTAAGGCGAGTTTTCCACAAAAACACAGCCCAATGAAGCACAGCTCGTTGTGCTCTGTTGGGTGTTCGTTGGCGCAAGGTCGTACGTGGATATGGAATCCAAAGGGGTGTCCTCATCGTAAACGGATCTCTACTTCCTCCCGCACCACGACAAATGTTCTTCTGCAACTTCTGACGACCGCACCGTCGGTCGTTAAGTATGTGGGCAACCTCCGCATGACTGGCACCGTTGCGTGGTTCCCATGTCCACTCATGATGCCCCATGATGATAGAGTTCCTTGGAAAAGGTATGCGGTGAACAAAAACATAGCGAAACCATTGACGTGTTTGCTTCGTTCTCCAGATCCAAATTTCCAGCTCCTGCTAGAGAGCCAACCCAATTTTCGCACTGAAGACTCCGATGATGTACACTCCAGTGGTTCCTTGGTGAGCCTCGTGCTGTGCTGTCGTGGGTAGAAGAAACCGTAAATTAGACGTCTCGTCAGATCGAGTTCGAGATGTGTTCAGCGTTCGTTATGATTCCCAAGAATTGCAAAACTCGAGATTGAATACCTGAGTTGTATATCGCAGTCCGACAGCTACGCGATGATGTGGTGCTGAACCATGTTGGGAAGGGTAGTGTTTATAATTTTGTTGTCCTGAGGTGCTGAACCTTGGCAGGTTTAATGAAGGTTAGTTCTGATAATATCTACAAAGTTATACATAGATGTGGAGGTGATTAGCCTGCTTCATGCTTCTGCTATCTGCTTCACAATTGTTTTACTTATTGTGAAGCAGATAGCAGAAGCATGAAGCATGATTGAGCATTGACTCATCCATCTTCCGTTCAGCTAGGGTTTTGTTCACTTATAAAGGCTCTGAAGAAGGCGACAACGCCGAAACGTCAGCCGAAATAAAGCCTTGTACCAATCTTTGCTACGCTCAACAAACTACTCGAACTACTCGACTATTGTTTTACTTACATTTTACTTACATTTATTTTATCAAGAGATGATTCGTTAAAGTATGTAGTTCGAAGCAAAGTAGTATAGTTGTAGTTTAAAACTCAAAAAGATAAGGCCATCATGCCGTTAAAGCGATTTGTAGCCCATTACTTCCATCCACTTTTGACTTCAGACAAAAAACTATTTTAAAGATTTTGTGATATTATCTTATCAACAGCTTTTTGACTTCATTCCCTGTTAAACTTCCGCGCTGAACGATTTTCATCTCAAGATATTTCTGCAATGTTATCCTGGCTACCTTGGTTCGCTGACACAGTTGGACAAACTATAAAAACGCCTTAATCGCTTGAGGCTGAAATGCACTGTTCTTCTAAAAGTACGGTTGTTTAAATATTGTGGAAGGCTCAAGCTAATTCAAACATACAGGAGGATTTGATTAAAATAGCGCTGAAAATTTGAAGGAATCAAGGCCATCGAGTTTGAGCTCGCATTTTTGGCACATCCTATGATTACAAGGCACTGGAATGATCATTCTAATTGTTTGAAAAGAATATACTAGCACGAACGGTAAACCCAAGGTCGGTCGGTTCGTTTCTTAGATAAGCGTGTCTCGGAGGTTATGTGCTGCACTGCAAAAACAGGAACCTGGTAGATGTAGAAATTGAAGTTGCGCGTTTCCGTCCTGTTCTCTATGGTGATTCTTGTTGAAGTAGAACTAGCGCCACTTTGCAGAGACCGCAGACTGTTTTCCCCTTTCTAGAAATAGATTGTTTAATTAGGTCTGCGAATCATAGTGAAAACTCACTTTTTTCTGAGCAGACTCCAGAGCCACGAAAGAAATTTGCCACATCTGGTTCAGGCGCTCCGCCTCCCTTTTCCGTAATCTAGAAGTTTCACGGGTTATGTGAACAACACTCGCCGCTATGATTCAATCTGAACTGACTCACTGAATTACATAACAGATGCCAACAATAATGGCAACTACAATCAGCAAAATTGTCATGCCCACAACGATTACCCAAACGAGATTGCCTTGCAGGAAGTGTACAGGGCACTGTAAGGAACTTGTTTGTGTGACCACTTTTTCTCTGTTTAATGCAGACCCTCTCAGCTTCGTATCCAATGGCCATATTCCCAGGGACTACAAAACAATCCCTAATTGCGATTTTAGTCTTTGTTCCTTCGAGAAATAAAGACGAGGTTTCACATGAGTACTGAGCAAATTGACATGTTTGGGATGTGCTCTATCAAATTATTAATCTAACACTTACTAGGAGTCTATTTCTACCATTTCCATACAAATATATATGTATACAAACACTGAATTCTGTGTATGCTTGTACGCATATTTCCCACGGGGAAACACCTTTCGTCACTTTTCTGGCGTGATGAGTTGGCATCAATATCGATAACTTTATATCTTTTAAAATATTTTATGGAACGGAACCGAAGTATACTATACTTTTGAGTAGATCGAGAGCACATTAGTGTGCATAAGAAGAGAGCACGATGACTAGGTGGACTGAATTCCTCTTGGCGTAAAATCGCCAGCCGATACGATAACCAACTCTCCCTTTTTCCGACACTACTTACAAGGGAGGTCAATGAGCGTCCCGTGGCAATTTTGAAGGTGACCTACTAAGGGTTGTAGGTGACTGTAAGAGGAGCACCGTAGTTGTTTTTAGATTTCCTGCGGACATCTGAGTAGGTCAAAAATTGCAAAAAACTGTTGCACTTCAGTGTGGGCCGGTAAAGCAAAACTGACATCTGGAACTGCCATGTCGTGATTACAATCTAACCTGTAAAAGGTTTGGGGCTGGAACTGTAGCAGAATTACAGCGATCTCTCAATTTGCTTGTTAGCGGTACAGTAACAAAAGTGGAACATTGAGGTGCGCCGCTCACCACCAAACAAGTAGCGACTGTATGGCCGAATAAGCGGTTACGGTGGCGGGCTTTCAGGGAAGAGTCAAGGGCTCGGGCCCAGTAGGGACTCTGTATTAATAGGCTTGATCGATCCATTTTTGTCGATGTAAAGTGTAACTCGGCCGGTAGTGTACCATACTGACATTATAACCTCATTTTAACCTGGATGATACGACATAAACACAAAAATAAACTCGCAAGGCAACAGCGTTCATAATACATTCGATTGGCCATTGAGAAGAACAGGTGATTTTCGTTTGCGTACAAAATAGAAAGTGTTCTATGTCGTGAGCGTCTTTGTTAGGCATTGACGGTGGGTCTGTCAGCATTACTGTACTTCACGACTCTAAGGATCGAGGAGAAATTGAAAAAATTGGATAAAAAAGAATGTTCTTATTTAGTTATTTATTTATTATTTTAATTTTGTCTTATTTATTAAACTTTATTATTTATATTTATGTTTTTAATTAATTAACTAGTTAATGTATTCATGCCTGATTTTTTTCGCTCCCCATTCGACCTCTGGAGAGATACTCACGACTGTCCCATACAGCAACCTTGTCACTGCCACAAGAAGACGTAATAGTACCCACATCGTCGTCATCCTCCGGCGACCAGCCTACATCCTGCGCATCGTTCAGGTCAAGCCAGCATCACCAATGAAAGAACAGGCGACTTTTCTTCGCAGTTCCTTGGTAGCATTCAAGGGCCTGCCCCAACTTCAAAAAAGATATTTCTTTATCTTGACCTTCTTCGTTAGGCATTGATGGTGGGTTTGGTCAGCACTACTGCACTTCATGCCCAAAAGTAGAGGAGAGATTAAAAAAAGGATAAAAGGATTGTTCTTCATTTTTACTACTGCACTTCATGTCCAAAAGTAGAGAAGAGGTTGAAAAAAGGATACTTTACTTGATACTTTGATGGTCCTTTTGTCGGCTGGAGGTCTTCTCAGCGGGGACCACAACTCTTCCAGACCGCTCGATCTCTGGCTGATTGCATCCAGTGAGGCAGACTCCGCTCTCTGAAAGATCTTGAGAATGAGTCTGCCCATCGCGTTGGCGGTCGTCCCAGTGGTCTCTTATGGTCTCTCGGGAGCCATTCTGTGACACGGAGACTCCATCTATCGTCCTTTCGTCGAAGCAGGTGTCCGGCCCAGCGATATTTGGACTTCTTCATGTACTGCAGCGGGTCTCCTAATTGCGACTTCTCCCGTAGCTCCGAGCTTCGTAGGCCTTCTTGCCATTGCTGACGAAGGCTTGTCCTTAGAAAACATCTCTCCAGTGCACGATGCGTAGTTTGCATCGCTCTGGCTATTGTCTTGTTGTCGGGCCAGGTTTCCGTCGCGTAACACATCGCAGGCAGTACAGAGGCGTTGAATATCGAGGCCCTGAGGCCGGGATCCTTGACCTGATCGGTGACTTCGCGAATCGAACTGAAGGCTGCCCATGCTACGCGTCTCCTGCGGGCGATTTCAGGAGCGAGGTCGTTATCCATGTTCAGCTCTCTTCCCAGATAGACGTAGGAGTCGACCTGTTGTAGAGCGACACCATTTAACCTTACGAGTCCCGTGTCACACCACTGGTTGACCATAAACTGCGTTTTGGACATATTCATGTCCAATCCAATCTTCATACCTGCCACATTGAGCTCGTTCAGCATTTCCTCGACTTCTGCCGTGCTGGTAAAGATGAGAACAATATCGTCGGCGAAGCGTAGGTTGCTGATCCGTTTACCGTCGACAAGGTAGCCTTTATCGTCCCAGTTCAAGTCTTTCATGGCATCCTGGAGTGCCGCTGTGAATAGCTTAGGAGAAATCGTGTCTCCCTGCCGTACTCCTTTCCCGATAGGAATTTTAAGCTTTCGATCGAACAGCTGGATGGTAGTCGATGTGTTCGAGAAGGATTCGTCGAGAAGTCGGATGTAGGGCGATGGTATACCAGCGTGCACAAGTGCGTTCAAAACGGCGTTGATTTCCACAGAGTCGAACGCTTTCCTGTAATCCACGAAGACACGGACAAGTGGGAGGTGGTATTCGCGGCTCCTCTCGATGAGCTGTGAGGCAGTCTGAATATGGTCCATGCAGGAGAAATCCTTGCGAAACCCTGCTTGCTCCACTGGCTGATATTCATCCAAGCAGCGCTCCATGCGGTTAAGCAGTATCTTGGTGAAGATCTTGTACACAACCGAGAGAAGACTGATGGGTCGATAGTTGTTGATATCCTCCTGCTGACCTTTTTTGAAGATTAAAACTGTTTTCGACTCCTTCCATGAGTCCGGAATCCTACCAAGTCGAAGGTAGTGATTGAAGTGCTTGGCAAGAAGTGAGCAGAGGGCACTGCTCCCGCACGAAGGAGATCAGCAGAAATGCCGTCCGGTCCGGGAGCAGTGCCCGGCTTCATCCTTCTGATGGCATGAGCAACTTCTGATTCCAGAATGGGAGGTACTTCCTCAGCTGGTGGCATCATTTAGGGACAGTGATGGAAGAACGGAACAGATCTGTGTAGAATTCTTGAACGATGGCCTCCATCGCTCTTCGAGACGTTTGCGTTGTTCCATCCTTATCCACAAGGGCTGACATTGTTGCCTTCTGATCGCAGAGATCTCGTTTGCAGCGCTTTATGCTTGAACCTTTCCCAGCGGCTTCTAACAGCTTCAATCTTCTGTAGGCTTGAATGGACTCCTTCACTGCAATTCGACAGGCCTTCAAGACCTTGACTTTTTCCAGATGGGAAGCGTTAGGATCCAGTTTAACAGCTCTTCTTTGCTCCAAGAGCTTAATCGCATGTGCGTTTTGAATTTTATTGAATTTTGAAAAAAGGATAAAAGATTTATCTTTATTTATCCTTATTTTTTATTTATTAGTTTTATTTATTATGTGTTAATTATTTGTTATTATTTATATTTATATTTTCAATTAATCAATTGAGGAGATCGCCATGGCAGATGCGTTTCGGGGCATATTTCTCAAAATGTTATGCATGGGGATATTGACTGAGCTGATGAGGAGAAAACGCTCCAGGAAGTTTTTTGCTTGATGTTTATTCTATTGACGTTCTCTCGTTGATGACGTTAGCTTGACTTGAACGAAGCGCGGATGTAGACTGGTCGACGGAGGATGACGTCGATGTGGGTAGTAGTACGTCTTCTTGCAACAGTGAGGAGATCGCTGTACGTGACGGCCGTGATATCACTAGCAATATGGTTGGTTGAGGATGAAAAAGACAGATCGATACTGATGTGCTTTCTCTCCAGAGTTCGAATGGGGGTCGAAAAAAATCAGACATGAATACATTAACTAGTTAATTAATTAAAAATATGATTATAAATAATAAACAAATAATAATAAAGTAATTAATTAATTAAAAATATAATTATGAATAATAAACAAATAATAATAAAGTATAACCAATAAGAAACAAAATTAAAATAATAAGTAAATAAATAAATATAAATAAAAATAAATCTTTTTTATCCAATTTTTCCAATTTCTCCTCGATGCTTGGAGTCGTGAAGTACAGTAATGCCGACAGACCCACTGTCAATGCCTAACGAAGACGGTCAAGACATAGAACACTTTCTATTTTGTACGCAAACGAAAACCATCTGTTCTTCTCAATGGCCATTCGAATGTATTATGAACGCAGTTGCTTTGCGCGTTTATTTTTGTGTTTATATCGTATCATCCAGGTTAAAATGAGGTTATAATGTCAGCATGGTACACTACCGGCCGAGTTACACTTTACATCGACAAAAATGGATCGATCAAGCCTAGCAATACAGAGTCCCTACCCCCCGGGTCCGAACCCTTGACCCTTCCCCTGAAAGCCCGACCGTAACCGCTCGGCCATCCAGTCACTACCTGTTTGGTGGTGAGCGGCGCACCTCAATATTCCACTTCGGCTACTGTACCGCTAACAAGCAAATTGAGAGATCGCTGTAATGCCGCTACCCTACCGTTCTAGCCCCAACCCTTTTACATGTTAGATTGTAATCACAACATGGCAGTTCCAGACGTCAGTTTTGCTTTATCGGCCCGCACTGAGGTGAAACGGTTTTCTTCAATTTTCGACTTACCCAGATGTCCGCAGGAAATTTGAAAACCACTACGGTGCTTCTCTTGCAGTCTCCTACAACCCTAAATAAATAGGTCACTTTCAAAATTGCCACGGGACGCTCATTGACCTCCCTTGTAAGAGCTTCTCAAAACCGTAGTTCTGCGCATTCTTCAAATAACCGCAGCAATCTTGTTAAGCAGGCAAGGTCTTGGGAACCCTGACCCTCGAAGAGACGGCTTGCCCTAAAGCATGGGTTCGACCATGTTTCCTGTGAATTAGGCGTAGGTTAAAATCCGTGTGAACACTAGTATAATAGTACCCAAGCATTCTATCCAATCATTGCAGGTTTCCTCCAAAACAGTCATGGATATATGTTTTACCAGCGTCCGTCGCTGGCTTCGCCGGCGCCACACGCTGGACGTGCGGGCTACACCAGGCTTGCCGACTTCGTCGGCTTCGGGTATGGCGAGGCACGCTAGGAACGTAGCCCAAACCTAACTAGGGATATTTCCTCAGCCAGCGTCCGTCGCCGGCTTAGCTAGTTTTTTCCACCTTTTACCTGGTCGGCCTTCCGTCGGCTATCATAATCGCGGAACACCCCTGCGTTGAACTTTTTGAGTGCATGGCGCGATTCAGTCTTTTGATGTGGCCTGTGAACTTTGAAATGAAATCGAAAGTCTTCCAAAACGAGACGAGCTAGATTGTTTGATCGAGATCTGAGCTAATCACGCAACATCCACTCCGATCGGTGATGTTTGAGTGGCAGTAGTCGACTGGACGTTCAGACAATCAACATCAATCAACATTATCGATTGTTTGAGTAGTGCTATCGTTTCTCTCTCAGACTTCATAGATCTGGGCCATAATCAAGCAACACCCACCCCGGCCGCTTAAGTCAAAGAGAAATCAATATATCGGTTGATTGACGCAACATCCACAGCGATCGGTTAGGTCAGAGAGAAGCATCAATATATCGGTTGAAATATATCATTTTCGCGTCGAGTTGGACAGTTCTGAAATCAAATTGGACAGTTTTCACGTCAAACTAGGGACACTCTTCTAAGCTAACCTAAGACATAAAATCAAAAAGAACTCTTCCAACTTGAAATATGCATTTTTCACATTAAACTAGAGAGGACTCTCCAAAAGTTTTAGGATAATTATTGTTCGAGCAAAACTTTAGTATAATTTTATTTGAAGTTTTCATTTAGTTCCCAATGAGAGAACACGTAGTTTGAAATTTTATAAAAGTTTTATTTGTTGAGAAAAAACAATGAATTGGTGGCGATGCTCGTTCCTCCACGTGGTGCCACTGGGAACTGTTCGCTTTTGCGAGCACCCTAGTGACAGGCCGGCCTACTAACAGCCCATGTCACATCATATAGTTGATGGTGCTGAATGTTTCACGAGATAATGCTACAGCGTCCGCGGGAGCCGAAGCGCACTCGCAAAGCCCGGCGAGTGTGAAAAGTATGCGAGGGTCCCTGATGCGAGGACGGCAAACTCGGGTGGAAACTGAGCTAGTCCAAAAGTCCCGCAACGTAAGCAAGACCCGCGTGGCAACGCTGAATGTGGTACGTTGTCGGGCCGCTGCTTTGAGTTGGCAGAGGCACTGGAGCGAAGGAAGATTGACTTGTGTGCGGTGCAGGAAACGAGGCGATACTGTAGCAAGTCAAGAGAGATAGGCCGAGGCTATAAAGCTCTATGGCTATTCTGTGTGACAGTCGCAGGACCACCAGCGGTGTTGGCATAATCGTCTCCGAACGGTTCCGAGATGCGATTGCAAGCGTGGAACGTTTCAACGACCGCTTGATGAAGGTCGTAATCGCTGCAGAACGGCCGCAGTATCATCTTTTCTCTGCATTCGCTCCACAGCCTGGTTGCTCTGAACGAGCCAAGGATGAATTTTGGAGCCTGCTTGATGAGAAGACAGCAGTGCCATCACAAGACGTAATCATTGTCGCAGGTGACCTTAACGGACACGTAGGCGCTGCGAAAGACGGGTCCGACTGTCGTGATGGTCTCGGTTTTGGTTCACAAAACGCTGATAGTGAGCGCATCCTTGAGTAAGCAGAGTCGCACGACCTCACCATCGTGAACACCAGATTTCGAAAACGTGAATCCCACCTCATCTCATTCTACAGAGGGAATTCTAAAACGCAGATCGACTTTGTCCTTGTGCAAAATCGTGACCAAGTGCTTGTCACGGACGCGAAGGTCGTGCCGCTTGAAACGTTCGCCACACAACACCGCCCACTGATCTGCACTATGAAGATCACACCATCGATGTTTACGCAGGTCGAACGAAGCGGTCCGTTAAGGACCAAGTGGTGGCGACTGAAAGAAAAGGAAGCAGCTGTGACTTCGCACATTCGGTTGCCGACGGTCACGACCGTCGACGAGACATGGCAAAATGCCACCGACTCGATTCTTAGTACTGCGCGTTCTGAACTCGGCACTACGGAACCGGGACGGCATAAGGTCGATAAACAGACATGTTGTGGACTAACCAAGTTAATGAAAAAGTCCGAGAGAGGAAGAGATTACACCACCCATTTTTCGGCGATAAGACGGCCGATAAGTGGCGTCTATATCAGGAAGCCAAGAAAGCCGCTAAGAAGGCGGTAGCCATTGCAAGAGCCACTCATTACGATGATGTCAATGGGAGGCTTGAGTCGCGCGATGGCGAGCGATTTCGTTATCGACTCGCGAAGGGCCGCCATCGCCAGACTGAAGATGTTGAGAAATTCTTTGGCATCAACGATGAAAACGGTCATCTACTCATGGGCCGCAAGATGGTTTTGAACCGATGGCGCACCTACTTCGAGGAAGTCTCGACAATAGAGTTCGCTCATCCGAGCATTCCATCTTCTTCTCTGTACACGGTCCTATTCAGAAAATCACCGTAGAGGAGGTAGAAGCGGCTCTGTAGAAGATGAAGCCGGGCAAGGCAACGAGCACCGATGATTTGGCGGCAGACTTAAGGAAGTCGAAATCCTGGTACCCAACCTAGTGGCTGGCGACGTTCTTCAACCAGGTTATTGCGGAGAAGAAAGTGCCCGACATTTGGCAGAGGAGCACGACGGTCCCGATTTGGAAAAAGAAGGGCAGTCCGGCAGATTGCTCAAACTACCGTCCAATCCGATTGCTTTCGCATAGCATGAAGATCTTCGAGCGGATTGTCGAAGGGCGCATTCGTGATATCGTCCAGCTCTCTACCAACCAGTGCGGCTTCGGAGCTGGTTGTGGCACAGTCGATGCCGTACACGCCGTTCGTCTTCTGATAGAAAAACACCGGGAGAAACAGACGCCGGTGCATCTTGCCTTCCTGGATTTGGAGAACGCCTTTGATCGCGTTCCGCGTAAAGTGATAAGGTATGCCTTAAGAGAACATGGAGTCCCCGTAGAGCTCATAGAGTGGGTACCAGGGGTGTGCGTAAATGAGATCCGAAATTTCGTAAATCGTAAATCGTAAATACGAAAAAATCGTCGTAAATCGTAAATCGTAAACCGTAAATCGTAAGAGGTGCCTGAATTATAATGTAATTAATTTCCTTGTTTCTTCTATTATGTTAAAGCTAATAGAAGTTAACTATGTTTTATTGAGACGTTTTCAGTTAGAGCTGGACACTTTTCTGATCAAGACGGAAGCTATTAAAATCAATTAGCAGTTTTCAAATCGAGCTGGAAAGTTTTTGGAGAACCAAAATAAACTGCTTGTTCAAAAACGCTATCTTAAAAGGCGCCTATATAGGGTGCCCAAATAAAAAGCTTACACTGCTTGGACGATCAAAAATGTTTGTCATTCTACTAGCCACTGGCTTGCATATAAAACTATGGCTTTGTAGGAACAACCGCAACAACTACGAATAAACCAACAAAAACCATTCCATTCGAAACAAAAAAATTTGATCGCTGGCCAACTCGACGAAAACAGTATTTGCACAAATAATCCAAGAAGCATCCCTACTGAGTGAGCGCATGACAAATTTCTATGGTATGACACACCTAAACTTCTAAGCCTTCTCACATTTTGAATTGTACCCAACGGCATTTTTGTAGCAGACGGGAAGGAATTGTGTGACGATTGAAAGAGTAGGATCACATTTTTGGACACTCATCATAGTCGGATTTTTTTTACTAATAATTATAAAGAAAGATATTTCATGATGATTTTTGCGGCGGCATTCTTTAGAAGTAAAGTAGAGAAGCAAGGTGCAGCTTGAATCGAAAGTGTTTAACTGATTCGCACAAGGTGCATCTTGAACATATAGGGGAAACATATGGTAGAGAAGTCGGAGGAGGATGGCTATCGCGTGCTTCAGAACAGTTCTTGATTAGGATCCTAGCACGGGCGGTCAAGTCTTCCATATCTGCTGCGTTGTGAATTGGTACCTGATTTGCCTGGGAAGGATAAACCAATAACCTCTACATCGGCGGCAATCGGAATTCATTCTATAGGACAAACCCACACTCGAATGACCTCTACGATATCCCCTAGAGGTAGAAAGAGTGGATGGCGCATCTCAAACAGGGACTGGTTAACGTCATGCTTTGTCCTTTATCATTTTGGAAGGCAACCACAACTTCTGGAATGAAGGATCGTTGTTCGACGATACCCGGAATTTTACTTTTATTTTACTTTCGGCATTTACTTCGCTCGCAGGTTTGCTTGCACTTGTTAAACTCCGGAAACTCCGAAATATTGCATTACTAATTAGTGACTGCTTGCATTCGCCAGTCCTGCCCTTCAAACTTTTGTAACAAACGCTATCGTATCCTTTGCCAGGCCTTTAACATTCTGAACGGTCGTAGTGCAGCGCCGCGTGACGGCGCATGTGTAAACTAGGCCTAAGGCGGCACCTCGTACGTAAATAGACTGCGCGCCATGACGTGCAGTCATGATCAGACTGAAACATGATTGTTTTGCTCTTTCCAACAGTTCAGCTGTTATTCCACAGCCTCTTGCATTCTCGTATACCTCGTGTGAAGATCCGCAATGCATATCTTTGCCTACCTTCTCTGGAAAGTAGGCGAAGGGTTGCTGATCTCTGCATGGTGTTTAAGCTACTCCACAATTTAGTCTCCATTGATTCTTCCCAATTTTTTGAATTGGTGCCCTCTCGAACCAGAGGTGGTGGAACTAAACTCTCATTTTCTAGACCTATAACATCAGTCAGACGGAATTCATTCTCTGTTAGGGCAGGATTAGCCTATTTAAAACTTACTAAGACTGCTGCTCCTCCCTGCTCTCTTCCCCCATTCAAAAGGTTTGCGCATACAATCACCACTTAACCTAGATTTCACTTTACTTGGAGGCATTATGCAATATCTACTTGGTACTGCTTGCTTGAGATACGTTGTTAGTTGTTCGGTTCTAGTTGAGTTTCTTGCGTCTGTCTTATACGACGTAATAAATATCATATCATATCATATCCAATCAAGTCCGATATTCCTTGATGGCTTAGGATGAGTTCTACTCGTGTGCACTGGAAAGAGTCGTCTATGTGGTGAACAAGTGGTGAAAAAGTTACACGTTGACTAGGCGGTTGTTGCAGAATAGAATATGGTTCAGCAGCTGATTCCAGTGCAAGGAGAATTTTCAAGTTTTTCTGTGGTGAGGAACGAAATGCTCTCAGGCCATTCGAATGTGAGATGTTGTGCTATAGTGTTAACAGAAAAAGGCTAGCCCAGTTCCATTGCTAGGAATTAACTCGAGCGGCCCATCCGCAAAACAGCGTTGTTCTGTCACAGCGCCACAGCAGAACATACGAAAGTAAATAGGAAATAGCAATGAGCTTTGAGGGAAGTCTTTAAAAGTGGGTGCATCGTCATAATCTGAATTGTATCACGTTATGTGGACGTTTGTTACGTTTGGACCGAAGATCACATTTACGAAAATTTACGATTTACGACCCAAAATGTCGTAAATCGTAAATCGTAAAAAAATGCCAAAAATCACCGTAAATCGTAAAATCGTAAATCGTAAATCGTAATTACACACACCCCTGGTGGGTACGAATACTGTACTCTTGTCCAAAGAGTCGAGTGCAAGCTGCAGCAGGTACGTCGATGGAGTTTCCCATCTCTGTCGGAGTACATCAAGGGTCTGCGCTCTCTATTCTACATACTCTTCGTCGTCGTTATGGATGCCATATCGCTTGATCTTCAGCAGCCAGTCCCTTGGACACTGCTTTATGCTGATGATGTAATGCTCGCTAGCGAAGATAAGATTGAACTCCAGCGGCAGGTACAAGCTTGGTGCTATAGCTTGGAGAGATTTGGTCAAACTTAATGTCAAGAAGACCGAGTATATGACGACTGACGAAGATGAGTCCAGCTCCATTAAGGTAAATGGTATTGAGCTGCCACGTACTTCGGTATTCAAGTACTTGGGATCAGCAATCGCGTCCAGTGGCGGTTTACTCGTTGAAGCCAATTCACGCGTGAATGCAGCGTGGTCCTAATGGCGCTCTCTGACGGGAGTGCTCTGCGACAAGAAGACACCAGAGCGCCTAAAGTCGAAGATCTACAGAGCAGCCGTCCGACCTGTAGCTATTTACGGAGCTGAGTGCTGGCCCGTTACCAAAGAAATTGAAAGGCGCCTCAGCGTAATGGAAACGAAGATGCTGCGGTGGACGGCCGGAGTTACGCACTTGGATCGAGTAAGCAACGACTCCATTCGGCAGAAGTTCGGTGCTACTACGATATTTGAGAAGATGCGTGAAGCTCGTCTGCGATGGCACGGCCCCTTCGCGCAAATAATGACAGTGTCCGAAAGAATGGTCTTAACCTTGATGTGTCCGGTAGTCGGCCACGAGGGCGACCAAAACAGCGGTGGCTTGATACGCTGCATCAGAACTTGAAGGTGGCTAGGCTGCACCCTGATCAGGCATTTGATCGGGAAAAGTGGAGCCAACATTCCAGGAAAGCGGACCCTGCAACTAAGCGGGACAAACGCTAAAGAAGAAGAAGAAGAAACAATGAATTAAAGCTTATTTTGAAGAGCAGGAAAGCGGCCATTTTATATTGCCAAAACAGAGAATGCGCCATGCCCCGTCCGAAAATTAACGATTTTCATTCGATTGATGGCAAAATTTCTGTTTGCATGCAGTTTCACACCTGCAAACGGTATAACACAATTAATTGTAAAAACCCATATTCTAACTTTCTTGTCAAACAAATAAACGTTGTGTTGAATTTTTTGAGTGCATGGCGCGATCCAGCCTTTTGCTGTGGCCTGTGAACTTTGAAATCAAACTGAGTGTCTTCCAAATCGAGACGAGATAGATTGTCTGACCGCGATCTGAGCTAATCACGCAACACCCACCCGATCGATCAAGTCTGAGAGAGAACCAATAACACAGGTAAAACGATCGATAATATCGATCGATATAGGGTCTGAAGGGAAGCCAATATTTACCTGATAGACCTTGCGTCGGCCATCGTAATCATACAAACTCACCCGGATCGATTACGTGTGAGTCCATCAAACGAACGTTACTTTGAACTTTTCGAGCGCACGACGCAATCCAGTCTTTCAATGCAGAAAAAAAAGTAAATATTCTAACCATCTTGAAGACCCTGTAGTTTAGCCTGTAAGAAGCTCGTCTCGATTTGGAAGACGTTAAATTTGATTTCGAAGTTCATCGGGCAGCTTGGAAAAGTGTCCAATTTGGTTTGAAAACTGTCCAACTTGATTTAAAAGGTGTCCAATTCGACGTGAAAATCATGCAACACCGACCACCGAAAGTGCCGAACGAAACGCCTTAGGCCATCATATGCTGTTGCTAATGTGTAGGGAAATGGATGAAGAAGAACACACTAGCAAGAACGTTCAAAGCAGAAGCAAGCGGTGCGGCGCATCGACGGCTTCCATCACAGGTCAAGGGATGTGAGCCGTGCCGCGGCGCAGACCTCTTCCGCAACGCTTCACGTGTTCTCTGAAACCGGCAGCGGCGGCTCGTCATAGTCGTGGTGACGTCTTGCGAAAGCTCATCAAGTGGGTGTCCTTTGGTGACCACCCGGCAGTGGAAGCGTCATGGTCGTAAACACCTCGTGGTAGGAAACACCACCGGCAGCAGTGGCTGCCTGCCACGCTGCCACGTTGTGGTGTTTACGGTTGGCGACGGCGGTACGACGAACGGCTGGGTATAGCGTCAATTGTCACTAGCCTCTGTGAAGGTCTCCAGCCGCTGGGAATGTCACCAGTCAGTGATTCATGCCTCTCTGCTTTATATAATAGGATTGTAATAGAACACCTCTTGCTAGAAGGGAAGTGTAGGGATTTGCTCCTTGACCTTATGCTTCGGAACCATAAGCTCTACTGCGTTAACAAATCACCATTATGGAAAAGCTCAGTAGGAAAATGCTTT
The DNA here is from genome assembly GCA_947359475.1 of Heligmosomoides polygyrus bakeri. NCBI lineage: Eukaryota > Metazoa > Nematoda > Chromadorea > Rhabditida > Heligmosomidae > Heligmosomoides > Heligmosomoides polygyrus. Next base: position 58,078,973 of record OX375868.1, read on the forward strand.
GTATGACCATGTTCATGAGCTGCATAATTTCAATTTGTTTGTGAAAACTGACCTGTTTGCCTGTGAATCCACATATGGGCTCTGATAGAGGTCGTACACCACCTCTAGTCCACCAGAGTTCGTTTTCATTTTTAGTGCGAGTGAACGTCTTAAATTGTCATGCATTTAACTCCTTACTATTTTGCCTCATATTCAATTCCCGTAGCAATAATATGACCAATCTTTCGAAGAAGTCTCTGATGAGCAGCGCTACAATACTAAAAAGCACACTGAAGCGTACAATATAAACATTACCCCGTTTGAGCCATCAACAAATATGACACCATACATCTCTTGCACTCCATCGCTATCGAGGCTGTCGAAATAAAAGTATGGTTTGCGTGTACCGTTTCCACCCATGCTGACTGGACCTGACACTCCTGCAAGAAAAGGAAATACAGCTGCAGTATAAACATGCTAGTCTCCCATTATCTCTTACAATGGGAAGGGTATGAAGCGTAGTCTGAACGGGGAGTATCCCATGATCTCTTACAAGGGAAGCGTATGAAGCGTATGCTTGAACGGGGAGAGCTAGTCATATGGGAAGAATCTCACCCCTCAATTAGCATAAAAGTGTGTTTCTTATTTGCCAAGTCGTTAAACCCAAGGAGTGGGGGGAGGGTGCTTGAAGTTAGTGTGGAATCAGCGCCTCACGAGCGCTGGGGGTCTCTTGTGCGCCCGTGATACCACTACCACCAAACGGCTCGATGCGCAGTGGGTTGAGATGTTGTTTCATACGAGGGAGGGCAGAGGTTCGGTTTTCTTGCGTTGGGGTGTTTTTGCATTTCAACTGACTGGTTAAGATTTGGTAGGTCCATCTGAGCAACTTTCAGACCGATTTCTATTAATTTTTCCACCTGTGCTGTGGAGATAAATTATTTTGCGATTTTTTTTATTACTGACTGGTGTTCAATCAAAAGGCAATAAGAAAGGTATTCAGCATGCTCTGCTCTCTTTCTTTGAGCATGCCTTCGTCCCACAGATTCAAGATAGCTTACTTTTGCTCTGGACTCAAGGGCCTGCTTATCGAATCACGTGGCGATTCTGGCTACTATATCCCGAGGGATGACCTCGAATATTTGGACTACACTCTCGAGTGCCACCGATCGGATTCAGCTAACCGACGTGTGCTCCTTCAGTTACATGAAGTCGCTTAGGAAGCGATTTCACTCACACGTCACTGTGCACGACCACCACTCCGATCTGCAAGAAAAGGACTACATCCTGAAGGAAAGTGTCGAAGCTGCGAGTAGCTGAGGAAGAACGGATTTGTTATAATGACATTGAAAATCGTGTCACTGATGTACACGACTCCTGTGCCATCCTCACGTTAAAGAGTTGGTTGATTGTGCCTGGTTCAAGGCTAGTTAAACCACGTCGCATCCCGGTTTCTTGAAAAATTAGAGCAGGAGGGTTTTTCTGAAACCAAGGGGTGAGGGGGGTCCTTGAAGTTACTGTGGAATCGGCGCCTCACGAGCGCTGGTCGCCTCTTGTATGCCAGCGATGCCACTGTTGGGAAGCTGCTCAGAAACAGCGGATAGCGACACTGCTTCATGCGATGGAGGTCTCTGTGCTTGGTTTCCTGGGTTACGGTATTTTCTAGCTTTATGCTGTGAGTAATTTGTTTGTTACTGATCGTCTTTTAAGAAAAGCGCAATGGAAAGGGTATTCAACCTGCTTTGCTCTACTTCTCTTCTCTCAGTCTCTACTTCTCTTCTCTGTTTCTTTATCCTCTACGCTATTCTACTATACTCTCCTTCTTTGATCACGTTCTTGTCCCACAGATGCACCATAGCTGTACTCTCATTCCGAACTCGTGAGCCAGCTTCTCGAATCTCGAGGCGATTCAGGCTACCATGCCCAAAGGAGAGAGCTATCTTATTCGAGCTATAATTTCGAATATCACCGGCTAGATTCAGCCAGCCGACGCGAGTTTCTTCAGCTGCATGAAGCCGCTTTTAGCCCGATATCACTCCCACGTCACTGTGCACAACTTTCTTTTTGGTCTGCAAAAGGGACAACATCCTGAAGGTAAGGGTCGAAGCTGCAGATATCTGAAGGAAAACGGATTTATTATAAAGACATTGTAGTCGTGTCGCTGGTTTGCCGAATCCTACACCGTCCTCACGTCGAAAAGCAGGTTGCTTATGCTAGGTTCAGGAACGGTTATGCGACGTCATACCCTTTGGGCCTGTGCAACACTGGTGTTGAACGGTCACACATCATTATGTTGAATACACTGCTCATTCCCTTCTGGATAAAAAACGGTCAGTAATAAATAGGTTGCAAGAAATTACTCCCCACAGCATACAGGTAGAAAAATGCGCGGAAAACGCCCGAAAATTGTGAAGGACTGTGAAAGAACCAAAATCGAATTTCAACCAGTCAGTTGAAATGCGAAAACGCCGAGGTGCAGCAGAACTGAGCACTCGACCTCCCTCCCACGAGGCAACGTCACAATCCACTGCACGAGCTTCTTGGTAATAGCGGCATCGCGGGCGTATAGATCCCCATCACTCGTGCACACCCGGGGAAAATCGGGGGGGGGGGAGGATTACAACACGAAAATAGCGGAAAATACCCAGACGTCTTCTACCTGCCTGGAAACTTCAGCCCTGGAGTAATCGCGGTCGCTGAACACAATAATCTGAAGTTTCGATCGCCATCAATCGATATTGATCAAACTATCGATTTTTTGTGAATGTCGTCCAGGCGATCCGAAACTTTTACCCCTCGGGGTAGTCGAGGTCGCTCAACACGAAGCTGAAGTTCGTTTTGAAGTAACGGTCGCAATCAACCGATATTGATCCAATTATCGAATTTTTGTGAATGTCGTTACAGCGGCCCGAATCGTTAGTCCTGGAAGTCATCGAGGTCTCTGAACGCGAACCTGAAGTTCGTTTTTAAAGTTTCGATCGCTATCAATCGATAGAGAGAAGATTTGATTTCAGTAACGCTTCTATAGGGGCACCCTTCGTCCGTAAAGATTTCGCAATTGTGACCGTTATGCTTTTTGTCAACATCGCAATGGTGGCGCCGGCGATCTTTGTCAAGGAATTGCGACAGTTCATATAGCAGAACGGAATGCTCAACATCCTAGCCATAGTAGTATTTCTCGGCACGTATTTTGCGCTGGTCTGCTGCAATGCATTGGCTCGACACTTTCCTTGCAACTTCATCGTGCTTGCGTTATTTACTCTTGCTGCCGGAGTAACGCTTATGGTCGTCTGTGTTAGAGTGTCACCTTGCACAGTAGGGCTTGCACTAGTCACCACAACAGCTACTTGCGTTGGAGTCATTATTTTCGCTTCGCAAACCAAATGCGACATCACCAGGTTATGACTTAGCATTGACTAACATCAACAACCCACTTAATTATAAATCAAATCACCCTTTCTTTTCACTTCGAATAATTAAAGATAGAAATAACAGAGGAAACAAAAAAAAAGAATTAAAAATAAAAAACAAAATAAAATTAGCAATTTTATACAATACATTGCAGATAATAACAATAATAGTTTACCTATAGCCAAAATTTATGTACTAATTAAAAAATTAAATAAACAAGAACAGCATAAACTCATAAATCTTAGTCTAAATCCCTCATTTCATGATAACATTAGACAAGAAACTAAATATGTTGTATTATGTTTACTAACACATATTAAATATAAACCGGAAAATAAAGAAAGAATATCAAATACAAAAACATTTAAATTAATAAATATGGAATACAAGGGTAATATCTTTGACAGAATAAATTTTAATAAAATATTCAACAACATCCAAGTCAAACAACTTATAAATGATAATTGTAGAAAAGAATTTATACCGTTTAAAGTTGTATATAAGTACAAACGTCCCATATCCAATGTCATCTTTAACTATAATAAATTCCTTAAAAATTTAAATTCAGAAGAATGTATTAATATTATAAATAATGACTGTATATGAAATCAAGATCAAGATAAATATAATTTATACATAGATTCCTTTCATAAACACATTATTACAGGCGATATAAATGTTATAGAAAATAAACAGTTAATTAAAATTTTATCAAAAGGTGCAAAATACAGACCAAAATTAAGATATGATAGAGTTAATATTTATAATACATACATTGAAACAATTAACAAAATAATAGAATTTCTAAAAAAATATTATAAAATACCACATACAAGATTAGAAATTTTAACTAATTTCTTTAAACAACAATACAGAGATAAAATTAAACCTTTACTTACTGAAAATAATCTAAACAAAAAAGTTTACACTCCTTATTAAAACTATTCGGTTACTACAAAAGAAATTTATTTTTTGCCCTTTAGATAAAGCTAATAACAATTATGGAATCATCTGCAAAAAATTTTATTTACTTAATTTAATGAAAGAGATGGGAGTTACTTATAATATTAAAAACAATACATTAATAAACACTAATACAAGTAATACTTATGTTAATATAAATAACGAAAACATTACATCTATTATAAACAAACATAAAAATTTCCTTCTTCAAAATAAACTAAATAATAATAATACTGAAAGTAGTTTACCAATAATTTATTCTTTACCTAAACTACACAAAAATCCTATTAAATTCAGATTTATTACAGGAGCCTATAATAGTAGTATGAAAGCTTTAGCGTTAGAACTCTGCAACTTATTTACACATTTTATCAATTATTCTAATATTATAAATAACAACTGTAGAACAATTAAAACATATTGGGCTATTAATAATTGTAATATAACACATGAACTATATAATATTAAAAATGATAAAATCAAATTATACTCAGCGGATTTTACAGATATGTTCACAAATATACCACATAATGTCATAATAGAAAATATCAAAAATCTTCTAAATATATGTTTTAAAAATGCAGGAAAACATTATATAGCTAGTAATGGGTATAAAACCTTCTATACAGATAATATTAAAGATAACTATAAATACAGATATTATAATATTACAAATATTCTATATTTAGTTAATTATTTACTAATAAACAGTTACTGTATATTTATTAATAAGATATACAAACAAAACATAGGCGTTCCACAAGGCGGAAATTTCAGTCCACTATTAGCAGATCTTACAATGTCGATGTTTGAATATGAATACTCTAAGAATACCATTATAAATGGTAATCAATTATTTAAACCATTCAGATATATGGACGATCTACTTATAATTCATAATTATAATGAAGAATTTATTGACAATACTTTGAATCTAATTTATAAAAATGTAATTGTTTTAAAAAAGACACATGAAAATGAATATAAATGTAATTATTTAGACATGACTTTAAAAATTATTGACAACAAAATAATTACTAATTTATATAATAAAACAGATTCTTTTAATTTTAAAGTTAATAGATTCCCACACAGGGATTCGGAAATCTCAATTAATATAAAAAGTAATACTATTTATACAGAAACTTTAAGGATTGCAAAAACATGTTCCCAACTAGAATATTTTAATAATAAAATAAAAGAACTTTATGATATATTTATACATAATGGTTTTGACCAAAATTTTATAGTTAAGAACATATTAAAATGTATTTACAAAAACCAACAAATTTTTTATAAATATAACTTAATAGATAATAATGTGAATAATAAAATGATTAATTTTATTAAAAACATCAAATAATTATTCCAAAATATACTTTACTACTTTTTAAGTTCTATATCCACTCAATTCCTAATATTAATTATATCATGTTTAAACTACTCCAATACACCGACAATCAACACTGAATGCACATTAATCGTAACAATATCAATATGTTAATGATATACACAACTGTGTAGTTTCTATTTTGGCATACGCTCACTGTGAGCGGTACTGGAGGAAGGAACAAACACAACTGAGTTTAATCAACACTTATTTAGTTTGTAGCATCTCCCCCTCTTCACTGATGAGCCCCAGGGGAGGCGCTACAACATAAAATAAGGTTCATATGAAGAATAATGTGGCGAAACGAACCTTCATAGGTATTTTTGTTTTCAATTTTAATATTTCTAATAATTAATATTATTTATAATATATTTTTACACGCTTTCGTACAACAGATAGTCCACATCTTCGGATACTCGGTCAAGAACGGATCCTTTGCTGTGATTGTAAAAAACATTGGTAATATCAATCGATACTGATTATATTAGGTCTCTAAACACGAATCTGACGTTCGTTTTTAAGGTTTCGATCGCCATCAATCGATACTGATTAAATTATGGGGCGAAAATAGCGGAGAATACACAGACGTCTTCTACGTGACTGGGGATTATGAAGACGTACCGAAGACGTCGTCCGCTAAGGTGGGATCATTGAGGGGACCAGTACCAGTAACGGGAGACCGTTTCACTAAGGGAGGACCAGTAGTGAGGAACAAATAGATCGCCCTATCATACCATATTCTGCACCTACTGCGAGCCTTTTGTGCTCCTAGGTAGGGAAAAAGCTGTGCAAGTAGAGCAGCTTGATGTGATTATCCTTAGCTTACGATTAGTGATACTGCAACATCGCGCGAAGCGCGCAAGTGTGAGGCACACCGATAGGCGTGACAGAGCACTTGTTACCATCACTATATATAATCGAGAGAGGCATGAGTCACTGTCCGACGACATGTCTGCACTCTTATGCGACAATGCACTCTTATGTGAAGCCCGCCGCATCCGCCGCGCAGAAGCCCGCCGCGCCCGCTGCGTACGCCGCGCTGAAGCCCGCCGCGACGGCGGGTATTTACTGCTGACGGCGCATGAGCTGTCGACGGCGCTTGTTGGTCCCATCTAAGGTGTTTACGGAACGACTGCCAAAGGAGTGCAAAGCAGAGAACACCCATATCGATGAGGTTTTGCGTTGTGCGAAAAAAGCGCTCCACAGCCGAACGGGTTTCGATCAGGCAATCAATATCGATCGATATTATCAATCTTTTGGGCGGTGCTATGGTTTTCTTTCAAACCTGTTCGATCGGGGTGGGAGTTGTGGGATTGTAATAACCGAATTAAGCGCCTTACTGCAGGGCAAGTAAGCGCTTTTATCAGGCAGTCAATATCACCGATCCTTTGAGCGGGCTATCGTCTTTCTCCCACACTTTACCGATCGGGGTTGGTGTTGTTAATTATGATGGCCGACGGATCCCTCAGTTTTCTGCAGTGGACTAGGACAAGCCAGCGAAGAAAGTTTGGGCGACCTGCGCTGGCTTTGGCTTCACACGTCGTCGATCTCAAAATCTCAATTGCATTTACGTCTATTTGAAGACGGAAACGTGTTTCAAGTAAAATGTTTTATTCATGACGTGAAGCAAGTCAGAATTCAAATCAAAACAAAATGAAAAGCAAAAATAAAATCAAAAATCAACAAAACTTAATAAACATAATAAATAAAAAGTAAAGGTACTAGTTAAAAGTTGATTTTATTTTTGCTTTTCATTTTGTTTTGATTTGAATTTCTGACTTGCTTCACGTCATGAATAAAACATCTCACCTGAAACACGTTTCCGTCTTCAAATAGACGTAAATGCAAGTCGCCATTAGCCGTTCGCTCAAAAATGTGCTAAAAATGAGATTATAGGTCCTCGTCGAAGATAGACCACAAAATGCAAAAAACCCGTCAGCGGCGGGAACCAAAACCAATGAGCCCAACCTTTGGAGAGAGCATTCTACCACTGCGCCGCCGCCGCTGCTGATCGCGCTGATAGCCGAACCGCTGATTTCCGCGTAATACTGAGCCCAACGCTGATTGAGCGCGCCTAACACGTGGAAGACATCGCGGCTTCCGCCGGCCATAACTCGCTTAGGAGATCCATTTAGCAAATTTGGTCTACATATCTGTGATCTGCGTCTCGAGCTCTTTCACGTGATATAGGTCTCAATCCGAAGTTCCATGGGAAGCTGACGGCATTCCCTGGTTAGTTCAAAGATACTGTTATATATGCACTGCATATATAACAGTATCTTTGTCCTAAGCCATTTTCCCGGATATCGTAACATCTGGTGGCTTAAAGTAGGGAGACAGGACGGAAATGTCAGACATTCAGTTAGCCTTGATGAGCTGCAATAGGTTGTGAGCAAAAAAAAACCTGACGAAGCAGGAGTGCTGACGGACATTCTCCTGAGTGCTACACAAGGAGGCGAGTTGTAATCAGCAAAGCATCAATCAATCTGTAGTAGGCACACGTCTCAACGTATTCGACCTCACCCTAGGGATGCTTTCTTACCCAACGTTGACGCTGGGTTAGCAAGCGCCCGTAGCTAGGTTTGGGCTACGTTCCTTGCGTGGCCCGCCATACCCGAAGCGGGCGACTGCCGCTGGCTTTATAGTAATTGAGGGGTAGGTGTTTTTCCTATACCACCTGTTCTTCCCGTTCAGATATACGCTTCAGACCTTCCTTGTTATTGTTAGCCTTGGTCAGTTTCGTACTCTTACAAGTCTATATAGACTGGAACCGAAGTGACTGTTATAGTTCGTGGCTGAATTCGCTTTGTTTGCTCATTCGCTGTCAATCGATCTCAGATGAGCATGTGTTGTAGAAGACTGGAGTAAAACTCTCTTCTCGTCAACGAGACCGCCGCTTTGTGCCGAATGTGAGATCATCGATATGCCTGCTATTCACCACTTTACTGTCATCCAAACTTTTAGTATGGCGATCGCGGGAGGCACGGCTACGCCCTTTGTTCTTTTTACGTGGATAGGAATATGTGCGTGCAACATTTTGGTGACATTTCTTGACCCCTTCACGACCGGCACGACTTTCAGGTGCCTGCCGCGTGGGACAGCGCGAATTTTTCCCCCGCGCTGATGGTTTGTGTCATTTTATTTATTTGTATTATTTGTATTATTGTATTTAAGTATAAATATAAAGTGTAAAGTATAAACAAAAGAAGTTTCCCATAGACCATCTTGGCCGTAGATATTAGTGGACTCATTGATTAATATGGTAATATTAAATGTGTGGTAATTTTCCATGAACCATTTTTATGATGGTGTCCGTCGACAACGTCGGACAATGACGTGAAAGGGTTAACGGTCACAAATCTATTATGAGAGTATCGAAAGCACTTTGTTGATACGCCTTACCCTTAAAACAATTATAACATAAAAACTCACCGCTAAAATCCATGACAATATTCTTTAGGATTTCTGTTCCAGAATGGAGAGCACTGGCGTTTTGTTGAAGAGTGGCATTAAGCGCGAGAGCGTAAGTGTAAACTGTATCGTGAAGCTGCCCCGCATACGCCGAGGCCTGGAAAACATTCTTTAAAGTGAATGACAGTAGGATGTCACCGTTACTACTTTTTTGCTGTTACGACAAAATAGTTAAAACATGCAATTCAATCAAGTTCCACCACAGTTATGCTACAGGGAGCAGCGGTTTACGAGATTACGGGTTTTCGTCTACGCAGGGAAATGTGAGAAGCCGCTCGCAAGCGTGAAACCAGTAGATTTCAGAAGGCAAAAATTTAAATTCGCGAAAGTAGAAAAACAAGTGCAGTAACACGGTCAACATAATAACAAATGTAATAAAATAGTCGTAAACAAAATTAAACCAAATCAAAAACGCCGTATGACTAAAAATAAGAAGTGCTTTCAAAACCTATTCCAAATTTATAACATATCCCGGTAAACCGTTTAACTAAACTAGTTTTTTAAAAAAGGCTTCATATTAGTCGTCTTTGTAGCCGATGTAGCGAGGACACAAAAGTACATATAACATTTTCAAAACGTAGCAGCAGCAGACGATGTTTTGAAGTGTTGTAGGCTATTACTTCTCCCTCACCATGTCATTTCTAGAGTTGCCTCTATATCAACAGTAAATTTTATGCAGATCTCAAGCTCTCCCCTTTTCGACTACCAGATATTACTTGGATGCTGCAGAAGCTCCAGTTATTTATCTGCGATCATTGTCTTACTAAAATGAGTAAGGAGTTGCGGTCTAAAGTTTTCATAGAGGCATCCTTTCACAGGTTCTGCTGCTTTCACAAAAATTCCTACCTATGAGACATGTTAGTTGGATTTTATTCTTAGTTTATTTTGTTAATCTAGGTAAAAGAAAGCAGAAAGGTGAGCTCCGTTTGATTTAAGTTATTCGTCGAAATGGCAGCTGTCAAGGGTTTAGAGCAGAAGCAAGTTTTGCAGCTGACGTTCCTTTGCAGAGAACTTTTTAGCAAGGGACAGAAAGAAGACAAACTGAATTGTTTTAAATACGTAGTTATTAGCTAATTCCACAAAAACCGCCATTTTGCAGAGTTTTCAAACACGCAGAACCCTAAAACTAAATAGGACGATACCGTACCGCTGAGTACTGCTCTCCTGCACATTCTTTGATGCAGTAAAATGGGGCGTCCTTCATTCTTGAGGTGACGATTTTACTGAAAGCGTCGTACTCCTCTTTGTTCACTCCAGCTCCCATGTGCTGAAAATCCACAGAATATTTTTTATTATAACCCTGCGAAACTCGCTTTGCATGGAGTGTCAGAAAATGACACTGGTCTGAGCTGTTATTCCCTAAGCTGCGGTGAAGCATTTTTGTTCTCGTTTTCTACCTCAACAAAGCCTTCAGGCGTAGTAAATGTCGAGAAAGCAATTAATCCTGTTGTCTGACTGATTGATGAAGTGACAATTTATCAGAGGTTGTTCAATCCCTCTGCTGACTACTTATCTTCATTTTTTCCTGAAGGTTTGCCGTTTGGATAGCTTCTTATGACTTAAATAAGCTGTGAACTGAATAAGCTTTGTGCGACAAGGTAGATGAAGGCAGAGCTTGCTAGTCTTTTCGCATCATTATCGATTTTTACGAAGAAACTCTCATTGAAATATTCATTCAGTCAGAGTTACTGCTACTCTTTTCTAGCACTTAAGTGGTTAGAATGAATCAGAAGATTCTCATATTCAGTATTATTTTACAGCAAGCTTTACTCCAGTGAGTACTGATTGCATGGAAGAGATTGAATTATGGAAAACGCCAGCGTCGGCATGTTATGCTATGGAAAGATGACATGAAATCACTTCTCACTTTTGATTCTAGTTTTTTACTACAGTCAGGGTTTTTTATATGGCGCGCATTGCATATTTCATGTAGAGGGTGATTTTAACACAATATCCACTTTTAGAATTCTAGAAAGACGCCGACATAGCGCGTAGAAATGTGCATGTCCTATATTTGGGACGCCCAGGTTGCTTCTTGAAAAATTCGTTCCTGGATCCAAAGCAGGTTTTCACAAACAGTTAAAGGATAAATGACAAACTACCTCTCAATTGCTTTTGGAATGTCCACGCGTTTTATTTCTGCGGGGTTTTGTGGAGGATTTGTATGCGTATTTAGCCTACAATGACTTGCGGTGGAAAGCCGATAAACAAATCAGTGCTTTATCCTTCCCGGACAAGACATCAACTCACCGTCCCCAAAGAGATAGAAGGCTTTGTTGGCTGGGCGTGAAATCTGGCCCAAGACCTGTCTGTCTGTCGCGTGAACGCTGCAGCCGAACCTCCGATTCCGCTCCACCCACAAGCAGTTACAGCATAAGAATTTGTGAGCTCCTTTTTTCTGCTATTTCTGCCTTTTCAATTTGGCAGTATTGAGTGTGGGGGCTTAAACAACACTTTAAAGATAAAATAATACTGGCTGATCTATGAAAACGTAGCGTTGTGATTGATGTGCTCTATTATAAAACCAGCGTCCGTCGCCGACTGAGGCTGGACGTGCGGGCCACCTTGCGAGCCACGCCAGGAACGTAGCCTAAGCCTAGCTAGAGATGCTTCCTCACCCAGCGTCCGTCGTGTCCATCGCCGTGCAGGATACGCCTTCACACGAAAGGGTCTGACCTTCGACGCTCAAACGATCAATAATGTCGGTCGATACATGTCTGAGTGACCTTCACCCATAATCAAGCAACGCCCACTCAATCGATTAAGTCTGAGAGAGAAACGATAGTACCGCTCAAACGATCTACAATATCGAACGACTGCAATATCTAACGATACTGAATGTCTTCACCGTGTTGTTGCTAATACGTAGGGAGCCAAAGAACCAAGTACACGCTAGCAAGAACGCGTAAAGCAGAAGCGAACGCTGAGGCGCATCGACGCCTTCCATCACAGACCAAGGGGTCATAGTCATGCCGCGGCGCAGACCGCAACGCATCAGGCGTTGTGTGAACCCAACAGCGACGGCACTTCCGTGGTGACGTCTTGCGAAGCCTCATCAAGTGTGTGTTCTTTGGTGACCACCCGGCAGTGGAAGCGTCGTGGTAGTCAACACCGGCAGCAGTGGCTACCTGCCACTCTGCCATGTTCCACAATTTACGACGAACGGCTGGATGTGGGGTCAACGAATGAACCCGCTCGTTTGCACCCGTTGACGGCTTTACATCCGTTGACCGTCAGTGATTCATGCCTTGCCGCTTTATATAATAGGATGGCTAGATAAGTTTTTATGCTATACTGTTTCTTATGCTTATTTGGAAGTAGTGAAAGGTGATAAAGCAAGAGTAACGGAAGCAGCACGCGCATGTCTACAATTACTTAAACAATATAAACCAGTAATAAACCGCAAGTAAATTCCTTTAAAGAAACGAACGTCTGAAATGATCAATGTCTGGGCGAACGCTGCCTTGGCTTCCTCATCTCTGCCGTCTTTTGGTGTTTGAATGTCTTCCCATATTGGTCTTTCCTTACCACCGGCTAAACGTACGTCTGAAATTTTATATTGTTACCGCGACATGAAATCTTGCTCTGTTTTTGATCATAATTCCTGTTGGTACTTTAGATGTTGGAGCTCGACACAATTAAAGTCGATCACTCAGCACAAGCACGGTTTTGTCTAAACCACACCCACTCCGTTTGCTAAGGCTCGGTTAATTTTTTTACAGATGCCAACTGAAAACTTTAGTGGGGAGGCAGGTCACAAAGAATGACCTGTGTTGAAGTCCCCGCATAGAACGGGTCGGATTTTCAACATCTCAGTAGGGGTGGGGATTTTGCTTTTCTCGACATTGCAGCATCAGCCTCTTAACATAGGGCTCACATAACACGGATAAGGCCTACGTTATAGGCCTTACCCGTGTTATGTGATGTGCAGGCTGCTACGCAGTGCGTAGCAGCCCGCACATCACAGCGTCGCCGGCGACGTCGCCGAGAGCTCTGCAGGGGGTGTTATACTTCCGCCGCCGACGTCGCCGACGCCGGCGTCGCCGACGTCGCCACAGATGCGTGACCGACGTCGCCACAGACGGGCCGACGACGTCAGCGTCGCCGACGTCGATGACAGCGCGTCGCCGTGCTGTGCACGGCGACGGTCCGTCACCGACGTCGCCTACGTCATCCAAGGGTGGCAGAAAATGCGCTCCGTTATGATTGTGGGTTGGTTCTTCGTTCCCAGAACTGCCATCATCACCACCGTACTTCGAATTACGAAATTGAGAAGTGCAAAAGACACCGTCTTGAGAACACAAAAAGCACAACTCATTAAAACACTGAGTGTTTGGGAGGGAGTGGGGCCCTAAACCTTAGCGCCCCTATCAATTTGTCACTTTTCTTCCTTTTTGTGTCCTTCTCAGCCGTTCTGTTCGCATTTTCTAGGCCTATTTGCTTCCTTCTAGAGCAAGTAATACTAAATAGAAATGTGTAGAAAATAAGTAGTGTTTCCTCGCTTTCTCAAATGGTAATGCAAACCTCTGCGAAGAGCTTTTTCGAGATAGAATTCTTACTAATTAAGAGTTAAATTTTCCTTTGAACTTCGAGAATTCCGCGTAAATTTAATTTAAATACGATTCAACGAAAAAAGGCCTTTCCTAAACCGACGCGTTTTTGACGTATGATTGGGATAGACTGCGCCATGCACTCGTCTGTTATTTTGCATTTTACAATCTATTGATAGTGTTTCGCTTGAATACTTCCTATAATCTCTTTACACAGTGACCGTATCGATTGATTTGTGCTTCTTTTAAAGTTTAAAACCTAAAAACATACTATGCCTTGCGAAAAATACTTTTTCCTTACCTTGAAGTACAAAAGGCTCGCAGTATGTACAGTATATAGTGTGGTAGGGCGATCTATTGGTTCCCCACTACTGGTCCTCCCTTTGTGAGACGGTCCCCATTACTAATACTGGTTCCCCTCAATGATCCCCTTTAGCGGACGACGTCTTCGGCACGCCTTCTGAATCCCCACGCACATTAGACGACGTCCTCGGCACGTCTACCTGAATCCCCAAACACGTTGAGCGACGTCTTTGGCACGTCTTCTGAGCCTCCAGGCACGTCATGCAACGTATTCGCACGTCTTCTGAATCCCCTGGCACGTAGAAGACGTCTGGGTATTCTCCGCTATTTTCGAGCCCCGTAATTTGATCAGTATCGATTTGTGGCGATCGAAACTTTAAAAACGAACTTCAAATTCGTGTTCACGACCTCGATCACCACAAGGCTATCGGACCACTTTAACGACATTCACAAAAAATCGATAATTTGATCATTATCAATTGGGGCCAATCGTTACTTCAAAAACGAACTTCAGATTCATGTACAACGACCTCGATTGCACCAGGGCTGAAGTTCTCAGGTAGGGAGAAGATGTCTGGGTATTTCTCGCTATTTTCGTGCCATAATTCTCCCCGCATTTTCCCCTAGTTTATGACTAATTTCTGCGGCGCGGCACCGATCGATAGTATGACTCAGCGCTTAGCGCGTTATTATAGAGTATGATATATTATATTTACTATATATTTTATATTATATTTATATTATTATATTTTATTTATTTATTATATATCCTATTTATTTATTATTATATACCAGACATCCAACGGGCTGCCAACCGCCAAACGTCTGGTTGGGGGCATTACAGTTAAAAAACTCATTCATTACAGTTAAAAAAACTGGCTTTGCTATATAGAATGGTATAGTAGAATACGGTATGGCAAAATCTTCAAAACTGCTCCTATGGTGCCTCACCCTCTATTGCACGTACGCGATTCATTCTCTGAAGTACTCGTTCTATTTATTATTTATGGGCCCCCTTTATTGGCTCCCTTACTGGACCCCTTGACTGGTTCTTCACTGGTACCTCATTTATTTGTCCCTTTCACTGGATCCCAACCCCCTTCACCGCTCCCTATTACTGTTCCCACCCAGGGTCAAGCGTAGGGTTCGATTTTTGCTGAAAATTTACGACCCCCCCCCCCTCAGAAGCGGAATTCGTACGACCCCCTCCCTCTGTCTTCCACTGCTCTATTTCTTGTATTTCTTGATTTCTTCAAGGTTTTTTGTGCATTTTGAATTCTTCAATAAATTCTTTTTTAAGGTTCGGCTTCGACACTAAAAAGAACAATGAAACGAGTTCCCTGAACAATACATGTTTTCAAAATACAATAAAATTCCTTAAAGTTTAGAATGCTAATTTTCGACTCTTCAAAAGAACGATTTTCTGGTAGAAGTCTTCCAATCATAGCTGTTCAATTTATGCAGGGTTTTTTCAGGACGTCATGGACACGAAACATTCTTCTACCTGAAGGAGCGACGTTTGCATCTGAAATTGTGCTCTGAAATTGTGTTATATAAAATTTTGAGTATCATTTTCTGACGACGACTTAAGCGCTTTCCTTACAATTTTTTTTGAAACGTTCATCGAATCGATTATGGAGCGGAAAACGAAGGATGGACCATGGACTATGGAAATAATCGTCTCCCATAATAAGGAATCGCCATAAAAACGAAAATGAAGTTACGAAAGCTCTGGGCATGATACAGCAAAAAAGAACAAGCTTCTCCGTAGCGATGACGGAACTGCGATGACGATATGATTAGAATGGATCGTAAGCAAAATTCTCGTTTTTCATGAAAAAATTATTTTTTAGCCGAAGCAGACCACCCATACGGATAAAGTTCTGCCACAAAAAACATTCCAAGTCTTGATCAATGCACAGTGAAAAAATTATGATTTTCTGGATCGAACTGGTTGAATCGACCTTCGGTCGACTTTGTACCAACGTCGTCGGAGCATAAAATTGAACGTTCACAAAAAGGTTCACTCGGTAAGTTTTTTGAATTTCGAAGACTACTCTAGCTTTTCAAAAACTAGAAGGAAAGCGCCTTCCAATCGCGTAAAGTCCATTTTCTATAAAAGAGTTATTCATGCGCGGCGGACGGTTCAATTTTTGAGCGAAAAAAATTGAAGGGACTACACAAAAATGCTTATAACCCGGTAAGTTTCTCAAAGTTTTGAAACTCCACTTGTTTATAAGAAACCAGAAAAGATGCCCTTTCTCGCCATATAAGAATCAATTTCCAAAAATGGGGTCTTGATGCGCGGCAGGGGTCCCATTTCGGGTGCATTTCGCAAAAATTCTTACCGAAAATCGAACCCCCCGCTCCCCATGAAAACCCCATTCTTGGAAATCGGTTCTTATATGGTTAGAGAGCATAATTGCTTTTTTTTACGGCTGAGCGGGATTTTTGATTTTCGGAAAATTAGCCGAGATATGATCAATTTTCGGAAGTCGTGAACTGAATCCTTCACCGTCGTCATCGGGGTAATTTCACAAAAATGTTCATAACTCTGCCAACTTTTGAAAATTGAAAACCCGCTCAGCCATCAAAAAATAGAGAAAATTTGCTTTCTTACTGTATAAGAATTACTTTCCAAAAGGGGTCTTCATGCGGGGCGGGGGTTCCACTTCTGGCCGATTTTCGGCAAAATCGACAACAAATCGAACCTCCCGTCTCGCACGAAGATTCCCTTTTTATAAAGCGTTTTTGTAACCATAAAGAAGCGCTTTCCCTCTACTTTTCGATGAGCAAGCGGGAATTTCGAACTTCCTAGTTATGAATATTTTTGTAAGATCACTCCGGTGACGACGGTGAACGATGGATCCGAGATTCAGTTTACGACTTCGAAAATTCATCATATCTCGGCTAATTTTGTGAAAAAATCCCGCTTCGCCATCAAAAACTAGAGCAAATATGCTCTCTAACCATATAAGAACCGATTTCCAAAAAGGCAAAATTTGAGGCTAGTAACGCAGTAGCAACGCAGTGTTGCTATCCGGGCCCAGTCATTAGCGCCGTGGGACGGCGTGTGCATGCCGTAGTCACTCGGCACACGCGATGACGACACCCTTTAATGCGCCGGCGAGCAGCAGTGTGATACACAGCCTTGTTCGTTGTTTCTATTCTGTGCTCCGTCCGTTGTTTGTATTCTGTGCTTGTGACAAAGAGTTCTCGGGAGCGGCGGGGTTGCCGGTTTACGTTCTCTTACTCTGTCGGAGACACGGAGGAGGGATTCTGCCGCATTAATCGCAATGTCGTTTCAGTCGTTTCATTCACTTTACTCAGAGAGCTTTATGGATGTTGACCTTGAAATACAGTCCGTACTCGAATCGTAGTTTGGGGAATCGACCGTTTTGCTCTTATAGTTCTTGAAATACAGTCCGCACTCGAATCCTAGTTTCGGGAATCAACCGTTTTGCTCTTATAGTTCTTGAAATACAGTCCGCACTCGAATCCTAGTTTGGGGAATCGACCGTTTTGCTCGTAAGCCCAGCGAGTCCTATCGTGGATAGCATAACTAAATATGGAGGGCTTACAAGGCAATTCCGTAAAAAAACGACTATATTCGTTCATCCCATGGCAGATTACCCCTAGTAGGCGTGTTTTGAACAGGATTTAGCGCGGTACAAAAAGTACACTAGTACCGCCTTATGAACGTTTGCGGGCTTGCGGATTCTCTGATAGTTTTTTGACCGCAATATTTATTGCAGTTCACTACAACTCGAAAAAGGCGGTCCTTATCTTGGGCAGAGTGTCCAGGTGTTATCGCCCCTGTCGAACCGCACCGTATGATCTTGCTACTACGCCCTGTGACTGGATAATGTGCGTTCTCCTCATGTTACTACTCGCAACTTCTTGCTTTCCTTCCGATCCACCATCATCTCCACATATCATGGCGATCTCCGCCTTCGAGAGTCCTTCGAAGATCTTCGGGTCTTTGCCCCTGCACTTCGGCCCGAGAGGAAGGCATATTCCAAGCAGATCAAAAGCGCAGAGAACGGCAAACAACTTGTGACATGCGCTGTAGGTTGCATGATACTTGCTTCTTCTCATCTCTTAATGAGAGAGATTAATCAAATTTATCTATTTAGAAGGGACATCAGAAAATATGTCCTCGACTCTAACGCGCGGCTGGTTCCCGCGCCGGTGCGTTTTCCTCCTCTCTTTCTCCTCTCGAAATAATTCAAAAATAATTAAATTTTTTCCAGAAGTTGAAATTGGTCCACGGCTGTCACACACGACGATCCTCCCGCCGTTATATCGATGACGACGACAACGACGACTTCGACTGAGGACGACGACAAGTTAGACTGAGGACGAGCTTAACGCTCCACATTGATTCTTTCTCCGGCTCATGTGCTTCATGTTTCTTTTTGAACAAGGGTGTGCGCTCTACGTTAAATTTTAACTGCTCATCTATCATCATTTTTAATCGTTTTTAGCGACACCTTTTGGCGTAAAATTAGACAACTTCACAACAGCACTACTTGTTGAATACCGTTTTTTCTTTGTACAAACTTCGGTCAAAAAGTTTAGTAATAAGTTAAGCTTTTGGTTTAAGTTCGGTCAAAAACTTTAGTGAAAAGTTAAGCAAAATACCTGCTTTTTGAGTTGAAACTGAACTTCCTTAAGCGGAGCACCCACCCTTTGTTTTTCTTCCTGCATCACGTTATGTAGTTAACCGCTAGTTAGTTTTCATATTATATCATGCTTACACGTTATGTACATTCCACTTTCTTACTGCTCTACCACTTCACTTCGCCATACTCACTTATTGCTTTATTTTCTTCTCGGTTCTCACTGCTCGGTTCTCACTTACTTTACTTGGTCTCACTTATCTATATCGAATTTTAGGCCTTTTTAAAATTTCACCTCATTTCGCTGCTTATCTCAAGACCTATTTGAAGTCTTTGAAGATCTGATCATCACTTTGATCGATATAGATTTGATATTTGCCATTACATTTTTTTTCTTTAATACCTTGTGTCTCACATTTTAATAGATGGCTCAGAAGCCTTGTATTTTTACATGCACTATATGTGTGTGTGTTATGTAATTGCTGATTTGCGATAATAAATGTATATATTAAAAACTTTTGTATTAATGAATATATATACAGGTATACACACGTATACACACGTGCATACACGCGTATATACAGCTGTATATGCATATGTATCATGTGTATATGTGTATATATGTATATACAGATATACGTCGATATACACCGTATATATGCATGTATACACTACTGTATATAGATGTATATACCGTATATACACGTGTATACATGCATATATACATGTATGTGTTCATATATATGTATACATAATGTGTGATATATATGGTCACATACATGTATATATGCATGTATACACGTGTGTATACGGTATATACATGTATATACAGTAGTGTATACTGTGTATACATGCATATATACCGTGTATATCGACGTATATCTGTATATACATGTATATATAAACACATGATGCATATATATAACCTGTGTATACGCGTGTATATATGTATGCACATGCGTGTACGTGTATATACCTGTATATATGTGTATATTGTGTGTATATATTTTTATATGTGTATGCGCATGTGTACACACATATATATATGGATGTACTATGGATATGCGTGGATATACGCACGGATATGCCGATTTGCAACGCATTTGCATTTGCAACCCAAGTTGCTATTTTTGCAACGCATTTGCAACTCGTTTTGCTACGTTGCAACACCTTAGCAACGCGGGCCGACACCCTGTCAACCGACTTAGCCCGAGTAGCAACGCTAACAGCCCGAATGGCAGCTGATCGTGAGGCCCCAGTTGAAAAACGGGTCCTACCCGGGCCAGCGAGTGCCAGAGTTATGCAACGATGACGTTGGTGAAAAGCAGACGGGAGGTCGATCATCCTGTTTGATCCAGAAAATCATGATTTTTTCACTGTGTAGTGATCAAGACTTGGAAGTTTTGTGGCGGAATTTTATTTGAAGGAGCGGTCTGATTCGGCTAAAAAATAATTTTTTTCATGAAAAACGAGAATTTTGCTTACGGTCCATCCTAATCACATGGTCGTCGCAGCGGAGAAGCCTAATTTTTTACTGTATAGTAAACACGACTCAAATTTTATATGGCACAGTTCCACTCTCTGCCGTTCTTTCCATCAGAAGGCAGAAAAGTTTTTTTCCGCGAAGAGTCCATCCATCCTTCAATTACCGTCGATCATGTCAGAAAACGCAGCAGTCGCACGCGATTCTTCCATGTGATAGAATATGTGATTGTTCCACTGTGTTTTGGTAGCGATGTCCGTTCCTCCACGTGGTGCCACTGGAAACCGCTCGCTTTGCGAGCTAAGCTAAGCACGGACACTCGAATGCAGGCGACAGGCCCTTGTGACAGGCCGGCCTACGAAGACCCATGTCACATCACATGGTGTATGACACTTCAAGTTTCTCGAGATAGTGCTACGGCGTCCGCGGGAGGCGACGCGCACTCGAAGAACCCGGAGAGTGTGAAAAGTATGCGAGGGTCCCTGATGCGAGGACGGCATCGGGGGGGGGGGGGGGAGCAACTGAGCTAGTCCGAACGTCCCGTAACGTAAGCAGGACCCGCGTGGCTACCCTGAATGTGGGTACGTTGACGGGCCGCTCGTGCGAGTTGGCTGAAGCACTAGAAGAGTTGATTTCTGTGCGGTGCAGGATACGAGGTGATCCTCCAGCAAGTCAAGGGACATAGGACGTGGCTTCAAGGCCGTTCTATGTGTAAGTCCCAGGACCACCAGTGGTGTCGGAATAATCGTCTCCGAACGATTTCGTGACTCGATTGTAAGTGTCGAGCGCTGTAACGATCGGTTGGTGAAGATCGTTGTTGCCGCTAAGGAGCGACTCTATCACTTTTTCTCTGCGTATGCTCCGCAGACTGGCTGCTCCAATCAAGCCAAGGATGAGTTTTGGAGCCTGCTTGATGAGAAGAGCAGAGGTGCCGTCGAAAGATGTCATCATAGTCGCTGGTGACCTTAATGGGCACGTCGGCGCGACAAAGGACGGGTACTGCTGCCTATCCTTGAATATGCGGAATCGCATATCCTCACCATAATGAATACCGTATCTTGTAAACGCGACTCCCACCTCATCTCATACTATAGTGGGAGCTCCAAGTCTCAGATAGACTTTGTGCTTGTGAAGGATCGCGACCGAAGCATTGTCACAAACGCGAAAGTCGTGCCGTATGAGACGGTCGCTCCACAGGACCGTCCGCTGATCTGCACCTTTAAGATCACCCCTTCGATGGTGCAGCAGGTTGAGCGATGCGGTGCTGCGAGAATCAAGTGGAGGCGAATGAGAGGGAAGGAAGCAGCTGTGACTTCCCGCGTACGGTTACCGACAGTGACAACTGTCGATGTAACTTGGAAGAAAGCAACCGACGGGATACGCCAAGCTGCAAGGTTGGAACTTGGCAGAACGAAGCATGCACGACGCAAGGTCGACAAGCAGACATGGCCGTGGACGGACGATGTGAAAGCGAAGGTTCGAGAGAAGAAATCGCTGTATAATGTGTTTCTCGGCGATAAAACAGCCGACAACAGGCGGAAGTATCAGAAGGCGAAGAAAGCTGCAAAGAAAGCCGTGGCTGCTGCGAAAGCCACTCATTATAGTAATGTCAACGAAAAGCTCGCGTCGCGCAATGATGAGTGGTATTTGTACCGACTTGCTAAAACCCGCCATCGCGAAACCGAGGATATTCAAAAGTTTTTTGGCATCAATGATGAGAGCGGCCATCTTCTGACAGACCGCAAAAAGGCGCTGAAGCGATGGCGTGATTACTTTGAGGAAGTTTCTTTTTTTTATGGAATTTCCTCACCAGTCCGTCCCTTCTGTGGCTTCTGTTCACGGTCCCGTTCACAAGATCACCGTGGAAGAGACAGAAGCGGCTCTGAGGAAGATGACGCCAGGCAAAGCGACTGGGCCCGACGACGTGGCAGCTGATCTGTGGAATTCAAAGCTGTGGTATCCTGCTTAGTTGTTGGCGAAGTTCTTTAACCAGGTTGTGGCCGAGAAGAAGGTGACTGAGTGTTGGCGTCAGAGTAAGACGATTCCGACTTGGAAGAAAAAGGGCAGTCCTGCAGACTGCTCCAATTACCGTCCGATTCGCTTGCTTTCGCACAGCATGATCTTTGAGCGAATTGTCGAGGGACGAATTCGTGGCATCGTCCAGCTTTCCAGCAATCAGTGCAGCTTCGTAGCTGGCTGTGGCACAATTGATGCCATACATGCCACCCGCCTCCTGTTAGAGAAGCATCGCGAGAAATACAAGCCAGTGCATATCGCCTTTCTCGACTTGGAGAAGGCCTTCGATCGTGTACCGCGTGAAGTGATATGGTACGCCTTGCGACATCATGGAGTTCTTGAAGAGTTCATGGAGTGGGTGCGAATTCTCTACTCTCGTCCAAGGAATCGAGTTAAAGCTGCAGCTGGAACCTCGATGGAGTTTCCCATCTCTGTCGGGGTACACCAGGGTTCTGCCCTTTCCCCACTTCTCTTTGTTGTCGTGATTTATGCCATTACACGGCATCTTCAGATGCCTGTCCCCTGGACTTTGCTTTATGCTGATGACGTAATGCTCGCTAGCGAAGATAAGGATGAACTCGAGCGAGAGTTGCTAGCTAGGTGTGATCGCTTGGAGCGGTTTGGACTCAGATTAAACGGGAAAAGTCCGAATATCTAACGACGGACTTTACTGTGTCAATCTCCATCAAGGTCAACGGCATCGAGCTCCCACGCACTTCGGTCTTTAAGTACCTGGGATCACCAGTAGCATCCGATGGCAATCTGATGACTGAAGTGGACTCACGCATGAGTGTTGGTCCAAGTGGCGCTCGTTGACTGGCGTGCTCTGCGACAAGAACCTGAAGTCGAAGATCTACAGAGCAGTCGTCCGGCCGGTAGCAACAATGTACGGCGCTGAGTGTTGGCCTGCGAATAAGGAAGCTGAAACGCGCCTCAGCGTCATGGAAACGAAGATGCTGCGCTGGACGGCCGGAGTCACGCGCATAGACCGCATCCGAAACGATGCCATTCGGCAGAAGTTCGGTGTCGCGCCGATAGCCGACAAGGTGCGCGAAGCTCGCTTACGACGGTACGGCCACGTTCTACGTGGAAAGGAAGACAGCGTCCGTTAGATAGGCCTTAACTTCGAGGTAATTGGAAAGCGGCCTAGAGGGCGCCCGAAGCAGCGCTGGGCTGATACGTTACATACGGACTTGAAAGCGGCTGGTGTCCACCCTGATCTAGCGCTGCATCGGGAAGGGTGGCGTCATGACACCAGAATAGCGGACCCCGCGACGAATTGGGACAGACGTTGAAGAAGAAGAAGAAGAAGATTTTTCCACTGTGATTTGGGTCTATATTTTTTCGGCAAATGACGCTAAATCGAGATCATATAGAAGATCGTTTCAGAAAAACATAGTTTATCACTGTGGGTCAAACGGGCTTAAAATTCTGTAGGGTACGATTTCACTTTCAGGCGCTGTTTCCTGCAGAAGAGAGAAAATTCTTCTCGAGGCAGTTGCCATTCCTTCATCGATTCGAAGAGCGCTTCAAAAATCTTGTCATTGTCACCCTTTTCCGGTTAACCCTTTACTGCCCCCCCCTCTTTGTCGGTCCCTACTACTGCCCTCACCTTCACTGGACCTCGATTTATTTGTCCGCTCTTCACTGGTACCCCTATCCTTCACTGGACCCCCCCCTCTTCACCGGTCCCCATAACATAACTGGTTCCACCTTTACTGGTGCTTCCTTTTCTGGTCCCCTCTTCACTGGTCGTCCTTTATTGGTCAATCCATTACCGGTGCCTCCTTACTGAACCACCACCCTTCACCGCTCCCTACTGGTCCCACCTTCACTGGTAACACGTCGTCTGAATCCAGACAGGCCTTTCGCGACATCAGTGACACTTCTCCTAAAAAACCGAAAGAAAACCAGGCACCTGATGAACGACGCCGGTGATATCTGTTCTCAATCCGGACTGCTTTGAGCGACATTGGTGACACCTCTTCTGAAACCGGACGGCTGACCAACGACGCCGGTGATGTGTTCTCAATCCGGACGTCCTTTGAGCGACATCGTTGACACGTCGTGTGAATTCGGAACCCCTGGCACGACATCGTTGACACGTCGTCTGAATTCGGAACCCCTGGCACGACATCGTTGACACGTCGTCTGAATCCGGACAGGCATTTCGCGACATTGATGACACCTCTTCTCAACCCAGGCACCTGATGAAGGACTCGGTACATGTCTTCTCAAGCCGGACATCCTTTGCGTGACATCAGTTACACGTCTTCTTAACCCAGACACCCATTACGCGTCATCAGTGACACGTCGTCTGAATCCGAACACCCCTTGCGCGATATCGATGGCACCCTTCTCAACCTGGACGTCCTTTGTGCAACATTGGTGACATGTCTTCTAAACCCAGACGTCTGTTGAACGACGTCGATAACACCTCTTCTGAACTCGGACGCTCGCTTTCACGACGTCGATGACACTTGTTCGGAACTTGGACGCCCTTTGCGTGACATTGGCGACACGTCTTCTGACCCCTCTCTACACTACGTAGGTGACACCACACAACTACACCCCCCGCCCATCCCCACACTTCCGCCAACACACTCCTCCAGCACTTCTGTGCAAACAAACAAATACACGCATTCACCCAAAGACAAACGACCGTTCCCGCTTATGTATAGTAGGCCATCCTAAGCTACAATAACAAAAGCACAACGAACGCGGAACCAAAATGGAGGTCGGTTGAGAACCAAGGACTCTCTGTAGTGCTTCGACGAATCACAAGAAAATGATTAAGACAACGGCGTTTTAAGAAAGATCCTCTGTGGGTAGCTGTGAAGGCTAGAACGTGCTTTGGTCAATCTTCTCTGAGATGGTATAGCCGCTTCGACCTCGACCACACAGACCTGCAAATCATACGCCTCGGTTGGTACATTTGGTACTCTTCTTCGCAAAGCATAAGGTTGGTCGTTCCACACGTTCTGGTAAGGAGCAGTCTTAACAGAGATGGTGGTAGTCGGAAAGCAGACATATATGTAGAACTCCCCGACCGCTTTACGAGATGATAAAGGTTCGTTGCCTTGACGTCGACCACTTAATCCATGTACTTCTATATTTACTTAGAGGATGATCAACGAATTCGTGGGGATCGTGGGGATTCTTAAAACAACCTGTCGAGGGTAATAGGGCATTGTCTGAGAAACACTGTAGTGGTCTCCAAATATTCTACGGACCTTTGGGTACGCGAAAATGACAGAAAACTCTAGCACTTCAAAGCGGTCTGATATCGCGAAATTGACGCCCGGAATGGCCGTGTCGTGCATAAAAATTATCCTGCAAAGGGTTCCGAATTTGAATACTAGGTAGATCACAGAATCTGACAAATTTCTAATGGAAGTGAGAAGAAGAGACATCCGCCAGGAAAGCGACAACGATATGATGGCCGAGTGGAGCGTCGCGGGCTTGTAAGATAGTGTCCAGGACCGATTTCGGGAGGTGGGGTTTAGGCTTTCCTAGCGGCAATTTTTGTATTTTCATCAGTGTAGAGTGCGTTTTGATGGTGCGGCAGTGCACCTTCTCGCTTTTCAATTTCGTTTTTAACCTCTTTCAGATGTGGAACAGGCTAGCGTTCGTCGGCTACGTTTAGAAATGTGTCACGTAGTAACCTCATTTGAATACATGACGGACAAGTATTGCTCTGATCCATCACCAAGGTATGATGATCGCCCTTCGTACTTCTATAGAGAACACTTCTTTGTGACTTTTACTAATTCTACTAAATGTTACCAAACCTGGGATGTTTTATCCATCTTACTTTGTTGGTCGCATTGCTGGCTATTTTTCCATGGACCACTCTCCCCTACTCCAGGAGAAGGGTTCAGTTAGGCCTATGGTATACTCCCGCGTGGCTCCAGCGACGGGCGCGGGGCAACTGTCAACGGCGCGGATTCGCTGCAGTGGCGGCGGCGCAGTGGGGCGCGGTTGTCAGTTGACGCGCGATGCGTCGCAAAGGGGTGCGTCGCAAAGGGGTGTTATACCTCCGCGTCGCGGGAGTGAAACATACTCCCTTGCGACGGCTCCCGCGATGCGTCGCAAAGGGGTGTTATACCTCCGCGTCGCGGGAGTGAAACATACTCCCTTGCGACGGCCGTCGCAGCTCATCGCTCGTCGCAGTGCAGTGCACTGCGACGAGCGACGGGTAGCGATGGTCGCGGAGGGGGAGCGCTTGTCGTGTCCTATTGTATGCACTTTCGCTCACTTATTTCGACACTTCCTTGGTTCGTGACCATACCACAGCAATTTCAACACACGTCTGGTGATGTTGGGTGGTCATGCGATGTCTCTGTTGTTCTCCTCGTAGAGTTTTAGTCGTGGCTAGACTCATTTTGGAGCTTTTTTCGACGGCTTGAACGGCTAGCTTTTTGAGGAGATATTTTTCTGGGCTGTTTTTCCCACTTTTGTGCCGATCCTCGCATTTTTTCGTCTCTGAACTTCCTCGTCGGCACAGAAATCTAGGTTTCTGTGCCCGACAAGTCACAGGGAGGTCCCGTTGACATATCCGGCACAGAAGTGTGCCAATTGAACGCTGATTTTTTCGAAGTCATGTTTTTCTAAAAATAATGTTTTGAACTCGATTTTTCGTGCCCGCGCATTTCAAGAGTACTGCGTTTCATTTCGCTCCAAACAAGAGTACTGCGTTTAATTTAGCTCCAACAATTAAGATATATGAGAAATGCGCGTCCACACTTCTATATGAAAAGGGACCACAAGTCGTAGGCATGCTGATTCAGCTGATTCGCTAAAATTCTGCAAAAGTCTCCGTCTGTAGAACTGCGCGGACTATGTCAGCCTCAGCGATGGCGACGGCTCGCGACGCGCATCGCGAGCCGTCGCATCGCTGTGCATTCCCGCGTCGCTGCAGCGGACGGGAGTATACCATAGGCCCTACACGAACACAAGTGTTTTATGAAAACAAATGCTCTCACGACGGCAGGATCGGAAATTTTTTTGCCAAAAACTGGTAGAGCGTTGTTTGGGATGCTGCTCACGAAGCTGGGATCCGTGTTTCGTGTGTGTGTTTTTTCGGCAATAATAAAAACAATACGGTGGATAGCACTGTGGATGTCATAGTGAGAGTGCCTTAACAAGACATGGTTTAGTGAGCGTGCGGCGTATCTCTAATCGATGAACGCTAGCCTCTTCCACATCAAACAAGAGGTTAAAATCGAGGTTGAAAATAGAACGATATGCGGTACCCTGCCGGCGTCCAAATTCACTCTAAATTTATAAAAATGCAAAAATTGCACCCGGCAATACCTAAACGCCACACCATCGGTAATCGACGCTCGATCCCTCTCTAGCAATTTCGCGACGCTATCCAATTAATCATCCAGTCGCTGTCGTTTTTCTCGTGGATTTCTCCTCTAAATTTTCCTTCCAGTTTCTATCAGGAATTTGTCAAATCATTTGTTCTAGCTATAGCTGAAGCTCAAAACCGTTCGCGGACAATTTTTGGAAACGACAAGGTCATTCCAGGCGTCAATTTTGTGTTACCAGCTCGCTCTGAAGCGCTACAGTTTTTTGCCATTTTGACGTGCCCAGAGGTCCACAGGAATACCACTACTGTGCATCCCACGCAAAGCCCTACAATGCCACTTCGTTGACCTTGCTCGTTAGCCTTATCTCTGCAGTTGTAGATAACGCTGATGTAAATTGGCTCCTTTCTTAAAGAGTAGGGAGTAATGGTGAAGGAATACGACCGGATCTCATTTCACGCGGCGAAGAAGGATACGTCTCCGGGAGGAAGCGAGCTGGTGAGGGAGTTTGGTAAGTAGCCTTGTATCGAAAGTCTCTAAGTGCCTTATAGTTAACGCTATAGTATTGTTAGAGGTTTCGCAATACGTTTTTTGAACTCGATTTCAATGCTATCATGTGCAATAGACGAGAGACGGAGAAGGGAAGGAGCATGAGGGAAAGGGTGCCTCTAAAGCGCAGGGCGCTTAGGTGGCACGAACCCAGGACTTAGGGTGGTCACAGACGGGTCAGTAGGCGTGAGATCAATTGCCTTTGGAAGGGTAGCGCATAAAATATAAAAGACCGTATAGCCAGCCACCCGGGTCGACGTCTTTTTCAGCGTCAAGGAGGTGCCAAGGCGAGTGCACCGAGTCTTCCCCTCCTTCGGCAACCTGTGTGGGTGCCTGTTTCCCTGTGAAAACCCCTCCCCTTAGTGAGTAGGGAGTCCCCGCGGCCTTAGTGGCCATTCTCGACTAATCCTTCTCTTCAGCAAACCCGGACTAGCGGCACCTCTCCCTCCAGCCGTGTCCTCCGTGTTTCCCGGTGTTTCACTGTTAACGTTTTATTCGCTATTTTTTCGGTTGTGAATAAAGTTTATATCGTCGCGTTGTTTTTGCAACTGGTTGCCGGTAATCGGTACGATATCGAGAGAAGAACTGAGCTCCTATAGTACATGGGGGCCGAACCGGTCGATATCTACCGAGCCAATAACAGTTGCGCATAGAGTGTCGATACGGTATCACTCCGAGGTTACCACAGAGCAGGGGTACTAGGAGCTGGTGAAAGGCGTCGCCAAGAAGGACAGCGACTAAAGAAGAGTACCCGTGTCTGTGTGAATCGGTGATACTCTCTACGGAAAGATCAAGACTCAAGTAAAGTGTTTCAGAGATGGCGCATGCGGCAGACGCCATGGACACGGAATACGATGAAAACAGGATGTTCCCACAAGTGAGTTCTGCGATTGCGACTGTGTGTGAGAAAGGTGTGGCAGGAAGTTCCTGTGTCAGTATTTTGAGGGAGATGCAGCGCCGAGTGAGTGAAATATTGAACGACTCCAGGTTGGGGAAGGAAGAGAGGATAGAGGTTAAGAAGGAAATAGCAGTAGGTATTGCCAGGGTAGAGGAGGCATTGGAAGGGTCACCTTCGGAGCATGGAATGTCACCGAAACTGGTGAGGGTGGTTGGCGCAGTGATGGAGCAGCGAGGCATTGACTCTGTAGATGAATGGAGAAACTATTTGAGAACTATGGAGAGAGACGGAGAGTTGATGGCCGAAGTAGCTGAGATGCTAAATACAGACGTATTACAGGTGAAAGAAGCGGTTGCGGTACTTCAGAAGAAGTCAGATGGAGAACAAGTACTGGAAGGTGAGACGAGAATGTGTGATGCACAGGAACGTACAGCAATGCGAGGACATCCTTTGCAGGCGAACCACTGTTGGGATTGGTCCGACATATGTGGAATGTTGGAACGGACGTTCAACGACAGCATCGGCAGTACTGGCTCAGGAAGACCTAGGTACGGATGTTAATATCCATCTGGTTAACTATTTGCGGGCAATGACATGCTTTGACATGCAGTTCTGAAACAACCGGACCTAGAGTCTGCGCGGAATGGCAGTAGACCTTCCACATCTGCACTGACGCTTCCACATATGGCCTAGGCGCGGTGTTATCACAGGAGGGAGACGATAAGCACATCCACCCGATTTTCGTCGCCTCTAAGAGCCTAAGTAAGGCAGAGCGAAGATATCATGTGACGGACTTGGAAGCGCTCGCAGTTGTTTTCGCTGTTAGGCGTTTTCGGCGGATGTTCATATACGGGCTACCGACGGTTGTGATGACAGATCACCAACCACTGACGGCTTTATTTAAGCGCAACAATGTCTTAGCACGTGTGTTAAGATGGTCGCTAGAACTCCAAAGGTATAATCTGGATATACAATATGCAAGAGGGAAGGCAAACATAGTAGCGGATGCACTCAGTAAAGGAGTGCCTGATGCAGCTGAGATAGAGCCTCTTGAAGGACAAGGTGAGGCGGTAGTAAACACAATTAGCCCTAAGTCAGACTCCAAATGGCTAGCAGAGCTAAGAAGTGATCCCATGTTTGGAGAGGTGGTAAACTGGGTGGAGCAGAATCAGTGTGAACAGGTGGTGAGGCTTCCGGGCGAGAGAAGAGTGCTGCGTTCGGCAGATTTCGTTTTGGAGGAAGGAGAACTGAAGCTGTATCTCGAGGATGGTAGGGCACTATTTGTGATACCTGAAACGCAGAGGTATCAGATTTTCCAAGAAGCACATAATGGAGTGTTTGCGGGACACTTCAGGGCGCATAAACTTCTGAACAGGTTAAAGAGGGAGGTGTACTGGTCAGGTATGGCACAAGATATACAGAAATGAACGAAAGAATGCCAAAAATGCTTTGTACATAACCCACACAGCCAAATGGTCCCTCCTTCAAAACCGATTTTAACAGCTAGGCCGTTTGAGATAATAGGAGTGGATGTATTAGAGTTGGGACCCACCAAAAACGGAAATAGGTATGCGGTCACGATTATAGACCACTTTTCGAAGTTCACGGCTGCTTATTCGTTGCCGGATAAATCAGCAGAAACGATTGCAAAAACAGTCTTCATAAAATGGATAGCGGAAGGATGCAGGCGGCCTCATTGTGTGCTGTCGGACAGAGGAGGCGAATTCGTGAACAAGGTAATGGGAGAGATAACGAGGATAACACAAATCTCCCACATAACGACGAAGGGATACAACCCGCGGGAAAACGGAATTAAAGGAAGGCTAAATGGCAATGTCGAAAAAGGTGACAGTAATTCCAACAGAATGGGACTCGCGTATCCCGTTCTGCATGATGGCCTACAACATGACGCCACATAGTGCCACCGGGGAGAGCCCGTATTTTATTCTTCATGGGATTGATCCTATCTTCCCGTCCAACATCATCCCAAATGGGGGAGTATCGTGGTTTTCTATGGATAAGGCGCTGGACGAATATAAAGCCGAAATGCTCCAAGCCGTATCGGAGACGCATGAAAGAGTGAGAGACTATAATGAGAGGGTACGAAAGCAGATGAAAAGGCGCCACGATGAGGAAAACAAAGTAGATGGAAAAGAATATCCTAAAGTTGGGGACAGAGTGTATGAGAGATCACCTAATGAAAAATCGAAGGACTTGCACCCCAAATTAGTAGGTGAATGGGCAGGACGGTTCAGGGTGATTGAGGTAAGCAAGAACTCTGCATTAGTAACAAGGATAGGGTCGAACAGTGGGCCTATGAAAATACAATTCGACATGCTAAGAATAGTCCCACCCACTATCTCAGACGAGAGATTAGATACGGAGCATATGAGAGGGAGAAAAGGAAGGAAACCAAAAATAAAAGTTTGCGCTACGAAGGTTCTGTGTTTCAGAGGAGCCGTCATCAACTCGGAAGTCGAGAAAGGACACCTACAATCCGCGTGCCTGGATGAATGTTTTGCGAAGGCCACCTTGGGCAAATCAGGGGGATTAGCTTCCCAGATGCATACGCCCCAAGACCATTTGAAGACATTTGGTCGGCATGGAAGGTCGCATCGATTTTCATAAGGACCGATATTTTGATGACAGAGAAAATTCGGCTCCATCGAGATCGAGTTGTAACTCTGGACGCCGAAGCGTTGAAGAACACTTTGATGGTGGCGTATGAGCTCTGTACTGATTGGACAGAGTTCATTTGTACGAACAACAGGATCAGCAAGCACCCACCGATAGACGATATGTGCGTGCTCGACTTCTTCCAAGTAGCGTTCGAGGAGCTCAAGAGGGACCTCAAGGAAGAAAGTAGGAAAGCAAGGCCTCAGAAGCAGGGGCCGGTCGGATTTGCCGCACCAGAAACAGCCGCTCTTATTGAGAAAGATGGTCCCAGGAGCGGACTGATTACAAAAGTCGTTGTGTCGTATGCGAATTTGAGAGACACCTTGACCGAATGGAAGATCATTGGAACTTGGTTGATCGTGTTCGACTAACGAAGGAGCATCTCGAGAAGGGCGGTCGCTTGGTGACCGCATGGACTCCGGCGACGGCTCAGAATATAAACAAATGATCCAATTGTGGCAGACGCTGGACAACATGCTCCGAAAGTTTGCAGGGGCGGAGCAGATGGCAGCGACGGCAGGAAACTTGGTTATTGAAGGAAAACTTTACATGGAAGCAGGGTGCCCAGAAGCCGCAGCGCAGCTCTACAGGCCACACCTAGGAGTAGCAGCTGCTAAACAGCTGTATGGGACAATTCGACGCAGAGCCCCAGACATGAATTTACCGGAGCTAAAGGATCGGACGATAGGGACATCGTCTTTTGCCAGGGGGGCATGTGCAATAGACGAGAGACGGAGGAGGCAAGGAGCATGAGGGAAAGGGTGCCTCTAAAGCGCAGGGCGCTATAGGTAGCACGAACCCAGGACTTAGGGTGGTCACAGACGGGTCAGTAGGCGTGAGATCAATTGCCTGTGGAAGGGTAGCGCGCGGGAGAGTCCGCATAAAAGGCCGCCTAGCCAGCCACCCGGGTCGACGTTTTCTTCAGCGTCAAGTAGGTACCAAGGCGAGTGCACCGAGTCTTCCCCTCCTTCGGCAACCTGTGTGAGTGCCCGTTTCCCTGTGAAAGCCCCTCCCCTTAGGCCTGTGGTATACTCCCGCGTCGCTGAGGCTCTATCGCTGAGGCTGACATAGTTCACGCAGTGCAGACGGAGACTTTTGCAGAATTTTAGCGAATCAGCTGATCCAGTGCAGTGACGGAATCGGGCTTTGTCCATTACACCCACCGCGAGTACTGCCGTAAATTCGCTCAAGAGCTCAGTTAGACTAACTGAAAGCACCGTGCTGCAGGAATGATCAGGCAAATGTAGCGGGGGAGCGAGAGGTATAAGAAAAGGAATCAGCTGTCTTAATCGCAGTCGGACACCCAATCTACGAGTCTTTCCTTTCTCAGAACGAGTTTGCACAGATTTTTCATGTAACATAACAAGATTATTTGACGTCACAGAGAGCGCATGAGTTTTTTCGAGGCAACCCGTATTAGAGCACAGAAAGCCAAAGCCGTGGCAGAATCGCAAATCCCTAACCCCGCATGAGATGCAATACTGCTAGGGTCGCATGGTTCAAAAAAGGGTTGCGATGGGCTAATCCGTCACAAGACGTCGCATGATCATAACTCCTCCAATTTAGATAGATACATATTTTGAGAAAAGGTTGACATCGTTCTTTTCACCTCTTTGAGATCTAAACAATCATTTGTATAACTTCACCAGATCATGGGAATTTCGTCGTGGGCGGCTCAAAAAATGATTCGAGCAGCCTTTACGCAATTAGCGCAACTTATTTCTCATGACATGGAAGTTCACAAAGTCGCATGGCGTACTTTGCCAGTGCCCTGTAGTGTGTCAGATGGACAACCTTTGCTCACTTAATTGATTTCGTCGATTCTATGTGCATTGTGTACTGCTCACTCGAGTTGCATGCCTGACACTACTGGACACTAGCAAAGTGCGCTAAGCTTAAGGGAACGTGTTCTCGAAAATAATTAGCTACAATCGCAAAAAAAGCCCGCGCCAGCAATTTTTTTAGCAATCTCCTCAAAAAGCTAGCCGTTCAAGCCGTCGAAAAAAGCTCCAAAATGAGTCTAGCCACGACTAAAACTCTACGAGGAGAACAACAGAGACATCGCATGACCACCCAACATCACCAGACGTGTGTTGAAATTGCTGTGGTATGGTCACGAACCAAGGAAGTGTCGAAATAAGTGAGCGAAAGTGCATACAATAGGACACGACAAGCGCTCCCCCTCCGCGACCATCGCTACCCGTCGCTCGTCGCAGTGCACTGCACTGCGACGCGGAGGTATAACACCCCTTTGCGACGCATCGCGGGAGCCGTCGCAAGGGAGTATGTTTCACTCCCGCGACGCGGAGGTATAACACCCTTTTGCGACGCACCCCTTTGCGACGCATCGCGCGTCAACTGACAACCGCGCCCCACTGCGCCGCCGCCACTGCAGCGAATCCGCGCCGTTGACAGTTGCCCCGCGCCCGTCGCTGGAGCCACGCGGGAGTATACCATAGGCCTAACTGAACCCTTCTCCTGGAGTAGGGGAGAGTGGTCCATGGAAAAATAGCCAGCAATGCGACCAACAAAGTAAGATGGATAAAACATCCCAGATTTGGTAACATTTAGTAGAATTAGTAAAAGTCACAAAGAAGTGTTCTCTATAGAAGTACGAAGGGCGATCATCATATCTTGGTGATGGATCGTTTAGTGTGCACGCGACGCGCGACGCGATGCCATGTGTAGTGGCCGAATTGATCATTCTCGTCGCTCGACCAATTTGGCCACTACACGTGCATCGCGTCGCGCGTCGCGCGCACACTTAGGCCCCTGTTATACTCCCGCGGGAGCTTCCGCGGGACGTCCGCGAACGGACGGTGCACCGCGGACGGTCGTCGTCGTCCCAGGGCGGCTAGCGTCGCATCGGAGTGCGTTTCCCGCGCCGAACTCCGCGGGACGAGAGCCTTCCGCGGTGCACTGCACCGCGGACGGCTGCCCTCCCGCGGGCGGGAACACCCCTCTCGTCGTCTGTCGGCGGCGATCCGCGGACGGCGGGCTTGGCGGGCCGCGACGAGTGGTCCGGCGCGGGGTCCCGACGCGATTTCCGCCCATCCGCGGAAGCTCCCGCGGGAGTATTACAGGGGCCTTAGGCCCCTGTTATACTCCCGCGGGAGCTTCCGCGGGACGCCCGCGGACGGACGATGCACCGCGGACGGTCGTCGTTGTCCCGGGGCGGCTAGCGTCGCATCGGAGCGCGTTTCCCGCGCCGAACTCCGCGGGACGACGGCCTTCCGCGGTGCACTGCACCGCGGACGGCTGCCCTCCCGCGGGCGGGAAGTATAACACCCCTCTCGTCGTCTGTCGGCGGCGATCCGCGGACGGCGGGCGTGGCGGGCCGCGACGAGTGGCCCGGCGCGGGGTCCCAACGCGATTTCCGCCCATCCGCGGAAGCTCCCGCGGGAGTATAACAGGGGCCTAAGTGGCCATTCACGACTATTCCTTTTCTTTAGCAAACCCGGACGAGCGGCACCTCTCCCTCCAGCCGTCTCCTCCGTGTCTCCCGGTGCTTCACTGTTAACGTTTTATTCGCTATTTTCTCGGTATTGAATAAAGTTTATATCGTACGCGTTGTTTTTGCAACTGGTTGCCGGTAATCGGTACGATATCGAGAGAAGAACTGAGCTCCTATAGTACAATCGATATTACTTTCTCAGATTTCATACCTTCTGGCTGATCTTGAGGTAAAGGCTTTGCTTACTTTCTTTACCCACGCGGCCGTCGTTCCTTTCCGCATAAAAAGGGGCCAAAACCCAAAAGGAATGCGATATAGCTGCCTTCAACTTTGTCTCGGCTGCGCCCCATCTACAGAACACCCAATTGTGTTTTCAGTACCCAATCTCATTGCCGGCGACCACTTCAATATCGTATGTGTAGGGGTATATTCATTGGTGCTATACCGAATAGACTTTATTGAATGTCGTTTTCATAAGATCGCAAATGACCACGTGGCAACAATAAAGGAAGCGAACAACTGTCCAATATGCATGATCAAATAGCATCAACGGGTGGTGGTAACGGATTGTAGGTTGGTGTTTCAAATATGATTGACAGGATAAGCAGAACTGTTGAAGTTTTGTGGGAACAGTAACTCCACGGAACACAGGGGCTTTCCATATCGCCTTGGTTAAATACCTTTGAAAACTACAGGTCTAGAGCAGCAGCCAGTGTCATCTCTTGCTATGTAAGTGCCTATCACAGTGAAATTAAGTCTCAGTTCACAGTTCAATCACAGTTCTTCAGTTTTATAGCTTTTTTCTAGTTTTTAGTCATTTTTGCGTCTTGAAGTGTATGCTGTTGAGTTTGTTTGAGTTATAAGTTTTCTGTTCCTCGATGCAATAGCGCGCCTTTGGTCGCATAAATAAACAAATAAATAAATAAATAGCATTATCAGTAGCGGAGCTCAAATACCACCAACTTCGGCGAGGCTCCTAAAAATATCGTTGCCGTTCTGTTTAAGCCTTTAGTAAGTCAACTTGCTCGTATTCCTTAACGAATAAATATATTGATAATAACACAATCGCGGTCTTTTAAATGAACTTCGTTGAGAACTCACAGTATCCTTTCGACTTCGTGTCAGCAAAGAAAAATACGAATTCAGAATTGAGGTATCCAGCGTCCTTGACCGACAAAATGAATGTGCGTTTGAAGCCCAGCCCTTCTGCGAGGCACACAACAATTACTGAAAACACTTCCTTTATACTGATAAGGATGTGACGACACATCATGCGACTAACTCTCTGCTTGATCAGGATGGATACCAGCCGTTTTTAAGCCCATGTGCATCTTATCAAGATAAAGCTGCTTTGGTCGTCCTTTATGCTGTTTTCGTCATTTTGTTGAAACACAAGTGCTCTGACACGGCTAAGTCCTGGTTTATACTTGGGTGATGGCCGGCATAGCTATCCTATTTATACTACGCCGCATCAAAACACCACAGATTTTTGCAATTCTGTCGGAATTTTGGGCTACTGTGCTCGGCAAATCGCGCCGCTTTTTTAAAATTTCTTAGAAATTTTCCCGCTTTATTCGAATAATATATGTTGACTGAATATTGTGGCACTCCTACGTACTTGAGCGCAAATTGGTTAGGTGTTCAAACCTACGAAGTGCTACTGTCAAACTTCATAAGGCTGGCAAGCAAACGAGAGATATTGTGAAGATCTTTTCCGTGCCCCGAAGAGCGGTACAGGATACAGTAGAACGCTACAAGGAATTGAAGGCCGAAGAGGATAGAAAAGGACGAGAGCGTTCCACGACAGCTACCAACCGAAAAAAGTAAAACTCGTGAAAGAAAAAATCCGGAGGAGCGCCAGAAGGTCGACCCGCCAGATGGCAAAAGACGTAGGTATAAGCGAAAGGTCAATAAGAAGGATAATCACGGGAAAGCTTAAGAAGTTTCCTTATCGTCTGTAGAAATGCCAACTCCGGACGGACACTATGAACAAGAGGAGATTGGAAAGATGCACAAGTTTGCTGCAACGATTCACGGTGGCACGCGCTCGAGACATCGTCTTTAGCGATGAAAAGATTTTCACGTTGAATTCAGTCTTCAACTCCCAAAATGAGAGGATTATAGGAGACTCGCTTGCTGATGCTACAGCCAGAAGAAGACTTCAAGAATGGGCGAAAAAGCATCAATCCATTGTGGTTTGGAGAGTAGTCACCTCTTCATGAAAAGCTTCACTTGTTTTCGACGAAGGTGGCGTGAAAATCAATGGAGCGGTTCACAAGGATCTCCTGGAAAAGTTCTCAACCCGCGGGCCGATTCCCACTTTTGAGAAGCCTACTGGTGCCGTCCACAAGAATCTGCTCTAGCACACAAGGCGAAGGTGGTCCAGGACTGATGCGCGGAGCAGCTGCCTGACTTCACCACACACGAGGAATGGCCCTCCAGTTCACCGGACCTTAAACCGGTGGATTATTCTGTGTAGGCCGTCTTTGAGAAAAAAGCCTGCTCTATCAGGCACCCAAATTTGGACTTTCTTAAAGAAGCGCTTTTGAAATCCTGGGACGAAATTAATGAACCGTACCTGCGTGCCACATGCGAAGCCTTTGTCGATCGTCTTAAGGCCGCCACAGACTTCTGCGGCGCCGCTCGGCGGCGCCGCAGAAGTCTGTGGCGGCCTTTAGGGACTGTGTGGAGGCTGAAGGCGATCATTTCGAAAACTGTCAGCATGCTTTGAATTGTCATGTTTGTAGTAGATAATTTTGAAAGTTAGAATTGACCTGGGAAGTCAAAATGCCATTGAATTTTCAGTGCACGGGTAATTTTGCCGTACCCTGTAGTATAAATAGAGGCAAGCATCATGTATGGCTTTGTGCGACAACCGGCAACGAAGCCACAATAGTACGAATCTGTATTCGCAAAATCGCTCATCCCACATGTGCACAAAAGTTCTTATACTCTGCGACAGCAACAGGTTGTAACTTTGCAGTTCGCGTGGTTGCTCTGGTTTTTTTAAATTGAGATTGTTGTCCTTTGCTGCCATGTAACACAGACCTTTCTCAAAAACCTGATTGAAAAACTTCATTAGTCACCAAGTAGGCTTCTAGCGTTGCAACTTCCATACGGCTCATTGTAACCTGTTTCATTTCCTGACTTAATCTCCTTCATATGCAATCTCTCCTAACAAACAAGCAAAAACTTTTGGGTAGCTCATCAAAGCACAAGGCACGTGGCCCATAACAATTCCTATTATCTCCGTTTAAGGAGCGGAAGCAGAACTAAGCACGATGAAGGTTGGGAATGCAGCTGGACCAGGTGATGTAGAAGAAACACGGTAAGGGAAACATTGGAGTGCAAAATGAATTGGAATGAGCAGAACCCAATACGGCTGTTTGCGAATCGTTGTCAACCACCGACTCAAGCATTTGATCTACTCAGACATTTTGGTGGGTGGACCGCTTACCAAGCGCCGGTCAAAATCACGACCACAACCGGTCGACAAGACGAAGTGGGCGGTATTAACCCGAAACATTTGCCGTTGCCCCGAAATATCCGTCGGTCCACCGGCGTTTGACAACCTTAACGTCTGCGGTCCACAACCACTGATGGCCTGCGGTTCATAACCACCAATATAGATGACTGGCGGTTCACAACCTTTAACGTTGACATGACCGGCGGTTCATAACCGCGACCTAGCTTGTTTAATCATGGCGTGCTGCTCACACGACTCCCGCATCCAGCCTGACCATATCTTCTTATGTTAGCCAAGTTCGTTTACAACTGGCAACTTCAGTCTCGCAGTTTGTTCATGAAATGTTTAGACTCTCACCGAAACATCATCGAATCCACCCCATTTAACCGAGCTACTACACCGACAGCGGGTTCACTTTGAAGCTCCAAACGTTGTAAGCATGACCCAGAAAGACAGCTGGCACTATTGTATTGCACTTTCACAGCTCCGGCTGAGGTCGAGAAGTGGTCGCAATTTTATTCACCCGAAATTCGCCCAAGGGGAACAGTTGGTGTGATGATTACGAATCTGACATTCGTTTTTGGTATTACGGTAGAGTACGGTAGGATGCGGTGCGGTTGAGTAAGGTTGCTGCTGCTGTAACCTACCGTAATTGGCCAAAATTTTAAAGGCCGGCTTCAGCTTCGTCATCAGCACCTGTTACCACCTTGGGCGAAGTTTGGCTTAATAATTTTTTCGACCTCTATTCGACCTCTGGAGTAGTGAAGGTACAACTGTGCCAGGCAACCAATTTTAGGCCGTGTCGCAAATTTCACTTGTATCACCTGTCGTCCCGTTCCATTCGTCCCTGTCGTGTGCCAGAGTGGTCCAATGGATCCTCCTCGCTCGGAGGACACGAAGAGCGTCATATCGGTCGTTCAGGGTTTTCACGAAGAAGTCCGACAAACGCCTTGGTGGCCGTCCTAGTGTTCTTTTGGCATCCCGCGGAATCCAGTCGGTGACGGCTCTCGTCCAGCGGGAATTACGTGGCCGGGTCACCTAATTTTCGAGGACTTGGCCCATGCGACAGCGTCTCTGATCTTCGAACGTCGGCGAAGCTCGGAACTCTGGAGGCCTTCTCCCACTTGCGTGGGTCGTATCACTCCGGGCATCGTCTTCTCGATTCCACGCTGCGCGACGCTGATGGCGTGTTCATCCTGATTTCGTATAGCCCAGATCTCTGAGGCGTGTGTTAGGAGAGGAAGAATGGTAGAGTCGAATAGTTGAGCACGGAGTCGGACGTTCTTCGTCTTCTTCACGACTTTTTCGACGCTCTCGAAAGCTCCCCAAGCCGCTCGTTTCCTCCTAGCCAGCTCCGACGCTAGGTCGTTGACCATATTGACTTCGCGACCCAGATGCACACAGCTGGAGCATTCGGAGATGTTCGTTCCGTTGAGCGAGAATGGGGCATCAGAAACTTGTCCGTTCCTCATGAACGTCGTCTTCGTAAGACTCAGTGCAGTCCAACGTTCCCACATGCACGATTGAAGTCGGCCATCATTCGCTCCGCCTAACTGGTACTCGGTGTTATGAGCACGATGTCGTCAGCGAAGCGCAGATGGTGCAGTTGCCGGCCGTCGAATTTGTCGCAGATCTACAGGAATATTTGTTCCCCTAGGTTTTCAAACATTTTGAAATACTCATAGTATAGGCTTACATTGATGATCACCCAGGTGTTTGTCACTCCTGGTGAAAATTTTTTTGATTTTGATACAAATTTCTGCCTTTTGGTGGTTGCAGAGAAGCTGCATGTATAAGACGTGCAGTGTTGAAGAACATGTTTGCTTCACAAGTTTTTTTTGCTTTATTTCATGAACGCTATAGTTGTTAGAAACTTCTCTAGTTGTTCAACACGAGGTTTCTACACCATTTGTGTAAAATAGTAAAAAATTTAGTAAAAGTAAGGTAAGGTAACATAAAATCAGAATAGAATGATATTTCAGAGATAAGTCATGATGTGCAAGGAGCATGCAGCCATTGGAACAGAACAACATCCTCACACCTTACGAGCCGGAGCATTACTTCTGCGCCACCTCCGCCGCTTGCGTACCATTCTTGCAGGGTCCCCATCCCTCACCACTCTCGCGCTAGCTCTTTCGAGCGGCCAGCTCACAGTCAACCCCTTAAATTTCGACAGGTCACAACACACTAAGGAGCTTCATTTTGCAATTTTGATACCCATATTCGTAGTCAGCATTCCGAGCTCTTTCTAATGACTCTGGTCTCCACACTAAGTTCCATGGGAGGTCAAAATCCTTCCCTAGTGACGGTCTGATCGATTTTGATCACACGACGAAAAGCCTTTTATAAGAACGGAACTGCCACCACTTCCAATACTATGTTGAACGGAAAGTTTTTTCCACTACAGCAGTGACGAATTGCCTATCTGTCACTGAGAGACAAACAAAGTAACGTCACTTTCAAGCCACAATCAACAATATCGACCGATATTCATAGCCTGATCTATATGTGACACCTCTTCTGATATTGAGAGTAAGTAGTGACCATTTTTAACGATCCCCTTAGTTGCCCCTTCACTGGTCCTCCTTGGTGAGTTGACTCATGTGATGGAGGTGAGGGGTTTGGTTCCTGTGCGCTGCTGCATTTTTGCATTTGAACTGATTGGTTGAGATTTGGGGGAATCTGACGTCTACACCAGACGTTTTCACGTTTTCTTTCAGACGTTTTGTGCGCATTTTCCAGCTGTACGCTGTGGTATTCAACATGCTGATGTACAGATGTTCAACACCAGTGGTACTCTCCACAGCGTACAGCTGGAAAATGCGCAGAAAACATCTGAAAATGGTATAGACATCAAAATCTCCCAAATCTCAACCAATCAGTTGAAATGCAAAAATGCGGCAGCGCAGAGGAACCAAACCCCTCACCTCCCTCACATGAGTCAACCCACAACCCACCTGCGCGCCACTGGCTGCAGAAGCATCGCGGACGTACAAGACGCCAAACGCGTGACGCGCCGTATTCCATTGTGACCCCCTACTCCATGGGTTTAACGACTTGGCAAAAATAAACACATTTTCATACTAACTGGGATTCTCGCTATCTCACTCGCTCCCCCTTCAGACATACGCTTCAGACCCTTCCCTTGATAGTCTCCCATACAGTCCCTCCCTACTGGTCCCCCCTTACTGGAGCTGGTTCCCCTCAATGATCCTCCCTGACCGAACGACGTTCGGCACGTATTCTGAATCTCCAGACACCTTTAGCGACGTTTACGGCAAGTCTTCTGAGTCCCCAGGCACGTAGAAGACGTCTAGGTATTTCCCGCCAATTTCCGTTATTTTATGATTAATTCCCCTCCCCCTATTTTATGAGTTAGCTCTCAGCGGATTATTTCACAGCATCATAGTAAGTACAGTACATACAGCATATAGTACATGGATATTATGGATAATTTGAGGGATGCTATCGGTTTTTTCTCAGATCTACCCAATCGGGGTGGGAGTTGCGTGATTGTGTTGGTCAACGGGAGCGCT
The DNA here is from genome assembly GCA_947359475.1 of Heligmosomoides polygyrus bakeri. NCBI lineage: Eukaryota > Metazoa > Nematoda > Chromadorea > Rhabditida > Heligmosomidae > Heligmosomoides > Heligmosomoides polygyrus. The sequence goes on from OX375868.1 coordinate 58,121,052, forward strand.
TCACAGCAAATGGGTCGCTTCGATCAAGCAGTCAGTATCGGCCAGTGTAATCGATTTTCGGAACGCGATACTGAATTGCTCTCAGATACATTGAAGGAAGGAAAATCAAATGGAGACGGAAAATCCCACCACATATAAAAGAGGATGGAATGAGTCACTTTCTGTAGTGGTTCTTCAATAGCAAAAATTAAGTTCCCGCCCTCCCCTCTCCAATTTTTCGACCACACCAGGCTCTCGTATATAATTCTTCCCGTACGAAAATTAGTGGCCAATGTCGTAATCTGGAAGGCGCTCTTTTTGAATTGAAAATTGTTCCCTTTGATCCCAAGAGCGTGCTAACTTAGCGCGCTGGGTCACGAGGCTATTTCTGCCTGCCCAGGTCCTACAGTTTTGAGCGGTGGACCAAGACAGGTCAGCGAAGGAAGTTCGTCGGACCTACGCTCGGTTCAACTAAGCTTTCAACCAAGTCTACCCCCCCCCCCCCCTATCATTAGGCTTCGCTCGGGGTGAGCGATGGTATGACATAGGCCTAACGTCGCCGAAAACAGCGTCGCCGAAGTAAAACATGGGCCTTAGCCAGCGTTGGTGGCCGGCGAAGCCGGCGACTAGCGCTGGCTAAGTTTTGTGTGGTTTACTTGTTTAATAGAAAAGTACATATGATAGTATGAAAATATGCAGAACATAAAGTAATATGGCCACCCTGAACAATCCTCGATGTTATTTTAAGTATAAGAAACTAAGAACCGTTATTTTCAGAAATCATTCTTAGTCTTGAAGGAATGTAGTAGTGGTAATTAGCTCAAAATTTAAAAATCAAACTACTCCATTACAATGTCCGAAAATGGGCATTTATGAAAAGACTGTGGAAATATGTGCCAAATGCCGTCTTCTCGGATCGGTAACGGAGTTTCTGTTGATGACAACTATGAAGTGGATCGGACAACCAATTGCAGAAGGTAAACTTCATTTTTGTCATTTTTTTATTTTTTGCTGAGTTTTTTTCAGATATTTTGGAATGTTTCAGAGGAAAAATCTAACTGAGCAGGAGAAGATCTCGGCTCTAGTACATAGTAGTTCAATTCCTTCCAAATGAAAGAAACAGATCTTTGCCCACGGGAATTGAAAAGATCCCTTGAAATTCGACATTTCTGAACCACTCACTTCTTGCACGAGCGCTGACATTCTGCATTGTCCGCGCTACTGATTCAGCTGTTACCTCTCTCAGCTGGTTGATTGTTGAAATCGAGACATCATTCGTTTGTGAAACAGCACTCTAAACAAACTTTTCTAAAACTGTTGAAAAAATTCATTACATCTTTCCATTACATGCAGAATTTCTGCACGATAGTCAATGCCAAATGAGCACAACTGGTACATTTTTATGAACGACAAACATGGTGTGAGGAACTGGGTATGACCATGTTTCAGTTCCACTTCTTTTGCCGATGCTTTCCCAGAAAATTAAGGATATAGTTTTATGTGATGCGTAGTTGAATTTTGTTAAATCTGAACCACGAGAAAGGTTCTGTGATAGCCATAAAAACTCGTTGCCATCACATTCCACAGGCAGAAAAACAAAACCAAGAAGATGTTCTCTGTCGCCTTGAACTTGGCAGTTTAAGAACAATCGAAAAAATGGGGAATGAGTTCGCTGTGATGAAATTAGGGAACAGTAGACTTGTGGAAATTAATCGAGCGTCATTTTCCATGACTGTTAAGCATAAAGTGAGTTTTTGGTCCCACAAATGAGTCTTCAGAAAGAATGTCGTGCAAGGTTGTGAAAGGGAAAAGACGTCCTAAGAACGCCAGAGATAATCGTGTCAACTGCATCGCCATATGTTCGGAAAGGTGAGAGGGATTTGTGAACAGGCTGAATTTTGGGCTCGATATTTTTCGTTACACAATTCTAATCCATAAGAAGTTTGTAGCTCCACCTTTTTTAATTTAAATAGTTCTCATCAATTTTGAATTCTATCAAATTGACTTTTTTATATAAAACAAAACAGGCAACTGCGAATAAAAGTGCTCCTACCTGGATGTCAGCATTCATGATGTTACACTTCTGGTCGTCACCAACGTTGGAGAAAATGAAGGCGAACTGTTCCCAATTATGCGCCAGCATTACAGATCGTAGAGCGATTCCAAGGCTGCATCAGTTCTTTTTTTTTGCTCATCGGCTAGCAGCTATTTTAAGTACATATAAGCTTTGCCCAATGGTAAGTGTTGCAGAACTTTACACACTCCAACATTTTTGTTGCAGCTTGATAGTGTCGATAGAATGTCTGGAAACCCCATGGTATTTTCAGCTCTCATAATGATGTTTTTTTGCGATCAAAACTCTAGTGCCAGGCTAGACTCGAACACGCACCACCTGATGACCGGTCGGATATGCTCTACGCCATTACACATTAATTATCTTTCAGTTGATTTTTGATTTCAACTGCAGGAATTACATGTACATGTCTAAGTAGGTGTAGTTAAAAGGAATGTCAAAGTAAGCGATATCTAATGGGAACCTCCTACATAACCGTAATCGGAAGGACCATGTTTACGACAAAGTATAGAATCTCTGGACCAAGAAGAATAGAAATATATATATGTATATATAATATATAATATATATATATAATATAATAGGTGCAACAGGATTAATGCAAGCCGGGTTGCATGATAGTGCTATTGGTACGCTGCTGCGCAAAACAGGCCCTTGGATCGCTAGCAATTCACAGCAGCAAATTCCTATACTGAGTACGCACAAAAAAGCCGAAAAGACCTACACTGCGTAAACCACCTAACGCTTGACTACAAAGGACAACACACACGCTTATATATGTACAGGCTGGCTGAAAAGTTCGGGCAATTTTTCAAAAAACTTCAGCAGCACAAAAAACCACATAAACGAAAAAGAATTATAAACAAAAACAACAGCAGCTTTATCAGATCAATAACAACAGAAAACAACAGAAAAATTCACAATAAGTACTCTAAATGTCTAATTGGCTTCAATACATTTTTGCAGTCGCTTTGTGAAGTCGCTGACGATGGTAGCCCACTGATTGTAAATCTGTTTTGTTCATGTAGTTTTCTCCTGCTGCTGAAATACTGTGAAAAATTGCCCGAACCTTTTAGCAACCCTGTATGGTCAACAAACATTGCGTTAATGAAAAAGAACTGGTGCCCTTTGAAGAAGCAGCGAGCGGATCGCTGCTTCTTCAAAGGGCACCAGTTCTTTTTCATTAACGCAATGAGTTTGCAAAATGTCACCAACCGCATACTAATGAGTGGGGTACCTAATGGTCTATCATATTCACTATATATAGGTGAGAGGCATGAGTCATGACCGAAGCCTCGCCGCCCTGTCCGAGACGCGCGGCCAACGTCCATGTTTGCTGCTGACGACGTACGAACTGTTGACGGCACAAGTTACTGTTGACGGCGCTTGATCGTATCTAAGGCGTTAACGGAGTCATCATTATCATCACTATTTATTTATTTATTTATTGTTGCACCAAAAGTGCGCCATAGAAACGATACAAACAAAGGAAAACATAGAGAAGCTAACAATCCTTGAGAAGCTAAAAACGATCAACTGACAATCCTTAGCTTAAAAAAAAACAACACCAACGAAACTTTGTTATAATAATATTATTATAGTGTAATCTTCTTCTTCAGCGTTTGTCCCGCTTCGTAGCGGGGTCCGCTCTTCTGGTGTCGTGACTCCACCTTTCTCGACCCTGTGCTTCATCAAGGTGGACGCCAGTTACTATCATATCCATATTAATGTATCCAACCAACACTGCTTCGGGTGTCCTCTGGGCAGCTTTCCGGTTACTTCCAACTCAAGGCCTATCTTGCGGACGCTGTCTTCTTTCCCACGCAGAACGTGGCCTTACAATCGTAAGCGAGCTTCCCTCATCTTGTCCGCTACCGGACCAACACCGAACTTCGGCCGAATAGCATCATTTCGGATGCGGTCCATGCGCGTGACTCCAGCCGTCCAGCGCAGCATCTTCGTCTCCATGACGCTGAGGCGCGTTTCAACTTCCTTAGTCGCACTCAGCGCCGTACATCGCTACTGGCCGCACGACTGCTCTGTAGATTTTCGACTTCAGGTGCTGTGCTACCTTCCTGTCGCAGAGCACGCCAGTCAGCGCCGCTTGGACCAAACTGCACTCACGCGTGACTTCAATTCAACCATCAGACTGCCGTCAGACGCTATTGCTGATCTCAGGTACTTAAACACCGAAATGCGTGCAAGCGCAGTGCCATTAATCTTAATGGAGCCGGACTCGTTTACGTCAGCCGTTAGGTACTCGGTCTTCTTGACGTTCAGTTTGAGTCCGAACATCGCCAGGCGGCCGCGCCAAGCTTGCACCTGCCGCTTGAGTCATTCTTATCTTCGCTAGCAAGCATTGCGTCATCAGCATAAAGCAACGTCCATGGGACAGGCTTCTGAAGGTCTCTCGTAATGGCATCCATGACGACAACAAAGAAGAGTGGAGAAAGTGCAGAACCCTGGTGCACCCCAACAGAGATGGGAAACTCCAATGAGGTTCCAGCTGCAGCTTGCACTCTCTCTTTGGGCAAGAGTAGAGCACCCGCACACACTCTATGAGTTTCTCAGGTACGTTGTGTTGTCGTAAGGCGTACCATATAACCTCACGCGGTACGCGGTCGAAAGCCTTCTCCAAGTCGAGAAAGGCTATATGCACCGGCTTCTGTTTCTCGCGATGCTTCTCCACCAGGAGTCGGGCGGCGTGTATAGCATCAATGGTCCCACAACTAGACACAAAACCGCACTGGTTGTCGGAGAGCTTGACGATTTCACGAATTCGTCTGTCAAGGATTCGCTCGAAGATCTTCATTCTGTGCGAAAGTAAACGAATCGGACGGTAATTGGAGCAGTCTGCAGGACTGCCCTTAATCTTCCAAATCGGAATCGTCGTACTGTTCTGCCGACACTCCGGTACTTTCTTCTCCTTTACTACCTGGTTGAAGAACTCAGTCAACCACTCAGCAGGATGCCAGAGCTTCGACTTCCTCACATCGGCTGCCAGATCATCTGGTCCTGTTGCCTTGCATGGCTTCATCATCTTCAGAGCCGCTTCGGTTTCCTCCACGGTGATCTTGTGAACGGGACCGTGAACAGAACCCACAGAAGGGAAGGCCGGATGAGGAAATTCCATAGTGGAAATTTCCTCAAAGTAATCACGCCATCGCTTCAGCCCCTTTTTGCGGTCTGTCAGAAGATGGCCGCTCTCATCATTGATGCCAAAGAACTTTTTAATATCCTCGGTTTGGCAGTGGCGGGTTTTACCAAGTCGGTACAAATATCGCTCACCATCGCGCGACGCGAGCTTTTCGTTGACGTCACTATAATGGTGGCTTTCGCAACAGCCACGGCTTTCTTTGCAGCTTTCTTCGCCTTCTGATACTTCTGCCAGTTGTCGGCTGTCTTTTCGCCGAGAAACACATGATAAAGCGCCTTCTTCTCTCGCATTTTTGCTTTCACGTCGCCTGTCCGCAGCCATGTCTGCTTGTCGACTTTGCGTCGTCCAGGCTTCGTAGTGCCGAGTTCCAATAATGCATCTTGGCGTATCGCGTCAGCTGCTCTCTTCCAAGTTTCGTCGACAGTCGTGACTGTCGGCAACCGTACGCGGGAAATCACAGCTGCTTCCTTCTCTTTCATTCGCCACCACTTGATTCTTGCAGCACCGCATCGCTCGATCTGCTTCAGCCTCGGAGGGGCGATCTTTAGCGTGCAGATCAGCGGTCGATGCTGTGGGGCGGCCGTCTCAAACGGCACGATCTTCGCGTCTGTGACAATGCTCCGGTCGCGATCCTTCACAAGGACAAAGTCTATCTGAGACTTGGATCTCCCATTAGAGTATGAGATGAGGTGGGAGTCGCGTTTTCGGAAAACAGTGTTCACAATGGTGAGGTTATGCGATTCCGCATACTCAAGAATACGCTCACCATCAGCGTTACGCGATCCGCATCCGAAACCACCATGACAGCTGTACCCGTCCTTCGCAGCACCTACGTGCCCGTTAAGGTCACCAGAGACTATGATGACATCTTTCGGCGGTAACTCTGCTGTCTTCTCATCAAGCAGGCTCCAAAACTCATCCTTGGCTTGATCGGAGCTTCACAGTAGAGAAAGTATTTGATTAGGCGGTCAATATCGATAGATATTGTCGATTTTTTGATTATGATGGCCTTCGATATATTATTATATTCAATATATTAAGGTCGCTCACGCAATCAATATTGGTAGGTACTGTCGATCTTTTGAGCGGTGCTGTCGGTTTGCTCCCAGAATTAACTTATCAGAGTGGCAGTTGCGTGATTGTGTTGACCGAATGAAGCGCTCCACAGCCGAGCGAGTCGCGATCAGGCAATCAATATTGATCGATATTATCGATCTATTGAGAGGTGCTATCGGTCTTCTCTTAGACTTAACCGGTCGGTGATAGTTGTGTGATTATAATGGATCACGGAAACGCTTTACGGAAATCGATATCGATCGATATTATCGATATATTGAGCGGTGCAATCGGCTGCTTCTCGGGCCTAACCGATCGGGGTGGGTGTTGCGTAATTAGGATGGCCGACGGAAGAGCTTCACAGCAGAGGGAGTATCGATCAGGCAATCAACCAGCATGGGGAAATTTCTATCTGGCATATTTCTCGAGATGTGTTACAATGCTTTTCTACCTGCCTAGGTCCGCCTAGAAACAGCCCCAGACGATGCAGAACTGTTGAAGAACATACTCCTGAGTGGTATACAGAGATGCGAGTGGTACTCTTACTTAGACTTAGACTTAGTTCCTCCCATGCCGTTGGGCATATCGGGCGACGAGACTTCGCCACTGATACCTGTCTTGTGCCAACTCTTCACTTTCGTCTCTGGAAATATTTAGTAGTTGAAGGTCTTTTTCGAATGTTCGCCTCCATGTGTTTCTCGGATGACCGCGCGCTCTGCTACCACCGTCAGGAATCCAACACATGGCTACTCGAGGAAATCGGTACTCAGGCATTCGCATTACGTGTCCTGCGAGGCGTAGACGTCTTTGTGCGATTAATGCAGAAAGACTATTTGAACCGCTCCGGTTTAGGACATCACAATTAGTCACACGGTCTGTATATCGCACGCTCAATATCTCTCGAAGACATCTCTGGTGGAAGGCGTTTAGCTTTTTAGCGCACTTCATAGACATGGCCCATGTTTCACTCGCGTAGGCAACAATCGGAACTACAATTGAGTGGTAAAGCCACAGCTTTGTCTTCGACGCGATTGACGGTAAGCTCCAGATTGGACCAAGCTTCCGAAACACAGATGAAGCCTTCACAATCCTCGTTAGTGTTTCTGATTCCACATTCCCGTCGCGTGACACGGTACTTCCAAGATATGTTAACTTCTTTACAGTTTCGAGCTGTGATGCCTCAACGTTGATATCTACGTTCATATCTGCTCTCCCTATGCTCATCACTTTCGATTTGTCCGGGTTTAATCGTAGTCCAATTTTCCTGGCTTCGTTCGCGAGGTTTGTGGTCGCCTATTGCAGTAAACCGTTGTTCTCGGCTATGATGGCTACATCGTCTGCGAAATCGAGGTCTGTTAAGCGGTGTGTCCTGCTCCATTTGATACCCATTTGATTCATCACCTTTCATGGGTTTCCTCATAATGAAGTCCAGAGCAACATTGAACAGAACAGGGGAGAGTACACATCCTTGTCTCACTCCGGTAACAACTTCGAAGAATGTCGTGTGCATTGCATTCGTTCTGACGCAACAGAAGGAATTCTTATACAGCTTCTTGAAGATTTCCACAAAAGGCTGGGGTATACCGTATATTCTAAGAATTGACCATAGCGATTCACGGTGTACACTATCGAAGGCCTTCCGGAAATCCACGAAATTGATGACAAGTTGCGTCCGAAATTCCATGCATTGCTCGATGACATTCCGCAGGGTAAATATCTGTTTTTATCTGCATGACCTAGCACCTCGGAATCCACATTGTTTTTCACGAAGTCTTTCATCTACCGCGGTTCGTAGTCGATTTAGTAGAATTAAGCAGAACGCCTTGCCGGGTATAGAAAGCAATGTAACTCCTCGCCAGTTTCCACATTCTGATAAGTCACCTTTTTTGGGTATTTTGACAATGACTCCTCTCTTCCAGTCTTCCGGAACTTCTAAACGCTGCCAGCATATGTTAAATAGTCAAGTCAATAGTCAACTCCGCCGTTGCCGGTCCCAAGCCCGGATGAGAAAGGAGGAGGGTTGGACGACGGCCTAGCAACCCGTCTCCGTAAAATCTTTTTTAGCTACAGAAACGAGTGGTACTCGGGCATAATTAAATCTGTAGTAGGCGTACATTTCAAAGTGTTCGACTTCGACGCTAGGGATGCTTTCTTACCCAGCGTTGGTTGCAGGCGACTAATGCTGGTACTATTAATCCTGCTAATATAAAGCAGCAAGCGTGTCTGTGTGTGCGTGCGTGCGTGCGTGTGTCACACTGTCCGTCCGTCACACTTGAGTTGGGGCGCGACAGCCGAACACGTCGGCAACCGTGCAAGGCGAGCCGTAGACGTACCGAACACGTCGGCAACCGTGCATGGCGAGCCGCAGAGTGCCGAACACGTCGGCAACCGTGCATGGCGAGCCGTAGACGTGCCGAACACGTCGGCAACCATGCCTGGGCATTTGGATGATCATCGACGGGAGGGGTTTCGGAGGCAATCGATACCGATTGATATTATCGATTTTTTGAGGATGGTGTTGAAGTGGCGCGAAACTTCGGCCCTGGAGGTAATCAAGGTGGCTGAACACAAATCTGAAGTGGACCAATCAATCCATCTCGATTAACATAAAGGTCAGAAGGCCTAGGGAAGAATAGGAAACCCGTAGCGGCCATGGCGTCCTTCGGGGTTTGGGGGCGAAGCCCCCAACCAGTCGTAGGCCGCCGAACGACTGGTATATAATAAGCCGCCAAGCGATGAGTCACATTATCGATCGACGCTGAGTCATACAATAGGGGAACTTACGGAGCACAAATTAGGCCTATGGCATACCGACGGCGATGAGTCCAGCGACGAGAGGAGCGGAGCGACGGGGGAACTGTGGTTTCACCGACGGCGGTGTTGTGCGGGGGCGAGCATTTGCACTGGAGCGCGCTTAGCGACGCTTGCGTGCGTGAATGCGTAGTGCAAAGGGTCGGGCGACAGCTGGTCGCCGTGCAAAGCGCAGCGACGACCGGTCGCTGGCGGTATGCCCCCTCTCCCAACGACACGCAGTGCCGACGTGGCAGCGACAACCGGCAAGCACGCGCTCTCTCCCCATTGTTTCTGACAGGTCCCAACACGAATAGTCGATTACTTGTCCGTTGGCAGTGCCGTCGCCGTACTCGTCGCTGGTGGTATGCCATAGGCCTTAAGGGCGAAAATAGCAAGAGATACATCGCCCAACGTTCCTGGGGGTTCAGAAGGCATGGCAAACACGTCACCCAACGTTACAAGGATTCAGAAGACGTGCCGAAGACGTCGCCCAACGTGCCTGGGGATTCAGATAATCATCGACGAAAGGCCTTCGTGGCAGACAGAGGGAAGCAATAAATATCGATCAATACTATCGACTTCTTCTAGACAACAGGGGGCGATCAATATCGATTGGTATTATCGGTTCTCACTCAATATCAGATTGAACCGATAACGGTGGGGTTATGTGATTATGATCGTCGTGGAAGGCCTTCACAAGAAGAATGGAACAATCAATATCGGTCGATATTGTCGATTTTTTCCCAGATTTAACCGTTCGGGGCGGAAGACACGAGGGTATCATGGTCGACGGAGTGCTCCAAATCAGACGGAAAATTTTAATGGTAATGGCGAGGCCAATATCGATTGATACTGATGTGATGATGATGATAGTGCAACATCGCGCGAAGCGCGCAAGCGCAAGGCACGCCGATAGGCGTGACGGAGCACTTGGTACCAAAAAGGTGCCCTTTGACAGACATTGCTGAGGTCGTTACCATTTCACTGATGCATTTCGTGTTACGAGCCGCATTCATTTCGTGATTACACTACCTTGAAAAAATCTTCACTGCCGTATGCCCGCATGCATTAGGGATCGTTTAGTGTGCGCGCGATGCGCGACACGATGCCATGTGTAGTGGCCGAATTGATATCGCGTAGTTCAATCAATTTAGCCACTACACATGCATCGCGTCGCGCGTCGCGTGTACACTAAACGATCCCTACGGCGCCTTTATACTCTTGCCGCGATGCGGCGCGTCAATAAGGGGCGCGGCGCGACTAGCCGCGCCGCGCTCCGAATTTGACGCGCTGCTGCGCGATTGCAGTTAGGAGGGGAAGCGTCAGCGACGCGCGGCCACGAGCTTCTGCTAACTACGGTCCGTTTGCCAAGGATGACGTAGGAGACGGTCCATGAGCCACTGGAGAACCAAAACAGAAAGGGTTCGTCCGGCTGAGCAACGAAATGCATCTTCCTAATAATAGTCGTGGGTTTCCTGTGAGAAGCGACGATTCCTCTCTGAAGGCTAGGGTCGAAGTTGTACGCTCAACCTACGGTTGAAACTGGTGAGTGTGGTATTGAGTTGAATCTCCTGCATGCAAATGGCACTAAATGATCCATTATATTGCAACATGTGCGGGTCCAGAAGTAAAATTGCTGGAAGGTACTCATGGTCGAGAATCTGTCAGAATTCTCTCTCATATGGCCATTCCGAGTCATTGTGCACTAAACATATCTTTAGAACATATCTTTATCTTAACATATATTTCGTAAATGTCTACAGACCTTCATTCCCTTCCTAGGTTACGGAAGGTAGGGCGACTAAGGTCATGGTTACCGATTTCGCTCAAACTCGTGATCATACCCCCCCCCCGGTAGAAGTTTAGTCAAAGTTTTTTTTTCAACCTCTCCTCGACCTCTGGAGAATTTTGCTACACTCTTTTTGTTGTACCAAAAAGTCAATTCTGACCGGTGCCAACTGATGCTATTATTGAAAACATAGAACGTGATGTTACCATGCAATATCGGTCTTTATTAAAAAAGATCGGATATGCGTGATCTTTCATGTTGGCTAGTGTGGAACCTTCTTCGGGTTGTGACATTGGATCATCCGTTACCTGTCATCGAATTGCTTGAACGGACGCCAGTAGAGTCTTCATTCGTGCATATGTTAGCAAAACAAAGGCAATGCAGCAGCCTCCCGTCGATCTTCAGTCCCATAACTTCCCATTCTAAATTGCGCACGGCGAGTTCAAGGGTGGTGCTAAAGAACTTCATGGGTATCATTTCCCGTTAATGGACCAATATCCTCTCTTCGCGTTCACGACGTTGTTGTAAAGCCTAACGGAGTGTATGTGATCGATCGTGCAGAAACCTGTCCAAAATCCTGCTTGTTCGCATATCTGCACTTCGTCCAGCGCTTCGCTGATCCTGTTCAGGAACACTCAAGTGAACAGCTTGTAAACTACGAACTGCAGGCAGACCAGAGGATAGTTGCTGTCGCGCATGCTTCCATTCTTGAACCGCAACAGTCCAGTTGGTCTTCCACTGAGATGGAACCTTGCACTCCGACAGTTGGCGTGTGAAGTGCCGGGGTGTTGACGAGCACTAGCGACTGGTTCTTCAGGTGTTCAGTTTTAATCTTGTCAGAACTGCGTGCTGTACGGCTTTTCACCGACGAGCTGGCCGGTCGGAGCTTGGAAGGGAGAGCACAGGGAACGACGCATATATCCTGCGGAAGATGGCATGGGGCAGGTGGACGTGGCTATCAAAGAGATCGAAGAGATTAGAAGTTGTGGATGACCTTTTCCATAGCCCTTCCGGAAGCAGTGGCACTTCCATCGGGCGTCGGAGAGCGGGCATCTTGGTCTTGGAGTGGACAAAGTTCAGTCCAGCATTGCGGGCGCAAGCGTTGGCTAAAGCTGTGCTCTTCTATCCTTATCATCGTTTTTTTTTTCGCCGCTTCGTATAGCTCCGCAAGTTCACATGTCGGTTTGTAGTTACCTAACATCGTGCGCTCCATGCTGGCGTATCAGCTCAGAGTTTCAGAAGATAGACGTCTTTTAGGCCTATGGCATACCACCGACGACGAGGCCGGCGACGACAGGAGCGGAGCGACGGGAGATCGCTGTGGTTCAGCGACGAGAGCAGCGACGGTGTTGGACGGGGGCGAGAATTGGCGTTAGAGCGCGGTTGGTGACCCTTGCGTGCGTGCATGCAGGGGTCACCAACCTAAAGGGTCGAGCGACAACTGGTCGCCGTGCAAAGCGCAGCGACGACCGGTCGCTGGCGGTATGCCCCCTCTCCAACGACACGTAGTGCCGACGTGGCAGCGACAACCGGCAAGCGCGCGCCTCTCCCCATTGTTTCTGGCAGGTCCTAACACGAATAGTCGATTACTTGTCCGTTGGCAGTGCCGTCGCCGGACTCGTCGCTGGTGGTATGCCATAGGCCTTAGTGGTTTTCAAACCTCAGCTGCCATGGCAAGCATTGTCGCGGGAATGGTACACGAAGAGATCGCATTCATCATCAAGGTTGTGCATGATGGTGTCTTGCCAAATGGCCCTGCCTCATGTAGAACTTGAGGACAATGGAAAAGACGGTCAGGCAATGCTTGCTGTTGAAGGTGACGTAGTCGATCTCATTGTAGAACTGTCCTGTGAGAGATCTCCAGATCCATCGTAGTGTGGGATACCTCTAGAGTTGCGAGTTCTCATAGATGGTCTTTGCCGTCATGATAAACGTTCGCCTTTCTAGTTCCACTCCAAACATTGGGTTTCAACGTGAAGTTCTCGCGGCGACCACAGCGGTTCTACCTTCCTTATAGAACTTCTTCGGCTCTGCATAGAAGGCTTCGAGTCTTCGTCGTCGCAGTCGGTTGTCGGCGCGACGAATACAGTCAAAGCTGGTGCAAAGCCACATCCATTTAGCCATGTTCCTAGGAACTGTTCTTCTACGGAGTCCAAGGCGGTTCGGCTTGTACTCGTACGAATAGATGTTCATAGCCAAGTGCAGTTGACGAGGACACTAACGCCGAATACTTCACTGCTATAGGAATGTTCCGAGGAACAGTTCTTCTCCGCAGTCGTAGATGACGTGTAGGGGTGGGGGGGGGGGCTCTTTAGGGGCCATGGTAATGAGTCCCGTTAATGCAGCCGTTTTTGACGGGAGTACACACGTTTTGCTAGTCAGCCTCTATGTCGGGTGGGCGAGGAACTCCGGGAGCCAGCCCGACTTCTTCAAGGGACGGGCACGCTTTTCATCTCCTAACGGTGTATTTCCAGTCTACCGAGTGCAAGCTATTGGACGGGCAAGAATAGATACAATTCGCGCAGGGCGAACACATCCACGCACTCCGTGCATGCTCATTCAACGCCCACGCACAATAAACGGGTCGACCACACAGAGCAGGAGCAAGGAGTCCACTCCTTCATCCCACATGCGTCTTTGGGTAGCTCCATCTAAAACTAACCAAATAGAGTTAGAGAGTTACGTGAGCTTAGATCTAATGGCACGCTGCGAATCTCCACTAGTGATAAGGGAGGGGAGTTCGTAGTTATCTCACAACTCTTAGATCGTTCTATAGCCGAGCGTCATCTGAGCGACACCTCTGTGTACCATCGCGTTACTGAGAGAGACTTCAAGGTGCAATGTAGACGCCTTAGGCATGCTTGGATGACAACTGGGATGTCTGCAAGAATAGACAGAAAGTTTCTCAGAGATTTAAGACTGGATGACCCTTGTTGTCCGGTTTTTTATAGCCTTATAAAGACTCACAAGCTCTCCCAAGAGGATATGCTGTCCACGTCAGCGGACACCTATAAAATTAGACCTATAATCAGTTGTGTTGGCGGACCAACCGATCGAATTTCCTGGTTTCTAAATACTATTGTGAGCCAGTTGTCACCTGACCAATACGAGCAAATTCCTTGAATTGCTGCACAACTCTAACTGTGATCAGAGCTGTGTAATGGAGTCATTTGATGTCACATCACTTTACACTAACGTCCAAAACGAAGAAGCCTTGCAGGCATTATCAGAAATGCTGCATGAGAGGAATATTAACACATTTGGGCGCAATATCTTCAAATGGTCAGGCTCGTACTATTCGCAAGTTAGGGGATTAGCCATGGGTCAACGACTAGCGCCCTTCTTGCTGTCTGTTTTATGAGCAGAGTGGAACAGCCGGTGCTTGACTGCTCACCACTAATGTACTGCAGATATATAGATGATTGCTGTATCATAACATCAACACAGTCCGAAATGGATGAGTGTTTCAGGATGCTTAACCAGCAATCTCAGTAAATTAGGCTCACCAGAGAAACTCCGAAAAACGGTTGGCTCGCCTATCTCAACACACAGGTCAAGTTGTCCAACGGGGTAGTTAGCGTGAAGTAGTACCGTACGCCAAGCTCCAAGAACATCTTGATTCACGCCAGGTCCGCGCATCCTTTTGCTGTGAAACGAGCTGTAATAAGCAACATGTTTCGCACAGCAACGAGAATATGTACAGGCCCTGACGAACGACAAGAATCCTTGCAGCTAGCTTCCAATATAGCCGCTTCTAATGGCTATACTACGTTAAGTCGTCGGCCCACATCTCACGCTAACCGCCAAAACACACCCCGACCAAATAAGATACCTTTCCTGCTTCCCTTCATCTCCGATAGAGTCACTGCTGAAATTCAGAGAGTTATTGTAAGTGCACAACTGCGGGATGATGTTGTCTTAGTGAACATTCCTAACGACAACATAAAACGGCAGCTAGTCCGGAATAGACTCCATGATACGCAGTGCATATCGGAGAATTGCATTGTATGTCCAACTGGAAGACTGGGGGATTGCTCAAAGATCGGGGCAATTTACGAGCTCGAGTGCTCGGCCTGCAATGCAAAATATATAGGGGAAACGATAAGGGTTTTGGCAGTACGCGTAAAGGAACATCTAGCAAAAGACGTGGATTACCAAGAAGTCCGCTTGGTAAACATAGAATTGATGCGCACAACGGGAACGATTTTGAGGTGAAGTGCAGCATTTTGGCCGTTGAAGGAGAAATATCGGCAAGGAAAGCGTTAGAGGCGTTCTGGATTTTTAGTAGAAATCCGGTAATGAACAACCGAAATGAGTGCCTCTCTGTTACGAGTGACTTCTTGCCATTTATGTCTTATTGTGAACTGTAAGTGACCGGTCGGCGACAATCCCTATGAGTGGGTCTCATTCGCCTCTACTGGTCTTCTAGCGTGGGAGAATTCCAGCCCCTACGGTGGATCCTATGCGTGAGTTCGTCTCTTACATTCGGGCTCTCTGTAGTGACTCCTGGAGTGGGTCGAAAATGCTAGGGCGGCTAAGGCGCTTGGTGGAGTAGAGCGCAAATATAAACCTGTTGCTCCACTTTCAGGCCTCTGAAGACGACGGAAAGTCGAAACGTCAGGCCGCAATAATAAAGATCCACCTAAAAACCTCGTTTGGCACAGCATACTGACAACAAACTAACTCACCATGCCGAGGTTTCAAGAAGAGAGAAGTTGGGAACTACTGACCAAATAGATTGCGGGAATCCCTATCTTCAAATTTCCGAAAATGTCTTCATAGCTCACCAGGGAAGTGTATCAGGCGTGAGCATGAATTGGGGAAATGGATAGCGTTGCGAGAATCTCCACCCATCATACAGTAGAAGAACATGTTTCTTTTCTTGAACTCAAAGTGCTATGGGCCCTCGAAGTTGGGTACATGGCTGCACAGTCAGCACGTGCCCACGTGCATACGTGCGCGTTCTGATGCATGAGACGTGGCGGAAGGCTGTGCGGCAATCGGTAGCTCAGCAGGGTGCGACGCTGCTTCACAGGTGCTAGAGCAGATCTTCGACTCCCGTGGTATGCACTATTTTTGCATTTTTTAATGACCACTGCCTCCTTTACCAATTTGCTTCCCACAGATCACTTGTATATTTATTTTACTTTAATTTGTCAAGTAAAACTGTAATGTAACAAAAAACTTTAGTCATCCAACACTTCTTACTGTCGAAACGTTCGTCGTTCTGTCCTATACTCGGACAACTTCTTCACCGCACGACGAGAATCACATTCAGAAACACATTTAGCAGTCAGTAGAAGAATGGTGGAGTATGGCGTACGAAATATATTCTCGACTGCATATTCTCTTTGGCTCCTTTTGGCTGCTACATCGATCATTTTGCGGAAAACACTAATTTTTACCTTTAACCTAGCACAGTCTTTGCGCGCCACTCCAACTGCACTCCTCCAGCCTCCGTTGGAGACCTGTCTTCATGCATGTGCAAGGTACCTGCACCCTTCGCGATAGATTGCTAGTTAATATGGTCTTCTGATCATGAAGAAGAATTCATCCTCGCAGCGCTTGGGGGGTTACATGGAGGGTAATTTTTTGCTAAGTGACCCTAAAGAGTTCGTCTGGTCTCTTGCCGCTGAACGTCTGGTTAAATGGTTGGCAAAGACCCCTAAGCGCTAAGAATAGAACAACCCCAATCTTCCTTTATTCTATTTTAAGCCTTCTCACTTTTATTTAGTGAAAAACCGGCTTCACTACATAGATTAGTGCGGCAGGATATTGCAGGACACTGCTCCTATGAAGCACATTTACCCTCTATCGCTATCGCGTACACGATTTATTTGCCGAAGTGTCCGTTCTCTACGTGGCGAAAAGCAGATTATGAGAGTCTCAATCCATCGTCACTCTTTCTACCTTTCACTTCTCCCTCCCTCCCGCTAATACTTCCTTACCTATGTGCTGACAAAGAAGCGGAGTGAGAGTCAAGCACGCACACGTGACACCGAGTCCCGACTCACGTGTCACGACTTCTGTGACCCGTCTTCACAAACCCGGTGCATATTGGACGTCGGGTTTATTGAGAAAAACTATTGGTCCTCCCTTATTCCGCCTTCCCTTCTAGTGGTCCTCCTTTGCTGATCCCGTCATCGCTGGCCCCCAGCTATACTTATGCTTGCGCAAAAATTTCGAATATCCGAATCGTTTTGAATTCCGCTCATAACTAGTGTCGCATTTCGCGTCGATGACGCGACGGAGCGTCGGCGACGCGCAGGAGCGTCGCAAATCGTCGGAATCGTTCGCAGTGAGTTTACTGAAAAGCTGACTACATCACTGAAATCGTCTTATCGAGGAGATCTCGAAAATCGAAACGGATTCAATGTAGCGTTTAATCTGACCTAGTTACGGTGGTTTAAGTGAATTTTTGGTAGCTTTCTTTAAAATGGTTACATCTTAAAATAGGACACATACTCGGAATCCCCTGAAGTCAGCTTTACATTGCTCTGAAAATTATTCCGCGGTTTCTCGAAAAAGTTATTCGGTGACCTATATACCTACCGCGGCGACCGTCTTGCTCGCTGGAGATAATTACGCCCACAGGATACGGTTCTATAATTGGTCGCAAACCCACACTTCTGCCGAACTTTTCATCGGAGTGTATATTGTCCATATCCGGTTTCAAATCTGAATTCCTACCGCAATCTCCATTATTTCGATAGGGCGTAACGTCATCTTTGGACGACTCTAAGTATTCGCCAGTTAGCATGGAAACGATTGTCTTCAAGACTGTTCCCTCATATTCTAGTTTTCATTGATTAAATGTAACTTCTCGCAGTCAATCTGTCAGCGCCAACGGGCCTCACACTTAGGCGCAAAACCGCGCCCAGGTGTACCTGGGTCGCCCGACCGGCGTACGACCAGGTCGTATTGCCGGCCTGGAACAGGATCGCCGGTTTAAAACGACAAAAATCGATAACATTCAATCAGCACAATTCTACATTGGTGGATAGCTAATTCTATGGAGGACAAGATTATGAAAGTCATTTTTTAAACAGAAGTAGCACAACGAAGCGATCGAGTAAAATAGGCCCTCTCCAAAATTTTTGTCGAAATCACCCACTTTGATTGTCTGTTCCAATCTAAGCACAGCTCCATTGTTTTAGGAAAACATATTGTTGTAAAGCGCAGTTAGTCGGTTATGCACCAGCACAACCCCACCTTCTCAACAGTGACTTGAAGACTGTTATCATCAGTCCATTATGAGGAAAGTCCACTGGCGCAGTCAAAATAATGAGAGGCAGTGGAATTACGGCAGAATAATCTATTGGCTGTCTAATTTTTAGAAAGTGAAATTGTGATGGGTTGCCCACGCTTACTGCTTTATGCACCTCATAGGTCAGGCTTTCCTTGGGGCGTGCTGTAAACTAGAATACGAAGGAACAATCTTGAAGACAATTGTTTGTTCTAACTGGCGAATACTTGGAGTCGTCCAAAGATGACGTTACGCCCTTCGAAATAATGGAAATTGCGGTATGAATTCAGATTTGAAACTGGATATGGACAATATATACTCCGATGAAAAATTCGGCAGAAGTGTGGGTTTGCGACCAATTATAGAGCCGTATCCTGTGTGCGTAATTATCTCTAGCGAGCAAGACGGTCGCCGCGGTAGGTATATAGGTCACCGAACAACTTTTTCGAGAAACCGCGGAATAATTTCTAGAGCAATATAAAGCTGACTTAAGGGGATTCCGAGTATGTGTCTTATTTTAAGATGTAACCATTTTAAAGGAAGCTACCAAAAATTCACTTAAACCACCGTAACTAGGTCAGATTAAACGCTACATCGAATCCGTCTCGATTTTCGAGATCTCCTCGATGAGAAGATTTCAGTGATGCAGTCGGCTTTTCAGTAAATTTACTGCGCGAACGATTCCGACGCTTTGCGACGCTCCTGCGCGTCGCCGACGCTCCGTCGCGTCCGCGACGCGAAATGCGACACTAGTTATGAGCGGTATTGTAGCTGGAGCATCCGGAGATGTTCGTTCCATTGAGCGAGAATGGGGCATCAGAAACTTGTCCGTTCCTCATGAACATCGTCTTCGTAAGATTCAGCTGCAGTCCAACGTTCCCACATACACGATCGAAGTCGGCCAGCATTCGCTCCGCCTGGCTGATGCTCGGTGCTAGGAGCACGATGTCGTCAACGAAGCGCAGATGGTGCAGCTGCCGGCCGTCGACCTTCACTCCCATGTGTTCCCATTCCAGTTCGCGCATGACGTTTTCGAGGGTGGCGCTGAAGAGCTTCGGGGATATGGTATCCCCTGGCGAACCCCTCTCTTTACGTCAATGACGACGTCATTGTAGAATGGAGAGATCTTGGTCGTGAATCCACTGTACAGCTCTCGAAGGACTCAGATGTATTGAGTAGGAACACCCTGAGTGAGCAGGGCGTCGATGACCGCTTCAGTCTCGATGGAGTCGAATACCTTCTTCAGGTCGATGAACGTAAGGCACAGCGGCAGCTTGTACTCTCGCGACACTTCGATGAGCTTCGTAATGGTGTGTATGTGGTCGATCGTGCTGAATCCTCTCCGAAATCCTGCTTGTTCGCATGGCTGTCCTTCGTCCAGCGTAATGCTGATCCTATTCAGGATGACTCGAGTGAACAGCTTGTAGACTACGGACAGCAGGCAGATCGGGCGATAGTTGCTAATGTCGTGCACGTCTCCATTCTTGTACAGCAGTCCTGCTGGTCTTCCGCTGAGATGGAACCTTGCACTCCGCAGGTAGCGCGTGAAGAGCCGCGCCAGGGTGTTGATAAGCGCTGGTGGGAGGTTCTTCAGGTGTTTGGGTCTGATCCTGTCGGGACCGGATGCTGTACGTTTCTTCACCGACGAGATGGCGTGTCGGATCTCGGAAGGGAGAACAGAGGGGACGACGTATCCATCCTGCGAAAGATGGCGTGGGGGCAGGTGGACATGGCTATCGAAGAGATCGGAGTAGAAGTCGTGGATGACCTCCTCATGGTCCTTCTGGAAGAGGTGACGGTTGCGTCAGAGCGTCGGAGAGCGATCATCTTGGTCTTGAAGTTGGCGAAGTGCCGGCGGGCATTGTGCACGCTCAAACCTGCCTCTGCAACTTCAGCAACACTTCCGCCCTTCCCTCCTTAAGATCCTCCTTTACCGCCGCTCTGCATAGCTTCGCAAGCTCGGACGTCAGCTGGTAATTGCCTGACGCTCGTGCTGCTCCACACTGGCGTATCAGCTTGAGAGTTTCCGGAGACAGGCGTCTCTTGGTGGTTTTTAAGCTCTCGGCTCCCTTAGCACTATCGCGGAGATGGTGCACGAACTGGTTGTATTCGTCGTCGATGTTGTCCATAACGGTATCTTCCCAAAGGCCGGAAAGAGAGGTGTAAAGGTCCGAGTTGATGGTCGTTCTGGGACTCCTCTTGTTGAACTTCACGGCCTTCCCTCCTTGACACGAAAAGCGGAACCTTTCGCAAAGGAGGCGGTGGTCCGATCCCGTGTAGAAGTTGAGGACAACGGAAACGTCGGTTAGGCAGTACTTGCGGTTGAAGATGATGTGGTCGATCTCGTTGTGGAACTGACCACCGGGTGATTCCCAGGTGCATCGTAGAGAGGGAGGCTTCTGGAACTGTGAGTTTACATGGATGGTCTTGACCGACGTGATAAACTCAGACAGCCTTTCACCTTGCTCGTTCCACTCCAAACCGTGGGTTGCAATGTGAAGTTTTTCCAGCGACCTTTTTGGCCCGATCTTGGTGTTGAAGTCGCCGACGACCACCTTGTAGCAGGTGTGATCTTCCATATAGAACATCTCCAGCTCCACGTAAAAGCTTCGACTTCTTCGTCGTCCTAGTCGGATTTTGGAACATACTCGACGAACACAGCCAAAGCTGGTATGGAGCCGCACCATTTCAGTGACAGACGTTCGATTCGGGTTACCAGAGACTCTTTATTTTCTTTCGGGGTTAGGGGAGTGAGATCCTTTAATGCTGCTGCGTTTGAGTAGCGTATAGCGCGGGTAGCTAGGCGGGCTCTGCCGTGCGGGCGAAGAACTCCGGGCAGCCAGCCAGACTGCCCGAAGGGACGGGGCGAGACTTGAGGCGGCCTCGAATCGCAAAATCCAGAACTTACACATAGTAGGATCAAAGGGCTTATGGAAGTGTCTAATTTCCTTGTTTGCTGGAAGACGGATTTATCTCAAAGCAGTGCTTGTGTGTTGTGAAGTGCTGCTCATGAGGATCAAACGAAAAGTTTACAAAACATTTGAAGGGGACACAATCTGCTTGAGCCACTGTAATCTTCTAGGTAACTTCAAACGATCATTTTTCGAATTGGTGATTGACTGACTGTTCAAGTATTTTCACGAAACAATGCTTTCGCCTAATGGCAGCTAATGATAGACTGACGACGAATATGCTAAACTGTAGCCAATCTGTCCTGCTTATCTAAAAAGGTGAAATATCAAACGGTCAATTTTGCGTGAGTAGGCCAGCCATGACGGCCGGTCTCATTTCTTTCTTGTGATTCGGCCAAGTGATAGAAACAGGTACTTCTTATTCGCGATGAATCCGCGGATGTAACTATTCTCCAGCTAACATACTGACTAAACGATAAACTCATAACAGAAATCGATCGATAAATAACAGCCGGCCGATCTACACCGTCTTCCTTTTATGGAGTCCGGCATATGGCGTACATATTCACGCGATTCCACTCCCAATGGGCAACACAGGACGAAAATCGATGGAATCGATCAGTAAGAGCCGGTCGAGCTGCATCACCTTTCCTGAAAACTGGCATACGGCCGACATATCCGCGGTGTTGGCTTTACTGCTTGGACCCATCCCGGTCGTCACCCGTCTATTTTTCACCATAAAATAAATAACAGAATGTGCAAGAGCACCGCAAATGAACAGCTAATGAGAAAGACTGACGAGTGGGTATTGGCGTCGTGCTACCGAAGCCATGCTGTACGCTGCGCGCTTCGAAATTGGCACTAAACCGGGACGGCGTAAGATCGACAGGCAGATATGGTTGTGGATTAACGAAGTTAAAGAAAAACTCCGTCAGAAGAAGAGCTTATACCATGCATTCCTCAGCGATAATATAGCCGAGAAATGGTGGTTGTATCAGGAAGCGAAGAAATCCACCAAGAAGGCAGTGGCCGTTGCAAGAGCCACTAATTTGATGTCAACATGAAACTTGAGTCGCGCGATGGTGAGCCGCCTCTTTGTCGACTCACCAAGGTCCGTCATCGCCAGACTGATGCTGTTGAAAAGTTTTTTTGGCATCAGCGATAAGAATGGTCATCTTCTAGGACCGCAAGAGGGCCTTGATTCGATGACGCAACTACTTCGAGGAAATCACGAAGGTGGAATTTGCCCATCAAGCCAAAAGCCCTCTGCTCCCCCTATATACGGCGCCGTTCAGAAAATCACTGTTGAGAAGAAAGAAGCGGCTTTAACTCGAACTCCTGGTACCCAGCTGACTGGCTGACGATGTTCTCCAACCAGGTTGTTCCGGAGAAAAAAGTACCTGATAGTTGGCAGATAAGTACGACGACTCCGATATGGAAGAAGAAGGTCAGTCCAGCAGACTGCACAAGCTAACGTTCAATTCGTTTGCTTTCGCATAGCATGAAACGATTTGAGCGAATTGTTGATGGACGCATTCGTGACGTCGTTCAGCTTTCTACCAATCAGGGTGGCTTCGTATCTGGGTGTGGCACTAACGATGCCATACACGTCGCTCTTTACTTTTAGAAAGGCACCGCGAGAAATAGAAGCCGACCTTGCCTTCCTCGACTTGGAGAAGTCGATCGTATTCCGCGTGAAGTGATATGGTATGCTTTAAGACAGCATAACGTTCCCAAAGAGACTATTGAATGGGTGCGGTTACTCTACTCTTGTCCGAGGAGTAGAGTGCAAGCGCCAGAAGGCACGACGATGGAGTTTCCCATCTCTGTCGGAGTACATCAAGGGTCTGCGCTCCGCCAGCTGCTCTTCATCGTCGCTATGGATGCCATATCACGTGATCTTCAGCAGCCAGTCCCTTAGACGTTGCCTTACGCTGATGACTCGCTCATGCTTGCTTGCAAAGAAAATATTGAACTCCAGCGGCAGGTGCAAGCCTGGTGCGATCGCTTGGAGAGATTTGGACTCAAATCTAATGTAAAAAGACCGAGTGTTTGACGGCTGACGAAGATGAGTCCAGCTCCATTAAGGTAAACGCCATTGATCTGCTACGTACTTCGGTATTCAAGTACCTTGGATAAGCAATCGCCTTCGATCTCGTCTACTCATTGAAGCCAACTCACGCGTGAGTACAGCGTGGTCCAAATGGCGCTCTCTGACGGGATCGGTGTGCGACAAGAAGATACCAGGGCGGCTTAAATCAAAGATCTACAGAGCAGTCGTTCGACCTGTACCTATATACGGAGCTCAGTGCTGCCCCGTTACTAAAGAAATTGAAAGGCGCCTCAACGTAAAGGAAACGAAGATTCTGCGGTGGATTAGCGGAGTTACACGTCTGGAACAACTGCGCAACGACTCCATTCAGCAAAATTTTGAGACGCTGTCCGAAAGGCTGGTCTCGAGGTGCCCGGAAAGCGGCTACGAGGGAGCCGAGTCAGCGGTGGCTTGATACACTGCATCAGGACTTGATGACGGCTAGGTTGCACGTTGATCAGGCATTTTATCGGGAAAAGTGGAGCAAGCATTCCAGAAAAGCGGACCACGCAGCTAAGCGTGACAAACGCTGAAGAAGAAGAAGGTGCACAGAACACGGGAAAATGTCCAGACCTCTCCAGCGAGCGCTGAATTCGGACGGCAGTGTCACAGATCGATCAGTGATACAATCAACATCGATTGATGTTACAGATCTTTTTATCGGTGATCAGTTTTCTCTCAGAGTCATCCGATCGGGAGTCACGTGAATATGACAGCCGATGGAAAGGCTTTACAGCAGGTAGAATTTTCGATCACACAATCACTGCTGATCGATATTATCGACGTTTTGAACGTATCCTGCGCGCGAAAAACCCAGATGTAAATCAGAAGACGTCAGAGATCGATCAGGCAATCGTTTGATAATATGAAGATTAGGCGTCTCCGATCGGCCATTCACCATTGCAGCTATTCTGAGCGGGAAAATTTATGCCGTTCAACATAGTGGGACGTTGTAGAAGTTCTCCTTTTTGACAGAAAGGCTTTTCGGTAAGTGACATGAAGAGACCCTCAGTATCTTGACACCGGGCCACTATCGCGCCAGAGCTTTGGTTCAAAGACAGAACCGTTTTGGAGATCCTAATTGTCCGAAACGTCTAACAAGCCTGTTAAAAATACGCCTTTACACAAGTTCACGATAGACATTAGAATGACATTTTTGAATAGTCGGATAATTTTGGTTCTTTAGGAAGTTTTAAATATTCGAACAGTTTCCAATACCGAAAATTTTTGAACATTCGATTTCGAATACATTCGAAAAACGCGATTTTTCGAATAATCGCATTCGAGTATTCAAATTCGAATGAGGATCATTCGAATAACTATTGGAATGGGTCACTCGAGCATAAGTATAGTCCCTGCGCACGTTGGACGACGTCTTCGGCACGTCTTCTAATCCCTACTCTCCCCACTTGGTCCCCCCCCCCCTCCCTTCATACCCTCACGCGTTGTCCGCTGAACATATAGCAAACTTGGACGATCCGCCGCCAAGGATATAGCTCGCAGGCAATCGCCCATGGTTAAGCTCAAAGAAGACTCGGCTGACCAATGTTAGAATTATTCGTTTATTCAAATATTCGAGAGAGGCCAATATTCGAATTATTCGTTTAACCAACTACTCTAAGGCTTCGAATATCGATTATTCGAATTATTCGAATATTCTTTACTAATCTCTTAACAAGTTATTATCACGTCTCTTTGAAAACCAGTGAAGCCTTACGTTTAAAAAAAACTGAGTTTCGTGCATCGTTTGAGGAGCGGCGATTTATGTGTACGCAAGCTGAGCCGACGCGAAGCAATGACTCAGCATATTCATGGACCGTTATTTGTTAACTTTATTTTAAATTAAGTAAATGATAACCGTTCTACGGATCTCCCTTGATGGAGAGCCTTCGGGTTCTCCTGCTCGATCTGATCTCGAGCTGATTGTAGCAGGGCGCATGGGGCGTAGCCGTTCGTGGTTAGGGAAAGGAATCGCGAAACGAATGCGACCGTGTACTGCCCAGGGGCGCAGGTGGAATACAGGGGATGGACTACCTGCTCCCACAGAGTCTGGCCGGTTCCTATTAGGTTGTAACGAATTAAATGGCACTGGCTCGCGCCATTTTTTGGCGCGTCTTTACGCGTTTGATCAAGAACAAACCGTAACATGTGGCATATCACTTAGAAGCACAAACTTTGCTCTACCGGTGCTCTACGGCGTATCGTTGGTATCAGAAGTTACGGAATGGAGATGAGAGCTTGAAAGAACATGAAGGTCGTGGGAGGCATAGTGATGTTGACGACGACAAGCTGAGAGATGTGGTAGAGGAGGATCCACACAAAGGTACCAGGGAGATAGCGAAGGTTCTTGGCGTCAGTCACAACACAGCTGCCCGGCATCTGAAGGAAATTGGAAAGACCAAAAAGCTGGAAAGATGGGTGCCTCACGAGCTGTCTGAGGAGCAAAGAAACGGACGATATGAGATCTCGTCCGCACTGCTTCTACGGAACGAAACGGACCCATTCCTTGATCGCATCGTAACCTGTGACGAGAAATGGATAATGTACGACAACAGGCGACGATCGGCACAGTGGGTGGACAGCGATGAGAGCTCCAAGGTTTTTGCGAAGCCGGGGTTGCACCAAAAGAAAGTAATGGTGACAGTATGATGGTGTTCGCTGGGAATTATTCACCACGCTTCCTCCCTCCCGGTGAATCCATCACGGCAGAGAAGTACTGTATTGAAATTGAAGAAATGATGAAAAAGTTTAAGGATATCCGGCCGGCCTTGGTAAACCGAAGGCGAGTTCTCCTTCTGCACGACAATGTAGCACGAATGACGTTGCAGAAATTGAATGAGCTGAGCATTGAAACTCTACCACATCCTCCGTTTTCTCCCGACCTCTCCCCAACAGACTATCATTTCTTCGAGCATCTTGGCGACTTCTTGGTTGGGAAAATATTCAAATACCAACAGGATGCCGAAAGTGCCTTCGAAGATTTCGTCAATTCCAGAACTTCTGATTTTTATGCTACTGGGACAAAAAAGCTTGTGTCACGTTGGCAAAGATGTGTAGAATCAGAAGGTTTTTATTTCGATTAATAAACTTGCCTACAAGCCGAGATATTAACTGTTTAAATTTACAGTGGTTCAGTGCCATTTATTTCGTTTCAACCTAATATTTATATGCTGATTATTATAATGTATTTTCCGAATCGCGCTATAACGGAAGTCGCATTATATCCAACGCTTCTTAGCACGGGGTTGGTTTTTATTGGTGTAAACGTAAGCTGTGCGGTTATCAAAAAACCTACTGTAAATCGGGAATTGCGTCTTACCTGGACGGGTTATAATGGGATGTGACCGTTCCTCACCCAGGGTTGCCATCAATAATATCCCGTATCACGGGTGGGTGCTGACAGGCCTCGAGGATATCGCGGATGTTACGTGCGGTCAAACAGCGCCGGGGTGGAAGGCGAACATCGCTGCCCGGAAAGCAGAAGATGCGGGTTCGAGTCCCGCCTGGTGCAAGAGTTTTGATCGCAACAAAACATCCTGTAACAACAATAATATTACGGTTAATCCAGATAGTTGGAGGCATTCGGTGCCTTGTAGAAGGCATCACACTCACATTGCTAAACAACTCCCCGCCAGTAAATCAGAGCAAATTTATGTAAAGGGGATATTTCAATAGTGCTGTTCACAAAAAGAGGTTTTGGATGAATGCTTAAACAAAGAGCAAGGTACATTTTACTACCTGAATGAACTGACTGACAGGATGCCCGTAGTTGGAAATCGGACGAGGCTGTCTAGTTGGGACGACGTACTGAGACCCCACGTGAAGAGAGGGATGTCGTAGAAGGCGGCTGTAACCGCTGCAGCGATTGCGGCTGAAACGAATCACTTTACCAGCTAAAAGCCTGTTTAGCTTTCACTCAAAGACCTCAAACACCTACTAAAATCGGAACAATACAGAAAATGGGGACCTGAAAGAAGATGTGCATATGAGGGACATCAATTCTAATTAGCGAGGCTAGTTAGCATGACTTTTACAAGGCCTCACAAGCTTCGGCCAGTAGGCAATCCACGCCCTCAACATTTCTAAAAGGGTTGGAACAACTATATCTCCGAATAAGATGCAAGTCTTATCTTGCAATAATTCGGAATTCAACCAGAACTTATCGTTAGTATTGGCTCGGTTTCGCTATATCGGAGTTGAGCCTTATCCGATTTTTATCCGATATTATCCGAATCGTTGGATTTTGAGTACCTCTTCGGATGACTCAGATGAGGGCGATTCACTTGGTATCCTTCCCTTGCCGCTTCATCACTGGAGTAGAACACAACAGTGATGTGTAAAAGATGTCATTAGGGCTGCCCTATAAGCCGTCCCCCAACAGTCGGTTTTAAGACCCCATCGAGCGACCACCCATTAAAAAGTGAGTTGGTTGCGCACCAAGAAGCTCTACAATGAAATGATTGCGTGACTTCCCGCAAGAACTCGCTCGAGCTCTAAGAGAAATCTCGCCAAATTATTGAAAAATCTACCTCGAAAACGTCAGATTATCAACTTTCCTGAGGCAGCGAGGTGCGTTAACATCGTTTTATCTGATTTTTATCCGACTTTATCCGAAAAATTGCATTTTTTCAAAACCCCGGATCTTCGGATAATTCAGATGAGAGTAGTTTTGACACCCCCGGATCTTCGTATGACTCAGATGAGGGTTATTTTCGATTGGCCGGAGTTTAGAAACCCGAAACCGGATAAATCCCGTGGATATCCGGAAATTCATGATTCGGATCACATGTCTATTACAGGGCGCCAGAACTATGTCTTCTGAAGTGCAATCGGCGAACTCAACACTATGTCGGACTCGGCGGCCGGTTTGGCACGAGAAGGATATACCATCTTCTTGAACCAGAGGATTGTGGAAGGTCTCCAACAAGATGGACAGGTAATTTCGTTGCACGATTGATCCAATTACCACTACAGCTTGATCACTCGTCATCAAGTTCAAATAGCAACGACAATCCGGATGACGATCGAGACACAACGGAAAGAACGGAAACGATGCTGTCGCCCGCATGATCAGTGGCGACGACCCGTCTAACAAGGGAAGGATCTGAAGCGTATGTCTGAACGGGGGGAGCGAGTCACATAGGGAGAATCCTCACCCCTCAATTGGTTTGAAAATGTGTTTAATTTTAGCCAAGTCACTAAACCCAAGGAGTAGGGGGTCATAATGGCATACGGCGCAGCACGCGTTTGGGGGTTTTGTATGCCCGCGATGCGTCTGCAATCATTGGTCCGGAGCGCAGGTGGGTAGAGGGTTGAATCGTGCGAGGGATGTTAGGGGTTTGGTGCCTCTGCGCCGCTGCATCTTAGCATTTCAACTGATTGGTTAAGATTTGGGGAATTCTGACGTCAATACCATTTTCAGACGTTTTCTGCGCATTTTTCCAGCTGTACGCTGTGGTATTCAACATGGTGATAAATGTTCAGCATCAGTGATTTTCAGGTACAAAGTGCCTGTGTAGTGAATCGCGGTGTCTTCCCTCATGGTTATGAGCACGCAACCGATATCCAATTGAAGACGTGCCCTTTCCTCCGAAACAAGAGTTCCACCCGAAAACGTTATCTTATGCCCACTGCTTGCTTGCCTCTCCACGTCCATCAGTTCATCTTGCGGATCCCAATCGTCCTCTTCTCCTTCCACCACTTCCATCTGTTCGTCTTCGTCAACTTCAAGTTGACGTGCTTCGAAGTCCTTGAGTATCCTGGCCATCCGTTCGGCCAGCTTGATTTCTTCCCTCGAAGGTTCCTTGTCTTAAGGTTAACCACACTTCAGCGTGAGCAGGTGGATCACCACTCGATCGCCTGCGGACATTGTTGGTGTTAGGTTCTAGAAAACCTTCAGCAGACCTCTGATTTCCAGGTGCCAGGCAGACATGAGGGAAAGAGTGTATCGATGCCGTTTAGCTTAATTTGCGGGATCCGCACACCTCGTTGCTCATTTTAACCACCTCCGACGTCACAACGCGGTCTCCTTTGAAAATCCGAGCAGAATGGTTTGTCCCGATGTCTTTGATCTATGAAAGGAAACAGACTATGAGAAGCCTGTAGCCTTTATACGCTACCCGTAAGGTGCCCAGTGGTGCTTCATGCACTTTGTACCTGTTTCACTGGTGTTCAACATTTATACATCACCATGTTGAATACCACAACGTACCGCTAGAAAAATGCGCAGAAAACGTCTGAAAATGGTATAGACGTCTGAATCTCCCAAATCTCTACCAATCAATTGAAATACAAAAGGGAAGCAGAGCAGAGGAGCCAATCCCCTGACCTCTCTCGCATGAGTCAACCCTCTACCCACCTGTGCTCCGAGCCACTGGGTGCAGAAGCATCGCGGATGTACAAGACCCCCAAACGCGTGCTGCGCCGTATTCCATTGTGACCCCCTACTCCTTGGGTTTAATGACTCGGCAACAAATAAACACATTTTCAAACAAATTGAGGAATGAGGATCCTTCCTATATGACTCGCTCCCCCGTTCAGACATACGCTTCAGACCCTTTCCTTATAAGTGGCTAAGTAAACAACATGGACGGGAAGAGAAGACTTCGAAGAAATTTAGAAGGAGGAAATTTATGCGATTAACTACAAAAGGAACAATGAGACTTACGCCTCTTACACCTAATCT